>CM070874.1:51980582-53180582 GCA_036365515.1 Torymus aiolomorphi | reverse complement strand
GTGGATACTAATCTTGTAGAATATGCAGACGATATCATCCTTGTTACTACAGTCAGGAACCTAGAGAGGACACGAAGAATGCTACACGCAGCTATGCGACGTATCCTTAGTTGGTGTGGGGGTATAGTTTATGCTTTGCTACTCACAAATTCGAGGTAGAATTACTTATGCGGAAGAGAATAAGTACGATCGTACTGGTGAGAATAGCGGGCATGGTCAACGAGTCAAAAGCGGCAGTTAAGTGTTTAGGGTTACTGATCGATAATAACCTGAGCTTCAAACATGTCTCAGAAAAAGCAGCTACGATTATTGCGACACTGAGCTGACTCATGACCAACATATGCAAAACGTGGCTAAGTAGGCAGAGAATACTCATGTCGGTCGTACACTCTATTCTGCTTTTCGGTACGAATGTGGGGGCTGATGCTCTGGACTTAGAATTACATCTGACAATGCTGGGAGCGGCTTAACAATGATCTAATAATAGTCGTGTGCTCATACCAAACAGTGTCGGAAGAGGCAGCTCTCGTTGTCTTGGAATATGGCCATTAAGAATATGGGTAACTAATGAAAATTCATCTGGGATCATAAGATTCGGAACACCCTTTTTTTTAACAACAGGTGAACGAATAAAAGAAATAAATTAGATCACACGATCGGACGTATAACAACAGTCAATGCCAAAATGTAAAGAATTTTTCGACACTCTACCTGTAGTTTTAGTTGCTAACAGCCCATAGGGCATGCCTTATCATTAGCATGGTTATTAATTAATTTATAGAAATGCTTAAAAAAGACAATTTTAGGACCTCAGCTTACACTTCAACAATGATTACAATTTTTTTCAAGTTATTCTATTACTATTATCTGCAAGAATGTAATTTGGATAGTCGAATCTTATATAGGATAAAAGCACCTGTTGTCGGATACTTTTTCTTTCAGAATTCATAAAGGAAAACAAAATAAATTATATTGAATTTTAAGGTAGCTATCAGGAAGTGAATAACTTCTACTAATTTAGCAAATATTATGTTTGAGTAACTGTTACAAAGAAAATGTCTGGCAATTGTATGACCGACCACTAGTATCATTACCCTATAATATCAGTAGAATCGTTTAAGAAAAACTCTGAGCATTGGTTTCAAGTAAACTAAGGACCAGAAAATGAGCTTTTGAAACTACATCTCTATAAATAAACTTATTGAATTTGACGATACGTAGATTTTTTCGTGAAAAAATATTAACCCATCTGTAGATACAAGACAAGGTCTCAAAATTTACTTTCAACCCTGTGACTGTTGTTCCTATTTTATTTTCTTACGTAACTGTCAATCCATAGTTTATAATATTACACTCGACCTATGTTCAATGAAATGGAATTCGGTACCCGAACACAGTGGTCCAATTGGAGGCCGATACTGGATTCTGGCCGGCGCTGGTCAACTTCCTCTACTAGTGAATATTTCAAACTCAAAAATTATTAATAGAATTTGTAACTCTACTGATTTATTCACAATAATTTTGAATATCTCTGGTTATCCTTCATTCATAACAAAAATGTAAAAAAAATAATTTTATTACATAAAAATCCATAAATTAAAAAAAATCCCTCGTATCGACATTTTCTCGAAACGCATTAAGGTGTAAATTGTGCAGTGACGATTTAATTCCACACGCACGGAAGATAAAAAATTACAGACCACAAAAATTGCCATAAAGAACCATTAAAATTTTTTGTATTACGAAATACATATGTATTTCGCCGGGGGCGTTCGATATGAAGTCGCATGAGCTATACGGCTGGGCTATAGGTCGACGCAACGGGTGGGAGAGAGAGGGGAGGATGGAGAGCCAAGAGAAAAAAAGAACGGGCTTTCGCGTAGCTAACACGAAATTTATTGAGCCCTGTTAAAGGCACTCGTAAGGGATATAAAAAAATATCACAAGCTCATTTGTTTCAATACCCTCGCACCTTCCCCTTCCCCCTCTATCTTTATCTCATACAGCTCGGGTAATCATCGTTAGCTTCTACCTCCACCTCCGTCTACGTTTTTTAATTTTTATTGCACGATTTTATCGCCCTGAAGAAGCGTGCGGTCTCTTCTGCCCGGCATTTACGATGTATAAAGGTCTCGTTTAAATGATTTATCGGAATTTTCACGCTGCGCGTAGTGGATTGCAAGTATGGTTCGACGACGTAGCGTTGACGTTGAGTACGTTCCCTTAAAAATTTTCTAAATTATAAAACTTTTTATGAGCTTGTACTTTTCATCGTTGACTTTTTCTCACTTTTTATGCTTAAAACAGAAGCACTGGGGATTACGGAGTCTTGTATACACGCGTCAGATTCAGAGTAAGTTAAAGTTAATAGAATTAATTGAATGTGCGCATTAGACGGTAAAATACAGAAATTTTTTCATAGCCGAGAAATTCATAGAGTTTTATGGTAAGTAATAGAAAAAATGAGCTTTAGTGAGGACGCAGAAGATACACAGAGAAAGAGAATTCCTTGTATTTTATGAATCGTGTTCTTCAAATAGGAAAACCGTTGTATTTTGTGTCAAATGAAAGATTCACTCGCGAGTTTGCAAGAGATCCTCAAAACGCTGTCGTAAGTCCAGAAAAGGCATTAAAACCAAATACTTTTAGGCGCGTAAGAAACATATGTGCATATATGAAACGATTCCTTTTGGACAATAGATTAGACTGAAAAAAAGACTCGACGAGCACAGGAGCTAAATAATCGAGAATGTGCATGAGAAAACGCGCGTATGTATAGGTTATAAAAGCTGATTAGGACACCACTGCGCGCTCTCGTGGCTTCAAAATTTATTTCTCCTCAGGATTTAACTATTAATGATTATTCATTTCAAGCGGGCTCAAATACATATTCGTTAACTATTAATAAATATTCTTAAATACAAAAAATCCTTTCTCTCTGTGTATGAAAAAGAGGTAACAAGTAACAAAAAAAAAAGAAACAAAACTATTTTTATGATTTATATTTATTAAAATTAGTATGATAAATATGTATGATTTTATGTGTTATAATTGTAATTCTTGAAATGTCATTACTTCATGACGTTTAGTTATTTTACACAGGATATAAGTTTCAATATGAGAATTACGTTTATAACTTCCAGAAAATAGTACATTGTGCAACTAGGGGAAAAAATGAGCTATTTCAAGCGAGGGTGAGGTGTTCAGCACGAGTTCTAGTCGAGGGCGCCCGAGACGGAGACGAGTGCTGAAAACACCTCACCCGAATCTGAAATAGCTCTTCTTCCCGTGTTACACATCGTATTTTTTTCAACGAGTCGTGTACAACCCAGTTTAAAAGTTATTTTATATTATTCTAAACAGGTCAAAAAACCATAAAATATATAAATTTGACAATAAGAGAACAATTTCACAAAAATTCGTTGTAGCGGGGAAAAAATGGATTTTTTTCATTCTTTCCTAAATCACGCTCGAAATGCGCGATTTTCTACACGGCTTTCAGGCATGAAAAAAGGCCCATTTCATGCACGTGTTGAAAAAAAATACATATACCGTCGCGCGGTACGAAGAAAAGCCAACTTTGAAGAGCCAGACGAAGAAAAATCAGTTTCGCGCGAGAAAAGTAAAAGAATAGGCACATTTTTGGCTTTTTTCACGCGAAACTGGCTTTTCTTCATCTGGCTCTTCAAAGTTGGATTTTCTTCGTACCGCGCGACGATACATGTTTGAAATATAATATAATATATTCATGTTTTCAGCAATAAGTAAGGACTGACGTAATACTAATGTATTACACCGGCCACTCGTGCGTAGCCAACATCGCTCGTGCGAAAAGTTAACTTTACACCCTTGTTGCAAATACTACTATTTTGCCCGCACGGAAAAAAATACCTTATGAAAAATTAATGGAATATCCACTAAAAATTACTAGAGTGTTAATTAAAAGTGGGACAACTTGCATTCTATCAAGTTTTATAATATATTATAGTAATTTTGACGCGAGGTTGAAATTCATGAGAAAAAAAAACTCCGGAGAAGGAGATTCGAACCCTCAACCCTCCGACTACGAAGCTGCGCTCTTATCCACCCGGCCACTGCCGAACTTATAAATAAGGTTTCGACTTGTCTACATATGGTACACCCTGTTTTACCGACAGCCCTCGCGCCAACAAAATTACTATACTGTCTATTAAATTTTTAGTATAACTTAGACTAAAAATTAAACTAATTCTATTGATTTTTAATAGATAATATGGTAAAAATTATTTTCTATTCTGTTAAAATTTAGATTTATAATTTTTATCATATTATCTACTAAAAATAATCGTAACTATAACAAATTTTAAAACTTTTTCTATTAATTTTTAATAGAACTATGCTAATAATTAGTAGAAGTATACTAAATTGCTCAAGAGTGTGAGTATGTCCCATCTTTACCTGAGATTCTAGTAATTTTTCATAAGGTATTTTTTTCCGTGCGAGTGTGCGTAAAGTGCATGTGAAAGGTCCGATTTCTGAGCGTAAAGTTACTTTACACACATTTTTAATATTTCGTGTCACGTATGCGAAAAAGTAAACTTTACGCTCAGAAATTGGCCCTTTACACACACACTTTATGCACACCCGGGCAAAAAATAATGTTCGTCAATCGGCCGTAAGATTTTTCGACCTTGTCACAAAAAAAAATACTATTTTATTGTCCCAAAGCTTGATCTAGGAGAACGCAAAAACTGCAAAAATAAAATTGTATTATTCTTTTATTCAATGATTTCATGAGTTGAACTACAGTAAACGGCAAAAGCAAAGAACAAACGCTAAAAGTTAAAGAAGAAAACAACAGAAAATACAAAAACTTTAGTAAATATGTAATTTCACATAGCCCTTGGCATTCCCTTAAAATTGATTTTATAATATTTTTATTTATTTTATTATGATTTTTTTCTTTGATCCCTATACTTAAATATCTGGAATATAAATACTTCAAATATGATATTT
Organism: Torymus aiolomorphi; assembly: GCA_036365515.1. NCBI lineage: Eukaryota > Metazoa > Arthropoda > Insecta > Hymenoptera > Torymidae > Torymus > Torymus aiolomorphi. The sequence goes on along the minus strand of CM070874.1, from coordinate 53,175,587 downwards.
AGGCATAAGCCCCACGTAAAAAATCGAAACGCCTGTTGACTCACGAACTGACCGCCGAATTACAAAAAACCGTTCGAGTGTAATCAACTGTTCAACCGCTGCGACAATTCGTGAGTAGAAAAGTTTACAAGTAGAGAAAAGACTCTCCCCTCCTCTCTCTCTCTCTCTCTCTCTCTCTCTCTCTCTCTCTCTCTCTCTCTCTCTCTCTCTCTCTCTCTCTCTCTCTCTCTCTCTCTCTCTCTCTCTCTCTCTCTCTCTCTCTCTCTCTCTCTCTCTCTCTCTCTCTCTCTCTCTCTCTCTCTCTCTCTCTCTCTCTCTCTCTCTCTCTTCACCACAATGAACGGCAGTACCATTTTTTGTGTCAGAACTGTCGTTGAAGGAAGGAATCACTTGCCTTTCTAAAGTAACTCTAAGTAGGTTTCCCAAAGGTGTGGTCCCATACACGTAGTCTGCCACGACGGACGCGCTTCTTTTCTCGCTTTTTCGGTCACGTGCGATTAGTGAGATACCGTTAACGAAAGAAAAATTATCATGAATCACAAATATAGATGAAATTTTCATTTCAAACCGAGTAGAAGAATGTGTTCTGTAGTTCGTCTTCTGGAACTATGCGAATCAAATTTTTATGTAATTATTATATTAGAAACGTTTAGAAAAAAACGTTCCTTCTTCTTGTTAGCTTCATATTTTATATAAAATATACAAAAAAACTTGTGAACATTAGAAAACGGTCTTGTGACACCGTTTTAGAAAAAAATTCATTTTTCTTATGGAAATTTAACATGGGAAAAATGGACTACTATTGGCTCATCATCAATGACTACTTTTCGTCCATTTTTCCCATGTTAAATTTCCATAAGAAAAATGATTTTTTTTGTCTAAAACGGTGTCACACGACCGTTTTCTAATGTTTACGAGTTTTTTCGTATATTTTATGACCTATACAATGAGAAGAAACTGGTTGCGAAGGTGTGCCTTCAAATTTTTTTTTATTTTTTTAACCCTCTAAGTGTGAACAATTGTTGATTTCCTCATATATACACATTCAAGCGAGTGTGATACTTCTGTACATTTCAGCCCGTTAATATTGGGCATTTGCTTTTCCAACGTTTTCCAAGCAACTGAAAAAAAGGTACATTGTGAGGAGTTCCCGGCGTTAACGGGTTAGGGTGGCTCTATGGTTAAAAACGACGTTAAATATAAAAATTGTTTGTAATGACTACTTCGCATATTATAACATAAGTAACGACATAATTTGAAAGAACGGTATACTTGAATCGAAAACAATTTTTTGTGACATAATTTAACTATTGTTAAAATAGATACCACCCCCTAAAAAAAATTTAATAAAACACTGGAATCTTATAAAAAATATAAAATTATCAAGACCCGCAGAGTTACGTCCTTTTGTTTGTAAAAAAAAAACACGCACATGCCTATAAACAATTGGACGTAACTCTCTAGGTCTTGATGATTATCCATTTTTTATATTGGTACCTCCCCCTGAAATTTAACAAGGAACAAAATGAGACGTTCCAAATTAAAATCGGATAGAAATTAGAAAAGAGCCCAGTGCTTTATTGAATTTTTAGGTGGTGGTATCTACTTTGACAATAGTTAAATTTTCTCACAAAAATTTGTTTTCGTTACTTAAAATACTATTCTTTCGTGTTATGCCGTTACTTATGTTATAGTATGCGAAGTAGTCATTGTAAAAAAATTTTATATTTAACGTGGTTTTTAACCACCTTAAAGTTATTGAGTTATTGACAGATTTGTGTTGTTTATTAGTTTATTTTAAAGACTTCACCTTAGAGTATCATAATTAAGCTTTCTTAAAGAGATTGCTTTATAATTGTAAAGGCTTTTGAAAAGCGAGATTTTAATGAATTATAGTATTCAAGCAAAGATTAAATTAGAATATCCATTATCCATTTTCTGGAACAAGCGTAAAGCTAAGATATACGTAAACTGCAATTTAGAATGTATTTAACACCATAATATAGGATTCGTTTACACTACACTATGATTAGTTCTACTCCTACTTTGTACATATTAAGTTTTTTAATAATATAAATAGTATATAAAAAATATTTAATAAAAAACATAAAGAAATAAATCTCAGGACTGGCTGGTAATAACTTTTATCAAGAAAGATTTTTAAAATAAATTTTTATTTATAGAAATGATACTTTGTGTGTATTTACAGTTTATAATAATAAATGCAGTCCTGGGCTATAAAACATGTAAATAAGATAAATATAAAAGGATAATATAGTTCATAATTATTTCTACAAAAATCAAGGATTGATAAAGGTATGTATGCATCAATAAAAAGAAACTTATTTTTCGATGTGACCAACGTTTCGACCGTAGTTTTCGTCCTCTTTAGAGCCAATCTGATTTATTAAAAATAGAATATAGAAATAAAATATCGTTTGTATACATAAAATAATTTGTAATGTAATATTAATGAAAAACTTGAAAAAAAATTCAATTTCTTTATCCATGTTATATTTTTTTTATTAAAAATTCTTCTCTTTTTCTTTCTTATTCGCAACATCATAATTAAAAAAACCGCAAGTTAAAAATTAAAAAATTAAACAAAATGTAAAACAGTAAGTACACTAAGGAATTGTAATAACAAATAGTCGGCTGATGAATATACATGTTAGAAAGCATTGGAAGCGTCATTTACAAGAAGAAATAAGATAATTATTATAGTGATTAGTGCAACAGCTTAATTATAAATTGAGTGAGTTGAAGCCAATATTTGATATCTATATTTATAATATAATTTATAAGTTTATAATTATATACACACACATGCAAACACATACACGCGCGTGTGCGCATGCACGTTTGTAGAGTGAATAGAAAGACTTTTATGCATTTTTTTTATGAAACGCAAAATGAGCATAGCTTTATGTTTTCTTTAACATCATGTCGTACAATAGACTTTTTCATACTTTGGTATCTAAAATACATCTCAAAGTTTCAGTTAAATTTCTGAGCCGAAGGTACAATAATCTTGTAGTCAGTATAAACTGCTATGTAAAGCTTAGTAAAAGGGGTTTCAAATTGAAAACATATGTAAATGAAATGACGAGAAAATTCCACCAGTGAATATCTTCATTAAACTGAATAATACAATAATTTGAGTCCTCTTTGGACTTTCTAAACATTGCAAATACTAAAATGTAACATAGAAATACTCAAAAACTATTTTCAACTTTTACAAATAATATATACTGCATAAAGTGAAATATATAATTTTTAGATTTATATATGTCTAGTATGAATGAGTAGATGATAATAATTCGAAACTGTTGACGTTAATAATAAAAAAAGAAACAGAATATGTTTACTACTTCCTTAAAACGCTAATTATTTATATGCATATTATTGGATTGTTATTAAGTATTGAACATATGACACTTCCTCTATATGTAATATATTCTGTAAGTAACTATATGTAAAATTTCACTAAAAAAATTAAATGGAAATCACAAATAAATATTTGTGTCTAATTTACAATAAAGAACTACACGGAAATCACGAATAAATATTTGTATCTAGTTTCAAGAAAATTTTACTGCACACCCGCCGATCGAAATACAGCAGCGCTGGATGCGATTAGTACTTGGATGGGTGATCGCTGTCTACCTATATATAGAACTATAACTGTTGCATCACAAGGATGGACTCGTACAACTACGACAATTCTACTTACCACCTTGCTTGTACTACCTTGAAACATCAAAGGCTTTACTTATATATTTCTGTCGACAAATACAAGAGAAGTGTTTTGACTATAAGACATGCTAAATAGATTAAGCCAAGGATTCATAAAACCTGCGCATACAATTATTTTCTTAAATATTTTAAGAATATAAAAACTTTCATAAATCATTATATAACAGTTTTAACTACATTTTCTGAATAACGATGAAAACAGCGAGATCTGGTATTGAAATGGAGAACTGAAGTTAAAGAAACAGCCTAAAGAAATGGAAAAGCATTGTTTATATTTCTTTCAGCTGTAAAAAGCAATCTAACCGTAATTATTCTTTTCGCCTTTGATGCACAAGCAATTGTGGGAAATGACATTCCACAAGGTACCTCGCGTGCTGCGTGACGCTTATGTTTATAAATAAATGGAATGAGAGAGAATGGACGACCATCCCATCTTTGCCTATATTTTAGAGGCCGTACGCGTTTCTCGCGCAGAGCGCTCGCTGATTATTATTTTTCATTACACTAACATTCGAGGCGCGGGGGCTGTGTGCACTTTCCATTTTGCGTAAAAAATATAAATCGTGCTATTTCTGCTATTGTTCTATAAAACACTGATGGGTAATGTAAGTTATGATAATTAAAAATGCTGTCTTAAATATGTATAACAGGGAGTAAATACTACGCGTGTTATACTCTGAATAGTATTTTTTATTCAGGTCAGAATTTTGTACTTCAAAGTTTATTAATTTGACTAAAACAATCAATTAATATAACATTTCATAAAAACTAAATCAATGCAAACTTTACTAAAGCAATTTACAAATTTAGATCGTAAATGTTAACTGTATAATATGTAATTTCATGAGTACCTTCCTAGAATTTTCAGATAATTCAATTATTGAAATAGAAAATCGATGAATTCAGAAATACGTATGTTTTAAATTGAATGAGCGTCTATAAAAATTAGAAATATCTCCTTTAAAATTAATTTTTAAAGCAGTTTATTACAAGTAACTATATTAAAGCAAAGTATTTCAAAACAATTAATGTTTAAAAAATATGCATTCGTTAAAATAATTCTGTATCATAAATTTGTTAATGAAAAATTTTCAATACTAGTGGATGTTTGTGCACGCGATGTGCGCATGTGGTTCTGCGTATTTTAAGCTTTAAGCTCACATGAGTGTATAAACAAATAACGTGATGTAGTAGGCTACATTTTTTAGGTAATTGGCCAACTAGAGCATGAATAAAAGCGTTACCTTACAATTCGAGATTTTATCGTGTTGAATCTTTTATAGATGGATTTGTATTAGTTTTCTAAAAATAAAATAGTCAAAAATATATGTAACAATTTTTAGTAACGAAAATCATTATCTGTATAACAATTTTTCGCATTACGCAGGTACAGTTTGGTACAAATGCACGCAGTCTATCACGAATCGTTTTAAGCAATCACAAATAAAATTAACTGAATTATTCGGTACAGTTTAGCACATTTTGGCACATTCCTGTACATTTTAGCACATTTCGGCATAATTTGGTACATTTCAGCACAGTTCAGCACAGTTTAGCACAGGTTCAACACAGCATAGTACCACAGCCATGATCAGACGTTAAAAATGAATTTGGTTCAAATTCACGATTTTCAAAATCATAAAAAATCAATATCCTTTTTCGGCAGTAGCAAAACTTTGTGCTATATATTTTGCCAATAAATTATGTTTAACTGTCCCTATCACCGTATAAAAATCAACTGAATTTTTTTAATAGTTTAAATTTATTTAAACTGTGCCAAACTGTGCAAAATCTGTGCAAAACGTTTGAAGTATATGAGTAATTCTCTAAAACTTTTAACTTTTACAGTACTGTAACATATCTATGGTTTTCAGATATTTAGCTATCTAAATCAAGCAAATATTTATAAAATCCACTTCCAGTAACATGCTCCACTACATAGAACTCACTTTTAAACAAGGATAAGCTCATGGGACATCGGAAAAGGCCTAAATTTAGACATTTCCTTAGCGTACTATACGATACGATACGATGTGCCCACTATTAATAAAAATATGTAGAGCAATATCTTCGAACGCTGCATTTTTATAAAAATTGAATTTTAATTCTATTTGTCGGTTATAAAAAAAAACTTTTTTGTTTTGATAACTTTCGGGGGCGTGAAAAGGGGAACAATATGTGACCTCGATCATAAATGTGCCACTTATAGTAATTGAATTGTGGTCTTCGAAAGAAAGTCATGTCGATGCGCCTCTCGTCTAAAAAATCATCATTTCTTCGTGGCTCACATAAACAACAGTAAATAGGTCTAATCTGAACTAATTCCCGGTGTCTCTAAAGAAATTCAAATTTATTTTGAAAAAATTGAATAGGAAAACTGTTATGACATAGCTTTACATGCGTTCTCGCTTATTCGCACGTACATAAGCATACAGTACAAAAAAACTATGTTTAAAAATGAGAAGCACCCCGTTTTAATTGTTATTTGAGGTACCTAGAACAGAAAAAAAATAAGTTTTGTGAATGTACCTCAACATTAAATTTTGAAATTTGTTTTAAACTAAAAGTTAAAAGTTCTGGAGAAATATATATACTTGGACACAGTTAGGCATGCTTTAGCACGAAAACTTTTTCACTAGAGTGGTTGTCCTACGAGTCGGATCTTAATATTCTCATGTGCTTTTGGCTGTTTAACCCACTTATGACTTTAATTATATTCTATGAACCCAAGATTTCGAGAAAGGCTTATTTACATGAAAGCGAGAAAATTTTTTTTTAATTATTTTTCCAACAACATTATGTAGTCATGCCTTTCTAAATCTATTTTAAACCATTTAACTACGATTTTTCTTCTTTGACAAATATTAAATTAAAAAGTGTAATCATCTGAATATGATTTCTCATTTTTTGGGATATAATGAACGGAAATTTTAAATTGACATTTTTTGAATAAGAAAGACCGTATATTCTAATGATTGAAAATGGATTCTGAAAGGTCTGATTAGTACTGTGTAATGTAACTTAACAAATCATCAACAAAAATTTGCTGAAGTTGCAATGACAACATTTTTTAAGTTAGGAATATCTCGAAATCCTGAAGTAAAAGAGCGTCATTACGGCCATATTTGAGTTTATCAACTCCAAATACATAAAAATAGTCAAGTTCAATCTGTTGGCCACTCCACTGTTATTTTTTGTGTGTGCCTGTGCAATTCCCTTTTACTCAGCTTAATCAGGTATCCTAACTCTATACGCGTTAGCGTGACATTTTACTGTTGTACGAACTTCTAGCTACTGTCTCTAATAAGGTACAAATCTGTCCCCTAACAACGTCGCGTTTACGAGGGTAAAGTTTCGAAACAAAACGCGCTTACGCGCTCACTTCATACAAATAAGCTGTGCGAGCTCCGCCTCCTCCCTCACCTGCAAACTCTCAAGGATATCACATATCACGGAAATATTTCGTCGGGAGCCACTATCATGCGCGAAACTTTTTGCTCTTTATACGCGACTGCACACACACATCCACAAACATATATATATATAAATAATTCACCACTGCTGTGAAAACGAGAACGAAGGAGCAAGAGAGAGAGAAAGAGAAGAGAAAATCCTCGAGTTTCCGATGTCTCAGCACACGGCGGCTACTCTCCTTGAGTTTACTCGCGAGGATTTCCGAGTAGAGGAGAGGGCGTCGCCGTCGTCGCCCGAAAGATTTTCTCTGCTGGCGACGGCAGCGCGGGGGAGTACAAATCCCAATAATGGGCCACTTCACTCTCCGCGCTCTGTCCTCGAAACACATCATTTGCCGATTCTCCATCCTTCCCGCGCAAGCCCCGCGCACTCGAGCTTTTCTTCCGCAAGGCGCGCTCACTTTGTTGCCGCACGTATAGGGGGGGGGGCCGCCGGGAAGGTGTAACGAATGGCGCGCGCAAGCGCGCGCTGTTTATCGGCCCAGCTCAGGTGCATTACGCCGCTGAAAAGTCGCTATATACGACAGGATGTGCGTATGTGTGTGTGTGCAGCTAGGTGAGCTGGGAAGTTTTAGTTTTGCCGGAAGGTGAGGCTGTATAGTGGAGATTCCATGTCGAGTGGTTTTAACTTTTGATAAATACCCGGTGATATAAGTTTGTTGAACAAGTATAGGACACGCACGCGGCTTCGTTAGTTTAAGGCTAACGTTGAAAATTACCGTACATCAATTGCTTAGACTTTTCACTACTTTATTAATAATAAATGGATATTTCAAACACCAACAATTTTTTAAATAATCGTATTATGTCGGGAAAAGAAAAATCACTGCCACTCATTGTCTTATTACATTCTGCATAAATCATCAACACTCAAAACATGATATTGTACTTTCGTCCCTTACAAAAATAAACTGCTGTTTAAACTACTGGCTAAACTATTGGCTGAACTTCTGTCGAACCACTTGTCGTTAGTTGTATTTTCGGATACCATTATGCGTTATTAGATGCAGATAAACTATTTCGAATTAATATGTATTTCCATAATATTAATAACTATTTCTAAGTTAATATTAATATTAACTATTTCTAAGAATATAATTATATTTCCGTAAGACTTAATAACAGCAGATGAACATTAAATTTGAAGTGTTTATGCGTTTTAAAATCAATCCTTACAACAATAGTATATTACGCAACTGGGGAGGTAAAGAGTTGGCCAGCCCAGAGCACATGTAAATTGCCATGGCAAACATGTGCTCTGGGGTGGCCCTCTTTATCCCCGTGTTGCGTATACGATTTTTTTGCTTGGCGAGGCCGAAAATACAACCTTCGCGATTGGGCGCCGGGAGCAAAAGTGATACTTTCGGCCCACTAGGCAAAAAAATCATATTAATTAGAAATAGTTTAACTGCAGATAATTAGTAGTTATACTATAATTATCTAATAACGCATAAAATGGTATCCGAAAATACTACTGACGATAAGTGGTTCGACAGAAGTTCAGCCAATAGTTGAGCCAATAGTTTAACCAGTAGTTTAAACAGAAGTTTATTTTCGTAAGGGGTTTTAGTTGTAAAGTGAATTAAATTTATTTTTACTATAGAAACTTTTTATATTGTATAAATTTTTGTTATCTTTAATAATTGATACATCATATATCTGTTATTTATACTTGTTGATTAAAGATTAAGATGCAAGGCTCATTTTACCTACAAAAATGTAGGTAAAAACGGCATTGAAGAAAAATAGCGTCCTTCTTTTGTTAAAGTAGGATTGGCATTATACTCTAATACATTAAAACAGCTTTAAAATAAATGGAATTACTAATTTTTTTTAAAGGATTATCTCCGTTTTGAAAGGATTTTTTGCACGGCATACTCCTGCCTGAGAAGAAAATTCTCCTCGTTTTTCAATGAAATTTTAAATTTTGAACCGCAATAAAACAACGTTTTAAATATATTGCTATTTTCACTTCAAAAGTTATTTTTACTTATTTTATAATCATTTAAGCTTTTTATCAAATCAGTTGATTTATTTGTTGCAAAGAGGTTAGATTAACTATACATTTTTTCCGTGCAGTAGTTAATAAATAGAAAGTGCAAAAGGTACTTTTAAATGGCCCAGATAGTTTTATGAAATTTTTGTTTTCTACAAAAATTTTATATCCATCAGCTCCACACGATAAAAAATGAAAAATTTTTATGCTCTATATAACAAAAGTGTATGCTCTGTTGCCCGGATAGCAGCAGGAAAAAGTGAAGCGTTGTGACCACAAATCCATCAATCGATTTTTTTTCAAATTACTGCAAGGTAGTCAGTTGACCCGGAGCGTGGCAGCATATTGGTGTAGTCGACTGTTTCGCAGAATTTAGGCCATTTTATCACAACGATATCTATTTTTCTGGTACGTGTACAGCGTTGCATAAACAAACTCCTATTTAGACGCGTTTGAACCAATTGCAAAAACTAAGAAAATTGTAAGCAAACGGTTACAAACAAGACTTTTAATTATACCTATGTACCCGTGTAAAAAAAAAGTCTGGGAGAAGTCTTGCAGAAGTCTGGCTTGAAAAGTCTGGCCAAAGTCTTGCATGTTGGACGATCCCAGACTTTTTTCCAGACTTTTTATATTTTCTATTAAAAGTCTTGGAAAAAATCCCCAGACTTTATCCAAAACTTTTCACTAGACTTAGCATACTGCATAAAAAGTCTGGGAAAAAATACCCAGACTTCATCCAAGACTTTTTACCAGACTTAGCATACAGCGCCAAAAAGTCTTGGAAAAGTGCCCAGACTTTTCGCCAGACTTTATGGTCCACGCATGGAGGTTATACACGCCCGGCACCTCCTAGATGAAATCGACGCTCACACTCTTCTGCTGCAATCCCATGGTCACTGCTGTCATCATCGTCGTTATCGCTGTCATCTGCAGATCTAATAATTTTTGGTTGCACGAAGAGTCGGGCTTTGTAAAACTCCAACCTGCAAATAGAAGCCTCACAAAACATCTCTTCTACAGTGCAAGTAAATATTTTATAGAACATTGGAACTTATCTGATTATTATCTAGGTGTTGTCCGTTACAGTTTCTCGTGGAAAATCTTCGCACCTTCTCTAGATACATACATATAGAGAAGAACTGAATAGCAAAAATATGTAGCGAGCTGAAAATATTTTGAGGTCCATAAATAACTTGAAACTAGTTGCAGAATACTCTACGTTCACATTGTTCACACGATTTTCATTCAATTCATGTTGTTTGGACTTCAAAATATTATCTTGCTATACACGTTTAGATTACAAAATTTATCCGGAATCCCGAGTAATGGCAACTATTTTTTACGAGAAACTGTAATGGACAGCACCGAGATAACATCAGATAAGTTAAAATTCTCTATAAAATATTTACTTGCGCTGTAGTAGAGATGCTTTGTGAGAAATTCGATTTGTAGGTTGGAGTTTTACAAAGCCCGACTCTCTGTGTCTCCAAAAATTATTAGATCTGCAGATGAAAGCGACAACGACGATGATGACAGCAGTGACCATGGGATTGCAGCGGAAGAGTGTGAGCATCGATTTCATGTAGAAGGTGCCGGGCGTGTATAACCTCCATGCACGGACCATAAAGTCTGACGAAAAGTCTGGGGTAAAGTCTGGCGAAAAGTCTGGGCACTTTTCCAAGACTTTTTCGCGCTGTCTGCTAAGTCTGGTAAAAAGTCTTAGATTAAGTCTGGGCATTTTTTCCCAGACTTTTTATGCAGTATGATAAGTCTAGTGAAAAGTCTTGGATAAAGTCTGGGGGTTTTTTCCAAGACTTTAATAGAAAATATAAAAAGTCTGGCAAAAAGTCTAGGATCGTCCGACATGCGAGACTTTGGCCAGACTTTTTAAGCCAGACTTCTGCAAGACTTCGCCCAGACTTTTTTTTTTACAAGGGGATTGAACAATCTAATCATTTTTAGAGATTTTGCTAGTACATGTATTTTCGAAAACTACTTTTACATTAATAAAGTTATGATGCCAACTTAAATATTAATGCAGTGACGTAATAAAAATGATGTTCTATATCAATGAAAAAAATCTCTAAAGTTGAAAAATTCTCAGTTGATATAATAAATCATTAATTCAATGTAAATCTGCGCACGAAAGTACAAAAATAATGAGCTGAGAAGTTTTAAAAATCTGTATAGTGATAACCAATCGAAATGTATAAAACATTCATTGAAACTTTATCAAGAGAACCACAACGCGCTCTCTTTCTACTTATTGATTATGGGTTCATTGAGGTCCTGAACTGTCATTATTCATAACTGTTTCCCATGCGAACTTTTGTTACAAGTATTTTTTTGTTTTTCAAATATCGCAAAGTTCTTGTACTGACCCTCAGTGATAGACTGTTGATTAGTGCACTCAGCGCAACTAGCGCATCAGCCTATTACAGGCTGTGTCGAGAACCTCAAGCACAACTCAGAAGAACTATAGTTTTGAATTTCCACCGCCGAGAAATCTGGAAGAAACCTTTTTGAAAGTGCTCCGGAAAAATTCGAACCGACGGGGATTCGAATCCACGCCTCCAAGCGAGGTTTTTTCCCGAAGGCGCCTTACCAGCTCTCTTTCTATACATGCACACACTCACACCCATACACAAGAAACACCTTTTGCGTAAACTGAGAATTAGCAAATTCGTTAGCTTCCATCAGCACCGTCGACCCCCTATACACGTGCACTCTCTATCTCTCTCAAGGGATTTTGAAATCTCTTTCGGTGTTTCGAATTAGCGCATTACATTAATCAGCGCAGGCTCGTCGCCGCTGGGTACAACTTTCGAGATCGCGAACTGGCTGCGTGTATGCTTCCGTACGTGTATGTATACCTGTGAGTATAGGTGTGTGCATGTGTAAGGCGTAGAGCAATGCTCGCGGGCTTCGACCGCGGGCGACTTTCTCTGGAATGCAGGCTTTGAGAGCGTGCGTCGGGGACAGGTGCGTAATGCCGTTTCTCCACTTGCACTTTTGCCCTGCGGCAAGCCGAGAAGCTAGAATATAGCTACTTGAATTACTCTTATTGAAACGAGTATTTTTATCGATTTTTCGAACGCGTTCCTCCGGCGCAGTCGGAGTTAATCTGCCGAGTGAAAAAAGAAAGGTCGCCTTGGAAATAGCTATACCTAGCATAACTGGCATATTTGCTGTTAAGATGTAGTGACCGACGTATTTCGTTTCCTTTTTCATTGGTGGTTAGTAGTTGAGAACTATTTATAGATACACAGAGTGATAACAAATTTTCTTTGTAGATTTTAGTATTTTATTTTCACCAGTGAGGCGAAAGTTTTTTAATAAAATAAATTGGGTATGAATGGTAAAAAAGTTAGTAAAGATTTTATGGTTTTATTCGCAGATTCTGTACGATACAGTGAAATATAAAATGGGATTTTCTATCGTTTTTATAGCGCACAGGTAACATTGGTTCAATCAATAAGTAAAATAAATGTTCCAAAAATATATAATTCACTTACGAAGTAAGAGAACAACATATATTTGAGTTATTGATTATTAAAACACATATCCTTCCGTAAACAAAAATAGAATGTTGTACGTCAATAAACGTCAATGATAACAGAAGGCGGAATTGGTAAATAAAAATTGTAAAACTTAAATAAAAAAAAATATCAAATTAATTGAAAAGTATTGAAAAACAAGAATAAATAAATTCCAAACATAAAGTGAATTACAAAATTCCTTGGACATATAACAATCAATTTTTACAAGCTTTCAGCAATCTTCTAATACCGTTTGATCCTTTATTTTTTAAATATTTCTTTTTTTCTTCCTATAATTGTATAACATAGTATGTAAATTCTAGCTTTCTAGTATTGCAAATAGACCTATGTACACGAACTATAATTTTCCTTTTCGGAATTTATTTTGTAAATATTTCTGGTTTAATGAATAAAAATAAATAAAAATATAACATAAAAGAACTTTGTTTTATAGTAAAATAATCCGTCCCTGAATTTAATAAAATAGATTTCATGAGTCTTTCTAATATGTATTCAGGTATACACTAATGTAATATAAAAATTAATTTAATTTGTTTGGAAAAATCTACTCTGATAGTGTAATCAAAAAAGATATACAAATTAATTATAACATATAAGATATAATACAAAAGTTTTAAGGAAGTTTTACAATATCAGAAATACTGAATCTTAATTACAGTAAAATTATACGTACTCATCATACGTCAAGATATAATAAGGTTGTACGACTGATCTTCAATCTCTTTATAAAGCTAAGACATATTTTAAATAACCACGAAAAAAAGATAAAGAAAGTACAAGGCCGCGAAACCAAATTACGTAATCGTGTTCGGTTTTCCTCGTAAATATATATATATAACAAAATATGCATTTGCTTTGATTTAAAAAGCGTTTCACAATGAAAAATACAGTTCTTTTTGTGAAACTAAATAGTCGCTAGGAATCGATATTGTACATTCGAATCGCAAATTGTCTATCGAAGAAATGTTTGGGGAATGCGATTTTTGTAGATCAAGCATATAAGAACTAAAATTGATCGATATTTATCGTGTTTTCTCGAGTGCAATTTCTCCGCTCTATTTTAAAGTGATCTTTTAGCGTTAGCGACGCAACACGTGGATTTTGCTCGGTCGACGAAAAACTATGTGTCTGCTGTTCGATTGTCAACAGTCTTTTTGTATTTCTAAGAAAAAAATATTGGTTTTAAATTATACTTTCTTACCTAGGAAGAAACTCGATCTGTGTTCAACACAAAAACTGTGTGAAAATCTAAAGAAAATTTAAACAACACACCTTGTTCTATAAGCCATATAGTAAATGAACAAAATTGTTAACCTATGAAAACGGTTTTGAGACATTGCTTTTCTTGATATTATTTTAAACATGATTTTTTCAAGAATTTTTTATTTCAAACGTGCATTATTCCTGCCTAAAGTTTTAAAAAATAATAAAACTACAGAAATAGAGATTTCATTGCTTTTTTGCATAATTGAAAACTTTTCAAGTTATATTTTTCAAAATTGGGCAATCAAAATATACAATTTACCAAAATAGCATTTTGAAATACAAATGTGCCGAAAAATATTCATGAATGTATTAAAAAATATAAGTACATAGATTAAATTACATTGAGAAAATGCATTTAAAATAAGTAAGTGTTATGTTAAATACATAAAATGGATTCTCGTACATTACAATGGTTTGATGATAATGAGAAACTATGTCATCTTTATTAGCGGCTTCTAGACGTTTTATTATTTTTAGTGCGCCCGTGGTTTGTATTTAAACGCATGAATTCCTTTTTCTGCGTATGCAAATTCTGGTTACTTGGTAACATTGCGAATGGGAAAATGAGTGGGGACAAGCAAAAAAGTAAATTATAGTTTAAAACAAAGTCGCGTTTTCCATTGTCTTAAGCTTGAGAAACTGTAAAAATTTTATTTTCTTCCACTAAGAACATTAGAAAATGCAATTTTACTTTGATAAAACTTTGTAATAGTAAAAATTTAAGTTTTGTTAAAAACATCCTAGAAATAAGTTTTGAGTCATTTCGAGTCGAAATGATTTTTTTTAAGTTTGAATATATATACATTGCATATATATGTGTATGCGAGTATGTGTGCGTGTGTATCTGTGTGTGTACGCCGAGATCTCAGCTTCGTCCGAACCCATTTTAATACTTACACAAACGCACGCACATACACACGATCGACGGATTTTAGTTTAAAACGCCTGAGACACGTTTTTGAACATTTTTGTATTGATAATTCTGTTACCATTCCAAAGCTTCGCCTAAGATAAAGCAAAAGGATTGACTCAATTTCTTTTGGTGTACAGTCTTTCTTTATATAGATATCACTACTATGCTCTATACTTAAAATACACCATAACGATTTGAAGCAAAGTTAATCGATTTCATCCGCTCCAGTTATTGACCACGCATTGGAGTACTGGCGTGCGCGTGGTCTTGTAATTGTTTTGCATTGGTGAGAGAAAGCTGTAAGCATATAGTCCTCTCCTTGCATGCTGCACGACTCGGCGATTTTTCGGAGTTGCCCAATTATATAGTTAGTCTGGGACGACTCGGCGATCTTCCGGAACAGTCCAACTGTTGACTATAGCTGTGTCGCTATAGCTGGCGGTGTCTTTTCGTTGGAAAGCGACGTACTGTTTTAATCGGGTAGTATGTCCCGTAATGACAGATCCTTGGAGTGTAGGACACGGCTTGCACCACAGGCATCGTCGGGATCGTTGTCATTGTAAGTATCATCGGCTACGTCGGCCAACTTGTTGTGCTGCGGTAAGAGAGCACTCTCACGTCCAAACACGTTTTCATTGAATGATCTTTCGAATTATTAATTTACTTTCTACAGCTTGATTACAAGGCGAATATTCTACTGGGATGTTTTTGTTATGCATTTTTCGAGCCTCGCGCTCCTAGCCATAGTCAATTTATCAGTTTTTGTCAATTTTTGACTAAAGAAAGCAAACGTGTAAATGTAAACAAATTGCTACTTGTGTATTTTAATTTACTCCATTTTACTCCGCTATTTATTTTGTGTATTATTTTATTATTTTTTAATCAAAAAAGTAAAATGTTAATAACACATAGTAGCAATTTAAAAAAGTTACTAAATAAATATTATAACCAAACATGAAGTAAAATGGAGCAAATTACAATACAGAAGTAGCAATTTGTTTTACATTTAGACGTTTGCTTTCTTTAGTCGAAAATTGACAAAGACTTACAAATTGACTTGGCTATAGGAGCGTGGGGGTAATTTCTCGACTCCCTCGATTCTACTATCCACATCTTTACTCACTCTTAATATATTGTCATGGGCTCAGCTATTATATATTGCATATTGTATGTAGATTAAAAAACAGTATCGCTGTCTAGAAAACATTAAATATTTCATTTTCTCCAAAACCAATATCAATTTGACTGGTTTATACTCTGACCATTAACAATTCAAATATTTCTTCTTTAAAATCTATCGAATATTTGGGTTTCATCACTGATGGTAACATGAACTGGATCGGACACGATAAGTACATTATTTAAAGAACTTTCAAACTTATAAACATTATAAAAGTTCAAAATAAGATTATTCACCACTATCAACGTTCTCCACGTATAAGACCAAAAACTTCCTTTAACTTTCAACTCCCTGGCAACTCCATTTTAAAACAGTCCTCACAATACTTCACAACGTCCACCTTCTTCAAATCTTTCTACAATCATTCACTACGAAAAAACTTTTCTTTTACAATTTTTTTCAGCAAATTCGATATTAAATTAAAATCTTATTCGGATACATAATACGCGTCGACCATTCGGCTATAATTTTCAAATCATTATCCATGAATACATAGATATAACTTCAGTTTAATATCGAACTTACAAACAAACATGGTATTTTCCCAGACGTCTCTAAAACAAAAATGTATACCTTTGTAAGCTTTGCTTTTTACGTTCTCTCCATTAACGAGAAACTACACTACAAAATAACTTTTAAAGCATGTATTTTCACAAGCTGAAAGATTTTCCAATTGATTGTTTACTGACAACCATAACAAAAGTATAGCCCTATAAAACGTAAATATATATACCTTACATATAATTATCAAATAAATAAATATCCCTAAACATTAAATCCATACTACAAATATTATACACAAAATAAAAATATTCTTAGTTTGGATTCTCTCACTCGTGGATATACCACAAAATGAAATTCTGGATAAATTTGCAAAGAACTCCATTACACCAGGCACTGATAGTATTACGATGCTATACTTCACTGATTTTCATGAAATAATTAAATGAAAAGCAATAATTGATCAGTTAACTTAAATGCATATTACTAGTGATAAATTTGCTTTACCGTTTCCGTTTATTTTAATTGAATTTATCCTGGTAGAAAATTAACCAGCTTTTCTGCCTAAGCAGTTATAAATTAGCTATAAATAAGCTACTCTGTTAACTATGATCTAGCTAAAATCTAGCTAATTTTTGGTTAATCTTTGACAAATGATATTCGTTAGCTATAAATTAACTAATTTTGCTAGCTAAGAATTGCTTAAGCCTTTTAGATATTGATTTTTCTTGAGAAATTGATTTTTCAATATCTTTTCATGCATTTAATATTTTTATAGGGAATATGAATACTTAGTGGAAAGAAACGATCTCTGCGATGCTGAGGAAGAAAAACAATTCAGAAATAAAGAAAAAGTGAATTGTTAGGTTAGGTAGTACATCATCGGAATAAAAACACATTCTCCCTGGTGGATATTTAGTGCAAACATTTTAAGGTTGTGTTATCTCCATTAAATAGAAAATATGACCGGAAAATCATTTCATCACTACCTAGAAATTAGCTAGCTATTATTATGTTTCTGTCCATTTCCGATAGAGACAATTTTACCAGGGCTCCTTTCTATCCTTTTCAGCATTTTCCGTCTGATTTCACTCAACCAAAATTATTAATAATTCAAAATCTAACACTAAGATAATATTATTTTTAACGAAAACTCATATGATATAGACGATACCTACTACACACGTTATATACGATATGTATTTTTTTGTATTTTGTTCTTAACCATAAAGTTAACTAAAAAATAGATAATTTATGGTTAACATTCTTACCAGCTAGAGCTTATGTGTATTACGAGATTTAAAGCCAAAAGCGTGATATTATGACTGGAGTTTCTAGCTAATGTTTAGCTAAAAATTAACCATATTCTGTAAATCTAGCTAATTTATAGCTAGAATATGCTTAAGATTTCTACTAGATCATAAATAATTATTTAGAAAAAACATTTTCGATTATACATGAATTTGACGCTTGCCCTATAATAAATAATATGAATTATTTGACACAGATCTTGCCAATAAAATTTACTAAAAAGCGCTTTAACGTCAATCCTGTAGTAGTAGTGAAATATATGTTTAATTTTTATTTTGAATTATTCGTTTTTTATAGTATTAGACTTCGAAATATATAAAATCTTGTTCGTATTTTTAAAGAAACTTAGACTAGAATACAACACAGTATAGTTTGTATTATCAGATATTATGTACAATTAGTACTTAATTTTACAGTAGTTGTATGCTCGATTTATAATCCTATAAACTTCATGACTGCCAGCTAACATAGGCGAAATACTTTATTTACAGAAAGTTTTCGCAAGTTTGAATAATTCACCGTGCGATTTGACATGGAATGCGCCTCCTTGTGTACGTGACTCACACGTAAATTACTTCACTCCCGTCAATTTGGCTAAACTCTGGTATGTATGCGCGTGTGTGACTGTATGTAGGAGGTCTTTTTGCCGCAGTGGCTTCTTACATTATTCTCGCCCATGTCTCGTTATTTGTCGGAGAAATTTTTTTGCGCCGCCTGTGTATTTCGATGGAAATCTTTACGTGTTTCTCGGCGGTTTCTTGGACTTCCATATGAGCACCCACCGCTGTAGAATGCCGCTGTAATGACACGTGAACGGGAGTCTCATTATACCTCTACGACGAAATGCAGGATAACTGAACTGCTGTTAAGATTCTTGTACACGTAGTTGTTACTTTGTTTATGTAAATTCCATTGTTTAGCAAAATTTTAAACACTGGCATTTTCTTACTTCACTATCATTGAATAAATTGTATACATTAAATCATTATTCTACTAACATATTATAATAATATACGATATTACGATTAAATAATAAATTAACACTAGCGTCATTCCTCACTCGCTAACGCTCGCTCGGTTGATTTTGCATATCAAATATTCCTTTTTAGAATAAAAAGAAATATCAGAATTATCATAATTGACATACAAAGGAAATAAAAACATGTCCAAATTTGTTTTAACAACCGTTACAACGAATTTTAATTCTTTAATAATAATCTCACCTTTTAAACAATTTTTTAAATAAATTTTTGTTGTAGTTTGAAAAACGGAAGGGTCAGTAAAAGTTCCAACAAAAATAATACATAAAATTCAATTTAAAACTCAAAGCTTTTATATCAATTAAATATCTACGTTTATTTACATACATTTTTGCCAAAAAGTTCACTTCAAATGTAGCTGTAGTTACTAACGGATTTTACGCGAGCGATATGCGATATGTATTTAATAATTTCATATAAATTTATAAAAAAAACTAGTATAACGAGTAATGAGTTGCATTTTTCATAAAATTGACTAATTAGATCGCGAATACAAGCGTCTCGTTTAATTCGAGATTTATTGCGTTAGTTTTTTATAAATGCATAACCTCAGATAAAATAAAATTCGAATAATTTCAAAGCTTTAAGACTACTTAAATAGAAGTTTTCGGTCCTAGGCTGTAAAATTTAATTTTACAGACCGAGTCAGAATTGTGATGTACAACCTACCTACGAGACCGTAAAAATTTATGGTCGTGGAGCGAACATTATTTTTCGAAATACTGTCTGTATTGTACGTGTTTTAAGGTACTTTTTTGTGTCTATTAAGGATGAATTCTTGGCCCGAGCGGGGATTGGACGACTGAGGACCGGCGAACTCGGGCCAAAGGTCTACCTCCCACTGGGCCGTACAATAGTCCTGTCCTTTGCGAAGTGAAAATAGTCCCTAAAATACGTACTTTACAGACACGTATAACAGAAAGTTTATACAGAAATTGCATTTTAATACGATTTATTTTAAAGCGAAATAGCTCAAAAGCTGTTCAGATAAGCAGCTTTATATTGTACAAAACTATAAATTTTAAAAAGATCATCAAAATATTCATAGGCTTTGTACGATATCTGACCAATTATAATCATTTTGTATGAACTGTAATGTAGAAAATTTATAGAATTCGTATATTATCGCAAGCTGAGACATTTTTTTTCTTAATCTTTGTTTTTTTTTACCAAAGTAGGACTACCCTATTTACGTTATCTGATTAGAAGAAAATTACACAGCCTGAGTTAGTTCTCAAGCTTCTTAAAAGAACTTAACCTCCTATTGAGAAACGCGTCAGAATCTTTGACCTCTCGTACACACACTACTGCACGTGGAGAACGCGAAAAAGAGACTTTGTAGAGGCAGCAATCGTTGCGAACAGCGGTACGAATAATCTATGATGTAGCTGATTCTTTCCCTTCATCTTTCCACGATATTTTCTCTCTCTCTCTCTCTCTCTCTCACACACACACACACACACACACACAAGCACAGCACATATACATACACCAGCATGTAGAAGCGATAAGCAATCAACACTCTTTGGAAGACAAAAGGTATGCACGCGAGTTAAGCGCGCGCAGCAGCGAACGATAAAAACCGGCATAAAAAGCGAGGAGGCTGCACACGAGTCGAGGGAAAAACATCGTTAACGAAGGCGGAAGAGCAAGCGAGTGAGCGTTTTAAGTTAAAATCGCTCGTTTAACGGTCCGCTCTCGGCGCGCTCGCCCGATATCCTCCATCCTTCTATCTATCTTCTGATAATGACCACGAGTTTGTGCTCGCTTGGCTTTCTTGCGCGTGCTCACGTGTATATACTCTTTTCGCGCATGCCATGTAACTTGGCTGTGCGTGGCTCGCCGAACAGACGAGTGTGCACGCAACAAAGCAACAGTAGCGACAATTACACGAGATGCAGCCTTTCTTCGGCTCGTTTTGCAGATATACGGTACGCGTTTTATAAATCGCAAAAGAAGTTATCATTAAAAACAGAGTAAGCCGATTGAAAGAGTTTTGTTAGTTTTTTGTTAAAGTCCGACGTTGTTTTGCTTAGTTCTTTTATTGTATTTCTAACTATTTCACCACTAGGAATAAGCCAAAGGGTAGAGATAATATTTAAATTTTAATTGAAATTCTTTTGTTACAAAAATATTACTCTGAAATTCCTTAAAAAGAATTTAACTCTTGTAAAGTTAATATAGATTTCACGATTAATCAATGTCAAGTTGCATATTATAATAACTTATTATCAATTTGCTTCGTCCCGGATTTCAGGTCAATAAAGTGACCATTATAGCTTACTGGGGAATAAACTGTTTTATCTCACATTGACTTTGTTAGTTCAAAATTTTACACTATCCTGTACAATTTACAGAAAAGTTTTATCTTCGTTTTCTAAGTCAGGAAAAAGTTAGAAATTTTTTTTTTCAAAATCCATCTTGGTAAGCCCATTCCTTTTACCGTACATATATAAATATTAAGCATTAGAAAAAGATGAAAAGATTATCAATGAAAGTTGAAATATTAAAATAACGGTAAATGAAAGTACGAACTATCCGTATCTATCGGATTAAAAATAAAATATTTAGTGTGAATATTCATTTGGATTCAGAATTTCGTATTTATCTCGCGATCAATGTTACTTTCTCTAGAATCGTAGAGTAGATAAGGACTGGATCGGTGTCTTTGAAATGCACTGCGTCAAAGAGCATTCGCCCCACGATATAGCGCAAAACCGCCATGTGGTTGGCTGCATTTAATGCGCGTATAATGGTTACAGAGAAATTGCGCACGTAACGCTTCCTACTGAAGACGTACGGGTTTCAACCTGATAATATTGCTATATCACGTTCACTTAACCCACTTAAGCGGTACAAAATTTTTATGCGCAAAAATTGCACCACTATTACACAGTTTTAGAGTGATATATGTGCAGAAGTAAGCGTCTTGTATAATTGCAATTTTTTTCTGAAACGCACACGCGTTATTCAACTGCAACTAGGTAGCTTTCTCATTTAACTATGCGTAGGTATTTCTGCCGGTGTTATGCAGTGGATATGACTATACCTGCAATAAAATTGCTTGGTTTTTATGTTCAAGTATAAAGTCACGAAGTATTTTTTTGTTTCTCATGCGCTAAATAGAGTTTCGGATAAATAAAGTATGAGACTACAAAGTTGTTTGTTTTGTTGGGTATAAAAAAGTACATGATTAGTTATACTTATCATACTAATAATTTATTTGTGTATATATTGACTTTCTTAAATTTGTATTACATTTCTGTAAAATACAATCTAAGCGTAAAACAAAGTTTCACTTTGTAAGTCAGTAACTATAGAAAATATTTTCAACCAAATCTCGTACAACTGCAACAAGAACTGCGAATAAAAATATTGTTTTACTGAATTCTACGAAAAGTTTTATGCCCAAGTATTACAACGATTCAAAAATTTTTTTTCTTTTTAAAAATTACGTACTCGCTAGAAAATTAAAAAAAAGACGCGAAAATGTTTCTCAGAAATTGCTATCTATCCTTGGAAGTTCACTTACTTTTAAAAACTTTAAAACTAATTTTCTACGTACCTCTCGTACCTTCCATTAAATGTTTTTTAAAGCTACATTAAAAATAATGAAATTTTACAAAGTTAAGAATTTTTTATGGCAATGTAAAATAAAAGAATCCATAAATATTGTTTAAACGTACAAATTTGGCAGACGAGGCTAGATGCAACCAACCGATGCAACTATATATTGACACTATTAAAGACAATCAATTAAACTAAAGAGAACCTTTCCATCCAAGCTAAGCCAAACCTAAAACTTTGCTAATTAAAAGCGTCAGTCCAGGAACCGAAGCACTCATAACGAAAAATCCTCTCGAACCTCCGATGGGTCGAAAGGCGGAGAAGTCCGGGACAACTAAATACGGCAAGATTATCGCGCCGTCACTCGCGCCTGCTTGCGATCGAATCCCGTGGCACGAAGACGCCTGCTCGCTTCTCCTCGGACGCCGGATTAGAGTGTACACTGCGGTGGGTCGGCGGGCAGCTATATAGCAGAGTCTCACGGCGCGCAGCATCCAGCACTTCGCGCACAACGACTGCGAGCGCCGCAAACTACTTCCACGTAAGTATACACGTGCGAGCAAGCGAGAGGTGGACTCTCGGGCAACGGTACAGCGAGAGAGTTGACCGCAAGTGACCATGCGCAGAAAGTAAATACACCGCACGAGCCCGATTCAGGTGTGTCGAGAGGCGGCGGCCGCATTTACATAATCTTGCGAGATGACTCAGATGAAATTATTTGCCCGCGGAAAGCAGCGAGTGTGGTTGCCTGTATGCAGAAGATGACTGAAAATATTGCACTGGGGGTGCACGGGACACGCGCGCGTGTTTCTCGCACCTGCCGTGAACTAGGCGTGGCTCTCGGTCTTACGTCACCCGCAGCTGAACTGTTGACGCCGCGATAAATAAATGAGAGAGAGATTCGCTTGGAAAATAGACAGGCCTTCCGGTTGGTTTTAATTGCCCGAGGATGCTGCTTTCGTTAGTGAAACCATGTAGAGTAAGTAAGATACGCGATACAGCTGAGATATGCAGAAGAGAAATTATTTATAGCGCGGAATTAATGAATGTGCTGATTGTTGAGAGAGTATAGATTATATGGACTTACGCGAGAATGAGAACTTAGGAGCTAGCAGCAGTAATGTGACCGTCACTGACCTGGAACAAAAAACAAAAACTCGTTATATAATATTCTTGACTAATAATTTTCACAACTTAAATAAAGCGTTAAATTAGCTAAAACAAACTTATCAACTGCGTCAAATTCATCAACTCGCGTAACTAAATGTTCTGAGTTTAAACTCGACTTTGCAGAATTTAATTAAAATATAATTTCACTTCAATTGGAATTTCAGTTTCCAATGTAAATGTGCCAGTTAACTAGTGAGCCGTTTTATTCAAGTCTAAAGAAATCCAATGAAGCTGAAACTAATATATATAGTTAAAATTGCACGCTCCACAACTAGCGTATATTAGAAATGATATAAAATCGCACTAAACAGTACATTTTCACTTAAACCATCTCCCGTCCTCGCGAGCGCTTTACGAGACCAATCTCTCAGGTCCCCGGCGATGAAAACAAAATAAAACAGCTCGAACGAGTGAGCGGTTGAGCGAGCGCGCGGGCGCACGCGCAATCCCGGGAACACTCGTCGACGTAAAGATTTTTTTAAAGCTAATGCCGCTCGTTCCTCGCCCTCTTAACGGTCGAGCGTCGAATTGCCGATCCATAAAAAATGCGAAAGACACACTCGCGAGGAGAAGAATCGCCGCGCGCAGCGGAAAAGAAGGAAGGAATATATATCCCCGTTGGCTCGGAAGCGGAACGGCGCGTCTAGCACGTATGACCGAGTCGAGTGATCATATAGCCCCTCGCGCGGCCGCTCTCGCTCAGTCCATTGTGAAATTTCACCGTTTCGCGCGCTATCGCTGGCCCGCAACGCGTCTACGCGCTTATTACAGGCGGCCGGCCGCGCGGTATACATAAATCGCGCGGATTCCTAACGGCCGCGCAGGAATCCATTATCGCACTTAGATCCTCGCGCAGCGAAGAAACCGTTCGCGCGCGGGTACCGCTGTCTACGTATGTATGTGTAACGCACACGCGCGCACGTAACTTTACAGCCGTCCTCTCGCGGTTACTGCACTTAGCTCTCTCGCGATACTGTTTGATGGGACGTGAAACGCTTAGAAAGTTCAGCCCGTCGGGCACTTTTCTTTTAGTTTATATCTACTCTCGCGCCGCTGCAGTGGAGCCTGGGAACATTTTCTACGTCTCTAGCCCTCTCTCCCCCCTCTCTCCTTTTGAGGAGAATGCACTTTTGTTTACGAGCGATTACATTCGCGGCGACAACGGTTTCTTGCATTCGCGGCGGCGCGCACGTGTTCATGCAAATATTTATATATAGAAATGAACAGTTTTCGCCAGGCTGACAATACGTCTCGCAGGCTTTGTATACGGAAAAAAAGCTCCCGGACGAACTGACGACGTGCGTATGGTCGCTAATATAACAAGAATGTGTGTTAATTCTGATAACAGGTTTGGCGACCTTCAAGTTGTTGTACATATATATTGTTCCGCACAAAACAACTCGCGGCAGGTGAATGGATATTATAATAATAAAGTCCAAAATACTTTAAAGTTTCCTTTATTGCAATGACGATTTGAGCACCTTATTCAAAGGTTTATACGCAAAGACAGATCACTGATCGCAAATCACGGTCCAAAGTTTAGACGACTCACTTGAAAATTAAAGTCAACTATAGACGTGCTCAGTCTCGATATAACCTACTGCAGATTGTGCAAAATTTCGAAATTCTATATTACGAAAATCATATTTTCGAATGTAACAATTCACCTACTGTCCAAAACATCGAATTTCATTAATAGAATTTTAATAGGGATACAATAAACATATTTCGAAATAAATCATTAGAAACAAATTATATTTGCGTTGAAATCATATTGATGAAATTCGATGTTTTGGACAGTAGGTGAATTGTTAGATTCGAAAATATGATTTTCGTAATTTAGAATTTCGAAATTTTGCACAATCTGCAGTAGCTTATATCGAAACCGAGCACGTCTATAGTTGACTTCAATTTTCAAGTGAGTCGTCTAAACTTTGGACCCCCCCCGCATTCGGAGTAAATATATGTATACAATCAATAATGATGAATTTGTACAAACTCTATTTTCTAAAATTCTGAGTCGTAACATATACGTATTGGAGAAAATTCTTGTTTGCATACAGTACAAAGCGAATGTTTCTGCAATTATTCAAACATTTCAAGTGCTTAGGTGTTGCATAAAATCGTTGCAGGTACGCAACGTTATTAAGTCTTACGTGTTATGAAGTTATTACATAAAAGTCAATGAACACACACACACACAAACACACACACAACTTTGAGTTTCAATGTTTGTTATCTTTTTTATTCGAATATAATATTTATCAAAGGTTTTGTTGAAATATATGTCTTCGGTATAGCTGTGTTTGCTACACTGAAAAACATTTGAGAGAGCGGGTCTTCCACTTGAAAAAGTCGCTGCCCCAAAGACGGGTAGAGTTGCGCGACGTTATTTTGGGGTAAAATTTCTCCCAAAAACAGGCGACTGAGTGTACCGTTGCCAAGAGAAACCGCAGGTAGATTGCGCGCAAAACTCTCATAAACCGCGCATAAACATCCGTTAGGGGTAATTATTCTCCCAAAATTGGGCGAGACGTTATGCGAAACGCGGGTAGAGCTAATAACTTACACTGCCAGTATTGGTACGTTCCTTCTCCCTGATGTTTTTAAGTGTAATATAAGCGTGTATACTTGCGTACGTTCGTTTGCGCGTGTCTAACAAAAAATGATTTACCTTGTTGAAAGGGCCCATAAAGAATCATGAATTTTGTTCATAAATGAAATTTTTTAAAGGCAAAGTTTGCAGACTGCTCAAAAATTATTGTTAGAAAAACATGTGGGTATTATCGGTCAACTTTCCCCTACGTATTATACATTTATGTATACTTATGCATGTATGCATTCACGCACATGTGTACTACGCCTTTCCTTATAACAGTCACTCTGAGGTAAATATAAAGAAAAGCTATTAAATTAGAAAAAAAAATAACAAACACAAATCAATGTATTATAAGAAGAAGTTGCTTCAATAGTATTTTGTGTGCCAAGGGGGTAAAGTGGGCTTTTTTAGTCCAAAAAGAATTTTTTGTAACGCATGTACTCTTTTTCACGTTTTTTTTTTAGTTTTTTTAATATAAAGCAGGGTTACACTGAAAAAAATTTTACGTTGTGAGAACTGAAAGTACGGCTCTGACAACGATACTTTTTGGCTGATTATCTTTTCACTGAATTTTTTAGGTGCAGTAATTGTATCGGTACAGATGTGAGAGCCGTACAAAATACACTGAAAGCACTAATGTATAGAGTTCTTTTGTTGAAGCATTAAATAGATTATGATTCGACATACGTACATATTTTTCATTAAAATAATCTCGATTGATAAATACACTGGATTACAAATGAAATACGCAAAAGCGGATTGCGAACACGCGGTTGATCGGCGGATTTTATGACTTTTTGAGGTTATAACATAAACGTTGGCTTCGCATCGTAGCGTTGTCAACTAAATCGTACCATTATCAGAGCTGTACAAATACATTTTGCGCATCTGACAAATAGTGCCGTTACATTATACAAATAAATAGACTGCTTCAGCCGTCTGTAAGGGTAAATGATCAGTATAAATAGTGCTAGTACAGCAAATCGAAACTATGCTTTCTACAGCCTAAAATTTTTTTCAATTTAGCGTGACCGTTTTTAGACATGGCAAGCATGCGCTCATTAGAGTATTTTTAATTTTAATCTATTTTTGACGGTCGAATTAAAATAATTTAAACATATTTTGTAACAATTATCGATCATATTTGTTATACCACTCTAACCTCAAAATCATAACTTTAATATGATTATTCGGCTCTCGTAGTATAAAATACGGTTTGAAACTGGTGCGTAAGAAAATTTTTAACTCACGCGACGTTTTTCGCACGAGCGAAGCGAGTGTGAAAATATACGACCGCTGCTGTGGACTCGGGCGTGTTTTTGTATTTATCTCCCGCTAACGACTTGTTTCCCCCATCAGTAACGGCCACTTTTAGACTAAAATCTAGTCTAGACTAAAGCTAGCTTTATAGGTAAAAAAAACGAAAATCGTGCTTGTGTTAGGAAATTATATTTTGTATAAAGAGGGCGGAAAATGAGCTTCTCAGACCGTACATGTGTTACAAAAAAATATTTTAGAAATATAGATGTAAGCAATTCTATATACGGGAAACCTCAAATAGCTGGGTATTAAAGAGCAAACCTACCAGTCGAGATTTTTTTGGTTTTCTAGACCATCCTTCAAAATTTACGTGATAGCAGATTATGTTATATATAGCGATAGTATCTAATTCTCAAATGATGATAAATTACTCTTTTCATTGTTTTTATTTTCAATAATAATTTTACAACGAATTTTCCTATATATGAATTTCGGTGTAAGAATATTCATTATTATTGATATTATTATATATTCAGAAAATATATGTATGTATAATGTATGTAGTATGTATGTGTTATGTATGTGTATATGTGTGTATGTGTGTCTAATAAATTTGTCCGTCCTATAACTCACGAACGAATAAAGATATCAGTCTCAATTTTTGCAGATACATAATATAAAGTATATGCTGAAGTTGTGTAAGTTCTTACGCGCTCGACTGACTAAGAGAATGTCTCAGATCTGGACCACGGCTTCGGCTGAAACTTTGGGGTATGTTTTTGGATGTAGAAATATGAAGAAAGTCGCAATATTAGATCCTAACGCTTCGAAAAATTCATGTTCTGGACATTTTTATTTGTATTTAATCTTGGAAATTTTTAAATATGATTTCGAAAATGGAACATAAAACTAGAAAAAAAGCTTTTATTCACATTTTCAAAAGTAACAATATTAATTCCTTCCAAAATTATGAAAGTTTAAAGTTGAAATATGAAAAAGCACTATAAAACCACTAAAATTGGCGGTTCTACTTCATACATATTTTAGTGCCATTTCATTGTTCAATTTTAAACACTAATAACTTAGGAGGAATTAATATATTTTAATTTAAACGTTTTCTCTATAGTTATATTTTCCGTTTTGAAATCGTATTTAAAAATTTCCAAGAATGGCTATCATTGGAAAAAGAGGATTTTTTACGAGTTTTTCAAAATAAAAAACTGCAGAATTTAAGTTTTTTGAAACGTTAGAATCTAATATCGTGACTTTCTTCATATGCAAAATTTATGCAAAATTAAGTTTGGAGAAAGAATGCAATTTTATATTAAAATATACTTTAAAAAAGTAATTTGATTCTACTAAAGCAGAATGTTTTTTAATTAGCCAGGTAGACACTATGTTCGTTTTCATTTTTTATTATTCTAAAAGTAATATGAAAAATACATGAATCCTTAATATGTCAAAACGTTATTTTTGTAGAAAAAAAAAACAAGTTAAAAACGGTCTGAAAATTAAATGCCAAAGGCTACACTGTTTTCAACGAAAACTGAGGTTTATTCCATAATGTTGCCTTAGGAATATTATAGTCAAAAACTTTATAAAATATTTATTTGGAAGTAAAATAAATCCAGCCTCACGAAATATTGTTTTGTAAGGCAAGAAGGCGGAAATAAAAAATAAATTAAATAATGCAGGACAGGTGCCCGGCTTTTTAAATCAAGCGCTCATCGCATTACACAAATAAATACTGATTTACAGCTTTTTCCTTCAACGCTGCGTGTCTGAAATTCTCTGACAAATGCGCTAAATTACCGCTCAGCTTTTGTCCCTCCTTCTCGCCATAGGGCGTTAAAAGTTTAATTTCTATCTCGTTAAACGCCATCCGCGCTCTCATGCGTTCGCGTCCGCTTTTGTTTACGAGGGGGATTACGCGTCCGTTCTCGCGACGACGCTGCGAAACGGTTTGTCGGATTTGCCGGGTTATTAACGATTATATGCGAATACGCGAGCACGTGCGAGGCCTTCGATTTTCACTCGGTTCACGCTCGCATGAGCGCGCGAAATTTCCCGTCAGCTTGGCCACTACAAAATCGCGGTGCGAAATTGCACGCTTTTTGCTGGCGTTTGTACGAATTACGGCGACGTAAATCTATTGAAATTTAAAGTGCCACCGCGCTGAAATCGCGCGGCGATTTTCAATGAAGGATCATTGATGACACTCGTCGTCTCGCGCGGAAATAATCGATCGGTCATCGCCGAGTTATGCGATGTAATTGGGCTCGGTTACAATCCGTAATCTGCGTATTGTTTCTCCCTACGCATGAGATACTTTCCCCCTGCAGAAATTCTACAGGATACCTGGAATTTTAATGGGTTGGGAAACATTTTACTGTCGTTAACTCGTTACATCGTTGTGTGTAATTACTTTTGATTGTAACATTTAATAAAACTTTTGTACGTTAATTATGAAAAGAACGTATAGGAAATGTTACTCAACAAATTAAGTAAAACGAATATGGTACTGCAATAAGTGCCTGATGTATCATATAGCGTCTTTTTACTGAACGTTAATTTACATACCCACTTGGTAATAGTCGAGTAAGAAAGTGAAATTTCTAGTTTAGCTGTTGGTCTCATTTTCTACTACAACTCTTTGACTACAACTTGTAATAGGTGTTATATCAAGCATAAACTGGATATGATTGATACAAAATACTTTCTATTAATAATAATGTTGGTGATTTGGTAAAAAAGGGACTCCAGACGAACCAATTTTGTATACCAAATCACCAACAATAAAATATCCAGTTAGACCCAACCTGATTTCAATTGGAGCCTATCTAGAATCGACCTAAATCTCGCTAAACTCAAGTGCGGTCCATGCTCTATTCTTGCAGCAGGACCTCTATAAGCATCGGTAAGGATGATTTCGAAAGGTTTTAAAATAATTAAAAAGTCGAATTATTTCCTCTCGAATGTGGTAGGGACTGAAAAAGGTGAGCTGGCTCAGTGAGACATGTGGACGATTCAGATGCAATTATCTTATAGCCCATATATTAAGCGAATTTGGAGACATTCGATAAGTCAATGTATATATTCAATAAAAAGTATAGTTTATCTTTTGCGTACTGCGCAAAATTTTTTTTTCAAACATCCGCCATTTTGGTGAAAATTAAAATATTGGTTAATTCTTCATTCAAATCCAAGCGAAAGTAGTTATCTAACTAATCTCACGGGATTTTTTATTTCAGATGATCCAGTCATGAGTAATTTCAGTCACCACAACACGATTTTTTTTTCTTGGAACTCTGGCAGATGGGTTGTAACTCGAGTGTTTATCGCTATTTTTCCATATATAAAAATTAATTTAATATCTCCAAATATGTATTTATTGAATGTTAAAACATTGGTAACCAAATATATAAACTGTCTTTACAAAAAAATCGCAAAAAACGCTTTTTTTGGCCTTACAAGTGTATGTAACCCCTTAATATTTTTTGTTTCTTAACCCATTTTAGTTTTGAAGGTTTCGTGTTATTTTTTAAGTAATTTTATGGGGATTTGCCGAAGGAAAAATTCAAAATTATTCAAAACTTAGAAAATTATAGTTAATTGTTCATAAATTCATACACGTTGTTAAAAAAAAAATATATTTTT
This sequence comes from Torymus aiolomorphi, assembly GCA_036365515.1. Taxonomy (NCBI): domain Eukaryota; kingdom Metazoa; phylum Arthropoda; class Insecta; order Hymenoptera; family Torymidae; genus Torymus; species Torymus aiolomorphi. Next base: position 53,144,335 of record CM070874.1, on the reverse strand, counting down.
TTAATTGGTTATAACTTTCTGGATTTTGAATAACTTTGAATTTTCCCTTCGGCAAGTCCCTATGAAATTACTTAAGGAATAAAACGACACTTTCAAAACTAAAATCGGTTGAGAAACAAAAAATATTAAGGTATTTTATCAATAATTGTTTGTGCTGACGATATCTGTTTCTGAAATATCGACATTTTGTTCAAAAAATTATCTTAGGCATGTTAAATATACCCTTCGTTTATAATTCATCGACTATCTATATCATTTTAAATAAATAAATCACATTACAACTATGGTTTTTTTAAATTTTAAATAACCCCTTCATTCAATACTGATTTGACTAGGGAGTAGCGAAAGGACCACCTCAAGTTTTTACGCCATTCATAATAGCGAATTCACTTTTTTTCGTGGTAAACGCGAGCTCGTGGCAACGGAACATCTTGTTGGAAATTCTTTGTCATTACCGCGCACGCGCAAGAGCGTGCGTCGTGGGAAAGGTTTTCGATTTTCATTAGGTTCACACGGAGCAGCATGCCAGAGTGCAGCGAAAGGAGAATGATGCGCGAAGGGTTACTTGAGCACCGCGAAATCGCTAGGCGTGTGAACTATGTCGTATATCATGTTGATAGAGAAAATATTTATATAACAGCTGAGATTATCGTGGAATACCGCGCATAATGCTGTACAAGATTTCTTAATGGCAGTGAAGTTTACTTGTAAACGCCGTGAATCATAACTACTTGATGCGCAAAAATAAAGTTTTCTATAAGAGTTATTTATTTATATATTTTTATAACTAAAATCATGTATTCACGATCATAGCGGCGATAATATTAAAAGTAGTGGTTATTTGTAAAATTAAAGTACACCTTTGCTGTAAAAAAAAATCTTATTTTTCGATTGAAAAACCTCTAAAACATCGAAAAACATCGTTGCATGTTGCGATGAAACAAGAGCGAACGCTATAACGTATATTTTTTTGTGACAAAAAAAATAGACAGTTTTGTATACTAACAACGACGGGTGCGCTGTTCGCGTCTCTTTTCTTGCTCCACTCGTCATTTTTTTTAAAAGAGAGATAAAAGCGTACGTACCATCTCTGACGTTTTTCGTTTCTATGATGTAATATACGCATTTATAATTCACCTATCAAATTGTCGGAAAGGAAGTTCCACTCTTCTGCCTGTATAATTCTATCTCGCTTAAAGCAACATATTCAAACTCATTGAACGACTAAAATTTTATGACTGAACCCTTTTTTGACATCTCAATGCTTGATGCTTACACGTTGACTTCACTAATACCTATTACTATACACTATTACGATAAACATACTCTCTACATCGTCCTTTCTGCAGCCTCGAATCTAGACTCAATCTAAGTTTTTTTATACGCTATGTAACTCTTCATACATAAATTATTTTATACATAATTGTATAAGAAATAAAAGTATACCATTGTACAAAATATACAAAAGCATTTAGCAAAAAGAACATAGTATAATTCAATAGCATAAAGGCTGAAAGTTTGCATATAATAATCTGACTAATGATCTGGAGAATTTGATGTGCAACAAATATATCATAAAAGGAAATTAAAAAAGTAAGTTAAAACTAAACTTTAAAATATTTAAATAATTTGCCTATGAATCAAAATGTGAATTATTATCGTTGTTTGTTTAAAATTTATATAAACTTCATTAGAATTTCAGAAATAAAATTTTAGTATTAATATCGTTTACGCTTTGATAATTGATTACATTTCTGAACTTAACTTTAGTTCCAGTTTCAGTTTTAGTTTCAGTATTTTTAATATTAAACTTTCGCTCTTAGATTAAAACAGCGCCTATAATATGTACATATAGCTTGATTACTTTTATAGATATAGTAAGTATTTACAGACATATTTCATGTATGTCTTTGATGATATAGTAATGTGTATACTTTATATTATACTCTAGTAAATAAATAAAATAAATAAATAATCCATGAATATATGAGGAAATCTCTATTTTTCTATTATTTTATTGAAAAGCAAACATTTTAAGCTTTGAATAATTTTGTGTAGCACCCTCCACGTTATACTGCAGTAAAAAATAAAATAAATGACATCCTTTGAGGGCTTAGTTATGTATTGGTAAATATTGTGTGTTTACACTGTTTTGTTTTAATTAAGTTTTTTGTATTTAAATTTAATTCCTTTTTTAATAAAGCCTGAAGAGGTCAGGAAACGTCCTGATAAAACGTCGCAATAAAAATTATTGTTTTTTACTTGTTAGAAACTAAGCCATCAAAGGATCCCATTTATTTTGTGTTTTAGTGCAATTTTAAGCTTTGGTTCATTTGTAAAGAACTTGAGCTACATCCCTTTGAAACTCAAAATTTTGGAGCTTCCAAGAGAGTTAAAGTTTGTGAGATTTCCTCATATACTGTTGAATTTTTAAATATTTTTAACAGCCAGTACTTTTTCCTACTTAAAAACATAAACTATATCAACTAAATCAAGCTTCGAACTTGAAAATGTCATTGTTTCATCGGCTTAGAAGATACCAACTCGAATCCGCTTTCGAAAAGGTACCAACTGGCGAGTAGGTTTTTTTGTTTAATTTTCAGTAGTCAAATCAAACAAAAAACGAATTTTTCTTATATTATGAGATGTATTTTTTATAAGGATTACTCAATTGCACATTTGGTGCATTTTTTATACTCTTATCGTTATTTTAAGGTTCGTTGTGAAACCCTGCAAAGTTGAGTAAAAAAACTCTAGTCGCGAGTTTGTAACTTATCGAACCGGCTTCCGAATTCGTACCTTTCCCAACCGGATTTCGAGACAGTACCTTCTTTTACCAAGTCGACAATTTGACCTCGAACTATGAGTTTTTTTTATTTTTATATTAAATAGCTGTTAAATGTTCATTTTAAAGTGATCATGGAATTATCGAAATTAGCAACGTTCAAGCGAACGGTATATTCTTTGGTCGCAATTTTTTAACATGTATAAATTCATATTTTCTGTTCGCCACATTTGTAAAAACATTTTTAAAAATATATAATTTGTTTTTTAATAAGTTTGTAACGTTATATTACGGATGGGACCTCCTATCGACTCCCAAATCATGCACAAATACTCGTAATTCGCACTCGGCTCACCACATTCGCACTTTCTCCGAACTCCGCTCCGAGCTTCTCGTCCTCAGACACGGCGAGCTCGTAAAACCCGAAGAGCGCACCTCGCAGTCAGTCACACAGCTACACCGGTTTTCGCGCATTTTGGTCCTTGGAATGAATGGCTGTAGGGTAACTAACTGAGACTTCGGCACCTCTCTCTCTCTCCCCCCCTCTCTCTCTCAATTTGAATATCTTATGTAAAAATATAGAGCAAGCAAATCTTTAAGGGGATGCCTTACTCGTACTATTACCGACCGAGCAATTCACACAGTTTCAAGCTGATTAAAAATAAAATACGTCGAATCACAAAAAATCAAGAGAACACTCTTCTGTGTTTTTTAACGTTCTATCATCCAGTCAAAGTTTGGAGTCGAAATATCAAGCCGTTTTTTCAAAAACTTTGAACGAAATTAAATTAAATTTAATTTCGTTCAAAGTTTTTGAAAAAACGGCTTGATATTTCGACTCCAAACTTTGACTGGATGATAGAACGTTAAAAAACACAGAAGAGTGTTCTCTTGATTTTTTGTGATTCGACGTATTTTATTTTTAATCAGCTTGAAACTGTGTGAATTGCTCGGTCGGTAATAGTACGAGTAAGGCATCCCCTTAAAAGCTTGGCTATTTATTACACACAGTAGGTATAATATTTCTATACTTTTTAGTGAATACACGCATGAATAATATAGTTGCTTGATAAAGTTGATATCGTAATGTAAAGACAGGAAGAAACAGCTGTTAATCATTAGCGTATAAACAAGTTGAACCGGATAATTAGGTAACATTGAATTAATAAATTTATCAAAACGTATATTTATCAGGAACAAATAGAGGAAAAAAGAAGTTGAGAATATATTTACGATTTATAATTTGTATTTTTAATACTCAATTTTTAATAAAATATGTACAAAAAAATGTTTGTAACTGTAACAAAAACAAATTTTATTGAAACATAATCGCCTTTAAATACTATTTATTTTATCTTATCGGAGCAAGTTTAAATCCTCGAGAATCATATAATAAGGTAAAGTTATATAATATTTTATTTCGCAACAACCATAGTAATATTTGTTCTCTTTTAAAACATTCATTAAGAGCTATTACTTCGGATTTCCCAGGAACAAATTAAATTTGACATTGTTAATGAAATCAAGCGATATTTTTCCCATTAAAAACAAAATAAAAGTTGCTATTTTAAGTGCTTACACCTATAGATACCCATCTGAGAGGATAAATTACACCCATCAAGAAGGGCAAACAATCGGCCGTAGATCTGCCAATTTGTCGAACTATCAAATGTCCCGTCTTAACCGAACATCCGTAACGAGTATTGCCCCTTCTTCCTTAATCTCGCTCATTAAATTCGTAATCGATTGACGAAGTCGCTCTTCGCAGTAATTGATCCGTGGCTACTTATTCTCATACTTCCGATCGGATGGAGCTGCACTCTACGATATATACATCACGAGCTTTATTAAAGAGAAACGAGAGAAGAGAAGTTTACAGAAGCAGAATGTAGGCTTTGTTCGCTCTTTCTCCTCCTTCTCCTCTTCCTTCCCTTCTCTCTTTTGTGCTCTCTCTCTCTCTCTCTCTCTCTCTCTCTCTCTCTCTCTCTCTCTCTCTCTCTCTCTCTCTCTCTCTCTCTCTCTCTCTCTCTCTCTCTCTCTCTCTCTCTCTCTCTCTCTCTCTCTCTCTCTCTCTCTCTCTCTCTCTCTCTCTCTCTCTCTCTCTCTCTCTCTCTCTCTCTCTCTCTCTCTCTCTCTCTCTCTCTCTCTCTCTCTCTCTCTCTCTCTCTCTCTCTCTCCTGCACTGTATAGCCTCCTTCTCCGACGCAGAGTTTCCGCCTTAGATCCTTCGATTATAGCCACAAGCGAACCGTGACAACGCGAACGAGGATCAATCAACGGGTTTCCGGGGGCTATAGGGGAGGTAGTGCCAGAAGACCGAGAGAAACGAAGAGGACAACCTACAGCCATAACGACACCAAAGATGTATTATCCAAGTGTAACAAAACACGTAAAATCGAACGAACAAGGTTAAAATTTCAATAGAAATTAGAAGTTGAAAGAATTTTTAGAAATACAATTTATTATGCGCTGGTCTGTTATGTTCAAACGATACGTGCACGGAGAAAAATTTTCTATTAAAAATTACTATGTTTTATTGTAACCGGGGGACAGACTTGAATTCTTAAAAAAATTACTATGTTTTCTAGCAAAGATTGCTATGTTTCTAGTAGTTTTTACTACATTTATAGCAATTTTTGCTATAAAACATAGTAATTTTTTTAAGAATTCAAGTCTGTCCCCCGGTTACAATAAAACATAGTAATTTTTAATAGAACATTTTTCTCCGTGTGTCGTCCCAGACATTATAGACTATTATAAATCAGATTAGTATATCTAGAGGCAATATACTCAGTTCATTCGTGTTTTAGTAAACGTATAATTTCGTCGTACCTATTATAAGTATTACTGTATTAAGATTGAAGATCGAGTTTATTTTTCTAATTCAATCAGAAAATATACTATTAAGTTAGTATTTAAATTCCTCACCTCCGCACGTTATGTCCAATTTAATTTTCTGTTGACTGGTCAGCTTAATTAAATAATTAGTCATTAATACTGAATTACTAATGATACAGTATAGTTATTAGTTGAAGAAGATACTTTAGTCTTCATAATTAAGCAAGATGAAATCAGATTAAAATGATTGTGGGTGATACAATATTATTCACAATAGTTTGCATAAATATTATTAAAAATAATATAGCAATAATTTGGCACGTTCAATTTATATTATATAATAAATATATAGTTTGAATTAAAAAAATTTTTTTAGTTAAACTCGTTATTTGCTTCTTAATTATGATACCGTAGGATGCCATCACGTAATGTAGTAATGTGGGACATTCAATCTGTAACCTTAACACGACCTCTTTAGTTGAAGGTTTGAATTTTTTTCTATAAAATGATGACATAGTTTATATTAACATATTTCTGCCATTCTAGCATAGAAACTACGTGTTATTAATGCTAATTTCAAGCGGATTTCAAAGAGGAACTGTGGAAATTTTTTTTTTATTTTCTTCGGTACGAAATGTATGTAATGGATAGCAATTAAAATTTAAGAAATGTATATAGGTAACATTGAATCACGAATAAACGATTTTAAAATAACAGAAGTTGAAGCATCGAATTGTCTGAAATTTGTGGAACAGTTCTTCAGCCCCTAAAAAAAGAATTTGTACTCTCTACTTTTCTTGATTATAACTTTACGAATATTTATGTTCAAAAAGCTAACAAAATGATTATTAAAGTAGAAAAGAAAAGCTTTGATTTCCAATTAGAAAAATATATTTGATTTTTTAAGAACATTAATAGTTCTTAAAGACAACTTCAGATTTTTTGAAATGTGACAAACTCATTAAAATTAATGGACTTTTAATTTCACATTTACTGACAAAAGAATGAATATGTTTATGCAATTTTCTAAGACGTTCATGGAAATTAACAGTCGCTCTCGCAACTAAATTAAGTCATGTTTCTATAATGAGCTGTTTAAATTAAAAATATGTAAAACGTGATGCTAAAATGTACAAAAACATTTGGTTTTGAACATTAGTAACCACTACACTTCAATTCAAGTTCATAAATATAAACTTTGTAAGGTTAAAATTTTAATCCAGTCTAAAACTACAAAAAAAGAAAATTAAGGTAATATTTCAGATGCGAGGATAAATATCTTACTTAGCATTAAGCTCATGTGATTGATAATTAAATAAGTAATATCCTGAGTAAATATATGTGAGTAAACTTGAGCGAAAGTAAAAACACTTAGAGTAGATTTTAAACAGCTATGATAACATCTTTCCGTGATTAATTGCATCGCGATGTAACTTGAAAATTACGATTTTTCGCGAATTAGAGAGATTTATCGTGTTGCTAGTAAAATAAAAAGAAGTAGAAAAGAAGATTAGAAAGTGTTGAGCGCAGCGAAGTGTTTCAATCACGCAAGAAAACAAAATAATATTATACTAATTAGATTGCACACGAAATTTCTTTTTCATAGCCTCTGATTTCATACTATTCGATGTCTAATACGATGAATTGTTTTGTCTAGAACACTTCGAGAAAATTCAGTACTAATGTTAGAACAAATTTATATAAAATATAAATAAGAATAATGTTTTGGATATGGAAATGAAAATTTGTTTTCAATATTTTAAGAGTTCGCGTAATTCGAAACAAAATAGAGTAATCTATTATTGACTTTTTTTCACGTGGTTTAAGTGTACTTCTGACCAGGTAGTAAACTAGTCCAATATGTGAAACAGTTTTGTTTATACGTGCAGTTTCATTATCAAGCGAAATAATCAATCGTTCACCACAGATACAATTACAAATGATTTTTTTACGTTCGTTTAGTAATATAAGTACTGCGCAAAATACTACACTTTAAGCATTAACGCGATTTTTATTAAGCTACAGTTATAAAATTTTAAATCGCAACAATTTTATAACAACAAATAAATTATAACCTCGAATGGTTTTTAAATGTTTAAGCGTAATTACGTACCACTCGCACTTGATATCTACGAAATTGCGTAAACTGTACACGCGTAAATACTCGCAAATAAACAACAATTGAATTGCAAATTATGAACGATCGTATAGAAACGGCTAATAGGATACTCTTTGAATCAAATAATGGAGACTTTCATGTGATACCATCAAAAGCGCACACTCGCAGGATAATTACAAACGTGCAACCGGCAAAGTGTGGTAATCAAAAAGAGTACCCAGAGCGATAATAAAGAGCGTGCACAACCTGCCGAAATAAATTCCCATCCTGGCAATTACCACTATAGATGCGCGCATGCGTGTACGCCCCATAGAAGATACATTCGTCAAATTGCTTATTTTCATCAAATGGCATTTGCACACACACGACGCACACACATCGGCGCATACGCAATATTTTCGCCGGACTCAATATCGGCTACCTCGTTAATTGCACGCGCGCACTTTCTCGCGAGTGTGTGTATACGCGCAAGCGAGCATTTTCACCGATGAAATTTCGTTAATACGTGCGGGACACCCAATCGAATTATAGACTGGCGCGTATTCCCTTGCGCTATTCTCTGCGATTACATCGCAAACAGGTGATGTCAAGCGTAAGCCACGGAGAATCAAGAGTCGGCAGAAAGACTTTGATTTGCAGGGTAGAATATATATAATAAACTTTTATGAGCTAATATTAAACTATGGGGGATATATGATTAACTTAAAATATCTTCACTCAAAGTTTGACTAACTATGATAGATGTATGAATTATAAATTCATTTTATTTTTAGATGGTCAGGTCTTAAAACGAATTTGTAGATCCCGCCAGCGAGTTATTTTGGAATTTGCTTCTACCAGTTCTTGAAAGTCAACCACGTGCCCTATATACTGTTGATGCTTCCACTGGATAACCTAAATGCGAAATTTTGAATCATTTTCAATTATAAAATAACAAGTTTTTGGAGATTCCATTTATCAACATAATGACAGTAAACTGGGATTAAAGAAACCTTCTTTAAATAGCGTGATCCATATTTTTGTTTCCTGTTATTCTTCAAGCACATTTAAAGTCGAAGCACAGTGCCTTTTCCAGAATTTGAAAGTACTCCTCTAAAAACGAGTTACTTTACCATTGGATTTTTGTTTCTTTTTCTTTTAACCATGCATTGTAAATAAAATTTATACTAATGATTAAAAGAAGTGACAAAAAAGAATAATTTTGAAATGTAAAATTATGCTGTCAGGGTAACATATTGCTCTCGCAGAAACTCAGAAAACAGATATATTTTATGATTAGAAAACGCCAATAAAATCTGCACCATTACGGTAAGAAATACTGCGCCTTGCAACGTCCAAGAACTATTATTCTCAGAAGCAGTTATAAGTCTAGTGCAGAAAAGTGCTGGAGCCGCAAGAACGCCCAAGTTTCTCCTCTAATTATGAATAAAAACATTCCAGGATCGGAGAAAACAACAGCTGCTCCCGAGAAATACATATTTATTAATCCTTTTATTAAATAAAAAACTCGCTGGCGTGGTCAGCTCGAGCACCCAACTTTCTCGACTCGAGAATCCATCGTTCAATCCTACTTATACGGCGTGTCTTTGCATAAATTTTTTTTGGTCTGCTTTCGCGCTGTACTATTCTTGCACGCCTTGCTTCGATTACTCAAGCATAATTCACTGATGCTCGCCCCTGAATTCAGCGCTATCGATTTAACAATACGAAAATCACTAATTAAACCATGATATTTAGCTCAAAGATAACTTTCGAACTCTAAGAATTGAAAAATACTTGTTAAATGGAATGTAAATTATGCGTTACATCGCAACCTTCTGAACAATCTTACTGTAATAATTAAATCGTATTTCTGTAACAACCTTGTTGCAATATTAATGAGTAGAAAAATCGCACGTAATCGCTTCACGGACACCAGTTATTATTATACCCAAAGCATACAAGTGCAGCCTTTCAAAAACAATCCGAAAATGTAGTAATCTAGCATTAGCCCACGACTTACAACTGACCGAAGCCACTTTGCCGGTACCGATCGCTCCACTCACGATCTCGAGCACCGATCTCTCTAGAAGTCTTTTCAAAATAACACAAATTTCACTTGGTCAAGTTGCTCGGTGTGCTCGTCTGAGGCGACACCGCCAGGTCAGCTACATGTATACACATTGGCTTCGGTATTTTCTTCGATCGGGCCGAAAAAGCGGAGTCACTTCGGACGAGGAAGTTGTCCGGTACTTCGGCAGTCCGGGTAGTGTTACGATGTAGCTCCGTTCGGTACTTACCAAGAACACGCCGTGGCCGTCGAAGAGGCGGAGCCGCGTGTGCAGGAGATCAGGCGAGTCCGCGGCAATTAGGCGGATTTGGGAAAGTTCGCCGCGGCGCTGGGCAAGTTCTCCAGGAGCATGTAGGCAAAAAAGAAAATCTCCTCTCAGAGGCTGGCGGCGCGCATCCCGCGGGAAACTCGGCGCATACAGATAGCTCCCATACACAGACACCCACGGGGATGACTACAGCTATACCTAAGAGCGACGGCGAAGAAGAAAACCGCGTGCGTTCGCGCTCGCCGGTAAATGTTCACTGTGTAAAAGGCGCGCGCGCGCTCCTCTCGCCTCGTCTTTCTCTCTCCTCCTCTCGCTCGCTCGCTACTTGCTGCCGGCAAGTGTGTATGTATACACGCGCGCGCGCGCGCGAGCGTCGAGCGAACGCGGAATTCCAGCGCGAGGAATGCGCCCACCACAGCTACGCCACTTCTCCTGTCGCCGATGAGCGAGCGCGCGGGTATAAGTGCGCAGCGCGCGGCTGCATTGCGCGAGGAGCGATATATTCCCGTCGGGCTGCGACTTCCTTCGAGCGATTAGAACGCGTCGCGCACGGGGCTTATCTCCTCTGATGGGCGGGTCTCGTTTCTTTTTACGCGGTTCGTTGAGCTCGCCTAACGACAAAGATCTTCGCTGGGCTTTCGAAAGGTGCGGAGCCGCGCAGTCAGAGCGAGACCAATTGTCGATCTGCTTTATCGGTGCGGCTGGGTTAATGACTCGGATGATTGTTGGGATTAATTTGGGTTGAATAAATAAGGACGAAAATAAGGATGATTGAAGCGAGGAGGAGTTGAGGGGTTTGGATATTATCAGTTGAGTTCGCGCTGCTTGGCGCATGCGAGTACGATTATTTCGTGCTTCATTGCAATAACTGATGAGGTGTAATTTTGTTTGCTAACTTTATAATTAACGAGCTGCGCATTTTTTATACTTTCGAGCAGTTGATTGAACGCGATTTTGATACGGTCAATTAAGCTATCTGGGAAAAATCATTAGGCTAGAGTATGTTATTGATGTTAAATTGTAGTAAGACATTTTTATTAAACATATACAATGATAAAATAGGTACGTGTTTTATGTGATTTTAGACATATAAATATTAGGTTCGAGAATTAAGATCATTTGCTGGTATTGCAAAAAATTTATTCTTATAAATATACTTATAAATATATAATAGAAGAATAGGATTTAAATGAACGAATGAGTCATATACATCAATAGTTTTATAATATTTAAAATTTTTAGAAAACGAAGAATTGATTTCACAACATTTGTATAAAAGTAAAAGGAACCGTACAAGATTCGTCGTGATACCAGATCACACGATGCAATAAAAAGAAATAGGGCCTGTCTAAGTAAAATCGACCCAGTCGCTCCTGAAATATAAACTCCTATGCACATACATATCGATGTAGATACTTTCTAAAAATAGTATATTCCACATATCCAAATAATCCAAAACGTGTTTCTAACATGCTTCCTCAAAAGCTTTTTTTAACATTTCAAAACTTTCTCTGCAAGAAAGTATTTATTGGGATCCCTGATTGCTACTATTCGTATTGGTTGTCCATAAGTATTTTGTTATATTTTTTTGTGTGTTTCAGATTGCGCAAGGACTGTTGTATAGCCTGTGTTAATAAGCATCTTACTAAGCCAATTGCCGTTCTGGGTATTATAAGCATATATACAAACGCTACCACGTATATATAATATATACCCATAGTCAAGCACACACACTCGAACGTACGCACACGTACTCATGCATGCACACATGCGTGCACATACACTCATACACATACACAATTCTAATGTTTGACTTGTAAGGGATATCTTTTAAATAATGTATTCTTTTCCTAGCTGGATTGATTTTTATTCATAATTAATTTATTTTAATTTCAATTCTTCAATTTCCTATCTACTTTTATATTAATCTGTACAATGTGAATATTTGCTTATATCAATTCTTCCCTGATTAAATAATTTCATTTTCTTTTATAACTGTATGGTTTCTTTATCGTATTATTCTTTTAACAGTAACATGTTTGAGAAACTCTCTCCCTCTGTCTCTCTGCTTCTCTGTCTCTCCAGTAGAAAATTAAAAGTAAACATTCCATTAAAGTCCTCTTTTCGCCAGACTTGCAATTTATTGATCAATCATACAAATAACGAATTGTTTGCCAAAATTAACTTTGATAAATCATGAATAAATAAAACTTTAAAGTATTGATACCCGCGTATCAATTATATTCAATTAGTTGACACCGTTTATGTATTCTGCTATACACGATAATAACTTTATTGTAAAAATCATAAAGATTCTACTTCACTTATATGCCGACACACATCACGGGTAATCCGAGCTATCAATTACATTCCCGCATATCAAACGATCTCGCTGTCATACATTCGCACCATTCGTTCATATGTAATCTTCGAGCTTGCACACATTTTCACGATTTCGTAACAATCGGAAGCGGCGCTCGCACGATTCTCCGCTGTTTAATTCTCCGGCTCTCGCGCGCTCTTATTTCGCGGAACTCCGATCGCGGTATTGCGCAAAACTTAATACGAAACTCCGCGCGCGGTATATGGTACGTACGCTCGGTTGCAAAGTTTGTGTAATCAGTTCGTTAAACTTTTCGTCGAACCGGTATACACCGAATGTCAATACCGTTATATAGTGTGGAAAAGTCTCATTTCGCACAATCTGGTTTTGTTTTTTCAAGCAGATCTAGACGAACTGAATTTTTGGATTTTGTTCTTTTAATATAATACAGTATGTTAATGTGAGTTTTAATATTTTATGTAATGAATATTCTGAAATCATAAACAAATTTTGTCCTAGTACTGTTATAATTATCTACAATCTACATGTACAGGCAATAAGAGTATGGCAACGTAGCATTTTTTTTAAAGAACCATAGACAGACTAATTGTTGAACTGATCCGTTCAAAGAAAATAAGAAAGGAGGCAGTCCAGTCTTGCTCTGAAACGAAAGCAGAACACTCGTGCTTGGAATTAACACCAGATGTTACAGTCAAATTCGAAAATACGGTAAAGCACCCAGTACTGGGACAAAGCCAATTTTGGAACCAGTAGTGGGACAACAGTAAAAAAACTACAATAAACAGTGAATACGATAACAGCATTATTCATTAGCATTATTTATGATGTTAACTACGTATTCACTTTGTTATTGTATTGATTTACTTCTTAAATTAGTGTATAAACAAGATCAAAATTTTCGAGGTTATGTTTCAATAGTGCGCATAGTGAAAACTTTGTCCCACTTTAGGTGCCTCTTAAATCCCATATCATAGTAGTGGGACACATTTAAAAGTATTGCCCCACTACTGGGTTCGAACGGGCGTCCCATTACTGGTTCCAAATAAGTTACCGTATCCCACTACACCAGTCGATAGTTATTTTCTTTTAATGCAATTATTTTAATACATCAGCAACGAAAAAAGAGGTTTTTTTTTTAAAATAAACCTTCAAACACGAGCTATCTGCTCAAGTAATTAGTTTTCTTGTATTATGCTTAGTTTTGGTAACAGAAAAGATTATAAAAAAAGTATGGTCAAAATTGTCCCAGTACTGGGTACTTTACCTTATATGTGCCTTATTTTTAGTAATTAATCACAACATATTTGTTATTATAATCAAATCCAAATTATTGCCTACATTTATAATTTCTGCAAAATTAACTAAGGTGATAAAATGTTGTAATCTCAGTGAATGCTTCTATTTGGTAAAATTCCTTAAAATGGCGGAAAAATGTCGTATTAAAGTTATAATAATAGAAAGTAGACAAAGGACGCGTCTACTCAGTGTTGGTAAAGAAATTGCATTTTTTAATTAAACTTCTTTATTACTTTTCCCTATTTTCAATTTTCTTCTACTTAATAATGCGCTCATGCTGTAGAATTTTACCATCCCATTTAATATTTTATTATAAATATTCGTTTACAACAATTTAATATGTTTCTATGTCTATAAAGTAGCTTCGCCAATATTTGAACCATTCTATAAATAATAATAAATATTTACTATAGGTATACTTTTTGTATCAATTTGATTGTCGTTCATGCTATAATATTGCATTAACATATAATAACACATTGTTTGCTACATATTATGTAATTTGCATGCTCAAATATTTTTAATTAAACCTTCTTTATTTGCTTCAATAAATATTAAAATGAAACATCGTGCGTCAGGTGCGCGTGATGCTAATTTTCATAAATTCAATTAAATCATATTAATAATTTATCCCACACTAACGCCAACTATTCGAGACTAAATTAAATACTTTCTCCCGCGCATACCACTTAGGTACAGTTCAAAAGCATTACACGCATGTACGCAATCCTTTTAATTATAAAATATCGGACATGTTTTAGCATATGTTGTTCTCAGCAAAGCATAATCGTATATTAAATTCTCTACCCCACTATGTGCATTTTATGGACGAAAACTCTGGCTCTCCGTTCGCCGAAAAGCGATTGAAAATGTCGCATACCCGCTGCTTTAATTTGCGGGGTGACTGCCGCACGACAAAAGAAATTTCAGTCACGCGTACCCCCCTTTTCGGGCTTTCGCGTATGCGCGGACGTAAACACACGCAGAGCCACGAAACGTGCAGAGAATCTTTAATAGGCAACCGCAAGCAATTAATAAATCGCGGCCGAATGGCCTAGAGTATTTTTGTATACTATAGATAGCTATGTGCGTATGACAAACGAAACTGCGTAATACGAGTGTGTCACGCATGGAACACGATTTTCTTTTGCTCTGCGCGCTTGCGAAGGTGCGTCCAGAGCTGGTGCGCGCGCGCATATATATATATATATATATATATATATATATATATATATATATATATATATATATATATATATATATATATATATATATATATATATATATATATATATATATATATATATATATATATATATATATATATATATATATATATATATATATATATATATATATATATATATATATATATATATATATATATATATATATATATATATATATATATATATATATATATATATATATATATATATATATATATATATATATATATATATATATATATATATATATATATATATATATATATATATATATATATATATATATATATATATATATAATTTGTGACTTAGTCATAATGCGAGCAATGTAATCGGGTTGATTAAAATAGAACTGCTTCTTAGTCAGCCTCTGTAGTTAATGGATGTTTAATTGAAGATGCTGTTTTAGGTTTCTGAACAATTTTCACGTACGATAGATCGACAATATAAAAAATTGATTTTATCCCTTCGTTATCGTATTTGTGGAAAAAAAACGATGACTATTAAAAGTCGAAATAAAAGATAGATAGGAGTTTAAATGGGATTGAAATTTCAAGCAAAGATACCAGAGAGCAAAGAACAATAATCTATTATACTTATATTTTTATTAAGGGAGACCATACCTTAAAAGTCGTTAAAATTACACTTTTCATTTCAAAATGTTGTCTCTCTTCAACCGAAGAAAGTTTTCTTGATTATATTTTTTAAGTTAAAAGATTTTCGATTTCTTAATGATAATAATAATAATAATAATAATAATAATAATAATAATAATAATAATAATAAAATAGAGCATAAATTCAATTAATTTTCTTTAAAAATTGAGAAATACTTATTGCAAGGTGATATGTACGCAATATCTTATACATATGTTAGGACTGCTCTAAAAAGGTGACCCAATTTTGACATTCAGTGGATGCCTCAGAAAAATTCATTAGCATTTGTCTGACATTACTGATTCTTTTATAGATAAATATTGCGAAAATGCGCAATACAAACTTCAAAAAACATCAAACTCGCCGGTTTTCTAATCACAATCCTAAAGTAAAATAAAATAAAATAATTATTTCAATTGCATGTTCTACTCTTTTTTAAGTCAAATAATACGACTAGATAGGTTTCAAATTCATATTATTTAATTATAATCAATTTTGAATAGCCTGAAAGTACTTGGACGTGTACATCCTATTGGGCGCTAAAGGGTTAATTATAGTAAATATGAAATGATAATTCTATTTTCACAATAAAATGTTTTATTTTTTATATAGTGTAATGTTAATTTGTTTACGTTGCGCCGATCATAGTTGTTATTGTTATAGTAAGTGCGCTTATTTAATTTAAATTATTGATATTCAAACTGTTGTAGTAATACCTCAAACAATTTTGAATAACCTCATTTGATATTGGAAAACGATAACGAAGAGCTAATAATAATAGAAGTCGTCTTTTTTTTTAAGTCTTCTTTTTCTTATAAACAGCATTGGATATAAATCGATTAGTAAAATTATTAATAAAATAATTAGATAATGTAAGAATTTAGATACACTAATATATATAATTTTAACGAGTTTCGTATTGTAACTGCAAAGGTCATATCAATATTTTTCAATCATAAATTTTCCTACTTTTTTAATCTCCTTTATATAAGATACAATAAAATCAATTGCTAAACATTAAGATATTCACATTTGTAAATAAATATATTTGTTTTAATTATTTAAAAAAAAGGATAATGCAAAACTAATTTTAAAATGACGTTTATTATTTCATTTATTATTTGAAAAATTAAGTTCAACAATACAATTGAATATGAAATTTCTTTAAAAACGTAATTTTCAATTCCAGTATTAACACGATTCGGATTTAAAAGGGATTTTAGTCTATTCCAAATACGCACACGTGAAATTGCAAAATATGATTGCCTGTGAAAATATTTTGTTTTAAATTAATACGAACATTTGAAAATATTTGTCCCCGATCTTTGTTAAATGTCGTAACAAAAACTAATCTAACAGGAAATTTTTTCTTTTAAATGCAAAAGAATACTCATTATGAGAATAAAATCTAATACAATTTAAAAATATGATTTCTGCCTCTTTATCGACTGTTAACATTTTGCATTTCTATTAGTTAAATCCAAAATTCAGAACCATATTTCATCGCATAGTCATGTATACTAATGGTTCTAATAAGCATAACAATACAATTTATGCTTAGGTGCAATTCATGAGGAAGCAAATTTTGTGGGTTTAATTAATTACTGTCAAATAAATCTACTAATGTTTTATTAATTTCATTTACATCTATTTTGCGGGTAGATAATATAGCAGATAAGCTTATTTCACGATAAAGTTAATTTCTCATAAAATTTTTATACATAGAATCAACAAAATTAAAAACTCTCATTATACAAAGTACAGGAATATTAATATTATCGTAGAAGGATGGACAGTATTTTTGTGCTGGTAATACTCGCAAGTATAAATGCTATCTACCAGCATCCACGAAGCGCCCCCTGGAAACGTCCTTCATCGCGTCAATACCCCTAGGCAGCAACACTATAACGAAGACGGCTAATGGGAGCTCTGGTTACAGCAGCAGCAGATAGTGATAAGCTTCTGTTAAGGAACCACTCACGCACAATCACACTTACATTCCCTCGCAAATGATCGGAGGCCCAGTGGGGCATTTTTTTGGAGCACATAAACGAAAAGATAACCTATACAACGATTACCTTAAGTTTTACTTGGTTCAATTATAAACTAAAAACAACATGAGAAATTTAGTTATGCAGTGGTTGAATATATTAAGGGGGCAAGCCTGCATTAAAGCCTGAAAAAATAGATTTTAGTATAATTAGTCATGTCATTATTTTTTCAAATCTATATAGAAAAAAACTTTATACCCCAAAAATATACATAAAAAACAGCATTTTAACACCTACCTGGCTTTCGTAGCAATTACGAAAAAATACTCGCGGCACATCATGCACACATACACTAATACCGCGAAAAGGAGAAAAACAGAAGAAAAAAGCTCAACACTCATGCATTCGGCAACGGCAACCTGGCATATAGCGCTGCGTGCATGAGTACTATTGCAACAGCCGTAACGGCTACCGCGACTATATCGACGCTCCCTACGAAAACTAGCACCTTTTTTGGCCTCCTCACGAAGACTAGCACATTTCAGAAAACTGCAACGAAAACTAGCATAACTCACGACTTTGCCGCGAATACTAGTACAATTCGCGAGGTTGCCGCGAAAACTAGCATCATTCACGAATTTGCGCCGAATAATAGCACAATTCATAAGATTGCGACGAAAAGTAGCACGATTCGCGAGTTTGCGACGAAAAGTAACACGATTCGCAAGCTTGCCGCGAAAACTAGCACTTCGCGTCACCGTGTTAATTTACATAAGAGACAGTGGAATGTGCTAGTCTTCGCCGCAATCAAGCGGATCGGGCTAGTCTTCAACGCAAATCAATGGGGCGTGCTAGTCTTCGCGGCCAACGCTCAAATGGACTAGTCTTCGTGGCAATCTGAATCGTGCTAGTTCTCGTAGGGAGCGTCGATATAGGCTGCGCGACATTGGAAAAACGCATGCGACCCGCTTGACCGCGAGCGCTCCCTGTGTATATACCTAAGATATATATTGACATATTTATACCTATAGGTATAAAGTATGTTACGAACTCAGTGGCCATAAACTAAAGTATTTAATATAGAGCATCAAGCGAATGAAATATTTGACTAAGGAAATTCTAGAATGGCCTTAGGGCTTTATATAGGTAGCGGGATCGTCGTCCAATTAAGTACAAAAGTACAAATAGCACAAGAAATAAATTTATTACACTTTCTCAAATTATAAACTAAGTGACATATATTGTTGTTTTATGGTTTTTAATTGAAGTAAAGACTCTACGCTGTCGTCTTATGCACTGATATAAATTTAAATAAAATTGATCAAGAGTATAATTGATGTTACATTCGTGGATGGTTATAGTTATTACATAAAATTATTAAATATTAACTGGTTAACTTAAGAGTTTCTAAAAATCTTATCTATCTTTTACTAGATGCTATGTAAAAAGTACGAAAATTAATTTAAAAGTTAATTGAATGAATTGAATTGTTATTGCGATTCAAAATCCTTAATTGAAATTAATAAAGAGAATCTATTACGTATTTATATTAAGTAATCTTACTAATCTTATATCTTAAATTCTTAAAGACTTATCTACTTTATTATATTATTAAAATATGGAATTAATTATGAACAGTTAATTGGTTTATAATATACATTAAATCGTAAATTATTTATCCTTGAATTTAATTATTATAATTTGAAATATTTTAAAGTAAAGTCTAATTTATATTGAATGGTCTCAATAATTTTAATAATCTTAACTTCTTAAAATCTTATCTAATCGATTATTCCTTAAAACGCAGAGTCAAATATAAAATGTTAATTAATTTGTAAATTATCTTTCCTTAATTGGTTATTATGACTCGAGTCTCTTAATCGAGTTAATGACGAGACGATTTGCATATATATATATATATATATATATATATATATATATATATATATATATATATATATATATATATATATATATATATATATATATATATATATATATATATATATATATATATATAATTATCACTTAACCCCTTTATGGAGTCCATCCCTGTATATTAGTACCTACGCCCAGAGTTCCCGTATACAAGTGACTAAAGAAATAATCCCTCTCTGGGTATAGAAACTCTAGATCGGGCTCCATAAACGCCGTATAAGAATATTTTATGGAACCCGGGCTCCATAAAAGAAAACGGGCTCCATAAATATGCTCATGTGTATAAAAGGGCTCCATAAATCTGGTAAAACAAATGTGTATATATATATATATATGTATGTGTTATCTGATTTATCCATTGGATTCAGTGTCGATGGGGCTCTTCTTTCGATATGGACGGCTGTGGACCCAATTTCAATCACCCGTTGTCCTGGTATTCACCCTAAAGTCCCAAGGAAAACCACAGCCTCAAAAACCTTGGGCAGGACAGCTCTCCCTCCTCTGATTGGTGAGGTTGTTGATCTTTTCGTTGTTGTTGACTTGTTGTTGTTTAATGCAGTTGACTCGTCGAAAGATCGTCGAAGTAATTGAAACTTGTTGAAGACTCGTTGAAACTTCTCAAAGCTCGTCCAAACTCGTTGAAGCTGGTTAAAGCTCATTCAAACCCTTGTAGCGTGTTGTAATTTGTTGATACACATTAACAGTTAACTTGATGGAATTCGTTGAACTTGATACAATTCGTTGAAATACGTTAATCATGGTATGAACTCGGTGTCGGTGCTGAATAGGCCAAGGTTGGAATTCTTTCTCTAAGCGAGACTGCTCGTCGGGGTGCTGGGCTTCCTTTTATATGGTGAGCGCGGACCTGAAAGCTGTTAAAGATGATCCCTCTCCATCTGGTGGCGAGAACTGGAAATACATCCATAGCTTGTGGAAGGGCTGTAGGATCCACAAAATCTGAAAGGAGGCTCCGCTCCCTTCTTCTGTGGCGGGAGATTCTACTTCTCTCATTGGTCCCCTCTTTTGTCGGTTACCTATTACGTGATTTCGTGGAATTGTTTACTACCTAAGGTTCTAGGAATAAAATATCCGTTAGAAAACTCTGCAACAGATTAACATGTGTGTAAGATTACGTTTAATGACGTTTTATTAACAATAATATTAATCAACAATTTATGCAATTAGTATCACCAGTAATATGTTGTTACTTTATTTATTTACTCAGTCTCTTATTTATTAATCAAGATAATAAAAAGTACTTAAAATGCTCAGTTATTAACCGATCAATAAATTATTGCTAATAACCTTATTAATGGATTAGTGTATTTGTTTTAATTAATCTTAATTAACCTCTTTATATGCTACCATTATTTATTAACTATATATTGCATAACATTGTTGCATATTGTCTCAATTATCCTTTAAATTGCGATTATCTTCTATATTGTTTATCAATACCCGGAATTTATTGCTAATATTGTTATCAAATCAACAATTGTTTATCTAGGCTTATATAGCAATCCTTAATGTATTTATTATTAACGTTTCTATAGTCATGATGTTTGTCATTTTTAATTGCACGTTCAATTACGTTTTTATTACGCAACTCCCAATTTTCTGACAAATCATTGATGATTGTTTAAATAATGCCTTTATTTATTTATTTATTTATTTATTCATAGCAAGTGGTATTAATTATTTCTCGAGTTGGTCATAGTTTGTTAATCTGATAATATTGCATGACGTTATTAACCCTCAATCAACGTTGAGCAACGTTTAGTTACTATTGGCCCGGAGAACTATTTAATTATAAACAATTGTTATTGTTATTACGCGCCAGTATCCCCAAAATGGCTAATTATCCGAATATCTAGAGATTGTTTTTAAGTTTGTTGTTAATTAATTATAGGCGTATTGCGTTTTATTGTTTATTTCTAGCCGCCACTGACAAATCATTGTTATTAATGTTATTAATATCTTTAGTTGGTCAACATGATTGTTGTTAATCAACTATCTTTAGTTATTATATCTATTTACTTATGCAACGTTGCATAACGTTATTATCCTCCGATTATACGCCGCGCAATGTTTCTTATGAAATACCGCACATTCCTCAATAATTGTAAGTGTTATATTTTAATAATTTGTTATCAGCGATGGCGATGCTCATGATTTGTTAATCACTGTCATATTGTTGATTATTATGCTCTTTAACCTCAAAACATGGCAGCGTTACATCCGTTATTTAAATGATTATCAGAACATCCATCATACCCAAGACTCGAATAGAATTTGTAGTATTATTTATAATAATCTCCGTATTTGTTATAATTTTTAACCTATTATTATTATTTCCAATTATTTCCATGAATCATAAGGTTTATTCTCATGTTAGCAATACGCATGAATGAGTAGTGTAAAAGGGTTCGGTCGATTGCTCCCATTGCAAAAGGGGCTTAAAGGTCGGTTTGCATCCATTTTGTATTCCAAGGAACGTCAGTTCCTTACAAATATAATGGATCGCGCGCGCTTTCTGCTACTGCTCTAGCCCTATAGTAAGTAGTGCAGACTGCGGCGTGGCGCGTGCGTGCGTGTGACCATGGTACGTGTGTGATGTCAATAATCGCGTCGTCTAGCTCCCGGCGTTCCCAGCGATGACAGCGGCTGCTGTAGTATGCCGCCCTGGTGAATTTCGTCCCTTTCATCATTTTCGCCAATCGCCGGTTGGTGATAATTTGTCGGAGACAGGAATGCAGTGTGTCAACAGCCAGAGCAGATTTATTGGTAAGCCTTTTCTCGTTCCTAACCTCTCTGATGGGTGAGCTGATAGTACTTTCTCTTGTTGCAGGTATCTGGCAGCAGGAGGAGTATAAACAACGAGCACTGCTACAGACTATTTCTTGGGTGTGGAAATGTTGTCTGGCTCATCTATTTATCAGCTATATGTGGTTTTTAGGTGCTCAACTTTCCATGTTTGGCTTTTATTCGGATGACTATGTGTACAGTCAATTTGCTGCTTGTGTCTTCAGCGACTGTCAGGCTGGAGCTATTTCCAGCAGTGAAACGAGTGAAGGTTTCCACTAGTTTTTCCCTTCTGGTTGTTACAGATAGCTGGTGCAGCGAGTGAACTACAACCATTTCTGCAGACGTTTCTTTTTTATGGTAATGTTTTATGGTAATGTGTCATCTATTTACTAGTCATATGTGGCTTTTAGGTGCCAACTCTTCTCCCTTGCCTTCCAGAGTAGTGGCTGATCTGCTATTAATGTGCTTCGTAGGCTGAGGCAGTCCCTGACATTGAGCCGCAATTGACGGTCTCTGTCAGTACTTTCCTCCCAGATGGTGGAGTTACTGATATAGTGGATGGCTGTTAGTTAGATGATTCTCAGCAGACTAGCATCCGTGGAGTAGTGCCAGCCTAGACCGTCCAGCCATATTTTGCTACTTCTGCAGCTCTATCAGTGACCTTCGAGTGTTAGTGCTCTAGAGTGTGAGGGGATAGGTATAGGTAATAAGGAACTGGGGAATATCATGAAAGTGCTGGGTGTGGTTAAATGTGATAAATGTGTTAAATGTGTTAAATGTGTGGTTAAATGTGATACGGGCAGGTAGTTGTCGCTGGTAATATTAGCTCGTCTGATTAATTTCTAAGTTTGGTCAGGGTGTAAGAACTCGCCTCAGGGTGTCTGTTGTATTAAAATACATCATTATGTATTTCGCAGACTTCTCAGCGACACTTGCCTATTTAATAGTTTTCTACCACACTAAAACTGACAGAGTCAACTAGATACATTGCATTCTTTATACATTGAAATTTACCATATTACAAAATCTATAGCACATACATTACACAAGTTTTTTTTTGTAAATATGATATTACTTTAACATGTTCTTATATAATATTAGACAATTTTGATTCTTTCAGTTTAATCGCTTAGGTCCTGTGAACATAGTTAACAGGTTAAGCTGTTTAATCTTATATCAAATTTCTCAAATTTGTTATCAAAACAGTAAGATAACATAATTATATATATTTACTAACCCAATTTTTATACATTTTTCTAATGTTAATTCTACTACATACTACGTTCTCTAAACCATTTGACAAGGAATTATAAGTTCTGAAAGCTTCTATGTAGAAGTTTTTGTTAGTTATTGTTTTATTTTTTTTATTGGTATCTGTATAATTTTATTTTTGATATTAATTATTAGTCTCTGATATCTTATATTTTTTATTTTTCATAATCATAGAAAACTGACTCATCGCAAAATAATTATTCAATATTAGAGCATTTTTCAATCACAAAAGTATTTTTTTTTTATTTAATTTTAAAGATTCTATTTTTGTAAATTTTGTAATGGTCTTAGACTATTCATGTATAAACCACCCTAAGCTATTGTCACATAATTTTTAATGTTATTCAAAAGAGTGTAATATAGTATCAAAAACGTTTTAGTTTGCATAATATTTTCCTTTTCTGTAAAACAAGGAAAGTAGATCTTTCGTTTCTTCAATTATTCTTCCAATGTGTTGAGCCCATGGAATATTATAATCAAATGTAATTTTGTATCTTATTATTATGTTTTTGTAATTATATTATCTTTGGAATGTCATGTCGATTTTTCCGATCTTATTTACAGCTACTGTGTCGAATATTTCCATGTCAAATCGAATTCTGTTAAATAATAAGTGAAAATTCACTATACTAGTTGTATTGAGGCCTTAAAAATCGTGTTTATAGGTTTACATGATCCAGATATGACTGTGCATAAAAATATCAATTGAGAATAAGTTTTGTTTGAACGTAATCTATATCCTTCGTATTTAACAGTTGTATTGAAAGTCAAATCCTTGTTTATAATTATATGAACTTTCGAATATTTTATTGATTTTTTCAATCTTATTTACAGCTACTGTATTTAATATTTGTGTCAAATCGTATTCTGTTAAATAATAAGCGAAACTTGACTATATCGACGGCTGAGAAGAAGAAGAACGTATCTCGACGCGCGGATGAAGAACGATGTATCTCGGCGCTCGGGTGAAGAACGACGTATCTCGGCACGCGGATGGAGAACGACGTATCTCGCCGCGAAAATGAAGAACGACGTATCTCGGCGCGCGGATGATCTCTTACGGCCAATGCACGGCCAGTATAGTGGCGAGATACGTCGTTCTTCAACCGAGCGCCGAGATACGTCGTTCTTCATCCTCGCGCCGAGATACGTCCTTCTTCATCCGCGCGCCGAGATACGTTCTTCTTCCTCTCAGCCGTCGATATTAAGTGTATTGAAGCTTTAAAAAATCATGTTTATTCGTTTAGATGATTTAGAAATAATTGTACATGAAAATGTTAAATGGAAAAAAGTTTTGTTTTACATTATAATTAATAATTTTTACATTTTTACATTACCATATTTCCGTTAAGTTACATCCTGAGACGCTATAGCCGAATTTCATCATGTTGATTTTATGTATATTTAGGCGTTTAAAATTGATTTTATCGCATTATCTCATTAGGAATTGATTCTACATGAAATGTTAAACAGGAAAACATTTTGTTTTGTTATAGTCTACAATTGTTACATTTATAATTTGTGTGAAGAAAGATTCTGTCAAGTTATAGCCGAAAATAGTCCATTTTATGTATATTTTAGCGTTTAAAATCGTTCTTATAAGTGTAACTCATCAGGAGTTGATTTTATATGAAAATGTTAAATGGAAAAAAGTTTTTTTTTTATTATAATCTACAACTTTTATATTCAATATTTTTGTGTAAAATCAAATCCTGTCAAGTTATAGCCGAAAATCGTCCATTTTTTACCTTTTTTGTCGTTTTTCGCAGTTATCTTTGCAAATATTGCTCGTAGAAAAAAGTATCCAACAGAAAAAAGGTGTATTTTAATTAGTTTTAGCAGATAAACCGGTAGATATAAGCTTAAAATTAATTTTTCTAGTCATTAAGCTTAAAAATCGATATTTTGAAATATTTCTTTGTGCTCGCATTTTTTTAATTTTTCATCGATCTATCTCAATTGAGAACCAGCACTTAGGTATAATTAGAGGAGTATTTTCCCGCCATCCTGATGGAATCGGTTGAAAATTCATTGAGATAATCGAGGAACTTGCGTACATACGGGCGTACAGACATACATACATCACAGAAAACGCTTAAAACGCACTCATTTTGACTGGAAAAGACTTTTCTTGTATCAAATTATTAGTTTTTGAAGTCAAACAATTTTCGCTCTGGTAAAATTATAAGGCTCTCCCGAGAAGCGGTCGTGCCTAAAAAGTTAAAATTTCTTAAATATGGGCTATTTTTCATGGCACATCGATCTACCAGGACTTTTACTATGAAGCTTTTGATATAAAGAAAAAGCTGTAAAAATTTGGCAATGATAGTAAGTAACTTTCTTTTTCTACATCGAAAAACGCATAAAAATAACAAAAAATAACCACTTCTTTGCTCTTTTTGTAATTTTTCGTAAAAAAGTCTTCCTATACCATTAAGTTGAATATTTTTTTATTCCTTTATTGAAAACTGAACATTTTGAGTTTTGGTTCAGTCATGTCCTTTGTAAAGAACTTGAGTAGCCTTTTAAATCTAAAATTTTAGAGTTACTAAAATTATAAAAGTTTCTGGGGTTTGCTCATATATGGCTGAAAATTTCAGAGCTTTGTTTAACTTCCCAAATTGCATTGGTGCTGCATTAGGTGAGAAGCATATTAGAATAAAAAGCCCTTCGCATACTCGTACGAAATATGATAATTACGAAAAGTTATTTTAGCATAGTGATAATGGCACCCGATCCCCGCTACATCCCCCTCCCTACTGTATTCGCGTAGTTGCCCCATGATCTGCATCGGCCAGCTACAACTGCAGCAGAAGATGAACAGTAGCAGATTAGAGTAACAGTCAAAGAAGACGTCACCGATGGCATGTTATCAGCTGCTGGAGCCCTTTGCCTTAGGCAGAGATATGGAGTTAGCATAGTATACAATACTCGGGACTGAGGAAGCGCAGAAGGAGCATCCATGCTACAGGAATGAGGCAGTTGGAGGTTAAGGAATTTAGAGTAGTTAGCTATAGCATTCTGAGAGATATGTAAACTAGATACTTACCTCGAGCTGCTGCTGGAGACATCGTCATCGGGAACATTCAGCAAAACCAGTCAAAAGACGCGAGGAGCTTGTTTTCCTTAAAGGGTTATTCTCGCGATACGGGTATGTACACTGGTTCTCGCTACGTTGATCCTCTCTGATACTTGTGGAAAAATGTTTCTTGTAATGATGTAGAGGTTCCCACTTTTAGCGAACAACTATTGATCGTAAAAAAACAACTGATGATCAGTTCTTCGCTGCTTTGGAAGGGCTCCTGTGAAGTATCAGCTGAGATTTTCATTAGTGCGATAGGGAAATATAGTTGGAAGGTACCATGTGGATATGTTAGGAAAGGAGTTCTTTGGGAAACAGGAGGATAGTACCACTACAATAGTATATTACTTATTAAAATAATAAATTCCGACAGGTCATTAAGAATATTTTTAAAATTGAAGTCGACCTGAGGGATGCACAAGCCAGGAGTCACCTCCCAATTCAGAGCATTTTGCAGCAAGGGAGGTCTATGGGCGGAGAACAACAAACAATTCCAAACCAAGTACTCTATACTGTATAAGTCCTCCCCGCATTGATACTCCTCCTCTACCACGAACCCCTTGGAGGCTATAGGTGAGCTCTGGCTGGACTGTTCTCACTGCGAATTCTGTTAATAATGCAAATCTACCTGCTGGTGAGATCGTCGCAGTTTGTAAACGACTGGCTTCATCAAAATTCTTTGATCTTTGAACATGTGATCTACCCTTACTGGATTTCCCATAGTATAAAACAAAATTGTGCATATCATGAAGAAGTCTGTTAAGGGGAGGCCTTACTTAATTCTAAATTTATGTATTTGATTTTTCATATTTCTCAATCAATTTTCATACTTTCAAAATTATTGAAGCACACGGACAAAATCTATTCACTTAAAAAAATGTGCCTCTGCTCGAATATTAGAGAAAATATGCAGATTAAAAAATAAATTTGAATGATCAGTGAATGTCGGTAATTGTGTATAACGTATGTGAGTAAGGCATCCCCTTAACTAAATTTGGAGGATAATCCCTTAAAGGGTAAAAATTTATGGGAAATATTATGAAATTCGCAAGCTTCTTTGGTCGATTTGTCAGCTATTTCATTGCCTACAATATTGGCATGAGAGGGTTTTATTAATTATTTTTATTTTATAATATTATTGGTTCGAATGATGAAAGGATCGTTTGAGGGCCAATGCCTATTATTAACGTTTCATCAGTTCGCTTTCTTCAGGCTTTATTAAAAACATATTAAAAAATACATGGTTAAAATTTTATCACAGATAAGAGAAACTGTGAGTGGATAGATAAAAATACAAAAACAAATAAATACTCCTATCGAATGACTATCTAAAAAAATTCATAGACCAATGTATCACAAATAGACTTCGTAAAATCAGATTCTCTAGCGAAGCAACATATATAAACAATGAGACTCAACCGACCATATCAATTCCTTATCAAAAAGAATTCTTCGACAACTGCAGTAAAATCCTAGGTAAACACAACATACGCACGGTACCACTCATCAATAGAAAACTCGACAATGTCATTAACCTTTAGGCTGTGGAGAAATTTCAGTACAAATTGACGTCTCAGAATATGTAAAATGTATACATAATATCACTGGATATCTCAGATAGAGTCGCTGACCTGACTGCTGGTCCATATATCGACCAGCCCCGCAGGCAACGTAAAGTACAATGTAAAAAAATTTGTCTCTTTTGTTATGAAGATTTGAGAGGGTATTTCTATGTAATTTCACGCGTTGAATATGAAAAAAATAGTAGCAAAATTCTCGCAGACACCCTTGACCTTGAAAATCACCATTTGAAGGTCAAATTTCATTCCTACTATAAGTCAAGTTTTTAGACGGTTTTCATACGTAGTTTGATGTGCTGAATACGTAAAAAATAATAAAAAAATTCCTGTTGATAATCCTGACCTTGAAAATCAGTATTTCAAGGTCAAGAATGTTTTGAGAAATTTAAAAACTATTTGTTATGTATTCAGAACATCAAATTTGATCTAAAAACTTAAAATATTCTTTGTCTCTAGAGTGGTCCATATATCAACCACCCCCGCAGCTAAAAGGTTAAGGTGGCTTCGGCGAGTTTTTATAAATACATAAACATTTTTGAAACTATACAAAAATATTCTTTGGACATTAAACTTTTCATTTATGTCAAAAAAATGCAATGTCAACGACCAAATTTTAGGAAAAACAAGGTTTGTAAAATGTTTCTTTGAACATGTAACCTTATGGGAAAAGACATTCATTTTGTATTTATTCCATTATAAATAAATAGTTTTTATAAAATAGTATGTAACATTGAAGATTTTTTAATAGAGATTCCAGTGCTGTCATTATAAATATCAGTTAACAACCAAATTAAAGAGATATTAGCGATAAACTTTGTAAACATGCTTCTGCGCATGCGCACTGAGAGCTGACAAACACATAATAAGAATGGCATTTTTCTCATTTTTTAACAAAACTGGGTCTTCTTAAGACTTACTGAAGTAGTTTGGAGATAATTACTAGAATTAAAATTTTAAAAATTGCCAAAAACAAAGAAGGCTCCTACTGAGCCCCGACTTGATGCGGTACACGACAAGCGCCGAAGTCACCTAAACTAGGCAAAGATAAATTAGACAAAATAAACACGTGTGAGGTCATTTATAAAATTAACTGGAAGTCGTGTCCTACTACATATGTGGAAGAAACAAAAGAGTTTTAAAAACTCGAATTAAGGAACATCAAAATAACAAGAACGACAATTCTATGATATAGCTTTACATTGAAAAAATACTTCATACGCTATAGATTGGGACAACATACAAATTTTAGATAAAGAAAACAATTATAACAAACGAATAGTTTCTGAAATGCTTCACATAAATATTAACAAGAATACTGTTAAAAAAATAGAAGATACACAAAATTTACATAATGTATACAAGAGTCTCGTTAGATATCTGTAATCAAATGTAAACAAACCTGACAGTGTATATATATATATATATATATATCCCACAATATTGACTATGTAACTTTTGACGCTGCCGATAAAGAAACTCTTTACGAGAATAGATCAATGTGGTGGTAAGGCTTCTGTTTTTTGTATTTTTATCTATCCACTCGGTTTCTCTTGTCTGTGATTTTAACCATGTATGTATTTTTTAATATGTTTTTAATAAAGCCTGAAGAGGTCGGAAAGCCAACTGACGAAACGTCGCACATCTTAAATCAGTCTTATCATTTAATACACCTTTGGCCCTCAAACGATCCTTTCATCATTCGAAATTAAGAATCTATTACTGCCAGCTTGGATTTTATGAATTTCATTTCTAATAGCACATATATATGTATGGGAGCATTTTGGAGTCTAGTCCATTGGACTTTAAAGCTTCCGCAGAGCTTAAAGAATCTGTAAAGAGACCTATATTTGTATTGCCGTAGTCAGGGTCTCGAGAATTGCAAATAATCCCGCTGACCAGATTGAATTTTTGCAAGTAATTTTGGATGCAAATATTATCTGAGTCGTGGGAATAAATGCTAAATCCTTTATGATTCTCCTTCCCCAAAAACATGGAAGTATTCTCCTCGAAAGACTTTATTAGTATTTCCCATTACAATATAGGATACTTTAATTTGATCCCTTTGCCCTACGTGATATTTACCAAATTTCCATAATATAGAATTTCAAAAAGGCATAGGAACTTTCGTAATTGGCGCTGCCTGATAACAGATAAAAATACGTGGGATAAATTTAACCATGTCTGGAATAGGATTCCAAACCTACCGACTTTCCTGCTCGGAACAGAAGGTTTGCAGAATTCTTTTATGAAACACAATTTAGGGTTAATTAGGTTATCTAGAGTGGCATAATTTGAGATTACCATATGGCGAAGAATATACTTTCTCCTAATTTTGAAGGTTGGCATGGCGGTAAGATGATGCAAAACATTGATAGGTATTGTTTTAATGCAATCAAGGTACGATCTGAGAGCATTATTTTGTGTTAAAGATGGCGCTATAATCCAAGCACACTGACATACACACAGTCATGTTAGTCATGTACACTCGCTCTCTACACACTAGCTCCCTCTGCCCAAGTCAGTCTCATGCACACCCCCGATGTGGACGGACGTGCTATCTATGTATCACTCCTTCTGATATTCAATACACTATTCTTTATTATGTAGCCACGCTTGTATTTATTTTTATTTCGCCTTTCACCACATAACCGCATCCAGCGATCACATTTTGGAAAACATCTAATTTTCTCAAGATTGTTTTCTTAGCACCGGCAAATAGGAAAGATGCCCAACCTGCCCTTGTAAAAAGTTAGGGCCCTTTTACTTAGGGGTAAGAAATCATGCCCAAAACTAGTCTCAAAGAGTCCACAGTTTTGATGATGTGGGAGGGACTCCCGATTCAAGTCAACAGCCCAAATGGTATCTAGATATTTGAAGAAAGTAGAGTTAGAAATAAGATGTCCCCAGCCTTACAGAGAGGGTGTTTTCCTTAATACTGACCGCCTCATGACCAATAAGCACAAGTGAGCATTTTTCGAAGGCAATCCGCAAATCAAACATTTAGGATGGCCTCATTGAGCTTTTCGACAATACGTTAAGTGGAGGAGTTCCTAAAATATATCAAGATATCGTCCGCAAAACCTAAAATCCTAACCTCCAATGGAGTATGTCTATCGATCAGGCAAATGTTATTGGTGACTGTTTCTTGAAAGGGGGTGCCATTGTAAAAACCTAATATATTTCTAGTATTAATTAAATTAAAAATGAATTCATATTTTGCCCTTCCCTTTTGCACACTTTTGCACTCATAGGGGTGGGTAAAATAATTATATTATTTTCTTTGGGTGGGAGGTGTATTCGAGCAAGGACTTCATATAATTTCAATCGAACTGCACTTAAGGTATAAGCTCGTTTGATTGATTAATTATATTTCGTCCTCGCTCTTAAACATTACAAACTATACACTGAGAGAAATGTCATAGGAAAATTTGTTAAATATATAACAAAAATTGCTATTTTATATAGGAACGGAAGGATATACTCGACTTGTGACGTATTTTATTATATATAAAGAAATAATTATTATATTTATAAAAATAATTATTATATTATAAAATAAATTTTCCAATACACTTGAGCGAAAATTATTATATTATATTGTAAAAATTTAGATATAGTAAAATTTTTAATCTTTTTTAATAATATTTATTATATACATACCAAGTTTTACTAACTTATATAGTAAAAAGTGGTATCAGACGTCAGCGCCACTTGATCGCGGTGAGGTTATAGGGAAGATGACTAATGTATAAGTTCCAAAATTTTACACTCAAGAGTCTCCGTGGGTAAGTGGTCAGCGCGCTCGACTGGCGTGCCGAGGGTCGAGAGTTCGAATACAGCCAAGATTTTTTTTTTTAATTGAGCTTATTACCATAAATTGCTATATATATAGTAAAAATTATTAGATGTCGAGTATATCCTTCTGTTCCTATATAATATAGCAATTTTTGTTATATATTTAACAAATTTTCCTATGACATTTCTCTCAGTCTAGTTATTTAGAGAGAAAAAGCAGAATATAGAATTGTACGTTATTGCCTTGTACAACTTTTATTACTAGTAATACTTTAACCATTAATTAGTCTTCTAGCGAATTCTAATCCGTCAGTAACAATTAGTCTCTGATAAAATTTGGCAAATATTTACGATCTTTGTGACGAGTCTGCGGCTAATTGTTTCAATATCTATGCCTATATTTTGAGCTTTGGAGCTAGACGCGTGACGCATAGAGTAGCCTAAAATATAGATACATCTATTTCATTCTCCTGCAGGCATACTTTTAACCATCTACTGATTGTCTTAGACGAAAGCGGTCGCCAAAGTTTATTCAGACTTATGAAGAATTCGTCAATCCCATTTTTAATATATTTAGTTCTCTCAATATATAATTATATTGCTGATAATACAACGCATTGTTATTCTTAATTAGTAAATAGGGGTAATTGTAAAATCTGTTGGTTTTTTCCCTCGCCTGAGCATTTAAAAAATTCGGGGATTCTAATTTCCGAAACGGCTGTGGCCTTTTTTAATATTACTTATTTTTATTTTTGACAGTGTCTGTACTCGCTGGATCGTACTTAGTGCTAATAACATTACAACCTTATGTGTTATCTATCTCCTCTAGATAATCTAGAACTATTGATACATCCCGTGTGTATGAGTACTTAGGTCTTGCCAGTCACAATCTAGAAGCCTTTCATAAATCGCGTTATTTCCTCTCTCTTTTTGTTGGAGATAACTGAGATTGCACTTCTGTATGCGTTTAGTGTGCCATATGCTGCACCTGCCTTAAATCTTTCAGATAGAAATTTTAATACGTTAAATACAGATGTAACAAATTGTCCTAGGTTATGTTGATTAGTAAACTCGGTCCGCTGTTTTATGGCACTGCTATACTATCTTAGCGTCGATTTATTTATCGATATGAATCTCACCACTAAATGCCTTCCTGATATTCTGCTCGCAATTAAGGGGGTTCACTATATAATTTTGATGGCATAAATTATTAAAATATAATAATGTAAATACACACGGCTATGAAAGGCAATACTTTCTGAACCGAAAAAAAACTATTCGGATAAAAAATTGTTAATCGAACACGTAGATATTGTTCAATAAGTAAAAAAGTTACTTTCGGTATTTGCCAACTTTTTATTTTTCATTCGATTTTAAGTCTTAACCTCTCATTTTGCTCCTTAAACATTCGCCTACAACCCATCCAGGCTTATATTATGAAATAATTAATATATGCGAAGTAACATGTAATTGTTTACAGTATAATACAGTATAAACTTGAAGTTTATTGAGATCTATAGGCCTTTGAAGCCAAAATCACCTGAAAAAATATAATAAAATATAATTAGTTATACATACTAATAATATATTATAAATAGGCACAATTTTTGATAAAATGGTCCGTAACATAATCTAGACCAATTTTTCTCAGAGATATTACCAAGATTTTTGCTTTGGTACAGCTTTTTGAAAAAAGTATTCCATAGATTTTCGTGGGACAGGTCTTAAAATACTTGAAATTCATACAGTTATGGATCTAAGAGTTGGCAATATAAGATTTCCTGAAGTACTCCTGAAGCGAATAGTATGATTCGCCTCTTCTTCGTCCATTGCCAGATTTCTCTAGATAATCGATTAAGCTTGTCACATCTCGTGCTACCCATCTTATTTATATACGCCAGCGCGGAGGTGTTGTTAATTTTAATTAAGATCTGAGTGTTATATATTCGCGGCAAGTTCATTTAAAGTAAATTTAATTGTTAAGAGTTCTAGGTAATTAATATGGAAAGATCTTTCCTCCATTGACAAATGGCCGAAATTTTTTCGCTTCCTTTCCACGGCTCCCCAGTCCGTTAGAGACGCATCGGTGAAAATTGTCATTTTGACATTTTTATCTTCAATATAATATACATTCTCTTTAATCTATCATAACAATCGTTATTAAATACTTGTTGACAAATCTTTTCCTTTTCTAGTTCCTTGGTATATTACCATACGTCCTCCACGGCTGAGCAACATGAAACTAACTTACCTATAAAATGGGCAAAGCGTCTTATTGAACGAGCATTTGAGTTTAAAAATATTTCTACGAGAGCTATTATTTTTAATTTCTTTTCTTGCAGTTACTCAATACAGTGTTTAATAGTATCAATAATTAGACCTAAAAAACTTTCTCTCTGTGAAGGAATTAAATCTGACTTGCGCTCATTTATAATAAATCCTAGGAAGATCAATATTGCTCTGGTTTCCTTTATATTCTCTAGGCAAGCTTCGTACGAACTCTCGATACACAAAATATCGTCGAGATAAATCCTCTACTTCTAAGATTATTAACTACGATTTTCATTATCTTAGTAAATACAAAAGGGGCGGTGCATAAACCGAAGGGCAGACAAGTATACTCAAGTATTTGATCACTAAATTTATAACGATCAAACTTTCTGCTTTCTTTGTGCAGAAGCACAATGAAAAATAACTCCTCGAGATCAATTGAGCCCACGTAATCACTGCAAAATATTAACTGAGTAGCAGATCTGATGTCTTCCATCTTAAAATGTTTCTTATCAACGAGTTCATTCAGATACTTAAGATTTAAAATGAATGTATCCGAACCATTATCTGGCTTTTTAATTTAAAAAAATGATGAAAGAATCTGCCTTTCAATTGCTGCATACTCGATAATAGCCCCCTTTTTATGGACTCTTTTGAAACTATTTCGATCCTTTCATCTTGATTGAACTCATAATGTTGATTATAAATTTGTCTTGGAATTTGATATCTAAATCGAATTTTATATCCAGCTATCATTTCCAACATAAATTTATCGTCTGTGATTTGTCTCCATTTATCAACGAAGCTTCATAGTCTACCTGCTCTAACACTCGCTTCTTCTAATTCTTTTGTCGCTGATGTCCTCATGTAGCTGTAGACCTCATATCTTCCTTCGGACGTCTGTTGTATGGGGTCTTGTAGTTTGATGGCCTGCTCTGATTTTCAGTCTTTGGCTGTTGCATTTTTGCCAAATCCTAGCCCTCCTTATTCATGGCCTTGGATTCTTTTATCTTGGTAAATAAGTCTTTACCATATAAGAACTTGTCAATTTTAGTGTTATTACGGAACGGCAAAGCAACATTTATTAGAATGATTATTAGAAAAATAAACTAAAATAGCGAATAGATATAGTTACGTAATTTCCGAATTTCATAGGAAAATATAGATATGTGTTGCAAAAGAGATTCTAAAATGTAATGATTTCTTCCACCAAAAAACAATTGGTTCGCGTCGCTTAGTTAATTGTTAGTGTTTGACTAAATGAGTCAGTTGTCGTTGAGTTTTCGATTCAATAACACGTCATGGGAAGATAACCCGATTCTTTAAATAAAAGTTTATAAGCTCAATCAAAATTTTGTTGTGATTTCTCTCTCTTGCCGTATTTCCGATTAGTTCGGAACAAGTGTCTTTTAGTAAGTTGACACTGTCCTTAGCCAACTCTGGCTCTAGAAAAGCTTTTCTATTAATAGACTACTTGTGTATAAGTAAGGTCAATATTTTTTCCATATCCTTAAGTGGGTCCAGAATTTCTTTTATCTCCATGCCTTCATGTCTACTCTGAGGTATCTTGGTCATTAGAGAGCCAGTAATTGATAAGGCTAAACTAGCCAGTTTCTGAATAAGGCTCATGTGGCCGACTCTACTCTTAGCCGCTTCTTTTAAGACATTATCCGTGGATCAAGCTTAAGAACTTATAAATCTTCGACACATGCCTACCTTCCAATCAATGGCTCCTCCTTAACCTTCTTCATTCCTTCTATACAGAAGTATTTCCATATATTTAATAAGTCCGGTTTGATTGAGGTTTTCATTCAACGCGAAACTTATGGATCTTCACCAACCTGATTTCATATATAAATTATTAATACATAATTTTACATATATTAAAAATTATTTATGTGGGATTTTGGCACCTGACAAACACTCCCGCTATTTTATTTAGTATGTTTTAACTGAAACAATGAGTATCTTGTTTTGCTACTCTTGCAAACACTATGTCCCGTCACATATACGAGCACTTATTTTCATTGCTTACCGTAGGAGAGAGTGGCTAATTCGTACACTTTTCTTCAGAGCAGTTATCTTTTTCAGTACTAAAATAATTAACTCTACTGAGGTACTAACACTAAGTTTAGTGTTATTACTAACTAAAAAACTTGTTATGGATCCTTTATTATTTGTCAATCATTGAACGGTTTTACGAAATAGCTTCAACCCCGCGTAGCTCCAATTTTTCATAACGAGCTTTGAAAAATAACGGAATAGCCGTTACAAACACAAATTGTCGAATAACTTAATGAATTTGTGTCCAAAAGTTTGTTTCTATGGATAAATTAAATCTGCTTTACCGACACCAGATAAAAGTTTTTACTTACAAAATAACTGGCGTGTACGAAACTGCCCCATGTACGGAATAGCCCCACTCTTCTCCCTGCCCTACAATCTCACTCTTTATACATATCTCGCTAAAATTCCGCCTACCTATCTATATGTATATCTATCTATGCGAATTTCTACTTACTATAGATGACCATTTCAACTCTGCTTCTGCTTTTTCTTCTTCTAGAATCTCATCTTATTAATTTCTCTTATCGGCTTCAATCGTTTCCTTGTCTACCAAGTCGACCGGTTGCTCCTGCTGATTCTGTACTACATTTTCCTAGGACTATGGTCGGTTTAATCTGTGCTTACGTAGATTAATAAACGACTTTTCCGGACGACCCACGACACATAACACGAGGCACACGGTATAGAGAGTCCTTAACCCTTAAAGCGCACACGTACGTGCCTCGGCATACCATAAAGTTCATATGGGATCTTTCAAGCCCCCACTAAAGATATCTTATAGCAGTAAGAGCGGTTTGAAATTTCAACTTAAAAAAATTCTCGAGTATTTTAGAGTAAGTTTATGAAAAATAATTGTTAAACTAGCAGAAATACCTCACTCGCTAACGCTCGCCTGGTTTAAATGCCTCATTTGAATTGTTGTTTTCCAAAGAACTATTATAATATTATAATATTGTTTTATAAAAGAAGTCAGTGAATGGAGGTATATTGGTCAATATTTTGAGTTTATTAGTCATTTCGGCCAGACTACCTTATGAGGTACATAATTAATTCTCGTTATTTTAAGTGGTATCCCCAGATGACCTAATCCATCTTTTGATCATTATCGATAACAAATATACGATCTATAATACTGGTTTAATTGGGAGTAGGCATATCATTGTATTTATATTTTTGGTTATCTATATATTGCTGTATCGCATTTTTATCCAATGATTTATTTAATATGGAATGTAATGATAATAAAAATACTACATCAGCTTTACAGTATCATTTCTATAAATTAAACTAACAAGGAGAGGGTTTCAGCTGCGGGAAATGGATTTTAGCGGGCATTGGAGAGTCGATTTCCGGTACCTAAAAATTAAGCCCAGTGCTCACATTTTCGTCAAATGGGCCCTTTTTCTTGAGATATGGGTAATTTAATCTCAAATATCGTCTATTTCGTTAAAAAATGATGTCTCTTCTATTGAGTGTCACATTGCAAATATTTAAGATACGAAAACGAGGAACAAAAATTATAAAAGTAGACAGTAGCAGCTAAAATTTAAGCCCTGATTCATTAAAAAATATTGATCTTCCAGGAAGTTACAAGCAATCAAAGATAGGGCGAAAATGGTTAAAAATACGATCCATTTAATCGGTTAAAATAAAAACAAATTTTTAACCATTTTCGTACCCATCTTTGATTACTTGTAACTTCCTGAAAAATCAATATTTTTTAATGAATCAGGGCTTAAATTTTAGCTTTTACTATCTAATTTCATAATTTTTCTTCCTCGTTTTCGTATCTTAAATACTTGCAATGTGACAGTCAATAGAAGAAACATCATTTTTTGACGAAAAAGACGATATTTGAGATTAAATTGCCCATATCTCAAGAAAAAGGGCCCATTTGACGGAAATGTGAGCACTGGGCTTAATTTTTAGGTACTGGAAATCGACTCTCCAATGCCGGCTAAAATCCGTTTCCCGCAGCTGAAATCCTCTCCTTGTAAGTATAGAGGAGATTCTAGCCAAATTCTAAATTTAAAAAAGTTATCTCAACCGTATATTGCCAGTACATGGGTAAAAGTTGGAAGGACTAGATTGTATTTTTAGAAAAAACAACAACACTTCAAGGTTAAAAATGTTGTGTAAAATATGAATCCTGTGGAATTTCAATTTTGTGTAAAATTTCTTGTGTGAAATTTTCAATTTACACAAATTTTGTGTAAAATTTTTATTTCAAATTACACAAATTTTTGTGTATAATTTTCAATTTTCAATCAAGTGTTCTTCTAATTCCCAGATAAGCAGCTAAAATAATGATCACTGCGTAAGTGTGTAGGATCGACAATGGTTATTAACAACATCAAACAGATCTTACCCCATTTGTGCACAAATAAATTGCACCTCACGCTCGGCACCTCCTCTCATCAATATTCATGTCGACTAAAATAAGAAAAAATACGCGATTACGCGGCGTTGTGAATATCTAAAATTAGCGCCACCTCGCAGTATCGCCAGAAAAGAGACCGAAATCGGCGTGTACGGCATCATTTATCGAGAGCTCACGTCGCGAACCCTGTCGATCTCTGGCAAAGTCGTGTTGACAGCGCGCGTCAATTCAAACGGTCCATCCCGGTTAGAAATTACCTCTATCGGAAATGGCCAGGAAAATAATAAATAACTAGTAAAAATTGCTAATTTTTGGGTAGTGATGAAACGGGTTTTCGGATCACATTCTCTATTTAATGGGGATAACACAATCTTAAAATGTTTTAAAATGTTAAACACGAATTATTGGTATTTAATTCGTTTATAGTACTGTTTTAGGGGATACAAACAAAAACAATGATTTTTCCGTTTGAATCTATCTCTCTCACTCCTCTCCATAATAGTAAGCCTCCTATTAGCCATTTCCTAGCTAAAAAACTGTCCAACTTTAATATTATTTAAATACTCATAAATAAGCTAATGTAAAGTGAAAAAACTTATTCTATTATTCTGACTATTAAATGGCGAATATGATCGGAAAAATCGTTTCAGCAATGGATAAAAATGGCTAAGAAAAGTGTCTAGTTTTTGACGATTATTGAGGAAACTATCTATTTATTAGGTAAATAATGGAATCGATTTCCACCAGGGATTACAAGTAAATACACAAATTTTTGTGTAAACAGCGATTTTACACAAGTTTTTGTGTAAAACAGCGATTTCACACACATTCTTGTGTAAAATTTTTACACAATGTTTGTGTAAATCATTTACATAAATTTTTGTGTAAAATAGATAAATTCATATTTTACACAAACTTTGTGTAAAATAGGGATAAAATTTTTAAGAGTGTTATTCAGAACAGAACTTTATGGTAAACTCATGGATTATTTGCGAAATAAAAAAAGCTCTGCAGATAATCTCAAAATAGAGAAAATGCAACAAAATTTATAAACCCATGATCCTTAGTTTAAAAGTATCGAAACCTCGAGATATTTATAACTTATCCGTGGAATCCTCAGTGGAATAAGATCGTTAATAATTTCCCGATAATACATTTTTAATAAATTTTTCTTTTAATGCTTTAAGTTTTAACTTAAATACCCAAATCATAATATCAGGCATATCAATTAAATCTTCATAATAATTAATATAATTATTATAATTAATATATAATTATTATATAATTATTATATAATTAATATATAATTATTATATAATTATTATAATTAATATAATTATTATGAAGATTTAATTGATATGCCTGATATTATGATATAATAATTATTAATATAATTATTATAATTAATATATAATTATTATATAATTATTATATAATTAATATATAATAATTATATAATTATTATAATTAATATAATTATTATGAAGATTTAATTGATAAGCCTGATATTATGATTTGGGAATTTAAGTTAAAACTTAAAGCATTAAAAGAAAAATTTATTAAAAATATATTATTCGGGAAATTTATTGCTAACACTTATGTTATCGAATTTGAAAAAAGGGTTACCTCATGCACACATCTAATAAAGTAGATAAATTTATCAGTGCTGAAATTCCTGATGAAACTGAAAATCCTAAGCTATATAACTTAGTGAAACAATACATAATAATTCATAGATCTTGCGGACCACAACACATTAATTCACCTTGCATGGATCCTCTACTATAAGTTCACGAAAAAATGTTCTAAACAATTTACTGATTATATTCCCCCTCGAAGGATTGCCACCTTGCCTTGTGCTCGGTCAGTTATCTGAACTGGGTTGGTGGGGGGGGGAGCTTTACTGCGAAGAGTGCGAACGATGTGTGCCCACCCCGAAGCGTGAATGGCGTATGATTAGTGAATCCCTGTGAAAAGGGTTCTCCAAAAAGCGTGTGAAAGGTTCCCCGTAAAAAGTGCTCTCCCTCGAATGGATATGCATGAAGCGTAAATGGAACCCCACTAAAAAGGGCTCTTAGTTTTAGTGTGGGTTCCCCGTAAAAAGGGCTCTCCCTTGGATCTGAGTATGTAAGTGACGAATGGCAGGAGGAAAGCGCCGTTCTCCGTAATTCTCCGGCGCTGGACTTCCGGGCCGAGCACGTCTCGGACCTCACTTCTCTTACAGAAGTGGGGAACGAGAAAATCTGAACGGCTCGAACAGTAACGAAGATCAATTCCCTGACGTGGCGAATGCGGTAGTGCTCATCAGGAAACACTTCAAATGCCTCCACACTTTCCACACACAATAGACACAACGCACCACACCTAACCATCACACACATACACAATGCGGGATAGATTACGGAAACTCTCAATTCCCCGAACTGGATCGTCTGACAAGAAACATCTCTCCTCTTTCTGGAGGGTACAGTTTAAAAACTGGGTTTTTCGGCGCTCCCAGGCCGCCGGATAGTACAAGGGCCCGAGAAGGGGTAACCGCCCATCTCCTGGCTGCTCCACCAGCTGGCGCATAATCTCTCTCTGGGTAGTAGTGCCGGTTGGTGACCCGATAGGGCCATGCTATCCAGAGAGAGGAGCTCTACCGAGGCCACTGGTTTGGAGGGAGAGAAATTGCGCCTTCGTCCTCAGGTAGGGTGTAATTCGAGAGCCGAAGTGCTAACCCGACCACCAACATGAAATACATCCACACCTAGTGTAAAGAAACGCTATTAGATTTACTCATTTATTCACAATGTGTTTTTTTTATGTAAGATTCAATCGGTAATGGCAAATGCGATGTACGAAAGCGTTATCGACACTGCGCTCGAAGGTGGCGCCTCTATAGCGAACTCCTGCGCGGATAGCGCGAGAGAGTAAGTTAGTCGTTCGCGAGAGTCAGCGCGAGAGAGTAGAGTACTCGCCTGACCTCCTTTAAGTCTGTCTCTGTAAACCCGCACACTCTGTAATTTAACCAACCTGTTTTATTTTACTAAAGACTTCTTGTGAATCTACCAAGATTGTTTTTATTTTCGGCGTCAACCTTTTATCCGAGACTTGCAACATTTCTGGCGACCGTGACAGGACAATTCTTCTCGTTGTAGTGCCGCGGATAAAAGTGCTTGAAAAGTGAGTGTAAGGAACAGTCAAGATGGACAAACTTAAGAAATCGCGATCCATTCATCGAACATCGTTTACTAAAGCATACACGGCTTTGGAAACTGAATTGGCGTTAGAACGACCCGATGAAACAAAAATTCAAGTGGCGTTGAACCTACTATTGGCCAAGTCGACAAACCTAGACGAGATAAATCTTGAAATCTACAACCAAATGATAGATGACGATGGCGAGGAAGAAGATATCGCACAAGAGGTGGAAGTCGCTGATGAGTACAGGGCCAAATTTGAAACCGCAAAGGTAAAGGTTGCGCGTGTTTTACATGCTATAGTGGTTCCGAGAAATGACGCGACTCCGGCAAACAACACTGCTCTGAGAAACACTGCGAGCGCGGGCGCTGCCGACGCGCTTACCGAGAATTTGAAGAAGTTCAAACTGCCGAAAATAGAGTTGAAAAAATTCAATGGCGCTCCTAAGGAATGGCTTCAATTTTGGAGCATTTTCAAAACAATACACGAGTATGCCGGCATTAAAAGTGAAGAGAAATTTCAATATCTGCTCCAGGCAACCGTCGAATATTCTAGAGCCTCGGAGTTAGTAAACAGTTACCCGCCTACTGCCGCGAACAACACAAAGGTCATCGAGAGCCTAAAAATGAGATTAGGACGCGACGATTTACTCGTGGAAGTTTATGTGCGCGAGTTATTGAAATTGGTGCTGAATAAATGAAGAGGCTCGCTTAGCAGTGTATATGACAAATTGGAAACGCACCTTCGCGCATTAGAATCATTAGGCATCACAACAGAAATGTGCGCTGCGATGCTGTTCCCTCTCGTTGAGTCGTCGCTGCCAGAGGAAATTCTTAGAACGTGGCAGCGCCAAAACAACATCGGCACGGACGCTCGAGCGCGACTCGAAGCTCTAATGAAATTCTTGGGAAACGAAGTGCAAAATGAAGAGAGAATTTCGATGGCGAGAGCGGGGTTTGAGTTACCCGGCGAGTCATGTGCAGCAGTCGGTAAGGCAGGAAAAAGACCGAAGGTTAATTCCACGACCACCGGCGTAGCAACCGCAGCCGGGCTACTCGCGACGAAAGAGGTTGAGGCAAACAAGTGTATTTTTTGTGAAGAATTACACGATAGCG
This sequence comes from Torymus aiolomorphi, assembly GCA_036365515.1. Taxonomy (NCBI): domain Eukaryota; kingdom Metazoa; phylum Arthropoda; class Insecta; order Hymenoptera; family Torymidae; genus Torymus; species Torymus aiolomorphi. The sequence goes on along the minus strand of CM070874.1, from coordinate 53,101,271 downwards.
CGTACTGCGAAAAGGCAAAACAAATGCCATTGCATATGAGACAGAACATAGCCAAAGAGAAAAACGCGTGTTTTGCGTGTTTGAAATTGAATCACAGCTATCAAAAGTGTCGCTATAAAAACAAATGTACCTGGTGCGGAAGAAGACATGTGTTGCTTATGTGTAGAAACATTTCAAAAAATGACACAACTGGTGCGAATCAAGTGCATGAGTCAGCGAAAAGCGCCGAAAATCTTATCGCCTCATGTAATAATATCACGAGCGAATCGGAAGTGCACTTAAAACTCTTCGCGTGAAATTGAAAGGCCCTTATGGTGAATGTATCGTGCGCGTTTTGATCGACACAGGATCGCATAAAACTTATGTACTTAAAAGTGTTGCTGACGAAATGTGCTTGAAAGTTGTAGGTCAGCAAAAAATGGTACACCTACTATTTGGCGGTGAAAAGACTGAACCAAGAGCGCACAATGAATACCAGTTTAACCTCAAAAGCATGGATGGAGACTACGAGTGTGTTATCAACGCATACGATGAAGACATGATCTGCAAGACGCTCCCCACTGTGTCAACCGGCCCATGGATAGCGCGGCTCCGGAGTCTAGGCATCACTCTCACCGACGCTGGGAGCAGCCGTGAGCCGATCAGTTTGCTTATTGGTGCAGATATAGCTGGCAAGTTGTACACAGGTAAGATGAATCAGTTCGATAAAGGGCCAACAGCTCTGCAGACGAAATTGGGATGGACACTCATGGGATGCAGTCGCAAAATCGAAACTCAACGGGAGAACGCGACGCTCACCGTGCTCTCAATGTTCACGCGTGAAGCCAATATATCAGACTTATGGGAACTTGATGTTCTAGGCATTATGGATCCGGCGGTGACCGTGTCCAAGGAGGAACATTTTGCTACGGTGAAAGAGCAGTTTCGACGAACCATTATCAAGGACAGCAAAGAGAGATATGTAGTAAGATTACCTTGGAAGGATAACCATCCACCACTCGGCAACAATCGACCAGCTGCAGAGAAGAGATTGATTGGAGTAACGCAGAAGCTCCACAAAGAAAATCTGTATGGCACATATGAGAAGGTTTTTGAAGACTGGCTGCAGGCAGAGATTATTGAAGAAGCGACGGACGTAGTAGACTTCAAGGATGGATATTTTTTGCCTCACCGGCATGTAGTAAAGCTTGGTAGCACTACACCAATTAGACCCGTTTTTGATGCTTCAGCTTCCAGTAATGATGGGTATTCACTTAACCAGTGCTTGAAGACTGCCCCGAATCTTATTGAATTAATTCCTAACATACTATTAAAATTTAGAAAAAATAAAATAGGAGTTACAGCTGACATAACTAAAGCTTTCTTACAGATAGAAGTTGCTGAAAATGATCGTAATGCATTGAAATTTCTATGGTGGTGTAAAACAGACCCGCAGAAAATGATTATTTATCGCCATCGAAGAGTTGTTTTTGGAGTAAGCAGCAGCCCGTTCCTGCTTGGCGCTACTATTGAATATCATCTGGAAAAGTCATTGACTGTCGCAGAGTCCCAGCAAGAGTATGACCTCATAGAAAAATTGAAAAAATCCTTCTACGTCGATAATTGTGTGACGAGCGTCAAATCAAGTGAAGAAAGACTTCTTTTTCAAGATGTAGCCACGAAGGTCATGCTCAAAGCGAACTTCGACTTAAGGAGCTGGGAGTCAAATGACGTAGCTGACGAACAACACATTACTTCCTTATTAGGTATATTCTGGGATAAAAATACGGATGTGTTGTTTTTGTCTTGTACTTTTCCAGATCTCTTGGATAAGCCGATTACGAAAAGGAAAATTCTGGCTATTACTCATAAGGTTTTCGATCCGTTGGGATGGATGTCGCCGGCACTGCTGCTGCCAAAATTGTTATTACAAGACATGTGGAAAATAAAGCTTAGATGGGAAGCAGAAGTACCTGAAGAAATCCACGTAAAATTCGAAAACTGGTACGAGCAGCTGCCACTAATACAACTTATCAAAGTTCCACGCTGGATTTTTGGCGACGAACGCGACGTTCTAACTTACCACATGTTCGTCGATGCTAGCAAACATGCTTATGCAGCCGCATTGTTTGTGCGTATTGAAACGATGCAAGGGATCGAGGTCAATTTAATTCAGGCAAAGTCAAGAGTGGGACCAACAAAGGAAATTTCAATTCCAAGAATGGAGCTTCTTGCCGCAACATTAGGGGCAAGGATGATCGACTGCTTTTCGAAGGTCAGAAGCCTCCCACAGGATAGGCTTACTTGCTGGACGGATTCGAGCACTGTACTTTCTTGGTTCTATCGCGGGAACCAATGGACTCGATTTGTATCGAATAGAGTAGAAGAAATTAAGAAGCTTACAGACGTGCGAATTTGGAAACATGTACCCGGTACACAAAATCCGGCCGATCTCCCTTCAAGAGGCTGTTCAATTGCTCAACTTGTGAAATCCAGATGGTGGGAGGGGCCGCAGTGGCTCAAGCAGCCTCCCTCTGATTGGCCGCAAAGTGCTGTGAATATTGACGAAGAACTGGTAAGTTCCGAAGTTAAAAAGAGCTGTAGCAAGGAGGATACACCTCGAAATGTAGACTATTGTAATTCTAATGAGTGCGACGTTAATGTAAATGTAAGCGAAACTGCGGTTTGTACCAATTTATATAATAGCGATAATCCGTGGTACTTAACTTATTTTTCTAATTATAATAAAATCATCCGTATGATGGCATGGATATTGCGTTTTGTGAAAAATGTTCGTTCTCCTTCTTGCTTGCGTTGCACGGGAGACATTAAAGCTAGTGAATTTGACAACGCGGAAAAATTACTGTACAAACTCGCGCAACAAGAAAGTTTTCAAGGAATAAATGATCCGTGTTTGATAGAGTTCAACGCGAAATTAGATGAAAATGGTTTAATTAGAAAGAAAACGCTTATATCAAATCGGATTGATGAGTTCGGGTTTAGATATCCAGTAATACTCAAGCCTGATCACAAACTAACGCGCTTATTGATTGAAAATGTACATAGAGCATCACATCACGCCGGTTGTAATACCGTATTAAGTCTTATAAGGGAAAAGGTTTGGATTTTAAGTAGTCGAAGAGCTATTCGTTCTGTGCTAAATAAATGTATAACATGCCGTAGATATACTGCCAAAACATTAGAAAAAGAACCAGCTAGTTTACCGTTGAACCGCGTAAGAGATGCGTCGGTGTTTGAGGTTACCGGTATAGATTACGCGGGGCCGTTGTATTTGAAATCGGATGACAAGGCATGGATTTGTCTTTTTACGTGTGCCGTGTACCGAGCCGTGCATTTTGAGCTGGTTACCACATTATCCACCGAAGGTTTTGTTGAAGCGTTAAGACGATTCATCGCGCGTCGCGGTAGGCCGAAAACTATTTATAGCGATAACGGGACAAACTTTGTCGGAGCCCACCGACTTTTGCGAAATGTTAATTGGGAAAAATTAGAATCTTTAAACGCGTGCGAAAAAATTGAATGGCGATTCAACCCCCCATCCGCGGCGTGGTGGGGTGGATAGTGGGAGAGAATTATTAGAATCCTAAAAGACTTGTTAAAGCGATCATTAAAAAGGGCCGCGTTGAGTTACGAAGAGATGAACACGATCTTGTGTGATTGCGAGGCAGTTGTGAATTCGAGACCGATTACTTATGTGTCTGACGATAAGGAGGAGCTGCTCGCTATCACACCCGATCTAGATCATTTGGCGAAAACGTCACTGAATCGTCGGATGAAATATCGACAACGATTACAAAAGGAGCTGAGACTCCGTTTTCGTTCCGAGTATTTAGGGCAATTAGAGAGACGGGAGAAGTCAAAATGCAACCCTGCTATGATTAAAGAAGGGGACCTTATACTAATTGCGAGAGATAATCAAAAGCGTTTAAATTGGCCACTGGGTCGTGTACTACAAGTTGTCGCAAGCACTGATGGTATTCCACGCGTAGCTAGGGTGAAAACGGCTAGTGGTGAGCTCGTACGCCCTTTACAAAGGTTGATGCTCTTGGAAGGCGCGCCCGATGAGAAAAAAGAGCATAGTGTAGTTGTAGAGGAAACTGCTTCAGAAAAAGATTTGTATCCGTGCGAGAATGTTATTGAAGAGCTTGAAATACCAGTTCGGGTTCCGTGTGAAAATATTGTAAAACCTTCTGAATTTTTGCAGAGCACTCGAACGCGTAGTGGCAGAATGAGTAAACCTCCAGAGCGACTTAATATTTAAGATAATGTAGTTTTTTCGGTTGTATTATGTAATTAGTTGTTGAATTGATTCCATCAATTCTGGTGGGAGGATGTAAAGAAACGCTATTAGATTTACTCATTTATTCACGATGTGTTTTTTTTATGTAAGATTCGATCGGTAATGGCAAATGCGATGTACGGAAGCGTTATCGACACTGCGCTCGAAGATGGCGCCTCTATAGCGAGCTCCTGCGCGGATAGCGCGAGAGAGTAAGTTAGTCGTTCGCGAGAGTCAGCGCGAGAGAGTAGACGTACTCGCCTGACCGCCTTTAAGTCTGTCTCTGTAAACCCGCACACTCTGTAATTTAACCAACCTGTTTTATTTTATTAAAGACTTCTTGTGAATCTACCAAGATTGTTTTTATTTTCAGCGTCAACCTTTTATCCGAGACTTGCAACACCTAGCTTAACATGGAAATGGAAATAACAGAGAATGAAGTTACAAAAACGCCTATACACGTTGAGCTCCCTAGCTCCCTCTTAGCAAATACACAACAGGTCATGGTTTCAACGGACAGCTACACTGTTAGCTCTGAACAAAATGTGATCAGTACTCCGCAGGACGTAAGCCTAACGGCCCGCGATACTGAGGAGGCTGAGATCAAGAAGCGGGGCGGGGAGTCAGAGCAGACTGTTGGCGAAACGACAGGGGAACAGTGGATCGCTGACCCCTGCCGATGGCTCACCAGCTCCCGGTGGATCTGCTCCAAGTGACAAGGCACTCCCAGGAACGGGGCTGATCGGGCTTCGTGGGGCTGGAGGGATGGGGACGGCGGCAAGCTGACCCCTGCCAAAAGGACTCACGACTCGAATAGCTTTACTCCAAGGGAGATCAAGAAAAAGCCAACTGAGCCGGGGGTCTAACTTATACTGAATCGGTCGCCACTCCACTTAGGATAGCGGTTATTCCGCAATCCTATCCGGAGAACCACCTCAGCAAAGGGTAAGGCAAGCTGATGCTTGCGTCCATGGAAAGCGCTATGGACGAAACACCAGAGGACAGCTACTTCCCGTCCTTCTTGGACAACTGGTTCTGGAGGGGAGCACATGTGTTTCACTACAGAACCCGGAACGATGAGAAGTGGCTGAAGAAAAAAGTAGGAGGCTGCATACCCTGGGAGGGCGTCAATCTCAAGGCAGTGGAGATGGGGGACCTCCAAAACCTGGCCAGGGTTACAATTTTTGTCCCTGGCAAGCACGAGGCCGGGATGGTCCTGAAAAGGCTGCCCGGAAGAACCCGGACCTCAAGGTGGATACCTGGAAGGTCAGGGGCTCCAAACAGGTTTCCGCCAAGAAAAGCGACCGTGGATTTGAAACGGCGGTGCTCTTTACCACGGAAAGCACGGAGGTCGAGGCGCTAAAATGCATCGACTTCCTGCCATACTGTGGTGGCTTTAGAGCGCAATGCCTGGTATGGAGGGAAAAAGACTTAGCAAAGGACGGGGGTACCACCAAAAATATGGAGGTGGGCAACCCGGCTCCGGAAAAGGAAGAAAGGCAGGACAGGGACGGCGGGCCTTCCAAAACTTGGGAAAGGCCCATGACCCTCGGGGAGGATCACTCAACAAATCTGTGACAAGATGGCAGCATCTAAGGTAATTTTTACGCAAATAAACTTGCATCACTGCAAAAGCGCCTCGGCGGTACTAGCCAGACGCATGGCAAGGATGCACACATGCATATCGCTAGTCCAAGAGCCTTGGCTATACAAAACAAAGATAACAGGCCTGAGGGAGTGTGGTCAGCTGATATGCGGGAGGGTGGACAACTCAAGGGCCTGCCTCTTGGCTAAGGGCCTAAGAGTGGAAGCTCTACCCAAGTACTGCTTACGCGACCTGGCGACGGCTAAGATTTAGTACAAAGACGAGAAAGACGGCACGTGGGAGGTGGTTGTTGCATCAGCCTGCCTCCCTTACGAATCGAACTTCTGCCCTACGGCGGAGGTCATAAAACTAATTAAATTTTGTGAAGCCAAAGGGTGGGACCTGTTGTTGGGGTGCGATGCTAATGCACATCATCTGGCGTGGGGCAGCTCGGACACGAACAACAGGGGGGAGAAGCTTGCAGTTCCTCTCCACCACCAACCTTGACTTCCTGAACAGAGGTTGTAAGCCTACTTTCCGAAACTTTGCGATCACGGGCTGGAGAGTCTCGGATGAGATCTCTATATCGGATCACAACATAGTTTTCGAAATCAAAGGACGCAGCACAGAATATAGACTCTATAGAAATCCGAGGAAGACAGACTAGGCCACCCATGTTGAAGAACTGGCGACAAAGATCAAGTCATTCCCGGTATAGCAATCAGATTGAACTCGATCACTGCGGTGTAGTATCGTCAGTGCCTTCGAGGAAAGCTGCAGATTAAGATTGAAGTCAGTGCAAAAGGGAGCTCCTTGGTGGAATCCAACACTGGAGGCATTGAAGAAAAAGACCAGAATTCTTTATAATAGGTCTAAGAAAAGGAATAATCCAGCCGATAGAGAAGCTTTTAGAGATGCTCAAAAAGAGTACAAAAAGGAAATCGAAAGAGCTAAAAGTCAGGGCTGGAAAAGCTTTTGCGAGAGCATGAGCGGTGTCTTTAATACCGCTAGATTGCCTAATCTAATAAGACTTGGCTCGGGGGGAATGGGCGGAAGACGAGAGGTCAGCCCTTGACTGCCTCTTAGAAACGCACTTTCCCCAACACAAGACAGCCACTGTTACGTCGGGCCTACCAAAGAAGACCCAACATGTTAGTTTTATAAAAAACTATTTTGCTCAGTTTAGAGCCTAGGCTAATGAAAACCTACTAGCTCGGGATTGAGCTAGATACTAGAACTAGAAGGATGGGGTAGGTTATGGGCAGCAAAAAGGGCGCGATGCGGTTGAGAAATCAAGTTTAAAAATTTGATAACCAGTGGTGTTTCTGGTTATACTGGTCTCTTTTGTTTTTGTTCACCCCGAATGTGAAATGTTTGATTGTTTTGATCAGGGAATGTACCCACAAGAAAGGCCAAGTTACTGGAGACTTGCGGAATAGATTCCCTAATATAGTTTTTAGTCTCAGGATATCTAGAGGGTCGGTTTTAAAAAGATGGATAGTTAAGAAACACTTTGTTTTAGGGGAAAACTTTACGGCAACACGAATTAACACATGAAATAGGGTTAATATTGTGGAAGAAAAATCTCTAGGCTAACTAAGAAGAAAGTTAAGATAGCAAGGTTTTGAATTACACTTACTATTGAGTTGGCAGCTCGGCAGACCTGGGATCCTTTGGTTGAAGTGTCTGTAGAGGGGATATGGTCAGGGTTTGGAGACGAATAAATTTTTAACAAGTTATTTCAAAAGTAATTGTTGTAGTTTATTTTGAGCACACGCGTAGTTACCCTTGCACGGTAACTTGGTTACAAGTTTGTATATAAAGATTCAGCACGTAGCATTTATTAGAAAACTTAACGAAATTGAAAACCTCGTTGTTCGAGGTTAAACGTTTTGAATGAGCGCGTATTAAGTTGAGCGCGTGTAAAAAAGAAGACCTCGTTTGAGGATGAGTGAGCGCGTGTGAGTGAGTGCGTGTAGAATACCTTGTTGGAGGGTGACTGCTGGAGAGTGACTGAGACTATAAAGATCGCTTCCGCGAGTGTTCGCACACTCGGTGGGGCTAGGATTGAACACCCAAGTCGGGGTCTGAAATAGAACTCAGGTTTTTCGTTGGACGCGGTGACGAAGTAAGCTAAGCTTGAGATGGGGCGCAGCCGCTTTCTCCTGTCTTAAGCGTAGAGGGATGTTATTGGTCGCCTAGATTTTTGGGACCAGCCCTCACTCAAAATCGGGCACTGGGATTCGATAATGAGGCGTCATTATGCATAAACGCTATGAATTGATTGTTAGGCAATAAAAGAGAATTTTTGTTGTCTTACATTCAGCATCAAGATAAATAACCCACTTTGACATAATGTTTTTTTTATAATAAATAATTTTTAATATGAAACTTTAAATACATATAAGAACTGGGCGGTCCCATGACTAATTAAAAAGAATTTACGTTAAAATATGAAGATTTATTAACAAAAAAGGTGGAAATGAATTAAAAGTTAATTAAAGAAAGGATTTATAATATGAATATTATAATAAATTATAATTAATCTGTAAATTAAACATTACTCGAAGTAGTTTATTTATGCACAAGAGTTTTATTTTCAAACAAGAAGGTTTTTAAGTAGCGAAATCGTACAAAGGATAATTATAAATACATCTAATATCCTATTTTGTATATTAACCGTTAAGGGTCAATTAAATACGCGAATAGGAATATTGTTTTGGTACATAAAAGGGTGACAGTTATTATCAGCGAAATGGTTTAACATAGAAAATATAAACGTCTTAAAATTAGTAAAATTAGACTTAAAACTAAATATGACGGCTTTCGATAGTGCATAAGTTAGAACTAAAATATAAGTATAAAAGTAACTAAATTTGTATAAACTCTAATGCAATTAATACAAAAGTTTGAACATAAAATAACTTATATCAGATATCTTATACTTCTACAAATTTAGACTTAACATGTAAACTTAAAAATAAACTATCTAAATCAACATAAATCTAATATGTGACTAATATAATATATATATATATATATATATATATATATATTTTATTGGAATCTATTACTCATTTCATATTATTGGGGCATTGAATTAAAGTGACTGCTAAAACTTATACAGAAGAACGTACAATAATATATATAATAGAATAGCCTATTGTGGAAATAGGTGAGATATTAAAATGTATTAGTTTATGAACTTTTCAGGAAAGAGAACAGAAAGTACTTGATTTCATAAGGTATTTGAACTTTAAAATATTCTTAATTGAATTTGGAAATTGTAGAGATTTTGTTTTTATATATTTTGCATAAACATACAAAATAAAGTCAAGAAATATTAATGTGGATAGAAAATGTTGAAGGTAATTATCTAACGTAAGAGCTTAATAGAAAGGTATGAAATAACCTAGTTTAGTCTTAGATAACTAAAATCTATTGAATTGTTGAGTTAATAAATCCTCAGGGATTTAATTGGAAGAGGTATACTAAGTAAACGGTATATGTTTAACCTTGGAGTTACAGAGGAAAAATTAGTTTACTCTGTATTTGTTACTAACTGTCTATAAACGTGTACTTTAAATATTATAAATTAATGAAAGAGAATTTTGTGGTTTTATTAAAATAAATGCGTTATAAAAAATTTACTTTATAAACTAATTGAAATATACTAATAGGGGTGTTACTAACATTGCGTTCTGATTTATAAATCGTGAATAACTGTAAAATGGAAGAAGAGCAAATTCATAAAGGTTCGCATTTTCTTTGAATATCTTCTTTAAAATCCGGATTTATTTCAAATAAAAAAAAATGAGAATGGACATATTGTCTATTGCTTTTTTTTACCTAAAAGAATTAGAATTGCATCCACTGTTTATAAACATGTTAAGAGAAAAATCCAGTATAAGCGTGGGTAGCAGAAAATGCTGGAAAGCGAGAGAAACGAAAACAGACGCTGTCGTGCGTAATTACAGCCACTTTACACACAGTTTCCCCAGTTTATTGTTTTTGGAGTGGCTAAGAAATTCCGACGCGTACTCGGCTTCAGGAAAATTACCGCTTGCAGATGTTTGAGTCTGGCTAGTGTTTACTGAGGCTATCGTAAGAAGAAGGAAACGAAAAAAAAACTTTACGACCCGCGACGAAGAAGGAAGCGTTGTACCCTTACTTCGAGATGTTTGCGTTTGGGATTTCTCATGCGGCCGAAAATTTTGGACCTGAGTTTTTATGACCCTAAACGAAGAAAATTTTTGAGGATGAACAAATTCTAAAATGATCTAATCCGATGATTGTTGGATGCGAGGAAATAGTGAGCATTTCTTAAATATTGCATTTGAAATGAATGATACAAGAGCGTCTCACTTTTTAAATGCCAGATAAAATTTTACAACATAATTTCCTTACTACTAAGAGTAAAGTGTCGAAATTTTATACTTTGAAAAGGAAACATACAATACTAAAGGTTACAACAAGATTCCAAGTTTTATTTACAAAACTGGATCTTATATTTTTTTTTTTATATTCTGAAAAAAAAGGAAACTGTATCAAGCTCCAATATATTTTTCTATATTGTTGAAATCAAAATAATTGTGAAAAGAGGTACTATGCCAATTTTTCTAATTCGAAAAGATTGGTATCTAAAAGTACTTAGGTAACAGTGCTCTTCTGTATTTTAAAACTATTGAGAATCAGATCTCTAATCTCTTATTAATAAATCCAGAGTAATAAAGGAAAAGAAAAATGATGGAATTATACAATATTTTGAATTCCAAATTTTTTTCTTTTTTTTTTCTCTGAAATCTGATATTGGTTTACGAGATTCATGTAATAATGAAATAAAATAATTTTTATTATTTTAAAGAAAAATATTTTTGGCAGGACGTAACACCACGGTGGAACAGTATGAGCTAAGGGCCAGCGGCGCAGATTGGGAGTTAGCGCGACAAATTCGCACCAAAGACCGAGTAAGATGAGTATTTAGTACATTCAACCCCTTCAAGGTACCGGGGACCGAGGGCATCTTGCGTTGCTACAAAAAAGGCTCGATTTACTCGCTCCTATACTGATGAAACTTTATCGAGCATGCCTAGCATTTGGGTACATACCTAAATGTTGGAAAGTGGCCAAAGTGGTTTTCATTCCAAAATCCAGTATTATGCAGCACTTAAAGCCGCAAGACTATAGACCCATCAGTCTGCGGACATCCTTTGTCCTTAAGACAATGAAAAGACTGGTGGACAGATACATAAGAGAGGAACCACTAGCAGCTGTGATGAGCTGCGTTCGCACCACCGAGCCGCGCTACCAATTAGGCAAATTCCACAATGAAACCCTGAGCACAAAATTAGTCTCGCGAAACATTAAAATCGATTAAGAAAAGAAGTAATTTTGCAATGATATTAATACAAATAAAACCCGATAAAGAACGAGTAACGTATTAAACCATAATGGATAAATCGGTATAATAAACATTTTAGTACTCGCATAAACAACAACGAATTAATTACCAACGGTGCCGGTAATTATTAATAATTACATAAACAAGTTACCCTTAAATAAGTCATTACTCCGATAAATAATAATTTACGTAACGAATGATTGATCAAACCGTTTAGTAATAGGGAGAAGCTCGCTCCGGGTAAAAAGTGGTCAACGAAAATAAATCCCAGACAGAATTCTAAGAATTGCTGACAGGCAAGGATGTTTTGCCAGACGGAGTTCCCGGAGTTATTGACCAGACGGCAAGGAATGTAAAAGGCAAGAAGGAAGACACAAACAATTCCAAGAAGTGTTGACACAGACAGTGTTTGTCTAGACGGTGGAGAGACAAACACTTCTAGGAATGAGACACAACAACCTAGCGGCCATAGCCGAAGGTAACCACCAATCATGGGTCAGCAGCGTCCCATGCCACTGAAAGGGAGCGGCGCATCACCCGCTACCTAGCGCTCTCGATTCTAATCTTCAGCTTCAGAGCCACTACCGTAACGCCCCCGACTTTGAAGCAGGGGAGACTCCAGATTCAACCTAGCAGCCAACAGCCTCTACATTATACTGACTTCCACCGTCAACCTGGAGCACCGCGTACCACCGGGAATATATAATGAGCCTGCCACCCGGGCCCAGGCAGTCAAAGCAATCAGCCTAGTCACGCTTGGTCGAGCCTATGCTCTATTCTTCAAGTTGTCACCACAGTTATTTTTCTAAGTTCAACTATTTCTCTTAAAGTAAAACTTAGAGTCACGCGTCATCGATAAATTGTCCGACAAAGATACAAGGAATTTGTGATTTATTAAAGTTAATAAAAGTTCACGTTAACTTATAAATCTTGCGCGTGTTCTCATTTAAAATTTCCCGCGACTCCGTGTGCTTTAGCACTTTGCAAGCAAACGATCCCACATCCTAAATCCCTGTCAACTTGGCAACCATTGCAGAATCACCTTTCTGCTCCAAAACTCCGGCTCGAGCCGTAACACAGCACATCCCCTGCACGATAGCAGCACGCTTACCAGACGGACGACGAGTACGTACTTGCAGGACTAATGCAACATGCGTTAGGCATACTGCAAGCATGGTGTGAGTATGTCAGATTGTCGGTGAATCCAGACAAAGTTAACATGATTTTGTTCACCACCAGATACAAGGCCAAACCTATTAGGGGAGTGCAGCTTGACGGCAAGCCCCTGAAGCTGGTAAACGAGGTAAAGCATTTGGGGGTGATGTTAGATTCTAAACTGAATTGGGGAAAACACATTAGCAAGATATGCAAGAAAGCCATAAAGACCTTCTGGCCCTGTCGGAGGGCTTTTGGCAACACCTGGGGTCTGTCATTGGACAACGTAAGGTGGATGTATGAAGCAATCATCAGACCCAGATTAGTGCATGGAGCGATGGTTTGGTGGCAGAGATGCGCACTAAAAACCAACCAGAGCTCTTTAGACAAGTACAAAGACTAGTAATAGGGGGCATAACGGGTTCTACGAGCACTACACCCCTTGCAGCACAAGAACTAATACTAGGAATACCACCCTTGCAAGCTTTTATTAAATGCGAAGCAAGCAAGACTTGGTGGCGCATCAGGGATGTCATGAGCGTATGGAGCGAGCTTGATTAGGTACTTGGTCAGCTCGTATCCCATGATATTGAAGCATTGGGATGTGACAAGATAGAGTGAAGGATTATATTCCGAAAACCTTACAGGGTACACATCTCCGACAGGGAAGAGTGGGACAACGGTACCCACCCCTACACCCAATCGGGTGTGGTGTGGTACATGCATGGCTACAATAATGAGAATGGCGTGGGGGCTAATGCCTGGAGCAAAATAGCTCTACAGAGCTGGTGTACACACTTGACTCCCACGCATCGTTGTTCCAAGCAGAGGGGAGAACCATAGGGGAGTGTAATGCAGTGCAGCTTACCAGGGACAATAGGGGTTGTCCCATCACCATCTGCTCAGACAGCTGGGCTGCACTGATGGCCCTTAACTGGACCAGCATCTACTCCAAGGAAGTGTTACATTGCATAGATACCCTTACGGCCTTGCAAACCGCAATAATGCGATAAACCCTTATTTGAGTGCCGGGACATAAGGGTATCAGGGGCAACGAGAAGGCGGATCACTTGGTGGGAATAGGCGCTCTCTGGGTCAGAACGACTCTGTGCTCGGTAGGCGTTCCGTCGAGTGAAATGAAGAGAAAGACCTCTCTCATCATGAAGGAGGAAATACTCAAGAAATGGCGGGAATCGTCAGATTTAAGGTAAGCCAAGAGAATCATAAGTGACTCCCCGCCAGAGCATTGGCTACAAGACATAGGAAGGCTGAATAAGCCTAGCCCAAGCAGGATAGTGGGCTGGCGCATGAGACACTGGTGGGTCAGATACTACCTTTAAAAACGCACGATCTTAGACGAGGGAAGCTGCATATGGTGTGGAGGGCCGGAGGAGTCAACCTTCCACCTCCTCTGCCAGTACCCTGCTTTTATGGGCACTAGGAGAGGGATGTAGGGGGAATGCTTCCTCCAGCCCAAAACTCTGAGGAAGCAGAGCCTACAGTTAATCTGCCAGGTTATAAAGCGGATAAACAGAAGGCTTCAGCGCAGCGAAAGAGTAACACAATAGCCAAGGGGGATAGCGGAATGGGCGTAAGCCTGAGTGCCAGGCAGTACGTCTCTGAGAAGAGCCGCTCGTCCGCCCCACCACATAGACATAGACATACTAATTATATTAATTTTTTATCAATGGATATCCAATACATCGAAGTCCTAATGAAGTCCTAGACTAATTAAATTTCCAGGTCAAAAATTTGCTGATAATACATTTGTAGTCTCTTATAATTCATATTTGTTACTGAAGCTTGAGCACATATTAATGTCAAAGTATGTTCTACAATTTCGTATATTAAATATCTTTTCAAATATATTGTTATAAAGGTTATGATTGTGCATTAATCGAACTAAAAACAGTCCACTCTATAGGTACTGAATCCGATGGAAATATTGAGTCTCAGAATCACGAAATACAATATAACGAAATACAGCAATATATAAACACCAGATATGCTAATCTTACTGAAGCAATACATCGTTTATTAGAATTTCTGATTCGTTAATTATTACATATAGTTTATGGATTGGGAGTCCATACGAAAATGAACAAAATGTTCATTTTATAGAAGGTAATCTATATTATATATTAAAGTGATGTTTCCTCACTTTTTTCTCCGGATCCTCCGATTGAAATTTGAATAATTTTTGGATTTTTGGATATTATTTAGTGAATATTTTCTGAATGATTTTTGGATATTATTTGGATAATTTATGGACAATTTTTAGATAATTGTTTTTGGATAATTGTTGGATGATTTTTAAATGATTTTCGGATAATTTTTGGATGATTTCTGGTTAATTTTTGGATGATTTCTGGTTAATTTTTGGATGATTTCTGGTTAATTTTTGGATGATTTCTGGATAATTTCTTCAATTTGATAATTTTAGGTATAATAAAGTATGTGGAAGCTGCCAAAAATAATTTAATTTAGACATAGTTCACATTTCATCGTGGCAAGTTTTCGTTGTACCGTACAAATTGTTATAGTAATTAAATTTTTTTTCGAGAGTTGTCGACAAATTAAGGATTATTATAATCCATCATCTAATTTTAGCATTCAAGAATGTATCGATCAATTCGCTGCGCGAATTATCGAATCTCGATAGAAAGAAAAACGAAAGACGAAAGGTAGCGCCCTGATTAACGCTATACACGATAAAGATGAACAACAAGTATATTTTAAAGAAGGAAAGGAAGACAAAATAATAAATAAAAATCTTGAAACTGCCTAAACAGCATATTTTAAATTAAATAAAATTGATTGAGAAGTACGAAATTATTTATATTACGAAATACCAATGTATTACACTTTTGATAATAAATTAAAGACATGGAATAAAAGGAAAAAATTACTAAT
Source organism: Torymus aiolomorphi (assembly GCA_036365515.1). NCBI lineage: Eukaryota > Metazoa > Arthropoda > Insecta > Hymenoptera > Torymidae > Torymus > Torymus aiolomorphi. The sequence goes on along the minus strand of CM070874.1, from coordinate 53,085,938 downwards.
GAAGCTATATTGAGCAGAATGTATTTAGTCAATCCTAAAGGAGCAGCTTCATTTAAAGATTTACGTACCGTTAATTCTGTAATATACCCACATTTTATGAAGCTGCTGTTGCTAAACAGTTCGTCAATGAGGATGAAGAGATGGAATAGATGTTTAGAAGAAGCGATACAAATACAGTTTCCAACTGCACTTTGTTAATTATTTGCTTTTATTTGCAAGAAATTACATGAACAATATAAACATTGCTTCTATCACCCGAAATACGAGAAAAGTGTTGGTGCAAATATGGCATTGAATACAATTGATAAAAATTTACAAATAAATGGATATTCTTTAAGTGATTTTAAATTACCTAATATTTCTATATACATAGAAGAATATGATGATAGAACAACATTTTATGAAAAAAGTAATATACTTAACGAATTACATTTTTAAATAAATTCATTAAAAGCTAATCAAAAAATATAGTCGATGCTGTTATATAGAATGTTTATAACAGAAACAGAAAAATTGTATTTTTATTAATGGACCAGGACGTAGTGGAAAAAGTTATTAACGTGTTAATAGATCACTCGAAATTCTCTAATATACCATTTTTATGTGTAGCTTGGACGGCCATTGCAGCGAATTTATTGAAAAATGCAAAAAAGTACATACCACATTTCAATTACCTTAATATAACCGGGTGTACCACATGTAACGTGAAACATAATTCAAATCATAGTCCATGATAGTCAAAGTAAATTAATTTTTGTACATACATTAGTAATGTACACGTATACCTATGAGCATGCATAGATACATATCCCCAATAAACGATTCTTATTTTTTAATTTTGGTGTTCCTAGATTTTTTAATTTTATAAGTACCTTTGTCATTCTTTCTCTTCCCTTTTACTTAAAAGTAAATTTTCTTTCTTAATGGACAATAAGGTCGAACATTTTCTATCTAGTACTTGTGAATTCATTGTAGAGTATAATAACGAATTAAGTTCTGTTTTCGGGTCTATGTCGCCTTATAAAAGAAAGTATCTTATACTTGAAAGATGGATTGAAAATTACGAAGCCACACACAAAAAATCCAGTTTATTGGATTCTTTCCAAAATTTTGTAGTACTGCTATCGATACGATACAAAGATGTGATACGATATATCACGTCTTTGTAGAATAAATGTTCTACACAGCACATTGTTTTACAGCAAAAACGGTTCATTATACACTTACTTCAGTGAATATAAAATAAAATAATATAAATATTGAATGTGTGGGTATCTTTCGATCTTCCCGAGGCAGGGGTGTAAGAAATAACTTACTACGTGTGTATATAATATGTTTTGACGTTTCGGTGAACAATGTCACCCTCATCAGAAATTTACTAAAATATATTATTATGATTTAGAAAGTTTACAAATTCAAAAAAAAAAGAGAAAAAATGTCAAAAATATAATAGTTACCAAAAATTATTTTAGTCACAATACGAATTTTTATTCGATTTTCTCCTCCACCCCATGATTGCGGGGAGGAGGAAATTCCAACAGTCCTTCTTACGCTGATTTCGGATCTAGTTCTTTTTAAATCTCTAATATCATTCAGCTTATATCAAGGAACGCGGGAGCGTTCCGAAGGCAAGTATAGAAGAGCCTTAGGACGACCGCGTGATGATATACATTGAAATGGATGTACGAGAAATTCTATGAGCTTATACACCTATTGCGCTAGTTTTAACTATATAACATATCCCTCTTAATCGAAAGCCATTTCATTGCTCTACTCAAATCAAAAGATTTTATTTAAAAAGATTATCTCATTCAAAAGATATAAGGGACTGAATTTTTTTTGTCGGCTTTCCGATTTCTTAACTTTCTCCATGGTATTCAGCCTCGCATCCGGTTTTTCCCGACTTCCTGTGACGTCATATATGTTATGTATATATATACACACATACAATCACCAGGAATTAATGGCCATGAAGAGTTAAGCAGTGATAATGGCCGTATAATAATAAAGAAAGACAAAAGAAAGAGAAAGATAAAAATATAGATAGAGAGAGAGGGAGAGAAGAAGAGACATAAACATATGTATATTTTTTATTGTATACAATATATATGATTATTAGTACATAACCTCTCTCTATGTATATATCTCTATATATGTATTTACATATATTATGAACATAATATCTGTGGCTTCCCGGAATAACGACCTAACTCACTTGTACGTGTTTTCGAGAAATCGACGTTTTTAAATTTCTGTCATGACACTTCACATGTAAGATCGAATTGCACGAGATGAGTCATAACAATGTAGACTTTTACAAAAGTATAGAGTACTCGGCTCGGACCTCGGTCGAGCCTCGGCTAAAACTCGGCTCGGACCTCGGCTTTACCTCGGCTGGGACCTCGGCTCGGACCTCGGCTTTATCTCGGCTCGGACCTCGGCTCCAGCCCCGGATTTGCCGCGGCTCGAGCCGAGGTACAGCCGAGGTGCTGCCGAGGCTAATCCGAGGCACACCCGCGGTTAGCTTCACGCGAATTCGAGGCTCATCCGAACTGTACCCGAGGAACTCGAGGTAAAGCCTTTGGGGTAGCCGAGATTATGTCTAGGTGGTGCGCTCCGTAGCGTTTTACCTCTAGGTATTGGAACGCATCGAATGCGTGGTCTAGGTCTTTGAGGTGGCCGATGATGGAGTCTAGGTAGTGCGCTCCGTAGTTTTTTGTGATTAGATCTCAGGGTGCATCTAATACGTGGTCCAGGTGTTCGGGGTAACCGATGATGACGTCTAGGTGGTGCGCTTCGTAGTTTTTTACCTCTAGGTATTGGAACGCATCGAATGCGTGGTCTAGGTCTTTGGGGTGGCCGATTATGGAGTCTAGGTTGTGCGCTCCGTAGTTTTTTGCGATTAGATCTCAGGGTGTATCTAATACGTGGTCCAGGTGTTCGTGGTAGCCGATGATGATGTCTAGGTGGTGCGCACCGTAGCCTTTGCATTTATATGTCAGGGCGCATTTTACAGGAAGTCCAGGTGTTCGAGGTAGCCGATGACGATGTCTAGGTGGTGCGCTCCGTAGTTTCTTGCATTTAGATGTCAGGGCGAATGTAATAGGAGGTCCAGGTATTCGAGGTAGCCCATGACGATGTCTAGGTGGTACGTTCCGTAGTTTTTTGCATTTAGATCTCACGGCGCATCTAATAGGAGGTCCAGGTGTTCGGGGTAGCCGAGCATGATGTCTACGTGGTGCGCACCGTAGTTTTTTGCATTTATATGTCAGCGCGCATTTTACAGGAAGTCTAGGTGTTCGAGGTAGCCGATGACGATGTCTAGGTGGTGCGCTTCGTAGTTTTTTATCTCTAGGTATTGGAACGCATCGAATGCGTGGTCTAGGTCTTTGGGGTGGCCGATGACGGAGTCTAGGTTGTGCGCTCCGTAGTTTTTTGCATTTAGATGTCACGGCGCATCTAATAGAAGGTCCAGGTGTTCGGGGTAGCCGAGGATGATGTCTAGGTGGTGAGCACCGTAGTTTTTTGCATTTATATGTCAGCGCGCATTTTACAGGAAGTCTAGGTGTTCGAGGTAGCCGATGACGATGTCTAGGTGGTGCGCTTCGTAGTTTTTTACCTCTAGGTATTGGAACGCATCGAATCCGTGGTCTAGGTCTTTGGGGTGGCCGATGATGGAGTCTAAGTTGTGCGCTCCGTAGGTTTTTGCGATTAGATCTCAGGGTGCATCTAATACGTGGTCCAGGTGTTCGGGGTAGCCGATGATGATGTCTAGGTGGTGCGCTCCGTAGTTTTTTGCATTTAGATGTCACGGCGCATCTAATAGGAGGTCCAGGTGTTCGGGGTAGCCGAGCATGATGTCTACGTGGTGCGCACCGTAGTTTTTTGCATTTATATGTCAGCGCGCATTTTACAGGAAGTCTAGGTGTTCGAGGTAGCCGATGACGATGTCTAGGTGGTGCGCTTCGTAGTTTTTTACCTCTAGGTATTGGAACGCATCGAATCCGTGGTCTAGGTCTTTGGGGTGGCCGATGATGGAGTCTAAGTTGTGCGCTCCGTAGGTTTTTGCGATTAGATCTCAGGGTGCATCTAATACGTGGTCCAGGTGTTCGGGGTAGCCGATGATGATGTCTAGGTGGTGCGCTCCGTAGTTTTTTGCATTTAGATGTCACGGCGCATCTAATAGGAGGTCCAGGTGTTCGGGGTAGCCGAGCATGATGTCTACGTGGTGCGCACCGTAGTTTTTTGCATTTATATGTCAGCGCGCATTTTACAGGAAGTCTAGGTGTTCGAGGTAGCCGATGACGATGTCTAGGTGGTGCGCTTCGTAGTTTTTTATCTCTAGGTATTGGAATGCATCGAATGCGTGGTCTAGGTCTTTGGGGTGGCCGATGACGGAGTCTAGGTTGTGCGCTCCGTAGTTTTTTGCATTTAGATGTCACGGCGCATCTAATAGGAGGTCCAGGTGTTCGGGGTAGCCGAGGATGATGTCTAGGTGGTGAGCACCGTAGTTTTTTGCATTTATATGTCAGCGCGCATTTTACAGGAAGTCTAGGTGTTCGAGGTAGCCGATGACGATGTCTAGGTGGTGCGCTTCGTAGTTTTTTACCTCTAGGTATTGGAACGCATCGAATCCGTGGTCTAGGTCTTTGGGGTGGCCGATGATGGAGTCTAAGTTGTGCGCTCCGTAGGTTTTTGCGATTAGATCTCAGAGTGCATCTAATACGTGGTCCAGGTGTTCGGGGTAGCCGATGATGATGTCTAGGTGGTGCGCTCCGTAGTATTTTGCATTTAGATGTCACGGCGCATCTAATAGGAGGTCCAGGTGTTCGGGGTAGCCGAGGATGATGTCTAGGTGGTGCGCACCGTAGTTTTTTGCATTTATATGTCAGCGCGCATTTTACAGGAAGTCCAGGTGTTCGGAGTAGCCGAGGATGATGTCTAAGTGGTGCGCACCGTAGCTTTTTGCATTTATATGTCAGTGCGCATTGTACAGGAATTCTAGGTGTTCGAGGTAGCCGATGACGATGTCTAGGTGGTGCGCTTCGTAGTTTTTTACCTCTAGGTATTGGAACGCATCGAATGCGTGGTCTAGGTCTTAGGGGTGGCCGATAATGGAGTGTAGGTTGTGCGCTCCGTAATTTTTTGCGATTAGATCTCAGGGTGCATCTAATACATGGTCCAGGTGTTCGGGATAGTCAATGAGGTGCGCACCGTAGCTTTTTGCATTTATATGTCAGGGCGTATTTTACAGGAAGTCCAGGTGTTCCAGGTAGCCGATGACGATGTCTAGGTGGTGCGCTCCGTAGTTTTTTGCATTTAGATGTCAGGGCGAATGTAATAGGAGGTCCAGGTGTTCGGGATAGTCGATGAGGTGCGCACCGTAGCTTCTTGCATTTAGATGTCACGGCGCATCTAATAGGAGGTCCAGGTGTTCGGGGTAGCCGAGGATGATGTCTAGGTGGTGAGCACCGTAGTTTTTTGCATTTATATGTCAGCGCGCATTTTACAGGAAGTCTAGGTGTTCGAGGTAGCCGATGACGATGTCTAGGTGGTGCGCTTCGTAGTTTTTTACCTCTAGGTATTGGAACGCATCGAATCCGTGGTCTAGATCTTTGGGGTGGCCGATGATGGAGTCTAAGTTGTGCGCTCCGTAGGTTTTTGCGATTAGATCTCAGGGTGCATCTAATACGTGGTCCAGGTGTTCGGGGTAGCCGATGATGATGTCTAGGTGGTGCGCTCCGTAGTTTTTTGCATTTAGATGTCACGGCGCATCTAATAGGAGGTCCAGGTGTTCGGGGTAGCCGAGGATGATGTCTAGGTGTTGCGCACCGTAGTTTTTTGCATTTATATGTCAGCGCGCATTTTACAGGAAGTCCAGGTGTTCGGAGTAGCCGAGGATGATGTCTAAGTGGTGCGCACCGTAGCTTTTTGCATTTATATGTCAGTGCGCATTGTACAGGAATTCTAGGTGTTCGAGGTAGCCGATGACGATGTCTAGGTGGTGCGCTTCGTAGTTTTTTACCTCTAGGTATTGGAACGCATCGAATGCGTGGTCTAGGTCTTTGGGGTGGCCGATAATGGAGTCTAGGTTGTGCGCTCCGTAATTTTTTGCGATTAGATCTCAGAGTGCATCTAATACATGGTCCAGGTGTTCGGGATAGTCGATGAGGTGCGCACCGTAGCTTTTTGCATTTATATGTCAGGGCGTATTTTACAGGAAGTCCAGGTGTTCCAGGTAGCCGATGACGATGTCTAGGTGGTGCGCTCCGTAGTTTTTTGCATTTAGATGTCAGGGCGAATGTAATAGGAGGTCCAGGTATTCGAGGTAGCCGATGACGATGTCTAGGTATTGCGCTCCGTAGTTTTTTGCATTTAGATGTCAGGGCGCATGTAATAGTAGGTCCAGGTGTTCGAGGTAGCCTTTGACGAGGTCTAGGTGGTGCGCTCCATAGTAGGTTCATTTTCTTCGACAGTGGTTATTACATGCAAGATCAGAAGTATATTTGTACTTTGAAATGAAAATATAAATATTCAAATAAGTAGCAAACTTTTATATAGTAGAAAACTGTTATTAATATAATAATAAGTATTGTTACTTTGTGAAATTTTGTTTTTATTTTTACAGAGTATCAGAACTTATGAATCATATGGATAAGAAGATCTTGATTGAACAGTTTATAAGTAGAACTGTTAACAAATACATAAATTACACGTCTGTCAAATTTAAAGAAGCCACAAGACATTCTATAGAAAAAGAAGCTTAAAAGAACATTCGAATTTAAAACTTTGATAATACCAATACTACTATTTAATAATGACTTCGAACCTCATCTATTCAATAAGCACTCTCTGCAAATGGTAATAATTTTTTTCATGACTGTACCAATAATAATATTGTTAATATAAAACTTTCTACGAAAGTATAAAATAAGGCAAGTATAGACGTTTTTTCTAAAACTGCAAATCAAACAAATGAAAGTTGTGAAATCAATTATCAATAGTCAAGTAATGCAAACAACTCTCGAAACTACTGTATGACTGTTCTCAGAAATGTATTAAAATTTGTTCATCTTTCTATACAAATTAAACACGAGAAAGTACTGAAATAATATAAAACTTTCTACGAAAGTATAAAAAAGGCAAGTATAGACGTTTTTTCTGTATAATCTATAAAATAATAATATTTATGATTTTTTAAAAGGAATCAAATAAATACCAGTGAAAAAGTCTTTTACTTCTTTGAGTCATTGTATGCTGAACAAATTATATGTCAGTAAGTACATTCAAATTGTTCACTGCAAATCAAACAAATCAAAGTTGTGAAATCAATTATCGATAGTCAAGTAATGAAAAAACTCTCGGAATCAACTGTATAATTGTTCTCAAAAATGTATTCAAATTTGTGCATTCTTCTATACAAATTAAACACAAGAAAGTACTGAAATCAATTTATTGTAGTCAAGTAACCGTAAGTTAACTTGACTGACATATTTGTGCATTCTCCTATACAAATTAAACACAAGAAAGTACTGAAATCAATTTATTGTAGTCAAGTAACCGTAAGTTAACTTGACTGACATAATAGAACTTTTAGTACCTTTTGTGTAAAATTACATTTTACGCCTGCTAGAGCAGCTCTATATAGACTTCTATTGTCCTCCCAAGATGCGTAATATTATAGAAATTTCAAAATTGAGAAAGAATAATGAAAAATGGGGATGTGTTGGTAACTATGTAATTTTTTTATATAGGCTTTAACTTTTCGTAAATATCTGATAAAATTCTTATGAATTTTAAAAATAAAAGGAAGGCATAATAGTTATATAATTAAAATAATTTTCACCCACACGGGCGTAAAGTGCGTAGATTCTATAAAGTTTTGTAGGAGTATGTGAGCTATTGCGCTTGTTAGGCGTTAAGTAGTACTTTATGCCCGCTGGCTAAATATTTTTGAAGATACAACGTGGGCGTAAAATGTAATTTTACACAAAAGGTACTAAAAGTTCTATCATGTCAGTCAAGTTAACTTACGGTTACTTGACTACAATAAATTGATTTCAGTACTTTCTTGTGTTTAATTTGTATAGGAGAATGCACAAATATGTCAGTCAAGTTAACTTACGGTTACTTGACTACAATAAATTGATTTCAGTACTTTCTTGTGTTTAATTTGTATAGAAGAATGCACAAATTTGAATACATTTTTGAGAACAATTATACAGTTGATTCCGAGAGTTTTTTCATTACTTGACTATCGATAATTGATTTCACAACTTTGATTTGTTTGATTTGCAGTGAACAATTTGAATGTACTTACTGACATATAATTTGTTCAGCATACAATGACTCAAAGAAGTAAAAGACTTTTTCACTGGTATTTATTTGATTCCTTTTAAAAAATCATAAATATTATTATTTTATAGATTATACAGAAAAAACGTCTATACTTGCCTTTTTTTATACTTTCGTAGAAAGTTTTATATTATTTCAGTACTTTCTCGTGTTTAATTTGTATAGAAAGATGAACAAATTTTAATACATTTCTGAGAACAGTCATACAGTAGTTTCCGAGAGTTGTTTGCATTACTTGACTATTGATAATTGATTTCACAACTTTCATTTGTTTGATTTGCAGTTTTAGAAAAAACGTCTATACTTGCCTTATTTTATACTTTCGTAGAAAGTTTTATATTAACAATATTATTATTGGTACAGTCATGAAAAAAATTATTACCATTTGCAGAGAGTGCTTATTGAATAGATGAGGTTCGAAGTCATTATTAAATAGTAGTATTGGTAGGAAATACTAGAGAACGTATTTCCGAAATCAATGTTTACAAACATAGGCTGGGTGACGTGTGTATGTGCTGTTTTGATCGTATAAGAATGAGTGTGTATCGTTATTTTCTTTTGCATGTCTCTAATAAATGTGTGTAAATATGATTTAAATTTTGTGTGTCTTCTTTCTTATTGACTGGTTGTTTTTCTAAATGTATATGTAACATCTCTGAAACTAATCTTTTATTTAAGTTTTCCTCTTTATCTAATATATTGTAATTTACAAAGTTAAAATTGTTACCAGTTTCCTTTTCATGTAAAACTGTCGCAGAGTCTTTTGATGTTCTATGTTCATTAACTCTCGTCATTAGTTGTCTTTTAGTTTGTCCTATGTATGTTGCCGGACAATTATTACAATGAATACGATAAACTACATTGTTTTCGAATTCTTTTTTAGATTTGTCTTTGCCTTTCGTTATGATATTATTCATATTGCTATTGATTTTTGGGATGGTTTGAATATTGTGCTTTTTAAAACTGGAAGATACTTGTTAAAAAAATCAGTTTATGTAAGGGAGACTGATGAAAAATTTGTTTTGGTTCCTGTTGGTGTTCACGTTGGTGTTGTTGTTATTTAATTTGGCTATGCGTTTGCTTATATATTTATTTATGAGTTTGGTTGGGTAATTATTTTCTCTCAGTAATGATATTAGAGATTTAAAAAGAACGAGATCCGAAATCAGTGTAAGAAGGGCTGTTGGAATTTCCTCCTCCCCGTAATCATGGGATGGAGGAGAAAATCGGATAAAAATTCGTATTGTGACTAAAATAATTTTTGGTAACTATTATATTTTTGACATTTTTTCTCTTTTTTTTTGAATTTCTAAACTTTCTAAATCATAATAATATATTTTAGTAAATTTCTGATGAGGGTGACATTGTTCACCGAAACGTCAAACATATTATATACACACGTAGTAAGTTATTTCTTACACCCCTGCCTCAGGAAGATCGAAAGATACCCACACATTCAATATTATTATACTAACTGAGGGACAAAATTCATACAATAACACATATCGTGTTATTACATCATTAAAATAATATAAAATTAAAAAATCAAGGAACATTCAAATTAAAAAAAGACTCATTTATTGCAGATCTTTATCTATGCACGCCCGTGTGTGCATGTGTGCATTACTAAATATGTACACAAATCAAATTACTTCGCCTATCATGGACTATAATAATCGTAAGGTAGCAAAAAATTGTTATATTTTATTTAATTTTGTTTTCTGTCCAAAAAATAGTTGATCAACCACACATGGTTTATTGGTAGGTATAATTTACACCCTCCATTACCATGTAAAATTTTAGCCCAAAAAATATGGATTTTTTTGAAAAAATGCATTTTAGCAGACGAATGCAGTTATAGCGCAATAGAAAAATGAAAAAATATGTATCAATTTATTTTAAGAGAGCATACTTCAAAACCAAAATGATCGGTGGCATACTTAGACATACTCTGGCCGTTTGATTTGCGATGGATTCGGTCAACTACATACTTCTTGTGCATACATTCTTCAGTACAACCAACTCTTTTTCCACTGTTAACGTTAATTAAGTTGTCGTGGTTGTAGTTTTAATATATTCTAAAATAATCTTGTTCTCTATTAGATTGTTCATCAATTTATAACTTGTCCATGTATTATTGCTTAAATCATTTTACTATAGCTCTCTTATATGGGTCTGAAGTTTGCAACGTTGGAATGCAACCAATAATTTTTCACTATTGATTAAAGTTTTTAAACAATGGAAATTTTATCTAAACCTTTGTTTTAAAGTTATTTTATACTATAAAACACTAAATCTACACGCAAACTTAATATTATTAATATAAATGTGAAGTAAAATGAATTATTTTTTTTATTTCGTTGCACTCCAACGTTGTAAACTTCATACCCATGCTGTCTTTGATTATATTGTTGTCATCTGCAAGAATTTCCATTGTATTTTGTTATTTTTCATATTTTATTTTAGAGCGTTGATTCCATTTAGGTACTTGACGTGTTTATTTATATTACTGCAGTGACTCGTTTTTCAGTTGTAGGTTTTTACCAAATACTCTTAGCATCTTTATGTAAATTGATTGATTCTGACTGCGAGGATATTGGAGTACGATCCATTAAAAATGATATGATAGTTAAAAAACTACCGTGTAAATAATGTTTCATTGTCAAACACGAACAACGATTTTATTCCTTATTTCAATTATAAAAGTCCTAGTTGTAGACTAACTGGATCAGCAATTCAAATAAAAAAATTGTTAATGATTTTACCATTAGCCATTGCAGATTTAATTAAAAATTTTTATGACGATGTTTGGTGTGTGGTACTTAAATTGCGCGAATTATGTAACATTGTTGTTGCTCTTGCATTATCCAGCAGTATTTTTAGAATATATTACAAAGAAGTATATTGAATTACGAGTAAAATACTTTCCTAAAGTTAGTTTACGTGCCAAACATCATTATGTTATGCATTATCCAGATTTAATTCGAATTTTTGGACCTCTGAAACACCTTTGGACATTGCGTTGCGAAAGTAAGCACAAATACTTTAAAAAGAGTAGTTCAACATTTACAAAATTTTGAAGATATTACGCAAACTCTTGCTGAAAAGCATGAATTGCTTCAATGCTCTTTTGAAAACCAGTATAGTTCAATGTTAGATACTGCAAATATAAACAAATATTGTTCGTATGATTATGATGCAATTATTAGCCTAGCAATCAATCAATATTTTATAACTAATTCATCTATAGTTAAATACACTACTAAGAAAGTTACTTTTCGCGAAATTGATTATGCGAAAGGTATGACAATTTGTATTGGAAAAAATATTTACGGTAATTTTGAAATATCCGATATTGAACTGATTTTAGTTGACAATGATATGCAAATCTTGCGACGATGCGATCATCGCGAGCACAGGGCGAGCGCGCGCGAGCGGCCCTTAGTGCTGTAGACATTTCGCGCGCTATTAATTGGGAAAAGGGGGGCGCTAACCGCGGATTGGGAAAAGCGCGCGACAGGAGGGAGAGAGAGCGCCGCCTACGCGCACCCTATACCCCGGACCTCCGAGCGAGAGAGAGTGTACGCGCGCAAAAAGCTTCTTTTTCTGGTGTGTGAGGTTTTTCGCGAGTGAAGAGAGACTGAGTGTTCTCCGAGAAGTCACGAGAGCCACTCAGGGTCGTGAGGGAGAGGTTGTAGCGGCTGGTTGACGTGGGGACGAGCGAGTACGGCATCAATCGTGTACGAGAGAGCGGTGCAAACGTAAGAGAGTGCGAGTATGTGTGCCGCGACCGCGAGCGATTGCGAGAAAAATCGACAAGCCGGTATTGGTGCCTTTCCTTCCCGGCGCACAGTGGGCCAGAAAAGAAGAAAAAATTTCTAAGCCTTGCTTGAACTGGTTTTTGAGGATAAGATTTTTTATAATAGTGGATTTTTTTTTTGTTTTTATGTGGAGAATAAGGATGCCGATCGTATATTATTTTCCCTCTAAACCTCGTGGGATACGAAAATACTGGACTAAATCGGTTATTGACGATTGTTGTAATTCGTCGATGCTAAAATACTTATTGTACCTTTCAAAAATAATATTCTTTAACGTACCAGAAAGCATTTTAAAGCTTAAAAAAAGTACTTTAATATAATTCCTTATTCGTACAATTCTGACCAATTCTGTCGAAAGCGTTATACACGGAAAACAATAATTCTTACCACTAAAATAAAAAAAATTGATAAATGGATTTTGAAAAATTCTAACTCTGAGCTCGTAAAAGATACAGAGCTATATTACTGCATAATTTTAAGTTATATTTTTTTATACTGCCAAAATTTTTTACATAAAAAAGTTTACTACCATCTAACAATAGAAAAGTGTGAGGGTGTAGAGCTCTGTATCTTTTACGAGCTCAGAGTTAGAATTTTTCAAAATCCATTTATCAATTTTTTTTTATTTTAGTGGTAAGAATTATTGTTTTCCGTGTATAACGCTTTTGACAGAATTGGTCAGAATTGTACGAATAAGGAATTATATTAAAGTACTTTTTTTGAGCTTTAAAATGCTTTCTGGTACGTTAAAGAATATTATTTTTGAGAGGTACAATAAGTATTTTAGCATCGACGAATTACAACAATCATCAATAACCGATTTAGTCCAGTATTTTCGTATCCCACGAGGTTTAGACGGAAAATAATATACGATCGGCACCGGATCCTTATTCTCCACATCAAAACAAAAAAAATCCACTATTATAAAAAATCTTATCCTCAAAAACCAGTTCAAGCAAGGCTTAGAAATTTTTTCTTCTTTTCTGGCCCACTGTGCGGCGGGGAAGGAAGTGAGGAAGAAGGAGGCAGAAAAACCCTCTCAGCACCGACGCTGTGCAGCGGTTGCACGAGTGCGTGCGAACCGATAACGTGCGAGACCTGCTGCCCGAACAGGCGAACGCCAACCACGTACCCCAGCGGGGAGTGAGTCTTAGCCGGTATACTTGAGCGTGCATGTATCTCCTCGTCTGGCGCCTTATAAATGCGGCGGGGAGAAACCTAATAAGAGCGAATTGATACTGTTGCGCGCGGGGTAATTCGGGACGCGCGGGTTTTGTACTTGTACGAAAGCTCCGTGTCGTAATCTATTTTATTGGAAAACCGAAAGAGATCATTTATTGTACTGAACTTGGCGTGTATGAATTAGCAAACTACGCAGGAAGCTTCAACAACCATAGTCCTTGTGTCTTTCCATTCTCTTCTTTACTATCTCCTGATCCACTTATACGATCAAACATCAAATCTGTACCTGTTTTTCTGACTAAATATGCGATGTACGAACCAGATTTATAATAGCTTTGTAAGTATTGGTGACAGTAACATTAAAATAGTAAAAATTGGATAACTGGAAAACTTCAATTTTCTACTTTATTAAAGAGCAAAATGCAAGTTTAATCCCTTTTGTTAAAGAGTAAAATATACTTTTTTCTCTTTATAAAGCGTAAAAAAACTATACTTTCCGTTGAAAAGATTAAATTGATTAAATAAAAAAATAATATCTAATAATAAGAATAATTCATTTTAAATAATAATTCTAATAAAAAAACATTAGATTTACTTGAATTAAATGTCTTACTAAAATTTATTAATTCTTCTTTCAGATGCCACATTATTTAAGATTTGGAATGCATCAAGCACTAAAAAAATAGTTGTACTACGAGATTCCGTTGATATTATTAATAAATTATTAGATAAGGCTGGTGAAAAATTAGGAATTGAAGGCGCTTCCATAGTTCTGGAAAAATGTGGCTCCGTAGTAAACGACGACGAAGCATTAATTATGTTAAGTTCAGAGATCTTTATTATACTACAAGTAAATGAGTCCTGGCAAAAAAAAAATGTCTGAAAATAGCTCAATAAATTCTGAACCGGAGTCTGTTGACGACCCTGCGAAAAATCAACGTTTTAAAGACAGATCTATGAACTCTGATAACTTATCTTCAGCAAATAATTTGGAAGTAATCCACCAACCAGATCACTTATCTCCAGCAAATAATTTCGAAGCAAGCAGCTAATCAGATTTAGAAGAATCATCTACTAGCAGGAGTCAACAATCACCAGAAAAAAAAGAAAAAAACTGGGATAATTTTCGAATTCCCTGGGATAAGTTTGATCCCAAATTATTAAGCTTACTACGAAATAAAATGAGGACAAAACATATTATGAAAAGATCAATTCATAAAATAATTGACGAAATGCGCTATATAAGCTATAGAATACCAGTGTCTGCTTTTAAAAAGTTGCTACTGAACTGATAGAATTATACCCAGATACTTTTGAAGATCGATTAGAAGATGGACAGGGCACTGGCTTTCAAACGGTGATAGCAATTATGAGTAATAGGAATAATTACCTTAATCGGTCATGCATGTCCAGCAGTCTTACCCATGAATTGAAAATCCCGATTAAAGTTGGATGCATAAATTGGCAGCCCGATTTTTATGATCAAGGAGTTACACCAGAAAGTGCAGAAATGGATCGACAGCTGTTGCTGACGTATGACACACTCGACATGAATAATATTGAAACAGAGCAATCAGTTGAATTAGCATTTAAAAATTCATACCCTCTGCAAAGACTGTTTTTAAATAAACAGTATGAAAAAATCAATGTACAACAAATCCAAGAAGTATGGCCTTGCATATTAAAAAAAATTGTTTCTACATTTTCAAATTCTAACTAAACAAAGTATATCAGACATAATGAAAAGATTGAACGATGATATTTTAAAACTATTAGCATATGGAAAATTAAAAAACTTCACAGATATTCATAAAACATCAACCGAAGAACAAAAAACTACGTTGGCCTTGAAAATTATTTTCAAACATTTTAACCAAAATTATGACTACTTATTTAAAACAGCATCGGTATATACAAATTTACTAAGTTCTTATTACACAAGATAAAAATATTTATACTAACAAGCATTAACTTTATTACAGGGAACAGAATCAATGACTACAACACATGCGAATCCTTGTATAATCTGTTTAGGTATAAATCATTTTCTTCTAATTTAAATTTATTAAAAATTACGTATGTTAAATGCTATTTATTTGTTTACATGTAGCTTCATCCGGAGAGCAAAACAACGGTGAAGATTTACCAGAATATAATTATTATATGCTCGTAGTAGATTATGTACATACCGAGAGCGTGAAAAATATTAGTGAAGCTGTTATCATGCTCGTTGTTTCTTACTTTGTGTTAAATAAAGTATGGCCAGACGAAGTGAATTGTTTTTTGGAATATGCACAGATGAGGTGGTTCAATATCTATGGGAATGATTCAAACACAAGAAGCAGAAGCCAGAACATCACTAACAGAGTTTTTGCGTTTTTTAAGAAACTACAAACCATTCAGCCTAAAGAAATACTGTAAATTTTGAGAATTTGTTTGCTCTAAAAAGACGTAGTTTTAAAAATATTCTTCATAATTTGCGTTCGTTAGTTAACATGCATTTTTAAATTAAAACATTTCGCTTAAGATAAGATATTTATTGTACAGTGTAATATGTTCCGAAAACATTATTTTTTAATAAATATATCTTTTGTACCAAATCTCAATTTATTTTTATTTAATATAATCATATCGCGCATGTATGAATGTGTATTATAACCTCAAATCGTTTTCCTAAAAACGTAGTAATTTTACAAAACGCGTTGTAGTTTTACTGTATATTGTAAATTTGCTATGCAAATTGTAATATTAATGTAGAAATTTTTATACAATTTCAGCGAGTGTAAAATTACTACAGCGCATTGAAAATTACCGTAACATAGTAATTTTACCACTTTCAACGTTGGTCACTCTGATTACCTACTTTGAACGTAGTAATTTTATTGGATTGTGGCAAAACGGAGTCTTACTATAGTTAGTACCCAAAGTCATAGAGTAGAAAGAAAGAAAGTAGTAATTTTACCTAGGTCTTTTTTACAGTGTATAAGGGGCAATGTACATAAGCGCCGTTCCGCTCTGCTCCGCTCTGCTCCGCTCTGGGCCCTTTCTACATATGTGTGTTCTGTCTGTTCTAGACAACTTCTCTCTATGTCTGTCTCTGTCTTACATAAACGGAACAGATATATCCGTCTTTGTCGGGAACACACAGAACACACAGAACACACATATGTAGAAAGGGCCCTGCTCTGCTCCGTTCCGCTCTACTCTGTTCCAGAATTCTGAAACAAATAAAGGGAAAATCGCCTACAAACGGAACTGAACTGAAATTGGACCGGGTTTTAGCAGAACAGAACAGAACAGAATAGAGCAGAGCAGAGCAGAGTAGAGCAGAACGGCGCTTATGTACATTTCCCCTAAGCCCTCGAAGGAGTGAAGTCGGATTGTGGAGGGGATAACGCGGGAGCGACACTTTTCACTGTTCCGACGCTATTCAAAACATTGTTTAAATCTTATTTTGCCTCTGTACGAGGTTTAATTTCTCAAGATATTGAAATGGGTGGAGCGTTATTCCCTCCACAATCCGACTTCACTCCTTAGGGGAAATGTACATAAGCGCCGTTCTGCTCTACTCTGCTCTGCTCTGCTCTATATATATATATATATATGGGTCGTTCTTGTACTTTTCGGTCATAACCGGTCGCAGGGGGTCAACCGTTTTCCTCGCTGATTTTTCCTGTGAAACTACATATAAAAAAAGTGACAAAGCCCCAATATTAGCTCCCCATATCCAATATTGAGACAGCTACACCGTGCTGAATTTCGAAAAATTGTCAAAAAATGGCTATTTTCGAAAAATTCTGTACGGCTCGTTTTTTGATCGATTTGAATGATTCAAGAAGGAATTTTTTTGCTATTTTGTCAAATTTTAGAAAAAAAAATTGTGGAATATAAATAATGCAATAAAATTTTTACACAAAGGAAAACGTGAATCTAAATATTTTTGTTTTTAAGGTTACCTTTCAACCTTTGTAGTTCCTCGAGTTTTATAGATATTGAGATCGGACACAATCTATTTTCTTCCTCTTAAAAAGACGTTTCATTTTCACTCGGCCAACAATTGATTTGACTAACTGCAAGCAAACATACAGCTTTTTCAAAATGGTCGATTTTCGAAAATCGCAATGTTGGCACCCCTGTAACTTTTTTCTATCAAAATCGATTGGGCTCGTATTGGGCGGAAAAAAAAGTTTTAACCTTCTAGAAGACGACCCAATTGGTTTAGTTTGGTTTTTTGGATATTTGCAAAAGTTACGAATTTTTCAAAATGGGGGTTTTTCGTATAAGTATCCATTAAGGGCATGTTACACCTAGTGGCTTCTCAGGCCAAAATCAGCTGAATCGATGGCTTTTCATGGGTCTAAATTACTTGAAATTCATGTATTTATTGCCCAAAGAGTTGAAAATATTAAAAATATTTAATTAAATAATTTTAAAATGCTAACAACGACAAAAAAAATACAAAAACTCTTAAAATTAAGCAATTAAAAGTGGTTTTTCAATTTTTAAAAATACTTAAACAAATAATTTTAAAAGGCACACTTAACAGATTTATTTTAAGAAGGCAAAAAGATTGAGAAAGGAAGACTTTAACGAAAAACTATAGATAGTATAAATTCAGTAATAATTTTTATACCACTCTAACCTCAAAATCACAACTTTGGTATGATTTTTCGGCGCTCGTGGAATAAAATACCGTTCGAAACGAGTGCGGAAGTTGATTATTTACTTCATGTGACTTTTCGCACTCGCTTCGCTCGTGCGAAAAACGTCACATGAAGTAAATCGTCACCTTCCGCACCAGTGTCGAAATGTACTATTATAAGAGATAGTACCTAAACATTTTTACACATACTATGTAAGTATTTATTTCAAAAAGGTAAACAGAATATAATTAGAACTGAAGTCTTTAAAGAGATACTACAAAAAAATAACAGAAATTATTTTTATGAGAGATATAAAACTTATTTTTTATAGGATTGTCATTACCATTTTAAAACAGCAGTGAAAGAAAATAATTATTATTAACAGTAATAAATTGCGAAGATTTCTTTGATTACTTTCGTGTATTAATTAATTATTATTATTATTTTGAATTTATTATTTAAAATTATAAATATTTAATAATTAAAATAAAAAGACAGTATCATTATAAGTAATTAATAAAATGAAATAAATTAAATTAGACATAACAACAAATATTACAGATATACAGTACAAAGTAAAATAAATGAACACAGTAAAAAATTGAAATAAATAAATTTCATTGTTTATATTGTTTACTAATAACAAATTATACTGCAATTTAAATTTCGTGCCAGATATAAAGAAATATGGCAACAATGGTAACTGCAGAATAATACTTTAATATGGCAACATTGTTACCAGCTGCAAACCTGTAGCGCGTAGCGTATCTATAGCTCAGCCTCAGCGTGGAATGTTAGATCGCTTGCTCTTTCACTTCTGTCGTTCATTTCTTTTCGGGACGCCGCCACGAGGCATTGCAATATTGTATTATTGCATAGAGGTTAGTTTCCCATCCAACTCCAAAATTATTATTAATCACTATATTCGGAATACTATTAAAACACAACGAAATTCTTAACAGATTTACAAATACTGCAGTAGCGCGATGCTTTTACATTTTCGGGAAAATGGAAAGTACGAAAGAGAACATTTATGTCGGCCACGTGGCCAAGGAGTGTCTTACACCGGAGGAGATCGAGCGAATGAAAGCACAAGATTCGCGTTTGGTCCCCGAATTCAAAGCAATGCAACTTGAAAAGGATGCAAAAAAACATTGGGATTTGTTCTATAAGAGAAACGAGGTGCGATTTTTTAAAGACAGGCACTGGACGACACGTGAGTTCGAGGAACTTTTGGGGTTAGGAGAGTCGGAGAAGTGTCTTATAGAAATTGGCTGTGGAGTGGGAAATTTAATTTACCCGCTATTAGAGGATAATGTTAAATTTTCGAAAATTTACGCATGTGATCTGTCGCCACGTGCAGTTGAATTTGTCAAAGTGAGTATTTTGCTTAAATATCTCAGAATGTGTTCAAAATCCTAACGTGATATTTATTCAGAGCCATAGATTGTATGATTCAACCAAAATAAAAGCTTTCCAAACGGATATAACTTCTGAAAATTGTTTTAACGAAGTAGATCATCCTATCGATATTTCCACGCTGGTTTTTGTTTTATCTGCAATACATCCAAATAAATTTAAAAGGTACTATAAGAGTCGCAAAGACAAAAACTAAAATAATTGATATCGGTTTTGTAACATATAAACAATTATGCTTCCTTTAGTGTTGTTAACAATTTATATAAAATCATGAGCAAGAATGGAGTTGTTCTAATTCGAGATTATGGATTATATGATATGGCACAATTAAGATTTAAGCCGGGACATAAGATATCGGAAAATTTGTATATGCGTCAAGATGGTACAAGGTTAGTATCGTTGAGAAAAAATATACATCAGTTTTATTTTTCTTATAAATTAGTCATAAATTGTATGTTCATACTTTCAATTTATATCTATTTCATAATTAATGATTTCCACGAATAATTTTCTATTAAGGTTATGTGATATAATCCCCATTATTACTCAATTCTGGGTTCCCATTTTTCTCCTTCATTTTTAAACTTTTTGAAAAAAACTCTGACACGTTTTAAGTTTCATAAAGAACTACAACGTATCAAAGAGTTTTTTCCTTAAAATTAAACATTGAATGAGAAAAACAGGAACCCAATTTTGAGTAATAGTATGGGTATCGCATCACCTTAATTGAAAGAAGAAAGCTTGTGTAAAATTTTTATTTGTAAAAAATTTATAATTATATTTCTTTAATATGATGACTTCATAGTTCAGCTGAAAATATTTGATGCATTACTCATTTATGTCTTTCGCTCCTATCTGAAATTTTTTTAATGTATAGAATAGATATTTTAATAGAAATATAATTTCTTTCTCTAAATAGTGGTTTTAATTTTGTAGGAGTTATTATTTTACTACAGAAGAAATTCAAAGCATGTTTGAAACCTGTGGTTTCAAAACTATCACTTGCACCTATATTCAACGACGTACTATAAATGTAAAAGAAAAAGTTGATGTTCCCAGAATTTTTATTCAAGCTAAATTTATAAAGTCTTGAAACAAAAAATAAGTATGGTATGTGATATTTACATTAGCTAATTTTATTTTGTTATGGGTCTGAAGAATAATTTTTTACAATTAATTGAAGCTACTAGACAGTCAAAATTTTTATCTAAATCTTTGTCATAAAGTTATTTTATACTATAAAATACTAAATCTTCACGCGAATTTAAAATTAATCAATATAACTTTGGAGTAAAATCAATTTTTTTTTTTTTTATTTTGTTGCACTCCAACGTTAGGTACTTCAGACCCATATTTTTTGTAATCTTTACGAATGATGAATTCATAGTTCAACTGAAAAACATTGATGTTACACTTGCAATGTCTTTCGCTCCTATCTGATATTTTAAAACAATTTTATTAAGTGTTTTATCATATAGAAGAAATATTTTTTAATTTATCATATATTATTTCAGGGATTTGACAAATGTATATAAGAACTGAAACTTTTCTCGAATTCTGTTGGCTAAATTTTCCATCAATTCGAAAATAGTAAATACAAATGGTATGTGAATTTTATTTATTCTTGAAATATTATAAATTTATAAACTTTTTAATCAATCTTCTTTTTGAGTTCAATATTTTGTTATAAAATGATGATTTCATAGTTCAACTGTAATTTTATTGATGACATCCTTGTTGTCTTTCGCTCCTATCTGAAATAATATATAATTTATAAATTATATGTTGATCAAAAGAATATAATAATTCATAATAAATTTTTGTAAGGAGTCAGAAGGATGAATAACATCACAATTACTATCGGAACAATGTAGAAGGCAAAGATTAAAGGTAAATAAATTTTATAAGTAATGTTTATGTTTTAATTCTTTATATCTAAATCATGATTTCATAGTTCAGCTGAAAAAATATTTGATGCTATACTTTCTTATGTCTTTCGCTCCTATCTGAGTTTAATAAAGCTTTTAATAATTTATGCGATGTGTAGTACAAAATTTAATTGAATATAATAAAATTGCAGAATCTAAAAGATTTTGAATCATGACTGAGCCTGAACACATTTTACTGGATATAGTTTGTTTCATACTTCATGGATCTCAAGACTAGCAGTATTGTGTAGCAGAAGACTATGACTAAATGGTAAGCATCATCTTACACACGAGTTTCATTCGGTATTTTATACCATGAGAGCTTAAAAATCATGCCAAAGTTGCGATTTTTAGGTTAGAATAGTATATAAATTACATAAAGTATAAAAGAAAATAATATTGACAAAGGATTAAAAATTTTAAATATATATTTTTTGCATAAGTTAATTTTTTTTATTCAATGATGAGAACTGTGTTTGAAATAAACTATGATGTACACATTATTTCGTCACTACCACTGAGAATTAATAAAAGAAAAAAAATATAATTTAAGTTTTTATATGTTACACGTGTATTTAGACCAAAACTGTATTTTTGTTTCAGGATCAACGATCCTTAAACACTGTCAATTTACACAAAATTAGTTATATGTGGTATATATCAGTTATATGTGGTGAGTTATGAACACTTGTTATATTCAATTAAAATTGTAAATTATCAGTTTCCTATGATGATTTAATTAAAATCATATATCTTTCATGAATGACTTATAATATTAGCTCTATCTGAAATTAAAATTTTAAACAAACGTTTTAGATTCTTTAATATTTCACATACTTAAAGACAAAAATATTTTTATGTTTTAGATGACTCATACTGCGGTTTACTATGTGTGTATAAGATTCTAATATATTACAATGTAATATATAAAATAATAAATAAATTAATTAAAACTAGTTTTTTTACATGCTAATCATCCATTACTCATATTACAATTTATTGTTATTACTAATAAGATACAAAAGGTACAACAAATAATTGAAAATTTTATACATAGGGTGGTAGCACTAGTTGTCAACTATACCTTAATTGTCGGATATTTTCGTCGGAACAGTTACTTAAAAATAAAATTTGCTAAATTAATAAATCTTGCAGTAAATTAGAGGTTATTATTTACTTCGCGATAGCTGTCTTAAAGAAGAGTGAAAAAGAAGTGGAAAATCATTTATTTAATTGTGAATTATGAAAGAAAAATTGGTCAACAATTAGTGCTTTTACCCTATATAATAATAATAACGATCATTTTTATTGAAACTTGCATATTAATAGTTAGAAACGTTACAAAAATGATTATTGTAGCTGCTGATGTGATTCCAATCAAACTAGAATTCAGACACTACACTTGTCACTTATGCATAAGATACGTTATGCATCTTGAATTCAAATATAAAATCGAAATTAAACTATTTTTTTCACGCGAACAATGGGAAATACGGCTCGAGGTGGGGGTCACTATCGATAAAGTTCGCTCCTACATCCCCTTAACCAATTCTTACATTTAAAATATCGAAATTTCTTGTACTTATCAGAATCTTCTTAACAGTAAGATTGAAATTTTCAGTTCTTTGTCCATTATTTATTCTGACTACATGAACAATGAATTTTCATTTAAAAACACCTATATTAATTATAGGATACTGTGGTTTGAGTATAGACATTAAATTTTATAGCTCTTCAAATTAAAGCTGTTTATATTATCAATATTCTGCAAGAATATTTGTTTTATAAGAAATTTTAAATAGAAGCCCATATGGAAAAAAACAAGTGTAGTAAATCGTAATAAACTATACGAAACTGTAGAAAACCGTAAGAAACTGTACAAAAGTGTTGGTTTTCGTACAGTTAGCATGGTTAATTTCTACGGTTTAATACGTTTTCGTACGGTTCCGTACAGTTTTGTACAGTTTTGTACAGTTTCCTACATTTACTATTTCGACAGAAAACGTACGAATCCGTAAATAAATGTACAAAACTGTACGGAACTGTAAGATTCATTAAAACTTACGGAAATGTACGTTTTCGTATGTTTTCTTACATTTTCTTACGTTTTCGTACATTTTCTTACGTTTTCATACATTTAAGTTTTTACAGACAAATCTGAGAAAATTTATAAATTCTATGAAAACGTATAAAACCATACAAAAATGTACAAAATCAAAAACCAACCATTTCCTACATTTTCCTACATTTTCCTACAATTTCCTACGGTTTTCTATGATTTCCTACATTTATTATTTCCATATGGGAGGCTTGACAGATCAACGTATTAGTTTTCTGGGCTAAAGAAGCTTTTTCAGTTTAAATTAAGACATGATATTTATATGTACAATATATGATAAATCCTGAAAGATTTACTGTTTATTATTTAAAATAATAAAAATTGTAACATGTCAATTTTTTACACTTAATAATTTTACAAAAAAATTATAAATTTTACTACAATTTCTATAACTTTTACAATTCTAAATAATGAATTTTATAAAATGACGTTTGTTTATCGCGTACAAAAATTGGTGATTTAGTAATTTTCCTGAAGAAATGATTCTACCTACGTGTTATAACTGGAAGTGTAGCTATAATTGACTCGTTTGGGGGGGCGTGGGCGGGGGAGGTCCACCGTTTAGATGATGCACTATAAAATTGAAATCAATTGAATTTTTGCAATTTGACATATGGTATTTTAAAGTGCGAAGATTATATTTTTTAATATACCAGTTTAACTACGGTTCAAAACATCGAATTTCATCAATACTTATTTTAATGCGGATGTAATTCGTTTCTAATGATATATTTAAAAATATCTTTATTATACCTTTCTTAAAATTCTGTTTGATGAAATTCGATGTTTTTGACAATTATGTAAACTATAATAAGTATGTTCGAAAATATGAATTTCGTAATTTAAAAATTCAATATCAAGTACAATCTGCAACACCGTATGTCGAACTGAAAAAATTCACTAATTGACTTCAATTTTTTAGTGGATCCCCGCTCCGGTTTTTACCTGTGCGTATGCATTATATGAATTTTGATACTTTACAGATTTTTCAATAAAATTGCTATTATATACAAAGATAATATAACCATTTGATTGATTAGGAAAATTAAGATTTTTTTCTAAAACTAGTACTTAATTAGATAATTAGTATTCGGCTATTGTGATTGACCGACTTCCGTTCAGTTTTCGTTAAGGTGATGTGATACCCACGCTATTACTCAATTATCGGTTCCCATTTTTCTCCTTCAATTTTAAACTTTTTGAAAAAAACTCTTTGACACGTTTTAAGTTTAATAAAGAACTACAACGTATCAAAGAGTTTTTTTCTTAAAATTAAAAATTTAATGAGAAAAACGGGAACCAAATTTTGGGTAATAGTGTCAGTATCGCATCACTTTAACTGCCTAATTTTATAAGTCGGTATCTCCATCTCCACGTGGAACAAGTACATCATCAAAGGAATAAGTTAAGGGGATGTGAGTACCGACGTTATTTTTCAAACGAGCATAACTCACGCAAATATCAATAGAATTATCCAGAAAAAAATCTGCATATAGTGTTTGCGTGTACGGAGCGCTTGACAGACGTCTTTTTCCAAAAAAATGATGAGAATTTATTGAATTAAATAAAAACCTTACTGTCGATAAGTAGGAATCTACAATTGACCTACTTTTCAAACGAGCATAACTCACGCAAATATCAATAGAATTATCCAGAAAAAAATCTGCATATAGTGTTTGCGTGTACGGAGCGTTTGACAGCCGTCTTTTTCCAAATAAATGTTTGAAAGTCATTATTCGTTTCTTATTTCATTTTAAAAATAAACACTGCTCTTGTCAAAGGTCTTACATAATTTTAATCAATTGAGACATTATAAATTTTACAACTTACGAATAAATACTAACAGTAATATAAAAACGGTAACGATAATTTTGTACTATAAAATCAGTCTGTATAATCATATAAGTTCTCAGTTCATGATCGCGTTTTTTTATACTCAGCCATCATAGCTTCAATCAGCGCACCATTATTAGGATCTTCATTTTTACTCCAAAACTTGTATCTTTCTTCATCAATGTTTTGTAAGAAAAGAGTGTGCCTAAAATAGTAATTGTCATAAATATTTTGATAAATAATTCGATCGTGAAAATACGATTATTATCCATTTAAAATTTACGTAGTATTATGGCTAAGCTTCGTTATATCGAGTATAAACATCTTTGTTATTATCAATTTTATCAATTCAAGTAACGGCAACTAAAAGATTATTTCTGTGGCTTCGAGGAATAACCTATTATCTCCACTTTTCATTATTTCGAGTACACTGCATCTATGAATACTAATGAATACTAATTTAAATAACATATTTTTTACCATAGTAACTAAACCAAATATCGTTCATGTCTTAGAAAAAGACTTTCACTTATGTGGTTATTCCGGGAATAAACAAAAATTTCAGTGGAGTTACGTGGATTTTCCGGTCTCAATAGTAATTATATGGTTTTTTTGGCAACTATACATTATAAATATGAACGGGAGCTTGTAAGGGCAAATGTGTATACTTACTCTTTCTAATACAGCTACCTAGATATGGATACACTTATAAGAATAAGAAACGTCTGTCTCTCTTATTGGAAAAGTGGAGTTGTATGGGTTTTCCAGGATATTGGATGAAAAAAGTGGAGTTATAATAAATTGTTTATTATAAATAATATAATAATATAATAATATAAAATTTTCTAAATAAATAATATAAAAAAAATTGGTTTTTCCGCAAATTATTCTAAAAAAAATGTGGAGTTATGTGGTTTTTCCGAGAGTTATTCTAAAAAATAGAGATACGCGAGTATTCCGGGAAGATGTTGAAAAAAATTGAGTTACAGCGTTTTTTCTTGTGCTGATTCAAGACAACGACTGCACTTTCGTAATTTCTGTCACGATTACCTGATAGAAACCTATTTTGAAAAACACGTCACTTAATTAGTTTTTCCGGAAAGCCACAGATTTATATATATATCATTCAAAAATAAAAATCATAATTTATGCCAAATTGAAATACTAATTTACTTTGATTATACCATGAAATTCGTAAGCTTAGAAATAACGTTTTTGTAACAAACGGTTTAATTAAGATAACGGATCTAAAATGAAAATATATTATCATTACATATTCTAGTAAAGTCATCCATCGCTTGGAATATCAAAAAATATCTTTGTCTAAACATGTAGATCTATTACTATATTAAAACTGCATGTAACATTACTGTTATTGTTATGTATTTATATACACATACACTTGCGTCATATTAGACCTACGTTCAAGTGACTAAAGGTCATCTCTATATAGAAATCAATTTATTGTCAATTATTTTATTCCCATCTCTACTATAATGGCCATTTTATAGCCTGAAAAGCGAGACAAAAGTGGCATCTGATTCCCTCTTTTACGTTGTTCCCGCATAATGGGGGAATAAAGTAATTTAACGGGAATAAAGTAATTCAGCGGGAATAAAGTAAATTGGCGGGAATAAAGTAACATAGTCTAATTTTTTACGTTTATGATGAATTAGGATAAAACTAACAAAATTATAACACATAAATACAAAATAACTTATCAAATCTATGAAGTAACCACAGTGGCGATGGGAATAAAGTACTATATGTAACACGGGACTAAAGTCGCAGATTATTCCCGCGGGTGAGTTCACTGCCCGAGCGAGCGTAGCGAGAAACGAATAGTACATAATGTACTATTATTTAATAAATAAATGGCAAAACGTATGTAAGGTTACATTTACATGAAGAATCGCGTACTTAAATACGTAAGAATAGCAATTTGAGAGTAATAAAGCCATAATTTTTAAATGTGATATCCTTCTCATAGAGTTAGATTTTTAAAGTAAAATAGAGTCCATAGAAATGTAGCCTAAAGCAAGAGAAAGAATGCCTGATCAGATTCGCGCTACATCTACTTATATACAGAGTATAAGACATTCTTTGTTAGTTTTTATCTGTATAAGTTATTTAAACGTTCTTATGTAATAATAATTGTAATAAGCAGTATCTGAATACACACATACTACTTTAATTGTTATCTGGAATTCCTGCAGACTGTAGAAGTTAAATTAAGAGTTTAAAATATATATTTGTTAAAGTTTTTTTTCGGATATTCAACCCCTTCATTATGTAAAAACGAATCAAACATATATATTATAATTATATATGAAAATTCAATACAGAGTGACAATTATAAAAAATTTAACATTAAAAGATTTTAAAGTTTTGTTTTTCAGGCACGTAACGAATACCGAATAAAGGCTACTATCACCTTTTTAAAAAGATGCTTCGTATGCCTTTAGGCGATTAAAAAGTAAAAAATCGTGAACAGCGGTGCTATAATTAGTCAGTATTAAGATAATGCGAAAATCAATTGACGTAAAAAATTTAAGTATAAACTACTGATGATTGTAACCATTAAGTTTAAACATATTTTATTCATTAAATTAAAGAAGTTACATAAAAACGTAATTATGGTATAATCCTAAATTTCATAATCCATACCGCGAATACCACGAAGGTTAGAAAACCCGAAAAAGACGCGTCTCACCTGTTCACGAAGCCAGTGACGAGCACGACCAACGAGAGGCCGAATACAACAGGAAACGTCGTGCGCTTTGCCAAAATTTTCATCGTATTACTAAATATCCGAAAAAATCTCAGGCTTTCTTTTACGACTGACGACTAAATTTATTTATGCGTAGCTGCAAACACTAAGAAAAAGTAAAGCATCGCATGTATATATACAGTTACAGTTTGCTGCAATACGGATTGCACTGTGTGCGCATGCGTTATAGGTACGCGAATACAGTCCTGTGTTTTAAATTTACAAAGTACCTATATATATATATATATATATATATTAGTTACATGCTGTATGTCGCTTCTGATACCAGCTTTGCGAAGCGTACCGAAAATTTCGACAGTACCATAAAATATAATTATTGTTCGGATGTAAAAAAATCTCTAGGCAAATTTCTGTTTTCTATAAAAACGATCAGCATATAAAAAATGATATTTTAAAATAAATATTCTTCTATAGAACAGTAGAATTAGTCCTATTGGCCCATTCTTCTTGTGTCAGGCAATTTCTTCCCGAATATTCGCCTTGCGTTAGTGATTTGCGCTTCTGTGTTCATTTTGTAGCCTGCCATCACGTTCGAGATTATTAATAAGCGCGAGTGATGCTTCTCGACGTTTTAAATTCGTGCGGCATAAACGTCCATTCATGTCGATCAATGTAAATGTCATATCATTTGCAAATGGTACACGGAAGAAGATTATAAGTTACAGTAACCAATAAAATTTAATTGAAATGACCATACTAGTTTGCATTGTAAAAGAAAATAAGAAAATATGACAAATAATTTGGGTGTTATTGTAATAAGTATAATAATTAGTTATTGTAACTGTTTTATTGGTTTGTTTATGATAATTAGTGAATGATTAGAAATGATTAATCAGCTATAGTTGGTAATAGAAATTAATCATTAATTGTAATATAAAACAAATTTATGAAAATTCTAAACTTTTAGGACTTTGTTAATAACTTTGAACATATAATAATGCACTGATAATAATTTTAAAATTGATATGCTACCGTATGATTTAGTATGATTTTAGACGTTATCGATCGTGTGGTTACGTTGCTGTACCCTTCCGTACGTTTCCGTACATTTTGATTCGAAATTATCTGTTTATATAAATTTTTCAATTTTCCATTTTTTAAAATAATTTTCTTATATTTCTGTACGTGTCACTACATCTTGGTACGTTTCCGTACATTTTGGTTCGAAATAATCTGTTTATATAAATTTTCCAATTTTCCATTTTTTTTTTTTTTTATTGAATGGTACTGCATATTTTTGTACATTTTCGTATGTTGCTATACGATTCCAAATGTTATCGTGTACTTTCAGGTACGAAAATTTTCAGTAATAAAAACAATATATTCTGTAAATGAATGTTTCTGTAACTTTCTGCACGATGCTGTACGTATTTGTACGATTTTGTTTACTCCTGTAGATTTTCGTATGTTGCATGTATGTATTTAGCTGAGGATGATACTGTAAAAATTCTCCGAATTTTAACGAATCCTTACGGGGCCGTATCAAAGTGTACTGCAGCATACTGAAATATGGAACAAACGTACGATTGTTATTTTCATTCGAGTTTACATATTTTTAATAGCCCCACAGAAAAAAATCACAAACTTTTTTCAATATATATATGTATAAATTCAAAATACTGTACACACTGTATTTGGGAAAGTGAGTGTATAGTTTAAAATAAAGCTCATACATGAGCTGTCACTTGAGATCTCTCGTGATCTCTCACTCGTAGACGTACGAGCAAGCCATATAGAATCATACTCATCAACCACCCGCGTTCACCGCTGTCATTTGCATTTTTTCACTTCCCAAGAATGCCTCATTAAATTAAAAAAAAAATAAGAACACTCCGAAGCCCCATAACTCCTAACACTGTATCCGCGCCACCCGCCTCGCAGCTAAACGCATTATACAGCCCTTCCTAGCGCATATATCGCCCCTAAGGCACATAGTGGGCAGTTCGACAATTAGCTATCGACAATCAAACGGCGCGCCAAAGACGTCAGTCATATCTCGCGCGGCTTTGAAATTAGCATAATACACGGACTCGTCGCCGGGTCGTCATGTTGCGCCCGATACGCGGAACTCGTTGCATGGTATACGCCATGGGTGCAGCCGACATGTTTGGCCCGCCGCCAAGGCAGCAAACCGCACCGGGCTATGCCTATATATACGCGCACGCGGACGCTGACGAACACCTTGGAGAACAACGATGATACGCGCGGTATATCCTGGCAGAGCGTGATGATGCTGCTGCTGCAACCCCCACGAGCGCGCCGCGCGTGCAGCGCTGATCAATCCGCGCGCGTTGCGGCACGCACGTGTGTACGCAGAGGAGCCTGATTTCGGATGAGTATATAAAGGAGATGAAAATCCCGAGAAGGTATCACTCGACTCGAGAACATCCAATTTTCTCTTTGTGCAATTGACCCAGCGGGTCCGAAACCCGCCAACATGAGATACATCGCAGTAAGTAGAACTATTTCTGACTTTTACAAGTTCGATAGACACCTTTCTTTCTCAATACATTATAATTTTATTGTGAGCTTCTTTTCATCATTTGTACTTCCCTCTGAAACACATAAAACTTTAAAAATTATTATAATTTAAATTGAAGCTCATTTATTTGATCTGAAAAGAAGATTCATGACTTTTAACTGTATATATATTAATGAAAAATTTTTAGGATTAAAAGAGAGCGTACGATTTAGGTTCCAGTGATTTACTTTATTTCCCGAAATAGTTCCCTTTGTGTACTTACAAAAGTAGAACGACTACATCCGCAGATGAAAAGCCGATCATTCAATGCATTTTCACTTTACAAGAGAAAAGATTGTATTTGGCGAATCCCATCTAAAACTTAGTAAATACCTTTTGATTGAATGAAAGCACATTGACATGAATTTCGGGAGCGAGCCAATTGAATCTAAAACTATTTTCCATTTTCATCTAGCTTCCGAATAGAATGAAAAAACGACGCATCTATTTTTATAAACTTCAATTACATATATTTGTTACTTGTAGAACCACTATAACCATTGCTTCCAAATTTCACCAAAAAATAATATTAAAACCAAATCGGCAACTTTTTACTGAGGCTTTACAGTATATGTATAGCATTACATAAGCAGCAATAAATTTAAAGAAAACGATTGATAAAACTTCTTTTTGACATTCTTCGCAGGCTGTACTCCTTTTGGTCTTCGTCGCCAGTGCTTCCGCTGCCAAGCTGCCCACCACTAAGCAGCCGGTCAACTCTGACGCTGAAGCTGACCTGGAGCAGGGAAGGGAGAAGCGTGGCTACGGCTACGGCGGCTCAGGCTACGGCGGCTCAGGCTACGGCGGCTCAGGCTACGGCGGCTCAGGCTACGGCGGTGCAGTCTACTCGGTTCCAGTCATCTCAGCCCCAGTCTACTCGGCCCCAGCCCCAGCCTACTCTGTGACCTACAAGCCAGCCGCCGTCGCCATCAAGACCTACCTCACAGGCGGCTACGGTGGCGGAGGCGGCTATGGAGGCGGAGGCGGAGGCGGCTACGGAGGCGGAGGCGGCTACGGAGGCGGAGGCGGAGTAAGCTACATCATGCCAGTCTCATACGGAGGCGGAGGCGGCTACGGAGGTGGAGGCAGCTACGGAGGAGGCTACATGATGCCAGCCTCATACGGAGGCGGAGGCAGCTACGGAGGAGGCTACGTGATACCAGTCTCATACGGAGGCGGAGGCAACTACGGAGGTGGAGGCGGCTACGGAGGCGGCGGCGGCTACGGAGGCAGCGGCGGCTACGGGGGCGGTTACAGTGTACCAGTCACATTCGTAAGCGGTTACGGAGGCTCAGGCGGCTACGGAGGCTCAGGCGGTTACGGAGGCTCAGGCGGCTACGGAGGCTCAGGCGGCTACGGAGGCGGAGGCGGAGGCGGCTACGGAGGCGGAGGTGGCTACGGAGGTGGAGGCGGCTACTGAGGCGGCTACAGCGTACCAGTCTCATTCGTAGGCTCATATGGAGGCGGCTCGGGCTCCTATTAATTTGGCCTGCTAATTGTACACGTAATACATGGGAGGTGTATGGCGGCTTGTTTATACTGTATATATGCCAAATACGATGTATACAGGCACATGTATGGAATGGAACGAGGCTCCGGACCAAATTCTGCAACCTACGAATCAACATTTTGCTCCGTCGGAAGGATTTTTGTAGACTGCAGTATCTTCGTTTGTGCCGCCACTGAATATGTATTATGTTATATGTGCACTTTGTTGCCTGATTAAAATGAAATATAGTTACAAATTTTCAACTTTTAAATTACTTGTTATTTTTCAATTACCACCAACCCTTTAGCTGATTAAGCGAATTTAGATATTCCTGAAGAAATTTAAGTAGTACCACGAACTTGTATCATAATAATTATTTACAGTGTGTGCTTTATTACTTTACTAACTTGATTATATTTATGTTGTTGGCATAATATCAAAACATGATTATGTAAGAAAATGGAGCGCGCAAGAAAATCTAAGTAATATAGCCAAAGTTTAACTAAAAGTAAAATATAATGCTTAATATCTCTTATTTATCACAGTAATACAAATTAATTACTGTCGCTGCAAAATTCTTAAATATGATTTGCACGTATCACTTCTTAAATTGACGTTGCCATTCGTTGAATAGCATTTATGTAACGTCAGGTTCAAGTATTTATAAAGCCGAAATGAAAACGTGCGAAGTCTTGACATGTTAAGGCACACCTTATTGCTGATAGGAATGAGTGAAAACTTATTGTGCATCATTCTTTGTAATATACTGTTCGACAGTGCGAGGAGCGATGTTATACAACTACCAGCTGCCAAAGCACACGAAGCTAAACTACAGCGATTTATTTTGCGCCGAGACATACACATTCTTTAATGTTCTTTCCATATATTCATTATCTCCTCTTATTGTTATATAATATGTTACTTGAATATAGAGGAAAGTTTTTAGTAGCAGAAAAAATGTTTTCGGAAAACATGTTCGTAGTATGATTTAGAATAATAGAAGTCAAAATACGCTATTTTTTAAAATTGGATGATTTTCTTGAACAGAAATAATTCTTAGTATGTTTTCGAGATATTACAGATTAAATGATTTAGTCCCTTCCTTAAATCGCAATATCTTGAGAAACAATTTGTATACTAACTTGAAATTTATATGGTCTTTAATATACAACACAGTTGAGTACATTGTAGTAGTTGAGATTTTCGAGGTGGAATTTTACTTACATTCTGCAATTATTAAAGTCGTTAAAATATTATGTTATTATTTAATTTATTTAAAAAAAAAATTCTAACAGGAAATATTTAAAGAATAATGCTTCAGGATACTTACTTCAATCATGGGAAGAATTGTTAAAGAGGTTTGAAACCATAAAACATCGTAGTTTTTTAATGATTTGTTAATCTCTATAACAATTACACTGAGGATATTTATTTCCAAATTTTAGTATTGAAATATTAATTTTTGGAATTTAATATTGTTATAAGTATAATATACGTAACTCGAAATAATAATTCAACCACTTTAAGCGGAATTTTTTGTATGCTTCTGCAATGATGTTTGGAAAAAACTGTTAGACATCAAAATATAGTACATCTACGAAGAAAAAATAGAGGACGCCTTAGGAGTCATATTGACATCAGATAAAGCCAAATTGTAAAAGGAGCATTTTAACTATTTTTCGTCATGTTTAGTTAATTCGGCTAATTTAATTCAATAAAATTTTTTTCATTTTTTTTCAAAGCAAAATAGACAAAAGTGTATAAACTTATATTAGAATATATTATTATTTATCTCCAATTAAAAAAAAATGTCGGTTACTTAAAAATTAAATAAGCCTTAAAAGAAATTCATTGCTAACTATGAATTTAGCGCGTGCAGCTAATACGTCCACTTTTCGAATCAATTCTCTTGTAAACAAGTGAAAATTATTCGAAAAATTTTGAAATGATTTAGAGGCCATATTTTTAACATTTTAGCTACTTATATGTCTAATTAAGCATTTTCATAAAGGGGGCCGAAGAAATGTGTATGTGGCCGAATTAGGTCTAGAGCCGTATTACCCTGAGTTACCTTAATATAACAATAAATTCTGTGGCTTCGAGGAATAACCACATAAGTCCACCTTTAGAGTTTTTGAGAAAAAAATGTTTTAATATTCAAACTTCTATGTAAGATCGGAACAAACGAGATAGGGCGCGATTGCAGTAGTCAATTGACACATTCAACACACATATTTACTCGGTGGTATGACCCAGGTTATAGATTTTCTGTTTCGTGGAAACTCGCAAAAGTACTGTGGACTTCTCTAATATTGCTGTTCTCCTTTATTTTTGGAGCATATTCTTTAATTTAATTATGAATCGGATCAATTTTACGAAATTCATAATTTATTAAATAAACTGATAAATAAACATTAGCCTATATTTTATTATTAAAATTATATGAAATTATTATACTTTATGTTAAAAATATTTTGTTAACAGTAGAAAATAAAATAATTTATAAGTGTAGTTTTTTATAGACTCTATCAGCTATAAAAATTACCGTTTTATGTATTTTAATTACCTTAAAGTAATATCATTAGACAAACTTTTTAACTTAAATTATGCATAATATCAATAGAGCAAATGCTATAGAACGTAAATAAGTGCCACGCATTAGCTGGTTCCATCCTACTTGGATTCGCGATTAATTAAAAACCATTTTTTTGTCGTAAAAGAAGAGATAAGCATACTATAGAATTTTCAAAATTCTCGGGCTTATGCACTTAAGGTTTGTAAAAGTAGACATTTTATCTAGTTATTGTACATATTTTATATGAAATCATTTTTATATTCAATTAGGATAAACAAAATAAACCATAACTACAATAAACCATATCAAATGATGGACTTATCTTGTTATGCCGCGCACAAAATCTGAAAAATAGACTTATTATTTTCAAATAATGATGTTACGTTTTGGGTGTATCCTAGCTTTAGCGCAATATATTACCTACTTCTGACACTTTTAAATGAAAAGAATCTATTTAAAGATATGAAATCTAAGGTTTCCCCAATTTAAAAAAAAAATCGACTTACGTGGTTATGCCTGGAAGCCACAGAATTAAGTTTGAGGAAGCGAAGTGCCCAAACATCAGCAGCGGTATTTTTTTGTCAATCACATTTTCTCTTTTCATATACGTTTTTTTGAGACTACTCTAAATAGTAATCTTGTAATTCATTTTTCGTGAAAGCAAATTTAACTATTGCTATTTTCATTACTTTCTTATCATGTTAATTGATGACTCATAATAATTTTTATACCACTCTAACCTCAAAATCACAACTTTGGTATGATTTTTCGGCTCTCGTGGTATAAAATAACGTTCGAAACGAGTGCGGAAGTTGATGATTTAATTCGTATGACGTTTTTCGCACGAGCAAAGCGAGTGTCGAAATGTACTATTAAACTTATAGATTCTTATCAAATTACGTGCGGTAACGTAATTAGTTCAAAAATATCAGATGCATTATTAATATCAATTCAGTCATTTGACATTGAAAAATGCAATAATTGCAACTTTGGACATTACGCAACACAATCATGTGTCGCCTAAAAAGTATGACGTTATTGCTTCATTGTTTCGCAAGTCCTTATAAAATTCACTCGGTTGCACTTACAATCACGTGGAGCATATCAAATATAATAGAATTGAAATCGATTCATTTTATGTGTTGGTTTTGTACAAATGAATTATTAAATTATCTTTTTTAATATCTATTTATTATAATTCAAGACAATAAAAAATATTTTTTTTTTTTTGGTTAGCTTTGTTTAACTTGTTTCAGGATGGTAGTTAATTAACTTTTATACGCTAAATAATACTATAAAAACATCATCTTTCTAGGCGAACGCAATCATGAGTCATCTTTGTACTATATTATATATGGAAATGCTTAACAATTGCTCTGTTCAACTCACTCATAATCAATCCCTAAGGCTTTGAGATAATAAACGAAAGAATAAGTACACAATGTGTTTTCTCTACTCTTTCTGATAAAACTGTAATTTTTTTTTCAAAAATACTTTTTTTCTGTCAAAACCTTGAGTGTGAAGTCCAAAGTGATTTTTTTAAATATACATTCATTAAAATGAAGGTTTTCATTTGAAAGTAAAAATTTCAAACTGTTAATTTACCAAATTTTAAGCTCTCTGCTAAGTGTGAACGGGCTGCTATACGTATTATAGTATAGGTACTATAGGTATTATAGTATTTTTTAGTTAAAATTGGTTATTACGTAACCATATTATACTTTGTTTAAAGTCCATCTTGTGAAATTAAAATGCAGTTATTGGATACTTTTCGCAAATTCGCCGGTCTCGTCCTTTTTTTCACGAAAGCACCAAGATTGTCGCATGTATTTTTCCCGAATGCAAATGAATGGAACTCTACTTTAAAAAACAAGAGAAAGAAAGAACGGTTCTGAAAAAAGAGTTTGTTTTCAAAATACTGTGCAACTCATTCGCTAAAATAAATATTTTTTTTAACAGAATGCGATTAAGTTAAACTACTCAGCTACAGTATAATAATTTTGAAGATGCAAACATTTTGAATATATTTAAATGCTTCTGTTAAAATTGAAGAACGAATTTTCATGTGAATCTTCGATAAACAACTCATCATCTTTTTGATTCATTATATCAGTGGAATAATTTAAATCCTTCCTATTATTTCTTGTTGCATAGCTGATATCCGTGAGGATTGGAAATAAATAAATAAGAGAATTGTTTAATTGGTAGTATTAACATAAATGTTTAAGTACAATAACCATCAAAATTTTTATTGACTGCTTCATTAAAAAAAGAAAAAAAGAGAGAGAAATGATTTTTTTCAATATATTGGGTATTCATTTTTTCAAATTTTCTTATTACATATTTATTATTATAATAGAAAGTATGTTTTTTACATTCAGAAGATATGTCAACACGCTTTATGTATTGCTAACACGATAAAGAAGCGGCAAACAAGAAACCATTTTATCGATTTTTGAAACATAATAAAAATGTGCTGATAGTTTAAAATTAGGTTTTTTACTTTGAAACTGATTCAGAGTTAACATAAAATACACTAATTGAAAGCAAATTATTATATTAATTTATATACATAGTAGAAAATGTTGTCACATAAATACTACACACAAACTAAATGCAGTAATGGATTATTTATTTTAGCTAGCTATAAGGGGGAAATAATCGCGTTAACAATAACATGCGAATTATTACTCTCCAAGCTTCTAAAGGCTTTGCGTAGTGCCGAATACATATAATATTGAACAGACCAGATCAGGGAGATAGTAAAACAAAATGGTGAAATGCACAGATACGCCGATGAGAAGAGCAACCCGATCCGCTATAAGAGTAAGAGGGAGATAAAGAACCATTTATTTAAGTTCACACTTAAAATTGTACGACTCCGCCATTTCCAGGTGATGTCGATCCACAAATTAAATGGACAGACCGAAACATTGAATCGCGTTTCATTTCCGCACTTACAGGTTAAACAATATTACCCGCGTAAATATAATAATCGATTCGCGTGTGCGTTGCGTATCATGGCCAAAGTGACTCTGATCGCAAAGGCGACGCATCATCGAGATTAAAGAAACTCCAAAAACTGTCAAAATTTACGTTTTATATATTTCTACCGCTACACACCTTTTTAGAAGTGAAAAAGTAATCAATATCTATGACACTTCGCTCAACGATAGAAAAAACTGTTTATAAGTTTTAGATATATGAGAAATTGTACAGAAAATCTTGAACAAGTGGATACTAAAAATAAATAAAAATTTTGTTACGTTCACTAGACCATTCTGAATATAAATAAAATGGTGAACACGATTGGTCGGGTGGCAAGCTTTTCTGCCGTCAATATATAACTTTATTTTTTTAAATACTTAAGATTGTTCCTATTTCAAACATAAATAATTTTCCCAGGGAGAGTCGCACATAGGTTTCAAAAAGAAAAGAAAATTAGAGAACACGAGCTTTCATTCACTTTTTTGGGAATGAAAAATGTTTGATCCCTCAAAGGTTACGCGGCTTCCAAACGATCATAAAATACACAATATCAGTTCTAAAAAATGACAAACACCTGCTTTGCATTTGCCCATGCAGTATTTTGTGCAAAGCTTGCCCCCCGATTGATCGTATTCACAAATTTTTTTTTATATTCAGAATGGTCTAGAGAACTAAAAAACCTGGTCTGGAAGGTGTATCCCTCAACGAATTTTTAATTATTATTGGTACCCAGTTGTTTGATTTGATCTCCCGTAGAATTGCTTGTGTATCAAATTTTCCACTTTTATAAACCCTTTCGATGTTTTTTTACTTTGCTTTATACATGTGTTTATTTTGATAGATGATTGTAACGCATATAGATTTTGTTTATTTTCGAAATTGATTTCAAATAAAAATAGTGAAATCCATTGTAAAATTATTATTGAAAATACAAATAATGGAAAAAGTGATAATTTATATAAAAACACGTTTGAGTATTTTAAGTTATACCCTCATTTCATTTGAGTATTATTCTATTTTAAATACAATTACTATTTATATGAATTAGAAAATACGAATTATGATTTACGGAAGTATGATTTAAATTATTAAAATAATATACGACATTTTGTAAAATTAATAATACATCGGTATAAGTTTGATAATAAGCTACGATAAGTTATCTATTATTTTTCAATATTTTATGTAAGTACAACTGTTTTTCTTAAATAAAAAAAAAACAATGTAAAAGTATATTTCAAGTCATTTTGAGATGAATTATGCTATTTTTCAAAATATCTGTATTTTTTGACAAAGAGCGACTAACAATTCTATTATTATGCCTAACAAAATAATAACTATAGTTTACGTCAGAATTTTTTTTTAAATTGTAGATAGTTTTGTACTGATGAATTCATTTCTGAAAACCGAGAAATTAGTTTAAAAAAAAACATCGTTATAAACCAGAAATTCATCTCAAAGTCATATAAGTATAATTTTTGTTCACTTCATATCGAAAAAAAAAACTATGGATATAAGTATTTCGTCAATAAACTTTATATTTTAGTCCATGTTACATGACATGAGACGAAATATTTTCAACCATTGCCTAAAATGGTTTATAATATAGTGAATTAGAAAGTAAGTATATTTAATGTCGCCAGCAAAAGTTCTACCCAGCGTACATTGATGTAAGGCTGGACATAACGTATGTTCTTGTGATGAAAATTTAGAACATTCTTTGGTGTATATAATCGAATAAATCAAATAGATTTCATGTAGTCGGATAAAAAAGATAGAAATAAGAATAAATATTCACACAGTATGCACATTAATAAATTGTATATTTATTTCTTTTTATCTGTGGAGTTGGAGAAAAACAATGGAATATATATTTTCATTTATTTATGCAATTTTATTTCAAAAATGATAAATAACGCCTTTTTGATAAATAATTGATTAGACTGATATTTTAATCGTGTAGCAAAACTGCATGTCGACTAATCATCCAAGTTAAGCAACGCTGGCGTGCTTCAGGTGATTTTTTGCTCTTTATAATAACATAAATACACCAAAAATAAAATATATAATAATCCTCATCAATTATTTATCTTTAAATTGTACGCATCATATTTCACATTTTCTATTCTGTGATTGAAAGGCAAAGCAGTATAACTTTATTTTATCCATGATTTATATTTATATTTAATAAATTTATTCCTGAACAAGCGAGAAAAGATAGCTAAATAATATAATTGTATTGATTTGAGGCGCGCGGCCAATAGAAGATAGGAAAATGAGATGAAAAATTAACATAGTTTGGTTGAAATATCACATATCATATCACAACACATTGAATGATATTAATATTAGACTATAGCCACTAGTCGGAAAAAGAAATTTTAAATGAAGAACAATAACTGCACAACTAGACTGTAACAACTGTAACAATTATTTGTCACATTCGTACATATATATACATATGAAAAAGAATGAATTTTTGAAAACAGTTATTAAAAGAGTATCCAAAGCTGTGTCGATGCAAGTTAAATAAAAAAAAATATGTAGTTTGAGTCTTTATGAAACTAAAAGTCATTTGTTATAATAACAATATTTGAGACATTGAAATATCTTTTTTTGTAATTTTATGCTTCTGAAATAATAGTTTTCGCAACAAGTGCATAAAGTACGATTTACACACCAGTAGCGATCGAATCTACGAGTGACCGGTGTAGTCTGCCCCGAGTGATATGCGGTTGCTACGAATATGTAAATCATACCCACGTGTTGCGAATATTGCTTCTTGATATCGTATGCGTAAGTAGTACCTTCTTTACGCATTATTTTCGGTACGTAAAGTGCGTAAATAGCTTTACGCACACTATGTGGAAAAAGTAGGTACTTTACGCATACTATGCATAAAAAAGCTTTTTAAATGGTTAGCAACCAATGGGTTATGAAATTAATCTTCGTCCAAAGAAACCGAATACATAATAAATTTTTACATTTCTTTTCAACTGAGGAATGTTAAAAATGAAAAAGATATAAAATAAAATTTTTACTTATGATTTTTACTTACTTATACTTAAAGCAATCTATATAGTTATTAGTATAGTTTCATCCTTAAGTTTCTCTCAAGTAAAGTCTTAGAAAATTTGTTCATACAATATTTTTTACGTAAGTAAAGATATGTGCTATAAAGAAAGTTAAAACGAAGTTAAATTATTGAAATCGCGAAATTACACAGGTCCACAAAAAACATATTTTCTTTCGTATTTTGAGGTACTGAATCTAAATCTTCAGACAAAATAGAAGGTTTCCCATGCCGATTTTCTTTAAGGATGTTCAATGGTGACATGCTGCGGGGCGAGGCGAGGGACGCTCCTCTCTCCCCGCGGGCGCTCACCGCTAATCTCGCACCACCTCGCGCAGCCGACGAACTCGGTGTTTTGTTTACGTTTTCACCTATTCTTTCCCAAATGCCCTGTAAGCGGTCAAGATCCCTCTACGTTTTTATTCTTTGATTATTTTTCTATTCAAATAAAGGTCTTTTAACCTAATCTCTTAACTTTTTATAAGAGATTTTTATGTTCAAAGATCACATAACCTCACTCTCCCATAAGAGTCTATGTTAAAAACTCGATTTTCAAGAATTTTTTTCTCGAAAAAATGCTCAGTATAAAATATTGAAAAAATTCAAGCTGCTTTTATTTTATCTAAGTAATGATATATTAAAATTTCAAAGACTTTGCTGTAACCATCGAACATCCTTAAACACTGGTTTATCATCAGAAATCAGAAAAAAACATTCACATAATTCACAGGCCTACAAAAATAAACGTGTCTTCATACATATTTTGAGGTTCCCAGAATCGAAGCCGTAAATGTAAAAAAAAATTAAATATAGTGATATTTTAAATAATTTACTTAAATTGTTTCATGATTTTGGAAGTACCTTACAAAACATTGTATAGTAAGGAAAATTAGATAAGTATAAAAAAAAAATTGGATAATAAGACTCGGGTGGTAATACTATCAACTTATTTATTCATTAAAATAAATAACGACGTTTCGGCCCGTACAGAACGACGTACGTTACAAGGCCCTCATCAGGTTCCAATTTAGTTATTTCTAAAAAAACAACACGGCAACACGCTAGATGGTAGAGCGGTGAATACATCTAGCGTGTTGCCGTGTTGTTTTTGTAGAAATAACTAAATTGGAACCTGATGAGGGCCTTGTAACGTAAGTCGTTCTGTACGGGCCGAAACGTCGTTATTTATTTTAATGAATAAATAAGTTGATAGTATTACCACCTGAGTCTTATTACCCAAATTAATCTATGGCTATCACTAGAGTCATTTAATCATATAAAAAAAAAAGTTATGTATTAGTAATTAATTGGTAGCCAATACAAATTATGAAAGCAGTTTTAGCTTACTACCATGTTTACTCCACAAGATATGACAGTTTAAACCCCTAATTTAAAATTAATAACAATGAACAAATAAGATCATAATTTATTATCTCACAATTATTCAACTGAGCACCTTCGTCATTCTTATTTATCAGCTCCAAGTAAGTACCTCTACAAAATTAGGATTTAAGTGGGGATCTGATATGAGTACAAAATTTATTGTTGGCCCTTAGACTAAATCAGATCTTGACATGCCCTTAAAAAGGTGATTTCTGAGACGTAAAGATGAAGCCCAGTATCCATGATTTATGTTCTCTTTTTCCGAGGTAAAAGATGTTAAATCTTGAATATACATTGGTATAAATTTTGCTTTTTGACCTGATAACTTTTGTCTTCACTATACTCATAACTTTGTCCTAATTTTCAAGGGTCAGAAATTCCGACACTATCCTAGTGAGTTTATTGTTTCGCGAAATCCATTAAGAAATTTCCAAAATATTATTTTGCCCTAAAGGTATGTATTCTCTCTAAATTTAAATCAGTACATATCGTCGGCTTAGTGAAACAAGCGGACACGTCGATTTTTCGGTGGCCAAGCGGACACGTCGACTTTTCATTGGAAAAGCGGACATGTCAATTTTTGGTTGAAAAAGCAGACACGTCGATTTTTGACTCAAAAACAGGACACATCGATTTTTCGTTAAAATAGCGCGCCTGAATTTTTTCTCTTTATAACAAAGGTAAATTTGATAAATGTATAATTGAAACAACGATATCGGAAAATACATAAAGTACAGAGCAAGCCAGATGATTTTTCAGTGCCAGTGGATCTCAACTCAAATAATAGTAATTTAAACTCCGGCCCGAAGTGTGCGCTTTTTCAACTAAAAATCGACGTGTCCACTGTTCCAACGAAAAATCGACGTATCCGCTTTTGCCACTAAGCCGACAATATGCACTGATATCAAATCAGTGATATACTTATAACTGATAATCTGTGAAAATCCACTTATAATTAGTGAATATTGGTGTATATGCACTGATTCAAATTTAGAGAATTCACTGAAAGTTGCGCCACTAAAGCGCATTAAATAATTGCAAAAATTAAAAACCCCTTATTTACAAGTTAATACATTACATTTCCTTCGCTTTATTTTGAACTAACACATCTTTCAAAATTATTGTACCTAAGAAAATCTGATTTCATTCCAGTAAAATTCATTCAATTCAAATAATTATTTACTACATCCTATGACATTTTTAAAAATAGGTGAGACTCATAGTACACACGAACGACTCGTACCGAACAATTGTGATCAGACGTATAGAATATACTCTAGTTTTATCAAACATATTACGAACAGTCGTTGCGTAACGCGCGACTTGTCCTTTGCTTTATAAAACTTGAAGTCTTCACGACGTGTCGCGCAAAAATTGACCAACAAGTGCTTAAAATCGTGAACTTTCTTCGAAACCGTGTATAGTTCGAAGCTGATTTACGCGTAATCGTGCCGACTGACGGACGCGCATATCTCGTTGCATTGCACAATTGGAAGGCGCTGCTTTATGGATGAACTCGCATTCTGTATTCTTTGAGAACCGGGGAGAGGACTTTGGGCACTTTCACTGAGATACGCGCACCACGAGTCAGCGCGTGCGCGCGTGACCTGAATGACGCGTTGTCATTTGCGCGGACCAGTGATGAAAATTTATCGCTGTCCGTACATGAGAATTCCTGCCACCACTATGAAAATGACCTGGGGAAAAATGTAAAAGTACTGTTTACAAGAGCACTGCGTAATTGACTGAACTTTTGTTAGACGCAAAATAGACTTTCGTTTCGGCATGTAACGCTGATCTATGCTCAGTTCAATCGCCTTCTATACTCATGACAAAGTGCACTTTTACGAGTGAGGCTTACAACCTGCAACCATGCCATAATGTGCTTATTTTATATTACTTTCAAGAAAATTTACATATTTCATTAAATTGATCGACGCCTGATATTTTATAGAAAAGCTGTTATTTTCACTGAAATACTAATTTATGGTAAACATTACATTTTACAAACATGAAAAGTAATTTTAAATAATCGCGCGCTTTTGATAACAAAGGATAAAATATGAATTATTAATGAGGTTGTATTCAACGAGGGGCGCACGCAGTGCAATTATTACAATTTCTAAAAGAAATGTTAACACATAGTTTTTCTAAATTTATAAACGGATATTAAAAAACAAAGAATT
Organism: Torymus aiolomorphi; assembly: GCA_036365515.1. Classification (NCBI taxonomy): domain Eukaryota; kingdom Metazoa; phylum Arthropoda; class Insecta; order Hymenoptera; family Torymidae; genus Torymus; species Torymus aiolomorphi. The sequence goes on along the minus strand of CM070874.1, from coordinate 53,041,632 downwards.
TCTTCTTTTGTAAAATTAAAAATTGTTTTTATTTACCGTCTGTTAATATTATAAAAATTCTTTCATGGTGTATAGCAAACGCATATTACTTACAATAATCTTTTTAAAAGTATGTAAAATCTGATCAAATTTCAAGAATCCACTTACAGTAACAGAGACTACACATCTAATAATTTCCATTATAAAAGTTTTCGAAAATAACATATTGCATTTTTCATAAAATAATTTAAAAAAGAGGTTATTAAATAAGTCCTTTTCCTTTCATCGCAGGAATTCGTCCATCGCATACATGCCTGAGTAAATTCGTCAGATGTAATGCGCTGCGGGCCTATCTGAGCTGTTTGATAATAGAAAACGAAGATGGTCAATTAGGCATTCCCGTGAATGGCTTGTCGGGAAACACGAAATCCGTGCTAAACGGAATAGCTCGTGTAGTTGGCCGGACTACGCGTAACGACCAAAATTTGGAACTTCCTGGTTCCAGGTCGATCGATACATTGTACACGGCAACATTGGTGACGAAGAAGATCGTCTATATGTAACATCACGAATCTTCGAACTACCGGCGCGTTGCTCAAGTTTGAATCGATGAAAGCCGACAAGAAAGTTCATTGTAATTCGTGGATGGTCGCGACCCAACTGTATATATACATGTGCCGGTATGGCCACCGGTCTTAGTTGCTAAGTGTCCGTCTAGCCTTGAAGGAATGACTCTTCTTTTTCATATATTGCATGCGCTCACTGACAAATGTACCGTGTAACAAGATCATTATTTCGTTTGAATGCACATTGACGTTGAATAAAGTGATAAAAGCGAATGTTGTGTAAAGTGTTACATCGACCGAAAAATTGAGTTGATGAAAATGAAAATGAAAACTTCCTTGGTGAGTAATTCATATACAAACTTTATTTAAGGAGGTTATTGCACTACAAATAATTGTATTAGGTTCATATTTTAAACTATACTCTAAATATAAAACGCTGACGGGCTATTCAAAGCATATGTTAGTTATAGGAAACATTTTTGTGTTATAGTTAAAAATCTGAATTAATTTTAAGAACAATGTCTCCATAAGAGTCCATGTATAAGCGATCAACTGTATAAATAAATTTATCGAATGACGCTAGTCCTTTTGAAGTGTTAATATGTCGTATATTATAACAAAATGAACGCCTGAGAATTTTTTTTTAAATTCAAAAGAAAATGAAATATTGTCATAATCTTCTTGATAAAAAACAAATTTAGTTTGTTAATATAAAAAGTCACATATTGAAGTATGTTTTTTTATCGTCTATCTAAATAATAGTAACTAACAATAAGTTTCGTTTTGAATTTCATTTATTTTAATTGTTGAGTAAGATTAAAATTTTTGTTTCACACTTAAAAGCTTTAAATGGAAAATAGTTTAACTTTTATTATTCTTAATTTTGAAAAGCAAAACTTGTGATTAATATAACTGAAAATATAGGGTAAGTGTGGGAGTTGCTTTGCGGTTAAGATAAAGTCTTAGTTTTTGTAGATTTCACATCATTAAATGCATTGGATTGATTAGAACATACATTATATTCGATTAAAACATATATTCTTTATCAAGATTAATCATTAACTTTTAAATATCAATACAATCGTTTGATGATGCATCCGTTAGGTACTAACATCGCATAAGAATACAGCTATTTATTACTATGCTTTACTTATCGTATTGTCTCTGAAGGTGAGTACAGTAACTCCCACATTTACTTCAATTCTCGGATAATATAAATTTTTTTTACGTATAACATACATTTTTATTAAAATATTTCTATTAACATTGATATGAACAAATAATATTTTTATTACGATCCAGTTAACCGTGCTGATCTAATTTCATGCAATTCTCATTCAACAGGTGACTTGCTTTCTAATTGCGGAAGTATTTTTCGTTTTGGCCGATCACAAGGTTGAATCAAAAGCGTCGATTGTTAAAAAACTGGAAGATGTGAAACAAGAAGATGTGACACTGAGCAATATCGATTTTTTGACAGATGAAAAATCGCTTGATGCCCAAAGAAAAAGAGATCCTGGATATTATTATAGCAGATCCAATTCATTTCCTTTTCGTAGCAATAACGGATTTGGTAGAAACGGTTACCGAGGGCGAATTGTTACGAGATTGCAAAATCAAATAAATCGCCCTTTCAAACAATACGGGCCTCCTAGTCAGGAAGGACAACCTCTTAAACCGGAATCTAGTCAAACGACGACTTCTTCCAACCTTATTAATCAAGGTATACCAAACCCAACTAGATGGAATGACTTTGCCGAAGAAAGCCCCATTGCTAGCCAAAATAGTGAGCCATTTGGACAACACACTGCAAATTATTTACCCCCTAAAAATCAAAAACTACCAGCGCCAACTTCAGGCCAACTATTTTCTAATGTTAATCATGACTTCCCTGATCATCAACAGCAGCATTTGCAGCATCAGCAAGAACAATTTATGGCACACCAATTGCAGCAACGACCACAGCTTCAAGTTGATAATCAAAACTTCCTTGGCCAAGATTTCAATACGTTAAATCAAAATTTTGGCCAGAACGAATTCACAGACCAACAGATATCAGACGCAACATTATTCTTAACTCAAAACGCTCAAGCTATCTCGAACCTTTACGGCGCGCCAGCCCCTAATCAAAACTATGCACCTTATAATCAAGAATTTGAACAAAATGAACAACAGCAACAGTTTCAACCCAGTTTGAATCTTCACGTTAATACTGCACAAACTCAAGGTTTTCCAGCTCAACTGCCTTCTTATGCTACTGGTATTTTGAATGGACACGAATCTTTTCAGAACGTACAATCGATTGAAAAAGATAGATTAATCGCACAACTACAACAAGCACTGTCAAATGGGCAGAAATCTGCGAGATTAGTACAAAACATAAATAATAATAATTTTGGCCAGACCGAAAGTTTAGCCGCTGCTAGTTCACAGTTTTCTGCAGTCAGACCATCAAACTCTTTTGTACCAAGTACAACGTTGAGCACGTTAGATTTTCAAGGATATTATGGATCATCGACGCCTGTAACATCGACGACACAGGCGCCAGTAGCAGCGACACCAACTACTACAACGACGACTACGACTGTTCAACCTAGTTTAGGCAGCAGTGGATCAGGAACCACGCAAACAGGAACTAGTCTACCTGCACCTGGCGGTTTAAAACCCACGGTTGTTAACCCTGTCTTCTCCCAATATGGAGGATTCGTACCAACCTTCTTTGCCCAGGGCTTCGTTCCCAGTATATCTAGTTATGGAACAACATTGTTCCCAGCAACGGGTCTGAGACCAGCCGAGACTTCACCTACACACTTTGGCATCCCCATACCAACCTTCCAAGGTCAGAAACCCTCACGCCCAGTTCAACCAGCAAGTACGACGCCGGCAACAACGAAACCTCTTGGCCATCCTCCCTCTCGCCCAAGTACGCCTACATTTTCAATAGACCTGGGACCAGTGCGTCCAGTTGGAACCCCTGTACAACCACCTGTGATCAAACCCAATCCAGTCCCAGTTTTTCCAGCAGCTACGCCCGTACATCCGACCTATGGATTGCATCCGGCGGTATTTAATCCAGCCTTTGTTTACAAACCCGCAAAAGTCGTTCCGGTTTATTATTATCCTAATGTGGTGTATCAACACCTGCAGAAGCCAGTGGCAGCAGCTCTCCCGACGCAACCATGGAATTATGCACCATCATATACCCAAACTAAACCGCTTGGGATATGGAAATGAGATGTAATTTAAAAAAAAAAAAACTGAGATTATTTTTAGGAGTCTTTTTGTTTAATTTAGAGTTGTATTAGCTGTTTGCTTTTCTGTTCTGTTGGATTGACTATATTTAAAGTATGAGTAAGTGTTTTTATATTTTTATGCTATGTATAGTCTTTTAAAACCAGCGTGTAAATATTAAGTTTTATTTATTGTTTTTATAATAAAAATCCTTATGTGTCAGTTTGCGTTGTTTTCTTTTCCTCAATTTTTGTTTCAAAATACAGCATACTCTACAACGAAATTATAAAAACTCTTTGAAAACTTCTAAATTGAAGAGTATTTTGATATTCGTGTTTTTTTATATTATTTTTTATATTAAATAATATAATAATACTTGTAGAAAAAATTAAAGTTATTCATGTACAATAACGAAGTTATTTCACTGTTATATTTTAAAAATGACCTGTCGCAATCAACATGCGCAATACGTAGACACAATTAATATATAATTACTTTCTTAAAGTGAAAGCTTTTGGAATGTATTAGTGGAAACTATTTACGAGTTTATAATGTGTACGAGGAGGCCGAAAAATAAATTAATATCCTAATATTTTTATTTTACTATTTATTTATTTATTAAAGCTACCGAATTAAAAAAATGTTTTTTCAAACAACATATTAGAAACATATTTTTCCAAAGTTGAAATTGTGAAAAAAAAAATTTCGCTGGAAATAATTGTTTAAGTTACTAAGCCATTAAATATCGATGGTACGTTTACAAAAACGAAAGTGTTGTTGATAATAAACAAGTAATCTCGATAGTGCATGTTTAATCAATTCTAAATCGGAATTCAAACTCCAATCTCAAGCGAGGAGGCTATAATCACACTAATAAACTGTTTCTTTCGCAATTTGAGTAATTCATATATCTCGTGAATAATTACTGCCTCAAACAAACACATTTCTAATTACGCGAAATTATCAGAGGCGAGTATCAGTTACCGAGCTAAGCGAGATTTAGTGACGGCCACACATTAACTGCTGCGAGAACTCGTCCATAGACAGAAGTAAATCTTTTCGGGGTAATCAAGCGAGCGTTTACAGGCAAATTGAAAACAAAAATGGAGTGGCCACCGCTGCATTATATAGTCCTCCGGATGGAAAGCGAGGCTGGTACAGGCGTCGGATTCACGCAGGAGAAAATAAAGTGCCGCGCACTTCCGGCAAGGAGAAAAGACTCTCACTCCCGCGCGAGGATTTTAAAAACATCGCGAGCGTAAGTAGGCGTACACGAATATGTATCGACCTTGAATGGAAGCCGCGCGCGGCTCTCGTAGTCCGACTGACCTCGATAATTGTTTGACAATTCGAGACACGGCTCTGCAGTCGGCTCGAACCTCCGCATACGTAATAAGCGCCCGAAGAATGTGTCGCCGATGTTTTTTTCACACAGGTGTGTATATTTCGCGTAGCCTCGTCACCTCCTCTGCATGCAGTTTCGTCAGTTATTTTCCGTGCGGTTCCGCGGCACCATTCTACGAATTCGCTGACATCCCGCTTTTCGCTTGCGCCATGAATTCAGCCAAAATCGCTTGGTCGATTATATCAAATGCCGCAGAGCTTACGTTCGCATTGAGCGGTTTAATTGGAGCGTGCTCGCGTGCCAATGAACTGAATTTTGACGCAAGATTTATTTTGAATGCGTCGCTGCCCGACTCTGTACAGTCGGTGCGTTTTATTACCAGTAAATTATCCTTTTATTAACATCAAATTTTTCGGCTATTAGGAATTTGGACTAGAAATTTATTTAACTGAATTTGTACTATGATTAATGGCATTCATTATCGGTAATGAGCTCAAAAAAATTTTGCCTTTAATTGCGCCTAACTACTGCCAAAATTATCATATAAAGTGAAATTTCAGAAGAATGATCGTATTTAAATTTATTAAGTATCCGAAGATTTTAATATATTATTTATTTTTGCTTTCTTAAAGTGAAAGCTTATTAAGCTGAACATTTGTGAAAATTTTCACAAAAAGTTTTGCAGCTTACTTTTCATCATTATTTTATTTCTTCTTTTACAAGTCTAATAGTAAAATCTAATCATAAACAACAAGGCCGTTTATAAAAAAATATTATCCAAATAAAATATTTTAGCAATATGTAATATGTACCTATCATTAATGGTCGTACTGTATTTCATAAATATCAAGTAGTTCTTGACTGATATTCGTTTTGGGAGGTAGGTAGTCGTTAAAAGAGGACAAAGTGTACAATCTTGTTATTACTCCGAAATATATCACTTTCCATTTGAACATTTTTAAAGTACCACACGTTGGCACAATTAATCTTAAAGCATACGAAATATGAATTTGAAAAGAAATTCGATATTCTCAAAATGCGGTGAAAGTTGAGAAAATGTGGTTAACGTTCAAAAACAACAGACTCGCTATAGTTATATGTAAGAAGATACGGCTTGGATCTCGTAACGCATACATACCTCGGTAGACTGTAATCTATATGTATTCAAATATTCAAATTTACACATAAGATTAAAAAAGTGAAAGATTACTATTTCATTGTCTCATTACTGTAATTAACTGAAATCTAATTAAAAGACATCAAATAGACTTGGATGATATGGCGTTAACGTTAAATTCTTAGCTTTCGAATATGTAGTCACAGTTATTTATTAAAATAACAGATTTTATTAAACTAATACGTACACAGTGCATTTAACAAGAAATTTGATAACAGTTTTGGAAAATCTGTATTATTGTTATTTGTAATGTAAACTACCTATAATCATTTTATGAAAAAACCAACGCGATACATCTCGAATTAAACATAACGTTTTTATCCACGCTTGGTCAATTTTGTGAAAAATACAGCTTAGGTCATGTTATTAATTTGTTTGTAGATATCTACAATGTTAAAATTTAGAACACGTAGAACCATGCGCGCGCAAATTCCGCTAGTTATTTATAAAATGTCATTACTTAGCACGAGTATGTAACTTGAAAACTCGAAAGATGCTTCATAGACTATTACTTAAGCACTAAGTAATAGCTAGACTAAAGTGGCATTCTCCACTTAATATATCGAATGAATACTTCAATTTCGTATAATAAAACAGCTATACGAGACTTGTGATCAACATCTCCAGTCACACCATATAAACACCGGACTCCTCAGCTGTCCACTCTCGTTGTATCGAGTTCCGCAGCCTACTTCACTTTCATCATCAGCTACTCGACGTGTTTTCGTGTCTCTCTTGGCATTGCAGCTACTGCCCTGCTACACTTTTACCGTTCATACCGGATCTCGTACCTCGAGATTTCTATATTCATCGGAGCCTTTTAAGCGTCTAATCGTGAAATCTCATCGGAGAAAGAAACAGTTGCCCTTAGAAAATGCGTGCCGAGGAAAAAACAGGTGGGTGCGGAACTAGTCGATTGATTAGCATTCGAATTAGTTTAGAGGGGCGATAGCTTGCGCAAACCGCCTTCCTACTCACAGAAGCTCCTTTTCCCTGAATACGAGGGGCTCCGAAAGGAATTTCAGTAATGTCTTATTTGTCGCTGAGATGAGAATACTTTCGAGAACAGGACCCCAACGGAGGCGTGGCTGAATAATAACAGCATGCAGTTCGACTTTAGCTTCTTGCTCCAGATTATGTTCATTATATAAATGATTTTTTCTCAATATTTACTGACGATAATACGTACGAAATGAAAAAAATTAAACTCTTATTCTGGACGAATTAAATGTTACATCTTCATTGCTCAGAAATATATTGTGATTTTATTTTAAAAAAGCAATTAAATGTGGCTTTTAAATAGATGTACAATTTTCTTGAAAAATAAATCAGTGGACTGAAACGCATTTAAATTTTTTATAGGATTACGAATTTATTGATTTCTGGTGTTGAGTCATCACTGTTTATGTGATCATTAAAATGGAAAAATATTTTCCTTATTTATTTTTGATGTTCAATAATTGATATCTTCCATGTTACATTTTTGAAGTAATACTGTTTTTGTCCCAACTAAAGTGGTCTTATTACTGATGGCATTCCCATTATCTCGGAAGAGAAAGTGAAATGAAAACAATTCCCTTTTAAGGTGATACAATAGTCAACAAAGCTGAGATTAAATTTTTTATATTTGGCACATTTCTCTTATCCACTTTTCCGTCATAAGTTTAACGGGTCTATTTGACATAAAGGGGCAATTTTCGATTAATATTTTACACGATAAAGTATTAAAACTGCAATATGCTTTCATTGAAACATTTCACCTGAACAATAAATCCAGGACCTTAAATGATCAGATAAAAAATTAATTTTCGCTGATTTAATGTCATTTTTGTTACGGGAACATTTTAATTTGCGAAGGACAAAAATGAATAAACGTTTCATTACGTCGAGTATACGTACCGAAAGGAATTTTAAGCGACAGCACGAGGCGAACAATGAACTCTAACATCGACTGAAAGTAAAATTTTCAAGCTAATTACATCGCTAGATAGGCCGCGCCGCATAACGGGAGCCGGCGCGCATCGTGGGGCTGCGCGCGTGCGCGCAAGAGCGCATTCATTCAGCGTGAATTATTAACCATCGAACCGTAAAGCGTCCGCGCGGGTGATATTCATATTCCATTCTGAACTATCCATTGTGTTAGGTGCGTGCGCGCTCTATCGCCCGGTCTATCGGATTTCCTTCTCCACTCTCGCTCTCGAGGAAGTCGCCTCGAGAAATCCCCCCGCGTTCGCCCGGCGCCCAGATACGCATCTCGAGACGGACACAATTGTCTCTTTGTGCTCGCGGAGGAATTCCCGAACCGAGCAGCTTTTTCTCCTCCTATCCGCGACGTCTTCGTTTTCCCTCCCGCGGGTTTCCGCTGTACAGCCGCAGCGACCTCTCGGGTAAATGTATAATCCGCCGGCCGCGTACGCGCGCGTGTGTGTGCGCGCGACAGCCGTGAATACGTTCGCCAAAGTATGGCGCGCGCGTGCACGGCGGCGCAGACGACTACTATACGCTTACCTTCACCTAGACCTTTCGTTTCTCGCCGCGGCTGAGCAAGAGCAAGGTAAAAGCCGTGCCGAGGGGGGATCGCGATATAAAAGGTCTCATCTGGTCAGCAATGCCATCAGAAAGACCACGCCACCTTATACCATTCGGTGCTTTCTGGTACGCGCGATAACATCGTAAAGCGTGCACACGTACAATAATAATACACACGCACTATGCGGTCCATAGTAAGTTCCATTAAATTTGTTGCTCCGCTATCCTTCATCGTCAAATGTTTACATTGTGATATATAATAATTGATTCTTCTTTAGTTCTGTTGTGCAACTTGCGAAAATTAAATTCAAATAATTGACGTTGATCATTTCATTTTAATTACTAAATACACCATCGCCTATCGATTAATTTTATTAAATGTGATTTTTTATTTTTTTTAAATTCGTTTTATCTCCACATTTTGACTTTTTCATTTGAAACTTAACTTTGAATTTTAAATTTCAATATTTGTCAATTACAGATTTTCTTGGGGCTAGTGGCCACTTTATCAATCGTATCCTGTAAGGATCATCCGCCGCAACAACATAACGGGCCACTGCGAAGATTCAAGGATACGAAAAACAAACGAGGTGTCGGTGATTACCCCTTCGGCCTTTCCTATGGGAGTCCATCCCTGCAGAGTTACCAAGCAGCGGGTCCTGGAGCTTCAGCTTTAACCCATGGATTCCCTGGTTTCGGCGGTTACGGCACTGGCAGTTCCCTCGGCGGATACGGTACTGGCGGTTCCCTCGGCGGATACGGCACTGGCGGTTCCCTAGGTGGTCTCAGTCATAACTCTTTCGCCCTTCCAGCCCAATCAGCGCCTGGCTATGGAGGCTTAAGTATAGGAAATTACGGCAGTCCCGGACAACCTATTACCTTGGGTCAGAGTTCTGGTTATGGCATTCCATCGTCCGGCCTTACTTACGCAGGCATAAGTGGTCATCCTTCCTCTGGTGTAGGACTGTTCTCTCCGTCAGACAAAAATGGACCTGTTACTTTTGGAGCACAAGGAATTCAAAATATCGGACAATCACAACAACAATATGTACCAGTGTATGCCTCATCAACCCCCCTCGGATCTAGTAGCTACACTCTTCCGGTCGCCATGGGATCTTCTTACGGTGCTGCTCTACAAGCATACAGTTACCCTTCGTCCAGTCTCGGCAGTGCAGGAACTCATGGACTTTCAATAAACTCCCTAAGTTCTGGATCATCACCTGATACATCTTCTCATGCCGTCACCGGAGGCTACGTTGTGGCCGCACAGCATCAAAGCGCATCGACATCGCCCGCGAGTTACAGTGTCCCCGTATCTGCAATTTCTTCTGCACAGCCTTCATCTGGATACACGATCTCCATGCCGTCATCTTACGCCTCATCGTCTTACCCAGGTTCATCTTCAGCTTCTAGTTACCAATACCAGTTACCACTGGGTTCATCCTATGCTGCTTCGCCGGCAACAGCTTCCTCGACAAGCTATGCCAAGTACATTCCAGCTTCGTCATCTGGACCTACCTACTCGAGTGACCAATTGCGCACTTACGCCCCAACTTTAAAATTAACTAACGTTGCAAATCCAAACACAATATATGGAACTCCAGCAGCCTCGGACTCAGGTTACTCTACCTCTGTCAGCGCAAGTTACTCAGCAGCTCCAAGTTACTCCAGCACTAGCTCCGGTTCCAGTTCATCTGGACAGTCAAGCCAGCCCATAACTAGCTATGGTACTCCAGCGATGTCCTATTCAATTCCATCTACGAGTTACGGAACTCCTAGCGGTGTACGGTCGGTCTCCAGTTCAAATTACAACTCTCAAAATGCAAGTCCCAGTTATGCTTCAGCAGACGCTTCAAGCTACTCAAGCCATGGAAACACCTACAGTAGCCCAAGCATTAGCTCTCACAATGCCAGTCCCAGTTACGCTTCAGCAGATGCTCCAAGCTACTCAAGCCACGGAAACACCTACAGTAGCCCAAGCATTAGCTCCTCTTACCAATCGGATTCCTCCTACAAAGCACCAAATACTAATTATGATTCGTCAGACGTAAGTTACTCATCACCAAGCATGAATTACGGATCGTCCAGCAGCAGCTCCTTGACCGACATGAGCAGCGTTTCCAGTTATAAAAGCCCATCTTCGAGTTCAACGTCTAGCTTATCAAACACGATAGATAGCTATTCACAGAGTCCACCAAGCTCATACGAGAGTACAGCTGACTCAGGTAGCTCCTACTCCAGCCACTCTCCGCGTTACCTTAGGTACCCCGCGGGTAGGACGTCAATGGCCTACGTAGAAAAGGACGATTCCGCGAGTAGCTCGGGTTATGATACGATTTCATATTCTGTTCCTAGTGGAAAGTACTGAATAAAAAAATTAGGCCACGCGCTCGGGAATTAACCGGCCTCTACCCGTGTATAACGCGTAACATGTTGTTGCAGCCCAGTATATACACGAATAAAGCGAACTTTCTGCACGTGCGTGCATTAACGCTCGCCAAAAGAATTTTCGAAAACAAGCAGGCCTTCTCTCGTGCGTCATCTGTATGAACGAGAAATCTGCATGGCTATCGAGCTTTAATTTTTCTGTCTCATGACTTCGTTTTCACTTTTGCGTACTTGTGAAACATCAGACGCATGTAGCAATATTATTGAGGCTGAAACTTTACGCGCGTTGATCTTTCTCTGCGCAGGTGTGAAATAGTTTAATTTTTTTATATTATTTTGTTTATTTATGTACTACGATGAATTGTAATAATAGATTGTTTATAATTGTTTTACACTGAGTACTAATTGTCAGTGACACGTGATCTGTTGTTAATTAGTTGTAGTAATTTTTATAATAAAAATGTTATTACCTACGATGAATGTGTTTACTTATTTTTTATTTTGAACAATAACCTTAGTCTTAATTAATTTCATGAAAGTATAATATTAAAACTTTCTAGTGTTAAGGCATGCTTTTCTCAAAATACAACTATCAATTAATTTTGAAGTATCTTCACATACTACATTTTATAGGCACTGTAATTAGATGTGGCAAAACTAGACGAACTAAAAAATTCTTTTTTAATTATTTGCTAATTAGAAATTTTGAGACAGTTTAAACAAAAAAATATGGCTAGTCAAACTTATTTTACTATGTCATTAAGATACGAAGACTGAGGTGAAACTTCATTTAAATCTTGTTTCGTAAAGAATTTATTTTATGGTAATTTACTAGATCAAATTAAATCTACTAAGCATTCTTTTGGTGAGTAAACGCTCTAAATTTGATAACTCGGCTCGAGAAAGTGAAATAATTATGAGAGTATTTTTGTAAATGCAAATAGACACGTATGAAACGCAGGATAACTTTTACTTTTGGAGCAAAGAAGGCGAAAACTAGATAAAAAGATCGTATCCTTTCTAAATATATGTTTTATTTAGGAAAGTGCGCGCGGATTAATGTACGTGTGTGGAAGTCACGAAGTTAGGCATGACCGGTTTTAATGTGATACATATATATATATATATATATATATATATATATATATATATATATATATATATATATATATATATATATATATATATATATATATATATATATATATATATATATACTTTTGCCCTTCCGCTCTTCGGATACGTGATGCTGTCACTCTTCTTTTCATTCTCCTTTTCTCACTGAAACCGGATGAAATTGATAGCTGTTGGCTTTCCAATTGGACTATCCTAAGGAGAAGCAGCCTAGAACTGCCCTGGCAAAAAGCTCTCGTCATTCTCGCTTACTGGCTGCAGTTCAGATGCGTAAGCAAGAATCGTTGTTTCTTTTTTCATGCATTCACGCTCGATTTCTGTACTAGAAAGTGGACGCACACGCAAATACTCTTCGGAATCTCGTTTGACTTTTGTTTATTTTCCCGTTTTTATAGATGAAAAGAATATAGTGCAATGAACTACTTGAACGTGAATAAACTTTTATGTATCATCATTTATATATACGACTCATAATTTCTAGAATAAAAAGAAGACATTTGTTATTAATTATCATAATATGTTGCCATATTAAATTAAAAATATATATTCAAGAGGTAATAAAGTTATATTCTTCAATTTTAGCGCTATTAATGAATTGATGTGAATAAATCGTTACTATTTTCATTAATAGTGCTTTGTTTACGAGATGAAAAATACAAATATACATATGATACGTGTATGCGTGTGTATTACAGCAAATTGAAATGTAGAAAATGCATATATATATATATATATATATATATATATATATATTTCCAAATTTGAAAAATTATATTTTAAATAACAATACAAAATACAGTTGATACATGTTAGAAAAAACTATTGTTATATACAATCAAAAATAGATGTATGTTACTCAAGTCAATATGACATTGTTTACCCTTGTTAGTAACTAAAACTTGATTGCTGCCAGTCTCCGCATGCATAGGAGGTGTATGAAATTCGTTTTCAAGACATGCTCTGATTATATAAAATATACGGTTTGTTATCTGATAAGGAAAAAAAATTGTTATTTTAATGGCTATTTTAATGTTACACTTGAAGTATATCATTACTGGACCACACTAAATTTAAAAAGAATTAACGCAAATTTGAAGATTGCTGCAAACATAAATTATTGAGTCTTAAAAAGTTTCAATATTAGATAATTAAAAAAAAATATGAAACAAAATAATGGTAGGTAAACTTTTATTTGCTTTCACAGACTTATTAATACTTTCTCCTAAAATAGTTCGCTAGCACCGCAATTTCTTCATGTTATCATTTTCAATGCATGCGTTTTGGAGGTTTACATCTGCTAGCGCTACCATTTTTTATTTTAATTTTATACTTAATGCTAAACCGTTTTTTATAATCAAATGCATTCATAATTACTGTTATGTTGATTTGACGGAAATAATATATGTATGAGAGCGATTCTATCGAAATGATTAATAACCAACTGGGTAGAAAAATAAAAAAAAAAATTTGAACGGCATGCTTACCGACCAGGTTTTTCTGATTTTTTGGACTATTTTGGATGTACGAAGAATGACTGGTACCGGACCGGTACAAAAATTGAATGTACCGGATGAAAAAATGTTGATTCTTTCAAAAGTTATACGAGTTCAAAGATGAGTATTCAAGCAAATGAAAGCTCAATTTCTCTAGTTCTATTTTCTTTTTTTTTAGTGTATGTGCGAATCTTCCTGGCAAAATGATTTATGTTTGAACGCGAGTCATTTTTAAGCATTTTTAAAAATATAAATTTACTGTTGACAGAAAAGCTTGCCATCAGATATACCGCATTCGCAATTTTTTTTATGTTTAGAATGGTCCGGAAAACGAAAAAATCTGATCTAGTAGGTGTGCTCCACAAAATATTTGATTCATTTTTTGTACAGTTGTGCAATTAACCGAACTTACCTGTAAATGAAGTTCTATTGTAATTGTATTGCACGCCTCTTCCTCGTGATCAACACATGTATAGATGTTTAAAGTTACGAAATGGCAACTGGGTCTCCAGAAAATTGTGCTGAATTTGAAAAATGTAGAGAAATTGGCCCTTTTAGATCAGAATAACATTTTTCATTTGTAGAATTCAATAGAATTATGAAATTATAATAATAAATGATTAATTAATTTTGAAAAATTTGAGTCTAACAATTGTAAAATTTAATTATCTCTATTTTAGATCTATCCATTTTTCGTGCATAAAAAGTGTATCGAGATTTACAAATGAGATTGGCCATGTGAAAATGCGTTAAATACCTCATAAGTAGAATTTCAATAGAAACACTAGAAACATTGAGTGCGAGAACTCGTAATTATTATGAAAGCAGTTTCCAGAAAGGTCCATAATTATGAATCAAATAGTAATATATAAAATAAAAATTATCAATGCGATTGATACTCCATTTTAAAAATTCCTGCTGACAGTTTTATATAGTATATATAATAGTTTTATATAATACATTGTTACAGCTAATAACAGATTCTACAAAAAATAATAGATCTAGTTCTCATGCTGATTAGCCAGCATCGTTAAATAAGAACCAAAACACTGGGTTACTTTATTTTCAATACGAAATAAAACTATAAAAACAAAATTAAAGCAAGGAAATAATACTTAACCCTAACTTGGGAATACCGCAATATAGTTAGTGTTTAAAAAATCATCATTCTTTTGAAAACATACCATTACATCGGATAAATTGAGTCGTAAAGACTTTAAGTTGTAGGCAACGTAAAAAATAATGCTGAGAATAACTAAAGATAGGTTTGATCTTAAGAGATTATCCTGTTATTAGTAAAAATGCACATATTTCATGTGTGGAAAAAGATAAAAACTTTTGAATTATCTAAAAATTAAGATTACTTATTAAATAGATCATCTCGAAGATAAGGCTCTTACACGAGACAACAGTGCGTCCAACCGACATCTGAAAAATTATGATCAATCAAAAGTATAAATTTTCTGGAATCGTAAAACATTCGATTTAAAGAAATCAAATCAAGTCCCACGCTTACATAAGAGCCCTCAATATTTAAGGAGCATTCTGAAGGCAGTGGGTGAACAAAAATGAAGCAGATGAAATGTCTGTGACAAATTGACATAGGTATGTAATATGTCGAAGGGACAATTTTTCTGACACCTATGTCAATTCCAGCTAAGCGAATAGTCATATCTATATATATATATAAAAGCGCTTCTTCCTGGGTGTGCCTCTTAAGGATGTATACGCTATACTATCAGCGTCGAATATCAATATTACTAAAATTATTAATAATTAAATATAAACCATATTTTCTACTTTTTTTATTAAATAAGTTTAATAACTCATATCTAGCTAATTCGCTTACAAAAATTAATTTTTTGTTTATAAAATCATCTTTATTAGCGAGTGAGCTACTGTTACTAGTTTTCATTAAACTGGAATAAATAGAATTTCAAAAATTTTCAAAATCAATTTCGATGGTAATAATAATTATATTTATGCTGATCCCGATACATCGAAATGCTCCACTTGTAAAATTGAAAGTCATCCAATACACAGCTTGCAAACATACAAATTGCATCAAATACCGGGAATCTAAATAATGCAACCACCTCATTCATCAACACACAGCCATATCAAGCTATTGATAATTTAAATCAAACACAAACCCCAATTCTGCAATTCAATACAGCGACCGATGGTATGAGAGAAAGCACTCGTTAATCAGCTCTACCGAATCACAAAAGCTACTCATTTAAAATGTAGAAGAGTTTCAATTAGCTAAATCGCCTACGTAGAAAAAAAAGATGCTCTCGACTATCTTTATAATAGTGATCACTTCCTTGTAATACAGTAAATCAACATAACAACAACGAGGTAGAAATTATATAATGTCTACCCCCTCCCAATTCTTTTCCGGTGATTGACTGATTTAAATATGCTCGAAATATATGCCTCTGGGCAAAATTTCCAGTCCCTCAATCCATTTTTTCCCAGATATGGAAAAAAACGGGTTTTAGATTTTAATTTTAATCGAATGTACAATATTTAATGTAATGTAATCAAATTCATATATGATGCCAAACTTAAATTGTAATTTTATATATTTGTCAATTATCATTATAATTACTAACAGTATGTTTATCTATGTCGCTGATAACTCGCTGGAGGATGCAGTAAACAATAGATAAAGAAAAAATGATAATAAAAAAACGTGAGTCTTCTCTTTGCAGTGAAACAGTAAATAAGTGTGACTCAACAACTACACAGTATACATATATATATTTATATTTGTTTCAAAAAAGTTGCGATACAAAAGTGTGTGTGTTTATAAAGATATGTGGAATTCTCAAAAAAGTTTCCCCTAACTCGGTCATAAAAACAACAAAAACAAAATTTGAGGCACACCTCTGCAATAAATTTTTTCTTGTTCTATATACCACACAATACACGGAAAAAAATTTGGAACGCAGGAAAACGGTCTTGTGACACTTAAGAGCTTAATTGGCTAATCATCAGTGACTACTTTTCGTTCATTTTTCCCATGTTAAATTTCCATAAGAAAAATTGATGTGCGATTAAAATTGTCACAAGACCGTTTTCCTATGTTCCAAATTTTGTTCGATTGTATATCCTATAGAACAAGAAAAAATTGATTGCAGATGTGTGCCTAAATTGTTTTTTCGTTGTTTTTATGATCGAGTTAGAGGAAACTTTTTTAAAAATTGCACACATATGGAGGAAAGTTTCCCAGTACCGACCAGTGGCATAAATTAATATAGCATGGATATATTTATAATCTATCGATAGTCATTTTTTAAATTACAGGTCGATTTCAGTGGTAGATTTCGGTTGTGTGCACGGTTTTATTGCGAATATTCACGGACAAACATTGGTGTGGTACAATTAGTTATCGGCATAAAAAACCAAAACAAGGAATCGTTATATTAATTTGAGGAAGCTTCGTGCCAATGTATTGGCAGCGGTTTTTATCGCATGCCTCTGCATGATGGGTATATTAGCATCGGAAACATATATTACAATATATTACGTATTTACAACATTCTTACATTTCATAGTTAAGGTTGTATGACCCATAAGGTCCCTGCCAAAAGTTATTTTTTGACGTTAATTTTTTGACGTTAAGATTGCTGTAAATAATTATGTAAAGCAATTGATCAATTTTTATAGTTATCTTGATTTATGTGAATGAAATTGGAATATTATGAATTGTAATGAGGTGGATTAGGTAAAGGGGTTATCAGAAGTATGCGCTGATACCGGGAATCAAACCTGGGCCGTCAGCACGACAGTCACGTCACTACCGCGAGACTATCAAACGCACTACTCCTTAGCCTTCCAGTAAGTGTAATAAATTAGCTGGAGGAACGGTAATATAAGTTTATACCTTGAACCGACTAGCCCCGAATCCCCGCCCGTTATAATGCTTTAAAAAATCAGAAACTCAAACAAAATTGTATTCGTATTTCATTTTTTAAAATCGTCAAAATATATTTAATGAAGACGAAATGGTGATTTTAAAAAGTAAAAAATGTGGATTCTACAATTTGCATTTGATTCTTGATTATTAAAGCTTACCATGTTCGAATTGTATTTAGACATAGGTCACGAGAACTAAAAATTGATCAATTGTGGGTCATACAAACTTAATTACATGATATTATATTACACTCATTTTTATTATTAGTTTAACATCAAGAATTTTAATTTCTTCGGGGTATTTTAAGGTGTTTTTTTTTTACATTGTTTTTCATTATATACGGTTTATATATATTTTTCCTTTGTCGTGTTAAATGCAAAATAAATTTACAATTCAAAAAATTATTATACTAAAAGAATTATTTAAATTATTATAAAAATAACAAACAACATGGTCCTTCAATTTATTTTAACAAGAATTTCGTATTTTTGTAGTTTCTATGATTCTCACAAAATGTAAAAAGCAAATTTAAAATTTCTTATAATAATCTTCACAGAAAAAGTTGTTTACTACTCATATGAAATGAAAATCAAATTTACTCATTTCAAATAAGGTGAATTTAAAATACCTGTATTATAAATATAAGTATATCGTAAATATTTATGAATAAAATCGTAGCAAATACAAACAATCTGAGTCATTTGATTTAACCCAAAAGTGATAATGAATTAATGAAATCTCGTTACTTTGCTCTAAGGGATTCAACAGTATCCCCATTTTGAACAATTAACACCTAATTGTACTTATACGTAAACGTATAGAGACATAACCTGACTAACTTGTATCTATGGTAGTAGAAGTCACTCCTTAGTCTCAAATAATATTCTAAGTATTTATGATGGTTTTATAATTAATATGTAATAATTTTTCCATTTATTTAACGCTTTCTTAAAGAATTTCTTATCCAGGAACATATCTTTCTTTGAATTCAAAATCATGCGACTTTATATTGCTTTAAATCGAATAAACTGTATTAAGTTCTATAAAATATAATATTTATAATTTCACTTTCCACAGATGGGCGAATAAAGAAGCTCAATTAGCGCATAGGTGTTTGATGTATTAATAAGCAGCCGTAAGTGCCCCGTAAACAGTTATCTTCTGACAAACTCTGGATGGAAACTTCATCAGGATTGAAGACGCTAAGCGTGTGAAATAATTAGTGCAAAATTATGCATCAGCGATTAAGTTTTCGAGATGCAACGCCGTCTACCACCGCGAGCAAACGTCACACCCGCAAGTGTGTATACGTAGTGCCTGCACTTGACCCAGTTTTACTGTACCACTGCATGTGAAGGTATGCGTGTGTGTGCGTGTGCATACGCACGCCTCCAGAACCGCTGGAATATAAGCTGCTCTACTCCCGCAGAGAGAAACGATTTCCTTTGGATATACTCGCACGCGACAGAACGCTGCATATGAAATGGCCCATCCTTCAAAAACTTTTTTCGGCCGAGACCTTTCTACTCGAGAGACTTTTATTAGTTAAAAATTTATCATCGTTATATATGTGTATTAACTTGTCATGTATGAAAAATTGAGTTTCTCCAGCATAAAATCATGAAAAGAATAAAAATGTTAATGTTATTGCTCAAGTTTTTAAAAATTCTCTTTCAATATTTTGAATTATGTTGTATATTTAAGTAGGACTTATTTAGCTAGGCAAAAGTTATATATATATATATATATATATATATATATATATATATATATATATATATATATATATATATATATATATATATATATATATATATATATATATATATATATATATATATATATATATATATATATATATATATATATATATATATATATATATATATATATATATATATATATATATATATATATATATATATATATATATATATATATATATATATATATATATATATATATATATATATATATATATATATATATATATATATATATATATATATATATATATATATATATATATATATATATATATATATATATATATATATATATATATATATATATATATATATATATATATATATATATATATATATATATATATATATATATATATATATATATATATATATATATATATATATATATATATATATATATATATATATATATATATATATATATATATATATATATATATATATATATATATATATATATATATATATATATATATATATATATATATATATATATATATATATATATATATATATATATATATATATATATATATATATATATATATATATATATATATATATATATATTATTGACATGAAAGGTATAAAGATAGAAGTGTACTCTTAATTTATGTACTCTTATTTAAAATAATATCTTAAACTTTATCTATTTTAGTTTATTCTAAAAGTGTCAATATTGGTGTATAAATACTCTATATTTTTACTTTTATATTAGATACGAGATAGGTAGTTATGTTTTCAGAATTTAAAAAATAAATGGAATAGGCTCTCCATGCGTTGCAAAATAAATATTATTATTATTATTTAATAAAATATACAAATCAGATTAAATTGATTGATCATCATCAATTCTACGAGCTGAAGATGTGAGCTTTCATTATTCTGATGAGGCCTATTGTGTACCGTGATTAAATACGGAAATAAGAGCATAAAGTGCTACTTTATCAACGTAACATTCCGTAGATTACAGAATTTTTAATTTACTCATGTACTTATTTTTGTTTTTCTTTTGTGTAGAAACCCATTATTTTTCAAAATTAAAAAAATCTTTTACTAATTATATTATTTTATAGCTAATATAAATTTTTCTTGAATAAAAAACTGTATTAATTTTATATGAATATTTTATATTTGTTAACTTTCTTAAACATTTATAAGAAAATAATAATGAATACGATAACTATTTTTCATAGGATAGAGTCTGATAGGGCTAGATACATTTACTATTGTATTTCTTTGATCTGCATGAATCTGTTCACACATTATTTCGTTTAAGAAACGTAAAAAATAATTAAAATATTGCTAGTAAAGTTACAATTTTGAAAATGAAATAAAATACATGTTTCTGACTTAAAAAGTTAAACAAATGGGATTATAAAAAGTAACATTTTGTTTCATTTGTTCTCCTTTTTAGTCCAGCTTACTGGATAAGGACTAAAGTGAAGTTTACTTTTTTGAACGTAATTCACACATAAAAAGATTTTGAAGTAATAGTAACATACACGACAATAAATCCTAATTTATGTTTTAGTTTGTTGGTAACTACTTTTTTTATGTACGTGAGAATTAAATAATAAAGTGTGAAAAAATAAGCGACAGTGAACTCGCGGACCCGCGCTTTGTATAAGTCTCGCACTCAACCACGGAGCTACAACGTCGCGATGCCATGACAAGTGCATCGAGACCTAGTTATTTTTCTGCTGAGTCGACGGTTTCTCGTCTTTGACGTTGTCCAAACGTCGACGGCAACCTCTGTGACACTAATCCAAAATTAAAAATTATTCTCCATTGTAAAAATTAGAATTCCCTTCAAACACCCCGCGTAAAAATAGAAAATGTGGGCAAGAAATGGGAAATATATTGGAAGAAGGTATGGGACATATATTGGCAATTCATTTACCAATATCTTGCGGACATCTCTGCCAATGCGCTCAACCCAAGCTTTCCCCCAGATATTGCAAATTTTTTTACATTATATATTTTAAAGCATGGGTAAGCGTAATATTTACTAATGCTTGCGAGAGCAAGCGCGCACATAAGTGTACTCATAGCACAGAGTTTCGAAGAATACTTTTTTTTGAATATTTTATACTTATAAAAAATGTTTCATGAAAAACCACGAAAATCGATCAAAATCTATGATAAACAATACAAACCTAAGAAAGCTGTTTCGATTCTGAGAGATTTTTATAGATTTGCATGAATTTTCAATTTTTATGGCTTTATTTTTCAATTTTTCATAGATTTTTATACTGCACTGAAAAAAATTTTAGGCTGTAGAAACCATAGTTTCGATTTGCTGTACTAACACAATTTATAGTGTTCATTTACCCTTACAGACGGCTGAAGTAGCTATTCATTTGTATAATGTAACGGCACTATTGGTCAGATGCGGGAAATGTACTTGTACAGCTCTGACAGCCGTACGATTTAGTTTTGCCGCCGATATTTGTTTGTTCACAACGCTACAACGCGAAGCCGATGTTCATGTTATAACCTAAAAAAGTCAAGAAACCGGCCACATCAACCGCATGTTTGCAATCCGCGTTTGCGTATTTCATCTGTAATCAGTGTATTTATCAAGCGAGATTATTTTAATGAAAAATATGTATGTATGGCGAATCATAACCTATTTAATGCTCCGACAAAAGAACTCTATACATTAGCGCTTTCAGTGTATCTTGTACAGCTCTCACAACTGTACGAATACAATTACTGTATCTATAAAATTTAGCAGAAAGAAATCAGCCGAACAGTACTGTTGTCAGAGCCGTACTTTCAGTTCTTATACAACGTGAAATTTTTTTCAGTGTGTTAGAAATTCAGAATTTACAAGTGTGAGTTAAATGACTGGTGTAGTATGGCGTACGCTTGTAATCGCACGCACTTAAGGGGGTTCATCCAATTTTCAGTTTATTTAGGAAGTCTTTGAAACTTTTTTCACATGTACCTGACATCATTATCTATATGATATCCTCACAAAAAAGAGTCTAGCTTCACCGTTATCGAGATATTAATTGTCAAATTTGAGCATTTTAACACGGCGTCTTATGGGACGCACACGCGCGAAAGATCAATTCAGTCTATAACTTCAAAGATACATTTAGCGTTTGTCTGAAAAACTAATATGTTATTAAGATCAATAATTAGAATATCATATTACAAGTTCAGAGATCCTAGCTTCACGGTTTTTAAGATATTGTAGTTGAAAGTATGGAATTTTAGGTGTACGGCAGCGCGTGCAGACGACGCTGAAGCGGTGGGGGAACACACAGACGAGCGTCGCTCTGTGTGCACGCTCACAGACGGCACGAAGCTATGTGTATGTGTCAGTCCCGTATAAGCACGCGCTCTGACTACAAGAGTGGGGGGCCCCATGCGAGCAAGCCTGTGCGCGCGGTGCGGGGTGACATTGATTCTTGATACGTTCCTGGTTGGATGAACCCCCTTAAACCCAAGAAGGAAGGGCGCGCGGTGCTGCTGCTCGCGACCCCGCTCACTCCGCGTGGATCACTCGTTCAAGACGGATGTATTTACTCTATTTTAATAATAAAGACTATTTCTGCTACTCTGTCTACCCATTTATTTCTTTTTTATAGTTTTTCACAGATTTACATGTTTTTATGTGCTTTTATGAAATGTGTTTCTGGTAGGTTGCTTTAAGGATATAAACCAATAATCATGGACAACGTAAACATATTTATTACTCATATTTAATAATACACTGAACTCAATATTAAATAATTAATAAACATTGATTAATAAACATTATCCACAGTGTCAATCACTTGCCAACGATAGTGCGCCGTTTAGGTCCCTTGTGGACGACTTCCTGTTTTGCATTAGAAGATCTTAACAGAAAAATGAAGGCATTGGTTCACGGTAGCAGGAAGCCTGAACTACAAATCTTATTTAATTTGAATTTATATATAAAAGTACACACTTTAAAACATGAATGGCTTAAAGAAAACACTGATGCTTATGATTTTTGTGATTACGTGTCATCACCCCAAAAACGATTGAAACTCACAAAACTTGAAAATAAAATTTACGCAGTTGGCACTGCTACAAAAATTAAAATGCCTGACTGAAGTAATCATAAGAGAGAACAATTTACAAGGAAAAAATGTCTATTGGTTTAAGAAACTTTATAAAAATAAAATATTATATACTTCGGAATCAGCTCCAAAAAATCAGAAAAGTGAATCTTATTACGTTACTTTCACAAAAAACACAAGAGTTTATGTTGGCAAGATTATACGATATATACATATCAATAATTGTAGTTGCAATAAGCTTTGCGAATGTATCGGAAACAGCTATGCTTGTATTACACAAATTAAAACAGTCAATCCTTTTTCTGTAAATATGCACGGAGGCGTATTAAAACATGTACACGAGTGTATCAAATTTTGTAACTCAATTACTATGATTGACGTAAAGAATTTAAAAGACGTCTGTTTTCACATGAAATTTGAAAATGGCAAAGAATATATATGCGAACCTGTAAATAACATAGAGTTTGAATAAATATGATTTTATACTGTGCAAATGTGTGTGTGTGTGTGAATATATATATATATTATAATCAATCAAGTTATCTATTACAGTAACCTTTTTTTAGCTTTTACTTTACTTGGTTGTACTAACAATAATATGAAAATCGAAATAGTTTCATTGATTCATTAGCGTATAATGTAAAACACTTGACAATGCTTTTAAAAATGTAAAATGTAAAAAAATTAGCAAAAGCTTGGATTGAGTGCATTGACAGAGATGTCCGCAAGATATTGGTAAATGGATTGCCAATATATGTCCCATATCTTCTTCCAATATATTTCCCATTTCTTGCCCACATTTTCGATTTTTACGCGGGACTATTCAATTCAAACCACAGAATTATAACTGTACAGCTACAATCTTATAAAAATTGTCTATAATGTTGAATTACTAACGTAATTTTAGATTATTCAATAAAAAGACAAAAGATCTGTATACAGCGGCTTTGATTCATTAGTGAAAGTTCTAGTTACTAATTGCCCTGACAAGACATCCCAGAATAGAGCCATAATTTTTGAAAACTCATTACCAACGACGTTTTCCGCATAACGCGAATACTATCTGCTCTATTAGCTCCGGAGCAATTTCCCACGTTGAACAAAAAATTTCTCCTTGCACGAACGTCCGCCTATCCGGTGCGTATATGCCTCTGCTGAAATCACACAGAGATACTCGTGGAAAATGTATTTCTCGGAGCTCGCGCTTTTCCGGGACTAGTTCCAGTTTTGCTTATCCGCTTCAATGCTGCTAGCGTATCGAGCCCGGACATGCTTTTGTGTGAATGTTATTGGTCGCAAAAAATTTGCATCGGCTTCTGCACTATAGCACAACGTGTATGCGCGCGCATTCTATTAATAGACGAAAAAGACGCGAGAGTGATTGGTTTTTGCTTTTTGGTCTGCGCAAAAATGTATTCCGTGCGAACATCGCTTCTGAGTAAGTGCTCGCTCTCCGACGAAAATTCTCGTTCGTTTTTGTGCTCTTTCAGAAAAATGGCTTGCTTGTATTTTACCAATCATTATTAGTATTAATAATATGTTATAAAGCTTATTTTGTTGTTGAAATTTCATATTTATGTAGCATGGCTGTGCAATTTATTATCAAAGATAATGAGTAAAAGATTAATTACTACCTGGGTGTAATTATTTTTAATTAACAACAATTAAGAAAAAAAAGTCGGTGTCTATAATCAAAACCAACCTTTAATTGTAATTGGGTTGAGCAAGTTTTTACAGAAAATTGCTTCAGAATTTTGATAGACTGAATAGTCTGTACAGTACCATACTTGTACATAGCTATTTATATGACGAAGCCGAGTTCATGCATCCTTTTTTGTATCTACTATTATTTTTTAATATTAAATCAGTGTGGTAATAAAAAATTAATTTTTACAAATATGAAAATACACTCTATATATTTAATTCATAGATATAATTTAAATATAGCACTTGCGTTCATTTACTGACATTTTATGCGATTTATTTTGCAAAATATGAAAGTGTTTGCTTATCTTCTTTTCACATTTTCTATTTATATGCACAACAGTAAATTAAAAAATGTGTCACTAGATTAACCACTTTCTAATTCAAGTATATTTAAACGTAATCGTTGGGTAATTATATTTTTATACTACTTTATTGTATTTGCAAATTTCTCTGAAAGTTGATTAAAATAGTCTCGTGAAACATAAACATTAGAAATGAAGAATTATTGAAATTATATTATTCGAGAAACAATAGACGTTTTTAAGAAAAAAAATTTTAATAACAATGTTGATTTAAATACTGTCTTTGTGTTAAGGTATCACACATTAATTCTATGAAATAAATGCAAAGACAACAGCACATATTTTTTTGAACGAATAATTCTAATCAATGAGTAGTATATTAAATTATAATCTCTAGTCAATAAAATCATATATTAAATAATGTAATTTAAACTTTAAAACATAGCTTGTTCCCTGATAACATACAGCATTGAGGACTTTAATGGGTACAAGTCGTAATTTCGATAGGAAAACGTCAAAACGAAGAAGCATTTTTTTTCGCCGGCAAAACAAAGCAAATGACAACGGCAAACCGCCAATGGCGTCGTCCCCCGGTGTCTCAGCGAAAAAGGCGCGGTCATCCACATCGGTCAAAGACACTCGTCTGTCTTTCCTCCTCACTCTCACTCGGTTGGCTTTCGGGTGAAAGTAAAAGCCGGCTACACCGGCTCGCGTTGCATCCAGCTCCTCCTTGCAGAGCGGTATTACCCCCCACTACCGGACGGATAAAAGTCAAGAATCAAGAGCGAGACTGCGCTCTTTTTTGGAGGCGCACGCGGCTCGCTTTCGAACTGGCTCGTGCCGGGAGGAAAAAGGAAGCCGTGGAACGATTTCGATCGACAATTCTCGCGTGCGAATTGTCTTCGCGAGTGTATCCTCTGAGAAAGGGGGAACTTTGGTGCAAGAGGAGGAGAACAATGAGAGAGAGAGAGAGAGAGAGAGAGAGAGAGAGAGAGGGAGAGATGTGGTCGGCTTATCTTGGTTTCGGTGCGTGCGACGTGCGAGCCAAGATATCGATTTCTTCCTCTCTCGGGAGAGCAAGAAAGGAAATCGAGAAACAATTTCCTCCATTGTCGCACTTTTCCAGAATTTTTCCAATCTTCTCAGGCAAGTGTTTTTGCGCTCCCCCTCCTACCTCACCCCTTTTCAAAGACTCACTCGACATTTGAAATAATCGTTCCTCGTTGCAGTGCGGTCGTCGTTATTTTTTAATTTTGTATTTTACGCAAGGACTTCAATTTCACATATTTTCTAATTAAAGATTTTATTTTTTTTTCTGTAAAAGATCTATATGACGTTATAGGAAATAGTCTTAGTATTGCATTTTTTAATTTGCATGTATATAACTGTGAACGTAAGACTTAATAAAACGAAAAATGATGGGATTTTAAAATTGACTGGCAGGTTTTTGCGTGATATAATGTATTCTTATTTTATTGATAACCGTAATAAATATGCAAAAATAAATCCTCGCGTGAAAAATGGCAGCGCTTGTAAATACTAGACGAAACTTTGCGACAGCATTTAAATACATTTGAGAATAAAAGTAAAAAATGTTTTATAGGACATTTGCAATCGGAATTAATACACCATTTTTAGAAAATGTCTACGAGAAGATCTGAAGATCTATTTGACTGGATTTGACCAGACAAAGCTTATTCTTTTTGTTTTTGCCCGCACAGCTCGAGAGTAGTACATTATGTACCTGTAGATCGCGAAACAGGAGATTCTGACACGGATGTGAGTATGTTGCCCGAGGGAAGCTAAACTCTCACGGGTGACAGGAATCCCCCTGAGCGCCTGTAGTGCATATACTATTTTTTGACATTTTGGATGCGAAATTCAGACTCCCGTGCGTGTCTATGACACTTCGCCTTTGCAGCGTAGGGTTTAGATTATACTATTTCGTGTCCGCAAGACAGGCACGAGAAACCGAATTTCGCGCTCGGAGGGTCAAAAATAATGTTAACGCCGTGGGCGTAAAATATAATTTTACACCCTAGATACAAAAAATACTATTTCATCATTTGTTTTATAGGGATTTTTTGGTTCTTAATTTTTTATTTTTCCCCTTCTTTATCTTTTAAAACTAATATTGTTTATATATTACACTACAAATACCAATTTTAAAAGAAATGCTTTTTTAACTTTTTGTGTAAATCGTGTGGTATTGTGATTTTTGTAACTACGAACATAAGTTAAAATGAATGAAAAATCATCCAGAACTATATTTCTTAATTTTTTTTAGATGTACTGAATACGATCCTGATGTTACTTTGATGAACAGAGGCCCCCCACATTGTGTATAAACGGGATAAAATGAAGATTTTTTTAATTACTATAGAGAAATGTCCACTTATTCTATTATAAAATTTGAACAGCACGTTAAAACAAGATAAAATTATTGAAAATTATTTTTTATTATGCTTTCAGTATACTGTACATGTATTTGAAAATCGATATAAAATGAAAACGATACATTTGTACATTTTTTAGCAAAGTTCAAAATCTATCGTTTTAGATTTTCATCGATAGGTGGTAAGTGCAGTTTGTCCCTACACTTCCATTCTCGCTATAGGATTGGCACACCGTAGATATAAAAGGTTGTCCGATTAAAGCTCGAGCGTTCTTGACAGAACTGCTTTCACAGAGCCAACTTTAGATGCCATTTTCAGCAGCGATTTGTATCAAGGTTTCATATTACAAATACAATGCAATCAACACAGTAGCTCTAAAATATCTCAAAAATATAAATGTGTGGACGGTACTAATATATTTTGATGTGTGTATGTGTGTCTAGTAGTGAGTACGTCTTTTAAAAAGAAACAAGTCTCCTAACATACAGAGTACATTCGAGAAATATTTTGGTTTTAAGATAAACGATTTTGACAAATTCTAAATTGCTGATGCGGTATATTTAACTTATTCAATAAGATTATTGAGTCAAGAATCTCGAAGTCGCATTCGTTTATATCCCTATATTAAAGAAAAAACAAAGAAATGATCGACTCACTGTTATATTTGTTTAACGAAGATCCAATGATTCTCTTAAAAAATTCCTGATGTGCACTTCCATCAATACAAGATTTACAGCAGTATTCTGAAAGTCTAACGTTTAGTTTAGGGCACGCATCTTCTGATTTCAAGTGTAATTCAGTATCGAAAAAACATAAAATGAGCTTCTCGTTTCCGCTGAAAAAAACTAACCAATTTTATCTGCGAATCTTTAAAAAAAAGAAAGCTGGGTTATTAACTTTATTTAGTTTATCCTTATCGATTTCGAGATTTAGGAACTTCTTCTCAAAAGAGAATGAAATTTATTTTGTTACGAAGCTGACGGTCTGTTTTTGAAACTGCAGTATCAATATGTGCTTTGAGTTGAGTCTTTTTGTAGATTCCGAAAATACCAAATTGAATGGTCTTCTTCTACATACTGACAAAGGAAACCATCCATACCTATATTATATGGTACACAAATAAAAGAAGCATTATATAAAAGATTCTGTTCAAATAGAATATAGAAACTAGGACAACAGAATGTTATTTGGCCACGCCTTGTCAATTCCAAAAAAGTTACCACCACTTTACATCAAACCAGGCCTAGTTAAAAACTTTTTCCGAATCAATCGATCAATAGCGGAAGGACTTTTATTTTTTTAAATACGAAATTCCCAAAACTGGGAGACGCTGAAATTAGACAACTTATGCTTGATTTCAGTTTTGACGAAAACATCTTGAAAAAAAAACATTCTTTGGTCTTCCATAAACTGGAGTAAAATTGATGATTAAATCGCCTTTCAGTTATGATAAAAAACTATTGAAATGATGAAAATTATACATGTAACTAAAAACTTTACTCCTTTATTTTATTTAATTGGACAAAAAATCTTAACGCAAAAGTTCATTTCAAAGCCCGTTTATTTTAGACCCTAAAACAATAATATATTTTTTTGTTACCTAAATGTAATTTTGATAAGTTGTAATACAAGATAGTTGGAAAAGATTGACGAATTATTTTTTATTTCTTTTAGCATTCATTTTCACCTCTTTTCTAGGAAACAATTTTTCTGAAAATATCGAGACTTTATTTAACGAATAGACACTTTCTAAGATATAAAAATATTTTTTAATCTGACAGAATTGACATGATATAATTTCTAATTGTATAATCATATTAAATTATATCCTGAATCGATCAAGTCTGTTGGTAAATCTAATTATAGAAGCCATTGTCTTTATTTGTACTTACAATTTATATCACACTTGTGCTTAGTAACAAATCATATAACTATGTATAGGATTATTTTGTTTGTTACCTTTTTATTTGAATAGTTTGAAAGTTCTCAAAGCAAATAAACAATAGCATAAAATTTCTTCATAGAAATCAGAGCCTGGCAAGTTTAACAGTCTAGATCGAAATACGCAATGGTATCTATTGATAAATATATAAATATTTACCATGTATATAATAAAATGTATCTTATACATATATAATAGGATATCAATAATAATAATAATTTAAAAAATCACAACAACAAAGGCAATGACAATTACAACAACAACAAAGATAATTATTATAATAATAATTGTAATAATAAGTATTATATTTAAGATTGTTCTTTAATACAACGAAATATTTTATCTTATTAAGACACTTCCTTGCGTAAGAATTTCCCATTCTTTATTATAAATGCTTTGTGACCGTGATAAAAATTAATTTATTTTAATTACGTAGAATACCTTTTATTAAAAAAAATTTAATTAACTTTTCTAATTTAACATATTGAGTATAATATTGGACAAGAAAAATTAAGTTTCTTTGCTTGCGTGAAAGTTCACAATTCACGATACTACAAAGAAAATAAAGGCACCCACTCAAATTAGCAAAAGTTGTTAAGTTTATTAGCTACGTATCAATATTTGTCTATTGCACTATAACGGGATGAAATGAAAACGTGAGTAATTTTAATAATTATTATGCATGTTCTTTTAATACTTCTTTTCCCCAAGTACGGCTTCATATTTATATTTAATGTTTGGGATAAGAATACTTTTTACTGTCGTTAGAATATCTAGCCTGCGCGAATATCCACAAGATGAGAGAAACGTATCGTTTTATGTACAGAGAATAAAATATGCAAATATTTTCTTATTAAAAATTTTTGGGTTTTATAAATGTAATACTTTTAACGTACATCATTATCTTTATATTGAATTAAACATAATTCTCTATTTTAATATTATACTTAAAAACCTAATCGTTTCTACTAGATGTACGAAAAATAAAATTATAGTTGATTAAAAATTTTATTTTAACATGAGCATAATACGGTCGTTCAACTTGCCGAGAGGCCGTTAGTTCAAAGAACCCCGAAAGCTGTTAAAAGTCAAGTACCTGCAGACCCAGACGAGCACGTCCTTCTAGGCTCGCGTGTATATACATATATATGCGTACGAAACAGCGCGATGTGCGATGTCGTAAAAAATTTTCCCAATTTTCTCCGTTGTAGTTCCTCTGGACTTACTCTAGACAGCGTATAATTCGCCATCATTAACGTCTGCAGGACGGCGCCTCTCTAGCGGGCGCGTCGGTGTATGTTCGCAATGGTCTCTGCGGCGGCAACTCACGCACGCGAGAGAGTGTGAGAGAGAGAGAGAGAGAGGAGATGCGAGCAGTGCAATTTATCCTTAACGACTCGACCACGAGAGACGAGATACACCGGACTCTCCCGCTTATACGCGAGCGCGGATCTATCTCCATTTTCACTGCTCCGAATGGGTCGGGGCGTGTGCTCACGTACGTATAGGCGCGCGCTCGAGCTCGCGCCGCCGTTTACCGGTAACGGCCGTTAGAGCGCAGGAGAGAAAAGCCAAACTAGTTCTGGCCGATTTTTCAGCCGACCGGAGTATAAAGGAGAAATTCCGTGTCGACTGATCTATCATTGACCGTCGAACCGCGCAGTCGTGAGGAGCTTTGGTGAATTCGCAGCGCGAGACTGTATCTCACTTTGTCATTGCAAAGGGGACGATATTCGCTCAATGACATCCAACCCGTGAGACGACTGCTCCTCTTCTTTTCCAAGCTCATCGAGGTCAAAGGGACTTCACGATGAATTTTCTCGTTAGTACTTTCTTTTATTATTTTTTCTACTTTTGCATGTTTCAAAGTCCACCAAAGCTAGACGTTAATGAAAGCGAAAGCTAAGCTATTACTTTTTCTGGGTCAGATATGTTCATCTTTGAATGTAACAAGTCAATCTGCTTTTTATAACAAAACTTAACAAAGGACGTCAATAATCTGCCAACTAATAATAACATTAAACTATACTTAATTTTAAACAATATGAATTTATTTTATTGATTTTAATTCAATGTCTCTATAATCATTTCATAAAAATTCACGAGAGAACTGTGTTCTAGATTATTCTGCTGCTTTCGCCAGCGGCGATCTGTGCTCAGCGCTACAGGAAGAGCACGAACCCCAACGATGAACCTTTTTTACCCATCAATCCGGACTATCCTTACAACCCGAAGCTGATGAAGCGCGGCGCCGAGCAAGCAGCGCTCCAGCCACAGGTCCCACTGCCTCAGCAGTCGCAAGCTCTTACGCAACTCACGCCCGAACTCTACGCTCCCAAGGTGGACGCTCGCGACTCTTATTCCGCTAGCTACGGTCAAAGCCCTTACGGTTCAAGCCCATACGGCCAGACTCCCTACTACCCATCGGCTCTGGCTTCTTCCTATGACCCTTACTCCAAAGCCTCGTCTACAGCTCAAAATGCCTTGGCCAGCTCACCTTATTACCAGTCATCTTATTCCTCGTACAATACCAACCCCTATGGTCTTTTAGGAGCATACGGCTCTCCCTACGGTGTACCAGGTGCATCTAACTACGGCGCATCAGGTGCAGCTAACTACGCTGCACCAGGTGCAGCTAACTATGGTGCTACTCCGCCTTCGAATTTTGGAGCTTCGCCTTATGCCACCGGATCGGGACCTCCGCCTTATTACTATTACCCCCCTTACTATTATCCAAATTATTATGGTCAGCCACCCTATCCACCACCTCCTGCCGGATACCCAGGCGCGCCTTCTAAACATCATAACGACGAGGATGATGATTACGAGGACGAGAAAAGACGTGAAAAAAGCAAGAAAACTGGCAAGAACAGATTGAGAAACTCCGATCGTGATTCTAATACTGAGTACGTCGATGGTGCTAATTACATCATCTCCAGTTCGAAGGATTTGGATGGTGAGTCCAGTAGCCACCGAAGTCCTAGCCCATACAATCAAATCGAACAAGATTCGGATGTGCAGCCACGTAACGTTGTCCCGAAAGCAACTTACCGCCTTGTCAGTATTTCTGGACCGCCTCCGACAGCTGACTACAATGCTGGGCCCAGTGGATACATCAAAGTCCAACAGCTAGAACAATTGATGCGACAAGCTCTGGCTAGGCTTCTGGCACAGAATGCCGCTCAACAGGCGAATCTTCAACAAATTCAGCAAGAAGTCACTCAACAACAGATGAGTAAGGACAATCAACATCAGTACATCAGCATACCGAATACAATAGCGAAAACAGGACTGAGCTACGTTGTCAATCCCAACATCATCAACCGTGCTAATCCAGGCCAATACAACCCCAGTCAATTACTGCAGCCGGTTAACAAGCAATCTGCGTACGTTCAGAAAGCAGCGACAAGCGTGACGCTTCAGCAATCACCTGGAATTTACATTCCACCTCACAAAAATGGCAATGAACATTCAGCACCTCCAGAATACGGAGACTATGATGCTCCTGAATCTATAACACCAAGGAGTCATGCGACCGCCGAACCAACCCGCGCAAGCTATCCATATTCGACGTACCGTCCAACGCAGCAAACGAATCTTGAGGATGTTAATTTTGGCAACAAACACAAGACCAAGAGTTAGACGTAGTATTGTCATTATGTTATTTACAACCGTTATTCGAGGCTAAATAGGAATGTAAGATAATATATAATTGTGATTTATTTTCAAAATGTGGGCAAATTATGGCAAACATGTACATGTAGCTAAAAAAAAAAAAAAACAAATATAGTTTGCTCTGCAAACTTGTGGTGCGTTTATATTATGCGTTATCGATAGATCAAGCTATTTTAAAATTTTAAAGTTATGCAAAGAATATGTGTCGCTCAATAAATTATGAATTTGTAACATTTGTAAATGTAGTACCACAATATTAATTAAGTTGTATAATTTTTCTGTACATTTAAAAGATGTATATACATGATCATTAACTTTCAAATAAATGAATGCATAGAGTTTCCTATTGAAACTAATGTTTGTTGTTACAAATAAAGCTGTTATGAAAATATCCAAAAATATACGAATTATTTCTTCCTTATGTTTTTCCTAAGAAATATATCATTTCATTTCTTACTTATTTTTTAATTTCGGTTTAAAAATGTGTTCTGATGGATTATACGAAGGG
Organism: Torymus aiolomorphi; assembly: GCA_036365515.1. Classification (NCBI taxonomy): domain Eukaryota; kingdom Metazoa; phylum Arthropoda; class Insecta; order Hymenoptera; family Torymidae; genus Torymus; species Torymus aiolomorphi. Next base: position 53,007,505 of record CM070874.1, on the reverse strand, counting down.
TAAGTTTTTAAGAATCTATAATAGAATGTCTTGAATTTTGAACCACACATTCCGCACGTGATTGCGAAAGGTATGATAAATTTAATAAGTTTCTAGAAGCAAAGAAAATAAAAAAATAACGATGTCAGCATAATAAAGATTTATGTACCATGATTATAAAAAAATGTATGTATTGCTGTAAGAATTTAATTTTACATTACCATTTCACAAATTTATAGCGTACAAAACTACTTTTTATAGCTACACTATGTATTTGTTTGTATGGTTATAGCTATAAATTGCCTCCTTTCTAAGCCTGAGCTAATAACTCTTTTCATTAATTGACAAGTTCACATTTCTTTTTTTGTCCTTAAATTTCATTCTCCACTAAGAGTACTAAAAAAATTCCACTTGTTACATGACTTACCGTTTCTCATCTCGACTATCAAAACCTCTGTATCTTCCGACCACTATTATCAAAGATATTAAATTAAAAGGCTATGTATAGATAACAAGCACGCTTTCATCCCTGAAATATGCACGCAGGGCATCCAGCACCGCATTATATGTAATTCATTCGCAGGGCTCTTGTCTCGCGGCATTTTATTTTGCACCGGCACGAGTGCACCCCATTGATTAATGAATTGGTCGCTTCTCTTTTTTAATTACGGCTTTTGATTAATGCGCCCGGACGGGGCCACCGGCGAGCATTCATTAACCGTACATGCTCCCCTTTTAATTAGACGTCATTTCCAAGTTGCGCGCTCGCAGCCCGCATCGCGCGCAGAAAGGATTACACGGCGAGCTCTTCCTTTATGAAAAAGGAGAAAGAATGGATCATGCGCGATATATGGGAAGGTAACAAATGGCACTGCGAAGCCAGAGTAAGAGAGATTCTTATAAGAGCTGCAGGTGAGCCGAGCGAAGTTGAAAATGAGAGTGAGTGTATAGTGGTCAAGAGAGTGGATGTAGCCCTGTCCGGTCGGTGAGAGCCTCGCTCTCGTGCTCGCGCTCGCAGAGAGAGATGATATCGATGCCGAATGATGGTAAGATTGGATGTATAGAAAGACATGATATTTCAAAACGCCACCGTTCAAGTACGTGCGCATTTGTTTGCTCACATTCGATCAATGAGAGTGCATAACTTTTCTCGCTGTAATAACGTTATTTCTATATTATTTCAAATGAAAATTTTGCAGAAATAATTTGTATTTCATTTGTTACTAGTAAGAAACAGCAATAAACCACGAATAATGCTTAAAAACGAAATTAAAATCGTTCTGATTGTATCTTATTTTACGAAAATATTATTAGCATCTGAATATTAAGGAAAAAAGTGAAACAAGTTAATGTAGGACGCGCATACAAGCATCGGCGATTGTCATTCATTGATACAATCTAATTGACAATGCTGCCAATTTCAATAGCTGCTTTATCGATTGACACGTAGGTACTAGTGCAAACTATTGCATTCAAACCTTGGGCATTGTCCCCGTGGACACTTTCAAAACTTGAGCGTTGTCCACGTTCGAGTTTCGGATAATATCGCATATTCTAGGGCTAATACATTCTTCTGGTTAGTTTGACTCTCGATTCAGTAGAAATTCGATTTCGATTTCGCTTGAAAAATAAGTGAGAATTCCGTTGAATGCAAGAATAAAACTAAAATACACAGGCCTACATATATCATTCAGATTTAATGGACTATAATTAAATCTATTTTATTTTTTTCTTAGGAAAGTTTAAATAAAAATCGGCTAACCTTCTTCTCATTTTGTTTAAATTGTAAATTATTTTAAATTTGAACAAAAATTAAATAATGGTAAATCAATTATTAATTGAGCGATATTTTGTAGATCAAAGTTTCAATATTCTCCCATAGATGGCAGTAATAGTAACGACTTTTAAATTAAGAAATAGTATCGGTATAGAGCACTTTCACCGTACCTGCTTTATACGTGTAATTTATTTATGTTATGAAAATATCCCGACACTAAATCAGTTTAGGAAAATCATGTTACTTTCTGTATTTCACGAAGTTAACTATACATCATCTTTATAAGTAGTAATTAAATTGATAGCAACGGAGAGTCCAATTGATAATAGTTGAATTGAGGTCTAAAATTATATTTACATTACATATATGCTTAAAATGTATAATTTTGTTACTTTTTTGTTGCAAATACTTGTACAAAATACTACTAAAACAGATCAAATTATTTTATAATAAGAATATGTATTTGGGCTTTGAAATAAGTGACTTTATATCATTTAAAAATTTGTAAATATTTAACTAAAACTTTATAAAACAATATAATTAATTATGACAACAATTGTACATTAAACATTTTTCACTATAACCTTCAGTCAATTTATTTGCTTTTCCTCAAAACTTGTACTTTCTCAGTCAGATTGACAGTAACAAAGTCAACGCATTAAATATTCTTGAAAAATCACGTAAACAGCCGCGAAATGCATAAAAATCTGGAGGATTTTATACGAGCGAGCATGTAGCCATCCCTCATGCCGCGAGACCATTCTAAAAATTACGGGTGCACGTGTCACATACTTCTCTCGCTAACTGTATACACACGTCCGTCTCTGCCGCAAGAGGCGTGTGTTTTACCTTATACTGCGAGTGATAGAGATACGTACGCAGGTAAAAGCTGCTCTACAATAAATCCGGTCGGACCTATGTACTCTTACTTTCTTGCTTCTCTATACGCTAGTTTCGCTGGTCAGGAAAAGAAAGAACTGTACGGACGGCAAGAGGGATGGCCAGAGAACTGAGCTGAAAACTCATCGTTTATTTATCTCCCCTTTTCTTCTCTCTCTCTCTCTCTCTCTCTCTGTCTCTCTCTCTCTCTCTCTCTCTCTCTCTCTCTCTCTCTCTCTCTCTCTCTCTCTCTCTCTCTCTCTCTCTCTCTCTCTCTCTCTCTCTCTCTCTCTCTCTCTCTCTCTCTCTCTCTCTCTCTCTCTCTCTCTCTCTCTCTCTCTCTCTCTCTCTCTCTCTCTCTCTCTCTCTCTCTCTCTCTCTCTCTCTCTCTCTCTCTCTCTCTCTCTCTCTCTCTCTCTGTTGAGGGAATCCTCGGGTAGAATTCGAACGCGAGAAATAATCGCGCGGACGATACAAATTGAAATCGGTTATGGCCTATATCGATGGAGTTTGTGAGTTTATCCTTTGCGGTTTTACACGATGGTGTCGGGGAAAAAGATAAATTGAAGTGATAGTGTCTTGCACGTGTGCTTCGTACTCTTCGAGAACTCTTGACGGTTTTAAAAGTAATGTACGTGGTCGTATGATACAGACTTGATTAATGGTTGCTTTCGCACATTTTTCATTTTTAAAAAATGTTATAAATTTTTACAACAAAAATAATTATTGTACTTTTTTTTATTTCAAATAGGGCTCATCAATGTTTATTACAAAAACTATTTTCTCATATACATTAAAAGTGATAAGCGATGCCGAGTTTTAAAAGAGAAATCCGACACTGTATTTTTCATTATTTTAATCCAAATTTTTCCTGTGAATGAGTTGAATTGAAAACTAATAAAATTTAAGTGGGGATGCAATTAAATACTATTAAATTGTACTTTAAAGATAATTATTTAATTATGTAGAAGATAAATTCGATTATTTATGTACATATTTCATAACTTCAGAATATTGATAAACGAATAATTTAAGATAATGTATACGATTAAGTACTTCTTATATTTCTGAAGCCATTTATATACATGGAGAATAATTAATAATATTCTTGCGTTAAAAAAATTACTATTGCCAATATATTGGCAATGTATTGATAAGGCTAACATCTGGGTTGTATATCGGCAATATTTTTCCCATACTATGTGCAACATTGTATTGTGTAAAATCGTAAAATTTTTGAAAAAGTATTAACTTTTATCTATCTCTTGAATGAATACTGAACGTACAATAAAGTTGTAAATAATTTCTTCTCAAAGAATTAAAATATAAATTTCTTTACTATTTTATTGTCTCGCCTCTCTCCTTAGAGAGCAAGTAAATTCTTTGTACAAAGCAAAGTAGATACTACCTTGCCAGTCAAACAAACTTAACCTCATAACCAAGCTATTTTGCTACAAACTGAGACCGCATATATAGTATATGAAGTATTTTTATATTGACGGAAGCAGAAACGCTTGAGTTTAAAAACAAAAGTTATGTTTTCATTTTACTGTAATTTCATTTTACTGTTTTGATGATTGGGCTTTGTTTTTAAACTAAATTTTAAAACTTTTTAGAATGAAGGATAAACTCCGATTTTATAAAAAAAAATTGTTTTACATTTTCTATATTTAGAAAGTTGAGCAGTGAGAGTTTTCCTTGCATACTTATTGCCACGTAATATCTGAGAGTAAAATTATTATTACACACCCCTTAACCATTTTTTCTTGCATAGTGATGAATTTTCGAAACTAAGAGAATTTATGGATATCTTAAAGTTACTGTCATATTGCAAAATAAAAAGAAACAACCCAAAATACTTGTATGATTGCATTATTACGGTAGTAAATTTTCTATACAAAATCTTATTAAATCTTTTAATTATATTTCGTAAAGCATGCTCGACGATGAACAGAAATTGTATGCTTTTAAAAATTCTTTGGAGTATGTGTTTAAACAATGTAGAGTAAACGCGGATAAATTATATTGATTTATGAATAATAATAAATGAATTATAAACTTATACATTATTAATTAATTATAATATCATTATGCTGCGGACTTTTCTGCTTCACAAAAAGTTATTTATTTTAAGTTTTCTTATTTTTCAGTGTAAGTATAAAATGGTTTAGTTTTAGTCATATAGTTATGTAAGTTTAAACAGAAAATTATTCCATTAAATAGTAAAACAAGAAAATAAATGGAATTATTGATAAATAAGGTCTGATAAGTGGGATTCCCAATAACGTTGATAGTATCACTGGCTTTATAAGCTGTTTTCCAGAAAGCACTCCAATATATCTTTAGATTAATATCAATCATACTCTATTTATAATCATGGATTCATTTTTCAAAAACATTATTTACAGATAAGAATTGTATGATGTACTAATGACGTATTCACTATTCCTTACTCAAAAAGGAAGCTTTGGATCACTGAAATTGGTATTTGCATGCATGTCATTTTTTATTTGCCATTAATTAATGCTCTAGAATAACATCCCCTTCGCTACTATATTAGAATTTAATAATAATAATAAAAAGTATTTAAATAAAAAATATTGAGATGTAAGTGTCAGCGAGTGTAATACTTTAGAAAACCAATAATTGAGCACCATAATGCGATCACACACTTTTATCTTTTTTTGGACTAAAATTTTGTAAGGCAGAAAAAGAAAAATTGTTGTTATTGTATTGAAGTAACCCTGGTAGAAAATAAACTAACTGTGTTGGTTAACATGTTCATCAAATGGAGGCATTTCTACTTATGTTTAAGATCGAAATTTAATTAAAACTATTTAAAACTATGATTATATTTTAAAGCATATATCATATTATATTTTCAGATGTATAAATAGTTATTCTTCGTCGACAATAGTAACATAATCATGGTATGACGTTTTTAATTTAAAAATTGACAATCTATCAGGGCCCTGGTAGAAATGCTAACCAACGGCTGGCGAACCGTCAATTTTTAAATTAAAAATGTCACACCATGATTATGTTGCCATTGTCGACGAAGAATAACTATTTATACATGTGGAAAGATTATATTGTAGATGCTTTAAAACATAGTGATAGTTTTAAATAGTTTTAATTAAATTTCAATGTTAATCTTAAGTAGAAATGCTTCCACTTGATTAACATGTTAACCAAAGAAGTTGGACTATTTTCTACCAGGGGGAATACATCATAAATAAACATTAGATTAATTTTAGGTAGAATATAGCAATGCCAATATTTTGAATTGGTTGTAACTTTTCTATGGAACTATTTTGATGGAACGTCACGGGCCACACCTTAAATTACTTGCATTTTAGTATAAAGATTTAAATTAGTAATTGTTAAATGCCAGCAATTACACCCTGGTGGAAATCGGTTCCATTATTTACCTAATAAATAGCTAGTTTCCTCAATAATCGTCGAAAACTAGACACTTTTCTTGGCCATTTTTATCCATCGATGAAACGAGTTTTCCGACCATATTCACAATTTAATAGACAGAATAATAGAATAAGTTTTTCACAGGTTTACATCAGCTTATTTATAAATATTTAATAGACATTTTTTAGTTGGGAAATGGCTAGTAACAGACTTGTTATTATGGCGAGGAGTGAGAGAGACATAATGAAATGGAAGAATCATTGTTTTCGTTTGTATCCCATGAAACAGTACTGTAAACGAAGGAAATACCAATAATTCGTGTTTATATTTTCTTTAGCTATCTTTTTTTAATAGTTGTTTTTAAATACATGATGAAATTATAAAGAAAATTTCGTAAAAATATTTTAATCTCCATTAAATAAAAAAATATGACCGAAAAAATCATTTCATCACTAGTTAAAAACCACTTTATCCCACTTGGCTCACTTTATCAGAAATTAGGTCTGTTTACGGTCTTCCACTTCTAGACACTATTAATATTTATTCTTTTCTTTTGTTTCAGAAAATTTTGGTCTAAAAAAAGTCAAATGCGTAAAACTCTTCTAACTTAATTACATAAAGATGTAATGGTACTTTAATGACACTATTTAGCTTTCAAGCGATCAGATCAGCTTATATAGGTCTTGGTGTTTCCGTGAAAGTTTTTTTGCTACATTGTAATATCCAAATTTCATTATTATAAGGCGAAAATCTATCCATATTCTAGGCCCACTGTTAAAATAATCTTTTCTTGAATTCTAATTTGCACTGCGGGATGATAATATTGGACCAAGTGTGTGTGTGCGCGCGCACGTGCATATTTATATCTCTATATTATTTATAAGATTTCCTCCAAGCAAAGCTTATATATTATTATTATTGTACACTATTATGTTACGAGTGAGCTATCGCAACTTTTAATAATAAAAAGTAACGGACCCTGGGATTGAACGAGAGCCACCGACTCGCGAGTCAGAAACACTGCCAACAAGCCATGGCCGCCACCGCTCGACTTTCTGCTAATCGGCGTCATATTGTAATCGGGCGTCTTGCTTATTTCGTTCTTTCATATTTCGTGTAAGTATCCACACGTAACAATTGTATCAAAAGAAAGTGAAAGTCAACTATTCAGCTGTTTCGAAATAATAGTATTCATTTGCTAAATCCGTTGCCGATTTTTTTCTCACATCAAACAATCCCTCAACTGTCTGATCCACATACCAGAACCATCAAATTTGCGTATTTGTCTACTCGTAAAAGTTCAACAGGCTTTTACTCCTTTCGCCGTGCGTCCAATCAATAGATCCCGTATATAATATCTTACTAAAATGATATATAATAATATCATGACGAAAGACTGTGTGCTTTCATATCCGATCGCCAATGTCCGAGCTAATAACGCGCCTCGGGTCGTTAAACCGAATTTGCGAGACGATGGCTTAAGTGAACGTCGGGGGAAAGTTTCACCTCTTAATTGAGATTATACTCGGCCGGTCATCCGTTCGCTGCTGCCGAGATACGATTCACATAGTACGCCATAGTTCCATACCCATTGACAGCGCTCAAACGGTGTCTATCAGAAAGATGGAATCTCGCCAGCGAGAAAGTTAAGAGCGAGGCTCTGGCTTTGTGAGCCCGCCTATCACCAAACAATGCTGCGTTCTGCACTTTGCGCTAAAAGTAATGACAATGAATAATGCAAAGGATCATTTTTCCTGTGAAGTCGTTGATACGGTGTGGCTGTTTCGTGACTTTGAAATTTTTAATGGGTCAGAGCCAGTTTAGATTTGCAGGATTCATTTGCATATTCTCACGTGAATATGAGCGGATGTAGAAGTAATATTTGTACAAACTTATCAAGTTTCATGGTTTAATTTTTTTGTTTGTTGGTGAAAAGTGAAAGAAAATTGGTTTTTCCTAGCTTCTGGCTTTTTTTTATTGCATATTTACCGAAACTAGATACGTTGTTCATATTTTACAAAATAAAATATTATTCGACGATAGTTCCGGAAGTACAGTGATAGCGAATAGAACGCTCGACCTTTAAATTGGGAAACCAGCATCTTAATTACACGACTAACTATACGTTTTTGAAAAAGTCTGAATTAGGCAAAAATGCGTCGCTATTTTCCAGCTGACGCCCAAACTCAAGTGTCTCGTCGGTTTACAGCCGAAAAGCCATAATGAGCGTCGCCTGACACCGCGGTTGCTATTATACCCTTTTACAATGACTCATTCATTTGCAGAAATATAATACTTTATACTAATTTATACTATAATGGAAAAAGAGAGTAATCGATAATTAAAGTTCCGATAATCAATTTCAATAATAACCTATTGCCTTCGAGCATTCAAAATCAAGCAAATAGCCTGTTGTTGACGGTACGATCTATGTTAGGGTAAAAAAAGTACGACCGCGGGTTATACCATGTATACCATGGCATATACGCTATCAGCGCCTCTAATACTCATTGTAGCACATTTGTTAAACTGACTTTTTCCCATTTCCATGTTGAATGGGTGAGATGAAAAACTGCTTGAGTCCAAAACAAAAAATTTCAAACTGAGGAAGATATTTTACTCAAAACATGCAACTATAAGTTTTTATTATGAAAAGTAAGCAAATACCATACATATCATGTATATAATCTCAACGAATGTGTTGTGATAATTTTTACTCTAAATCATTACCTATTAACTTCAGAATGTCTTCTTTCTACCAACTCAAAATTTATGTTTTGGACTAAAACCGTTTTTCATCTCACCCATTCTATTATTCATACGATAAATTTAAAATTATGCAAAAGAAATATGTTTATCAGGTCGATGAGCACCACTTTCTGTCTTAATCCCCTTTAAATTACTTTTAGCAGCTCATGATTCGAGATAACTCAAGAAATTGAAAAAAACTTTTTATTGGATAAGTCAGAAAATGATTATAAATTATCTCTGAAATTTTTCAGAATTTGTATTCACCAATAAATTTATCTAAGCTTAATAGAATTAATAAATAGATAAATTTGCAAATGAATACATTAAATAAATTAATAAAATAATGTTATAATTATTTGAATTTTGATAAATTTTAATAACTAATATTCTATGTGTAACAGTAAGTATAATCAGTTATTACTATAATACGCACCGTTTAAAAACATTGAGAATCACGTTTCAACGAATATTACCGTAATCGATTTTTCAATATCCAATATTCTACGATAAAATTAGACAACTTAACCCTTTGTCATTCATATAATCGAATCTATCAATCGAAAGTATATTTTATTTACAGACTTACAAAGTAGTTGCGCTCATATACACGAATCGACATCCTATAAAATTACGGGAAAGTAGACTGGCACGGCGAAAGGAAGCGCGCCAAGAGGAAATGAACGTTTTTTTCTCGATCCTCTTTTGAGCGTGTGGAATTTTTTCACCTTCACCCCATCCGATCTCTTTGTTGGCTCGGGCGGTACGTTTCCGATCCGCAGTAAAGGTGGTTCTCGTATTTTCGTTCTTCGTTAGTGCGACTTGAACTTTCGCAAGGAAGCTTGGAGTTGCAGGTTCGATTTATTGCGGCATTGGATCGTTAACAAGTCCGTTTCTCACACTAATACATTTTTGCGAATTTCGTTAGATCATTTCTCATTTCACTTTAAATTAAATGTATTGAGAAAAAATAGATGAAATACAATAATATAAAGGTGCATTTATTTTCTAAGAAATTTATTTTGCAGCGTGAAAATGAAATCAATGGAATAACTTCTTTATGTGACTTTTTAATTAATATAGATATACATGATTTGAAACATTCCTAAGTTGAGGATATAAACAAGTATTTTTATAAAAGCTACAGTATTTTAGGGAAATAAGTTATTAAGTTTATACAAAGGAAGATGTGACATTTTCCTTACTTGATAACACCTTTTGAAAATGGTCTAATAGAATGTAGACATTGAATTCATCTACCATTAGGAATTTAATATTGTATCTATTATAAAAAAGAAATATAATTAAAACTTGATTATAGTGATGAGATAAATACTAACTAGTCTAAATTCAGTCGAGAATTACTATTAAGAAATACGCTTAAACATTTTCGTTACGAAATACCTCATTTTTCGTGCCTTAGTCTGTAACCTGAATTTGGTTTCGGTTTTTAGCAGTGTGTTAATATTTATTTACGGTAAAATGTATTTTATTCCCATCTCTACTATAATGGCCGTTTTATAGCCTGAAAGGCGGGGCAAAAGTGGCGTCTGATTCCCTCTTTTACTTTATGGTGAATTGGGTTAAAACTAACAAAATTATAACACATAAATACAAAATAACTTTTCAAATCTATGAAGTGGCCACAGTGGCGATGGGAATAAAGTACTATATGTAACACGGGACTAGAGTCGATCAATCATTCCCGGGGGTGATCACTTCCCTCGCTCCGCTACGCTCGCTCGGGCAGTGAACTCACCCGCGGGAATAATCTGCGACTTTAGTCCCTTATTACATATTGTACTATTATTTGCGTCTGAACCACACTCTTCAAGAGAAGAAAACTGTTAAAAGAAAAAATAAAATGAATCGAGCATGACTACCCTACGCCTTTACTACTTTCAACTAATTCATCGAATAAAAATGCAAAAGGTAAAATTAATTCAGAAAAAATGAACAGCACTAAATCCTCCTCATCCCAAGGCATTTAGAAAAACGTACGCAACACGAAGGGGAAAAAGCGAGAAATTTGAACGTCGAAGCATGAATAAAATATGGCCGTAAAACTGTATTACGAGGAGCGTTAAATAAAATATCTCTGCTCTCGTCTTGACCCCCTCGGTCCTGCAGTCGTCGCAGTTCTTCTATTTTCCATAGAATCATGAGGGTCAATGGCTCTCGCTCTTGAGCGATGATGAATTCCCCGCTTACATTTTTCGCGCGCGCCATTCAAATTTTATGGTTTTCCGCTTTCATCGTTCTCCCCGCGATCGCCTCCGGAGTCTCCGCGCGCGGCTCGTTCATCACCTTCCGGGTAGTTATGTTTTGCTCTCGAGAGCTCGCGCGTACCGCGAAGAAAGTCGCTCATCTTGCGCTCGCTGCCTGCAAGAGCGCACACTTATTTCGCCCAGCGCAGCTCCCTGCTACAGCCACGCTTCCCGTCCGCCTGACGCCATTTAATTTATGATTTATTTTTTCACGCTACCGCCCGTTTATATTCTTATTAAGTGCCAAGTCTCACCTTAAATAAATGTTTTATGTTTTATTTCAAGGTGATTAAGATGAATGTTATTCGAATACATTTTGTAATGATTTCTCAAAATTTTAGTCTAATCGAACCTTAATATTTTTCCTTATAGGTTTACATTAAAGAAATATGAAGTAAATGGTCTTGGAATTATATCTATACAGTTTACTTCTAAAAATACATTACAGCTATGCCATGTTCAGTTCTATTTTTTTATTTAGTTTGCAATTTTATTCATTATATTCTACATATTCTTTCATTTAAAAAAAATTATTGATAACACTCTGTTATTTTGGATTTCATTTAATAACTATATCATGCAGGAAAAGAGGAAAATAAAAAGAAATCCAAGCTTCATATTTATGGAAACTTCAACATTCTAAGTAACAAATTTTATGCTAATGTCAAAAGAAAGTCGTGGAATAATTGCCAAAGATAAAATTTTAATAATTAAGTCCATAAAATTAATGAATGTTATTGTTAAAAGCTATTAGTATTATTTTTTAATTCTTTTTTATTATTATACGTTCCATATGTTCGGGTTTCGTCCATTAAGTAGTCTTGCAAATAAATTCTACATTTTTTTCCATTGTTTTGAACTATAGAAGTTCATGTAAAATTCAGTGATCGATTCCACTATTTTTTAGTACATCTTGAATTCAGCAGCTGATTGACTTCGAATCCCCATCTTGATAAACTGTTTTAATAGTTAAAATAAGATATGTTACATTATTTATATTTTATATTTCTATAACATTGTAAAGTTCAAAATACGCAGAAGTTTAAATTTTCTTCAAATTTAGTTATTTCCGACGTAGGTTGAACTGGATTATGCGACGGACGTATATTGACTGAAATTTGCTTTTCAAATTTTTTCTTTTATTTTTTACTGAATTGAATGTAAATCTTTTATAGCTTTTTGGAAAAATAATTTTCTCATGATGAGAAGCTTAGTTCCTTTGTCGAGGATTTTCGAAAAAATTTTTGATCGCTTCGTTTTTTATAACCTTGTCCAAATACAACTTTATCAGAAGTAATATTTTTCTAAATTTTAAGGAAATTCTTTAAACTCCCAGCTGTTTTACTTACAAGTTAGGGTTACTGCATTGAAGAAGTACGAGTCGATCTCACACTCTTCCTCGCAGAGACTTTATCGTTTAAAAGATTTTAGGAATTTGCTTTACTCCAAACAGAATCAGATGGATACTTCTGATATACGGCGCTTTTTTCGCAATACCCTTTCAAGTCTTCTTCATTGATGAAGCGCTTTTATATACCTCAGTGAAATCTTTTTCAAATAAAAGGTTGTCGATTTTTCTTCGTTTTGCGACACCTTTAGCTCTAAAATTCAATCTGAACAATATAAAAGGATGTCTTTTATCCGATATTAAGCGCCCAACATTAAGAATTTTTCCATCGATATAAAATGAAATATAAAAAATATTTTTGTAAATTTATAATCTTCTTGATAAATTGCATTCTCAACTTTCATATTTGAGAATGCTAAAAGAAAATGACTATTTATATTTTCACTTTTTGGTATAACACACCATAGACACGCAAAAAAATAAAAGTGAGTGATTTGGTGGTGTACAGAGATTTCGTATATGCCATCTATTATTAATGGTTTCTATCTTTAAAAACTGACTTTCTGCTTTTTATGAAATTAATTTTTAAAGATGTGATATGTACTCTTAAGTGAACGAAACCCGTCTTTGTTAGAATTCTCGAGAAATAAATACTTGATTTGGGGATAGTTGTGACAAATAACACTCACATAAGGTGTAATTTGATTATTGAGTACTGGGTCTTCGGTACCTATCGAAAATAGCTCGTTCTCGTAGAGTGATTATTGACTAAGTACTGCTCCCAAATAATTTTTTTATTAATCGTATTTTAAAATACATGGTAATTGAAAATATTCTTTTTTTGTATTTTATATCTAATTAAGATATGAAATAACTGATAGAAATGAAAAAAATTCCTTTCTTCTTAAGTGAAATAAAATACTTTTACTCCAGGAGAACTTATTCGAATAAAAGGATTTTATTTTTAATATAAAGGGACTATTCTCTGCGTGGATTATCTATTTACTTTATACCCAACACTTTGATGTTGGCATATTGACAGATTAATTGCATAAAAATGCAAAGACGAAACTATATGGTCGGATAAAAACTATGATCTTACTTTTCAAGGTTGTCAATCTAAATTTGAAAAGAAAACGTTTTCTTTTCATACTAACTCAAAATAGCTTTTTCATCGCGTCATCTAAGTGACTCCTTTTTGAACGCGTTAATGAAATAGCCTCCAGGTTTGAAAAAACACTCTTCAATTTCTGTCTCTCGCTCGAATGCTCTTTAGAGTTTTGATCCAGTACTTATCCGCAACAAGTCGCGAGCAATCCTCAGTGCTATACTTATTATACGTTGTCTGAAAAGAAGTCTGGCGCACTCACACAGTTCGCGCAAGAGACTCACACTACTCACAGTCGAACGCCCCATTACCACACTAATGAAGCGAGTAACCATTTCACGCGGCCGAAGATAATCACGCGGGGATTTCATGCAGGCACGTCGTCTCGGCAACACTAGCCGCGGGAGCGATTACAGAGATCGTAGACACGGTTGCTTCCTCGTTCGCGGTGGCGATATGGGGGTGTGTTTTTCGCCCTACATAGCTCTGGCGCCGTTAGAGCACTGTGGAGATTTTAACGGTTGGATTTGTGCAAATGTAACAACAGGAAATGATTCAAAAATATCTTGACAAGAATTACATTATTCGTCAATTTTTAGTTTATTTTCTGCCTCTCTCTTTTTCTTATATATTTTAAAAGCAATTATTTTAGAATTTTGTAAAGATAAAATTAATGATAAGATAAAAGTGATAATAAATAAGAAGAGGCAAGAAGGATAATAATTACAAGACGACAACGATTAGCAGAAATCTGAGAGGTGGCGGCAGTGGCTAGTTCGTGGAGTATCTGACTCGAGAGTCCGTCACTTTTTACTACGAAAAGTTGCAATAGCTCACTCGTAACAATGCATTATAAAAATTAATGTTATCTACTGTCGTAAACTTGGGGTTATAAAAGCACGGACTGCTGAGCACTAGAGTGAGCTGATTTGTAAAGGAAAATACGAACAGCAGAGTCACTTGATTTCAATAGCACTAAGGCTCTCGACTGGCGCTACGATCACCCTTACAAGGTGTAAAACAATAGAAATTTTGTTTATCTGATTTGACGATGCACAATGGACGTTACCCATCGATCAGTCTTCTACGCAAAGCGGTTTACACCTTGTGTAGTTGACTGGTGATGAGTGACATCGGCTTAGATTCTTATGTAGGGCGACAGCACTGTTGGAATTTATTACGATATACAAGAAGAACGCATTAGGTACATTTATGTTTTTTACACCATTAAGATAATTTATGCAAATTAATCCTTCTACTGCTTTTCACGTTGACGCTATAATTTGCGAAACTGAAAACATTTTACAGACTAATACTCAAGTAACTTCGAATAGACTGCTCCTAACGGAGACATTTCAAAGTGAAAATTTACGGAAGCACTGTTAGCAAAGTTGCAGGTGTGTAGCTTGAAAATTGTAACTGAATTCTTAACTCTCATTAGTCTTACGAGCAAAATCTTAAATAGAAAGTTGGCTCCAAATTATATCTCGGATTTCCTAAATGATTTTATAGCAAAAGTTTTTAGATTGTTCAAAATATTCTTGTTATGTATTACGAAACTAATAAATGCATATTATATAGTTCTTTTTAAACTATAAATTAAACATTAGCGCAGTCGAAGTAGTGAATATCTAAAATATAAATTTAAAAATGTTTCCTTCAGACCTTGATATATTATCTAATGTCAAAATATTTAATATTTAATTTAATAATTTATATACTCAACTTTATCATAAAGTTGTTGTAAGGATAGAAACTTCTACGATGCCTATAATCTTTTATTTTCATCAAGAGATTGGCATTAGGGTACTTTACATGCATATAGTAATATATTTTTCAATTTCTGATGTGAAAAGGAGAAATGCATATTATATTAACAACATTTCACTCGAGTTAGCTTGAAGAAAAAAAGAAGCAGCAAAGCCAACGTATCCTTATATTATCTCTTGTCTCGCTCGGTTTAAGTTCACGCCGCGGTCGGAACTCTGGCGGCAAATCTACGCTCAGGCGCGCGAGCGCGCGCGCAAGCGTAATTGCGGTATCTATCTCTAGACGCGGCGATCGATGCATGCTGTGTACTGCGCCGCGCAAATTAGAAGTTGCAGTTGGCAAATTAGTGATTTCGTTCATTAAGTTTTCTCCTTTTCCACTGTATTTTTTTCGTCGCGCGCTGCGTATACGCGCGAAGCCAGAAAGTACGCCACGCGGCTAATGGCTCGCAACGGTTTAATTCAAACTCGATGTTGGGTCTCGATTGAAGGGTAGCTTGCAGTGGGAACAAATAAATCATAATCGCGGTAGATGTAGCGTTAATGTCGGGTTTTTAAAAGTCGTACTGTACTTTTGCGCTGCTCTTAGAGCCGTCAAATATTGCATCTGATTGCGATCTAAGAATTTCTTAAAAAAATTTTTCGCGTGAGAAAACGTCTATAATTAGATTACAGAAATAAAAAAGTAATTAAATATAAACTGACAACTAAAGACTCAATAAACTACTCTGTAATTAATGATTTCCACAAAATGTTTCCGGAATCAAATCTTGAAACTACAGAGATGAAATATTTCTTTCATGTACAAACGTTAGTTTTTAATTGCAGCGTTATATTAATGTCACTAGTAGACTCTACACGGAGAGAAAATTTTCAGTAAAAATTATAAAAAGTTCCATAATTTTTACCGAACTTCACCGTACTACGGTAACAGACTGACATTTTTGTAAATTTTACAGAACAGTTCGGTAATTTTCTAATATGCACTGAAAAAAATGGACTCGGACTCCCCCTTTCGGGAGATCCGAATAACAACATTTATTTATATTTTAAACATTTATTAATTATTTAAAGTTGAATTTTATTAAGGAAATAATAATTTAAGACAAGAATAAATTAAATAAAGAAATTAAAAAATTTTCAGTGGCATCGAGATTTGAACCTGGGTCCTCAGCACAGCAGTCGGGCACGCTAACCATTTACCTACAGAGACATATGCATCATCAAATTCTGGAACTTGTATATTCAGTACCGTTACTTTTATACGAAAACTTCCAAACCTTCTCTTAAAAGTTACTGAACAGTTCGGTAATTTTTACTGAAAATTCTATAAAATGTATAGAAAGTCAAGTAAATCCGCTCATTTTGGTAGTCTGTTACCACAGTACCGAAAAGTTCAGTAAAAATTGCCGAACTTTTTGTAATTTTTACTGAAATTTTTCTCTCCGTGTACCCTACTTAACTCAGCGAACATACATTTCTCACTTTTCTAATTAAACTGAGATTCTAAAACACGTAAAAATATTCTCTACTCTTTAAAAATAGGATGGCCGGAGGTTGTGAAGCATTTAAAGCTTGATTTTGATTGGTCTGTTAGAAATAGGCGCGAAAATTCGCTACTTCCACTACATTTAAATTTTTAAAGCTAAATAATTAAATCAAATTAGAATAAAAAGATTAATTTGTTCATGCTTTGAAAAATTATCTGATTACCCTACCATTTAAACTAATTAAAATGAAATCATAATAATGAAAAATTATATATTCATACCCTCAAAAACAAAATTCTGCTAGTAAGTAAAAATTTACCGACTCGAAAGCATCATTCTTGTTATGTCATTATCTGCCTCAAACTCCAAGATAAGCAGAAAAGTGTTATAAGCGTCATAAAATAAGAAATTCATATATTAAGTTTTCCTGAACATGGATGTAGAGATACTATTAAAATATAAACGTACAACACAAAAGATTATACGATCACGCCTATAATTGCGGACGTATTTTTGGCCAATCATCGATACATCGCGCATCAGAGAACTTCCAGCTCTTGCGAATACCGGTTAACTTATTTCTTCCTCCTTTTCTTTCTCTCTCTCTCGCTCGTGGATGATGGACGCGGACGAATCGCTAGCGCTTTATGGCTATCCTCGTAAATTCCACCTCGTGAAATCTCAATTTTCCGCAAATGGATTCGGTTATTATTGCCGTACATATACGCGTATTAAGCCTTTTTGCGTGCACGGGAGATTTAATGGTACACGCGCGATTTTATGGACGTTAAACGGATTGTCGGTAAGGAAATTGCGTCTGCGGCATTGAAAAATTCGCGAGGCGCGCGATGTTACACATTTGTCCGCGCGGTTCGACTGCCCGCGAATGATTTATATATATGCTCGCTCAATTGAGATGCATTTTCCAGGAAATATTTATTGAGGATACACTTTGATTAAGCGAGTATAGGGATCACTAACTTATCATGGAATTTAGGTTAAATAATATATCAAACATGGCAAAGAACATTCTCAAGCATCTAATTTGATTAAAGAACCATCTATGGGTCTAGTGCGAATTCATTAATTATATCATTGCGGACGTGTTTTGCTTATTACTGATAATACAGAATACCGCACTATTCACATCAATTCAATGGAATCATTAGAATAGCGTACTCTGAATAGAATTTCTATCATAGCTAAGCGTATGCAATTGCGAAATTGATTAATAAAATATTTCCGACGGATGAATATCAACTCTATACATATAAGTACAATGATGGAAAATGAAAATTGTTAAATTATTCGCAATTAATTTGATGATTTTTAAATTACTGACAGTATCTTCAAGATGCATCATGGAATTGAAATATACTCGATACTACGATTGAAAATGGTGCCATATTGATTTCTTGCACCCATACCATCAAACTTCCTCGATAGTGCGACCAGTAAATTGCAATTCCATGATATTCTGAATTAAATTTGATTATTATCCCTGGTAGTAACCAGAATTTCTGCCTAAGCAACCATAAATTAGCTATAATATTTATTAGTTATAAATAAGCTACTCTGTTAACTATATAAACTAGCTAAAATATCGTTAATGTTTGCTTAACCGTCGACAAGCGATATTCGTTAGCTATAAATTAACTAATTTTTATAGCTAACAATTGCTTAAGCTTTAAAAGTATTGATATTTCTTTAGAAATTAGTCTAAGCGTGGAAACGTATACAGCATGGTCCAGGTATTCGGGGTGGCCAATGTAAAGCCTATAGGTGGTGCGCTCCATAAGCTTTTGCGTCTAGGTATGGGAATGCATCGAATGCGAGGCCTAGGTGGTGCGCTCCGTAGTTTTTTGCATTTCGGTATCGAAATGCATTCAATGCGTGGTCTAGGTGGTCGAGGTAGCCGTTGGCGGTGTCTAGGTAATGCGCATCATAGTTATCATTGCCCACCACGTTTTCGATGCGTTCCAACACTTAGAAACAAAATACTACGAAGCGCACCACCTAAAGTCCATCATCGGCCACCCCAAAGACCTAGACCACGTATTCGATGCGTTTCAACACCTAGAGACAAAAAACTACCGAGCGTACCCCCTAGACATCGTCATCGGCTACCCCGAACATCGGGGCCACGCATTCGATGCGTTCCAACACCTAGAGGCAAAAAACTACGGAGCGCACCCCCTAGACATCGTCATCAGCTACCCCGAACACCTGGATCACGCATTCGATGCGTTCCAACACCTAGAGGCAAAAAACTATGGAGCGCACCACCTAGACTCCATCATCGGCCACTTCGAACACCTAGGTCACGCATTCGATGCATTCCGACACCTAAACACAAAAACTTGTGGAGCACACTAGGCTTCAGCATCGGCCACCACGTACATCACCTATAGTCCACGCATTTCATACGTTCTGACACATAGATGCAAACTTCTACATATACTATTTTGCTCTTAAACATGAAATAAACTGAAAACTAGGTAATTTCTGGTTAATATTTTTACCAAAGCTTAAATATAATATAATAAGTCTCATCATACGAATTATCTTGAGGTTAAGCAAAAAAGATCTAAATAAACATTTAAATGTTTTCCACAAAGTTTCATTATATTTTGTTGCTTTGCACAGGCATGCAAAACGTTCATTTATAATAATTATTGTTCGTGTATATCATAATTGTATTATTAGTTTGAAATATAAAATTACTTGTTTAATGTAATGCATTAAACGCCAAACACACTCTAATCGCATCTCTTCAATCCTCACATATTATATATAATTTAATTTTAAACAAAAAAGTAAAAGTGATTCTTCACAATTCATCGAACTTTTCTTGCTCAATAATGTTCCGTACAAAAGTAAAAATAATGATAAACTAATTAACACGTTATAAAAAACTTATAGCTAAGATGCCAAAGTCTAACCAGTTTTTCGATATCTGCGGTTAATTTTTAATGAATTCTGACTGAAAATTCTGTTTATATTTTTTACCACACCCTAATCGAAAGTTGACAAACTATAGTTGAATCTTTTTATCCTTCAGGCGCGATATTCAATATTTCGTGTTCGTCTTGCAGGCGCAAGATTGCCTATATTCTGGTTCTAAGAAATTCGCGCATCGATACACATCCAAAAGGTCACAAAATAGTATGTACTCACCATGAGCGATAAGGGGATTCCTGTCACTAATACCCTGGTAGAAAATTAATCATAAATTGGCCAGAATATGGCTAAGCCATATGCTGGTTAAGCATATTCTGGCCAACTTATGGTTAATTTTCTACCAGGGTATGAGTTTGGCCAATATACTCTCATTCGTGTCAGAATCTTCTATTTGGCGTCCTAGGTACACATGTATATACAATATACTATTTAATATCTTTAATCTATAAAACGAGAAAAATATTATTTAAAAGTTATTTAAGTCGAATTAATAATTATTTTAAAATAATTTCAAAATCTCTGATCATAATGTACAACTAATTTGTTACATCAAATTCCAAATTGATACAGAATTTCGTTCAGAGTTCAAGACAAAATCTTACTTTGTAAAGAGAAACTCTTTTCAGAATGTCCACGTCGTAAGCATCATTTTAACGGCGAAGAAACTTAGTTTTCTGCTTTATGTATAAGATGGAGATACGACCTTAGTTTTTAGTACGGAGAATTTATTTTTTAATTAGATTGCACGAATAAAGGACAAACGTCAAGTGGTACGTGTGTCGCAGTTAACGGTTGTAAAAAATTTGAAAAGAATTTAAAAAGTTTTCTTATATGAAAATAAAATACTTCCTGTTTAGACGGGTGGGGCTGCAAGTAAGAAGAGTTCATAACCCCGTCGTTGGTTGAGATAATTATAGTATTGACGATATCCAGCTTACGTGCTCCACAGTTCTTGGTGTCTAGATGCGCATTATAGAACTAGTTATATGAACACTATAATTCAGCGTCAATTTTTATCTAAGCATAAACAATTAATGAAAGCCATTCTTGGAGCCCATTATTGACGATCTAGCGTAGTCGAATTATTCGTGCAATTAAAATACTTTATCTAAATACGATCTTAGTTCCGGATTTATATATAAAGTGAAATGCAGAATATCTCTTGCGTACGTTGTTATGACTTACGTCATATTTTTGCGCGGTTTCTCGGATAAAATATGCCAAAATTTCGGTTAGATGTTATCTTGCAGATTTGAAACAAGCTAGTATACCGATTAAAACTATAGTCTTATTTCTTGTAAATATTAAATTCTAATTTTAGTAAATGGAATAAATGTTTCTTTTTCTATTACATAAATAACACTTATTTTATCGCCATACATAGGTGTTTAATTTTCACAATTGTACCAGCATCAAAAGTCCGTAAGTACAAACGCAGCAATTATCAATCTGGAGCACTTGGGCGTAAACACAATATCCGTAAAAGACTTCCTCGACAGGCGTGTAACAAAAAGCATTCACTCAGAACAACGAAGACAGGGCGAAGAAAAAAGCGCGACAAGATGAACGACTTTTTGCAAGACGCACCGCTCGCACGCACGTCGGAAGTAATTAGGATATATCGCACCCCGGCCTTTCCTAAATTAAACGCCCGCGGTGAAAGTGCCTGCACGCGTTCAATCAAAATCATTGTTTTTCACCTCTAAACGCCCTATACGCAGCGGTTTGCCGCCACCGTTGCGCAATACTTTAAATCCTGCTCGCCTTTCTCCGAACAAAGGAGAAAAAAAACTTTTCAATTACAACCCACGCGACAAATCGGATCTCAAAAGACATGAACCGGCATGGACTGAAGGTTAGCCGAATTCTCGTCGACGCGTGTATAATACGCCGACTGTTATTGCGTAAGGTCATTAACGTACGTCGTGTGGTTACCGTTTGGGGAATATCCGAGGAGCCAGGCAGGTATCCTACGTGCTTTTTTATAAGCCGTATTTTTTGTGTTTAGAGTCGGAAAGAAAGTAGTTCGATGTTGCGCAACGTGCGCGGAGCGGCTTTTTTTTCTGTGTCGAATATTTCGGAGGATAATTTATGCAGTGAACGGACAGCTGGATCCTCGGAAGTAGAAGATCGCCTGATAGGAGCCTTTGTCGGCCGACGCGGATATGCGCGAGAGAGTAAAAGTTGATAAATAAAATTTTTTTATGAACATCGCTGTTTTGTAAGATGAGTTTTAAATGAGACAAGGATAAAATTTCAATAAAATGTTCGGATTGGCTAAATTAATGTATCATTTATTAATGCAAGAGGTGAGTACGGGTATAATGCGCCTTCAAAGTAATGTTTGTTGATTTATTTATCAATTTATTTAAATAATATATACGGGCAAAAAACCCTTTACAAAAATGGTTAGAAAATGAAAATAATATAGTGAGGTGAGGAATCAGTAACAAAGTCAATAAATAGTTGTTAATGATTTTAGTCTAGCTTTGAAACTTAAGATAGAAACCCCATTTCTAGTAGAAGAAGGAAGGAGGTTCCAGGTCCTTTTGAAACTATTTGACTAAGCATGTAATCCTTTGAGGATAATGACAGCCTTTGAAATTAATTTTATCTTGATTCTTTTATTTCCATTTGAGAACTAACGAAAATTTCGCCTCATTATTTAGATCGTAATAATCATCGGTACGCATCATACTTATATTCAAAAATTGAAATTGAGCTTGTGTTTTATATATTTACTTTACACAAAATAGTTATTTAATACTTTCTGGCATATACTTTGCCAAAAAAGAGAAATCACAAAAAGGTAGCGAATAAAAATATTCATATGCATATGAATGAAATTCGGCTACGATTTCGAAAGAAAATTCAATTTAATTAAATCGATTTCATCCTTTACTCACCATAGCTTTTATCAATTTTATCAAAAAATACCGAGTTCGTTCATACAAACTGACAAAACACAGAAGTCATACATTTGCATATATTTGAAAATATACAGAATTTGGAGAAACTATAAGATACGAAGATTGTTATTATAGCTTTGTTTTTAAAAGAAAAAGATTCATAAAGTTTTTTGTGTCTTTTCTGAATTTGAATATTTTATGATTATGTTAACCGATATCTGCAAATTCGTTATAAAGATAATTCTTTCAAACGTATATTCGTATATAAGCCCTCAAAGTATTCCGGAAATTTACAAAAATAAGTAAAAGTTTTAAATTCTTAAAATAATGATTAAATCGTAAAAAAAATTTTAATCTAAAACAAATATTTTTTTGTAAGAATCGTTTTCAAATGGTTATTGCTGTTAATATAATAGTACTCGTATTTTTATGTATGTGGGGATGTTTTTCTAGCAGCTAGTTATCTATATTATAAATCTAGATTGAAATAAATCATTAATTTTGATAAAAGAATTGAGTGTCCATGTACGTAAAAATACTTTGCAATATGGTACCATTCTCTTAATAAAAATATGACTTTATTATGCAGGCACTCCAAAGCTTATAACGAAATCCCAATGACACTGAAATTTTTACGCATTTTCTTTTGTGATAAAGTTTACTGGAATTATCGAAAGCTAAAGTAGGACAAGGTCTTTAAGGGTTTAGTGCCATTCAGCGAATGCTAGGTTAAATCTGCATAATAAAAAGTAAAACTTTGATATGACTGTTCTTGTGCAATATATGATAAGTATTTCGTTTTTTGCAGTCATCCACAATATATTAAGAAAAACGAATTTAGGCAAAAAAACGTGACAAAATGTTCTATTATCAGATGCATCGTTTCCCATACAACCATCATCCACCGAAACGAAAGCAACGGTACCGTCAACAAACCCATCGTGACCCACAAGCCCCGTACGTTAACGGAACAGACAACCTTGCACCTTGCGTACACACCGCAAACCCGTGAGAGACAACCCGAGCGCGAGGCACCAACACGTGCGACACGATGGTTCAGCAGCAGCAGCAGCAGCAGCAGCAGCAGCAGGTGGCGTCGCTTCCTTCGCTGTAACCTTGTAAAGAAAGCAGATCGGTCTTGCGCAACTGCGCTGCTCTCGCGGCCGTCGGTTCGCCAAAGTGAATGTGACCAAGGTGCAGCACCGGGGTATCATCCGCGTGACCGCGCGGGGGCCCCATACATATACAGGAGTGAGCGCGCACCACGCGGAGATGTGGTGTGAGCGCGCGTGCGAAGGCAGCCTACTGGCGGGGGTAAAGGCTATATAAGACCACGGAAGAGCGCTTTTCGGTTATAGTATTTCTTACAAGGTCGAGCCGCGTCCCTCGTGTGTGCTGCAGCAGCATCTGGAGCACAAGCTCTCGGCTATATACAGTTGGCTCATTTGTGAGGATACGGCGAGTGCAGCTTGGGCTTTTTCGGTGTGCATTGTATTGTCGACCGTTGCAATGGTACGTTGGAAAGTTCACTCATTTCCTAGTGCATAGTGAGTGAATGGACGTGTGAATGAGGCTAAGACGAATTAGAACCTTATTTAATTAAAGATGTTGCTGTATTCGTTGTTGTGTATGATCGGTGATTTCTTATTCAATTGACTTTCCTTAGTCTATAGTGAATTAATATGAAATAATGAGGAATTATTCGTTTCAGAGTAGCTCATATTATTACCTCATTCGATGAATATCAAAGTCTGTATTTGACTTTTGACCGACATTTTTTCACACTACGGAATTCATCGGAGTACCGTGAACATTTGTTATTACATTGGATATCCCAACGCGTACAAGTTTTTAGCCATAAATTTGTAGCAATTATAAGTCTCTCTGTTACGATAATTCTTACACATAATGATAAGAACTATTAATTATCTAATATGAAAATTAAAATATATTTTCTTTATTTTTTTTTTCATAATAATATCTACATGTATTAATTTAAATAATGCAAATCCTGAGAGAAATGTACTGTAATTACTTTTCGACACTTTGATTAATCTTTTAATCAATTCCCAAACATTTATTTTGTTTATTATAAAATAATTACAATTTATAACCCTCGTACTTAAAATTAATCGTAATGCATAACAAATATAAGAATTAATGTAAAAACAATAAAAAGATATTATTTTATTAGCCGTCAAAGTAAATTATTTTATTTATATAAAACAGAATGGCAGTAACTAAATTTATTAGTAGCAATTAAATTGATTGCATACAAAAATACATTAATGAAACAAGTGTCCCAGATAAAACCAGATACAGAAAACGGTGAACTACACTGCGATTGATATTAGAGCTTTAACGGATTTTAGCTCCAAAAATTTTCAGTGTAGCCAGTTCTGTACTTTTAGGACAAAGACCTTTTATGAATTTCAAATTAGGAAATAAAGGCTTGATTTACTTTAGTACATATAATTTTAGTTGCTGCAAGAAACTTTAAATTCTTTTTACTTTTTATAAGTACATGTAGAAAAAATTACTCCAACACAGTTTTTGAGTAGTTTATTAGAAATACCTTTCTTAATTATTTATAGCATGGTAGGCATATACTTATAATACTTTTAACTATTGTGTGACTTTTTTTTAAGCAATTTACTGCTGCTATTAGCCTGCCGTGCTAAGCACAGAAACCAGGCTGAATCTAAAATCTTTCACTGAAACTAGAAAACAATACCTGAAATCCATATTAGTATGCAACGCACGGCGCAATCTGGGGATGCATAAAACTGTCAAAAAAGGTACCTATTTGAAAACGGAACCTTTTTTGATAATTGTATGCATCCTCGCATTGCGCCGTGCGTTGCACACTAATATGGATTACAGGGCTTGTTTTCTAGTTTCAGTTAAAGATTTTAGATCCAGTCTGGTTTCTTTGCTTAGCAGGGCACGCTAATAACAGCAGTAAATTACTTTTAAAAAAAAAGTCACACAATAGTTAAAAGTATTATGGATTTTCCCATATATATTTAAATATTAAATCCCATAAAGCCAATAAATTGGGTCCCTAGAAACTTTAAAAATATTAAAAATATTTAATAAAATAATTTAATATATTTAATACACTGCTAAAAAAATTTATTTGAAAATGTGATAATATTTTGAAAATACTTTTATAAAATCTATTTTTTATAAAGTAACATTTGAGTTGTAATATTTCCCATATAGTGAACTAGCATTTAAAATATAACTCAATTATATTATAATATACTTACAAATGAAATTGAGTTCTATATAGTATTGAACAATGTAGACTTCCAAAAAAAATTAATGTTGCATTTCATGAACAACAAATATAATTCCTTATTTTACATCATCATTCCTTAAAATCAATAAAATGTTTACTTTGTAAAGAAGTCTTTCTTGTAACTACAGATCGTAAAACCATCGTCTGCACTGAAAGAGTCATTACTCCAGCCAAACTACACGACATAAGCTTGAATCGTACAAGCTGCATTTTTACGTCCCGGATACAAATTGTGAAACACGGGTCACACTGAGCAAATCATCCCGCGCGCATATATCGTGCAGAATATCCTCGTCATAAATTATTTTTTAAAATTGACTTTCTTTTTATACCGGGCGAAACTCTTACCGGTCCACATGTCGGCAGAAACTCGCCCGGGCGATCGATGCAGGCGCTCTCCGAAAAGAAATCTCCGACGAAACGGAAAGTCGTGCACATCAGCGGAACAAAAAAGGACCACATGAACGGTGTCCATTGTGCCGCCTCTCGCAGACTTTTACCCGTGCACGCGCGTGTTCCGTTACACTTTGTGTGTATGGTGCGGTACACACACATATATATATATATATATATATATATATATTATACGTGAAGCTGGGAGTGGCCGCGGTCCGAGGGATTCGCAGCATCCGCTGCAGCGCGCGCGGCCGGTTTATTGACCCAGAACTTTGTGCGCCCGGCAGTGAAAGTTGATATCCTCCCGCCCGCGGAGCCATCGAATAACAATAATATGCCGGGAGAAGCAGGTTTTTACTGAAATTCGTCGTTAATCATTCGAAAGTTTTGGTGGCGGTGAATTCACCTGATATATATACTTGCGTCGTCGGAGCAGTTGACCGGGCGCGCGGTCGAGATTGATGAATATGAGACGCGACCTCTTACTTTCTACGTCGGATCAGTTTACAATAAATTCGCCGCAGAAATAAACTAATGTGTGCTGATCACTGCGATAAAGTGTATTATTTTGATGTTCCCAATAAACAGTTAAATCCTGATTATATTAGTAACGTGTTACACTTACTGCTGACATTATAATATTAAAGCTAAGAAAGTTTATGACCATCTGAAAAAAAATTAGATGAGTTGAAGTATTTCAGTGAACGGAATACTTTTGTAGTGAATTTCTTTTTCACCTTTTTCGCACATAAGATAAACTTAAAAAAGTATTGAGTATTTTGAAAAAAGATAACTACACTCTTAAATTCTTTAAGGTCCTTTTAAATTACTTTTTACCAGAAATGTTGTTTTATTTTCGCTGGAGTGAATTTATAAAAGTTCAAAAAAATTTAATAAGCGTAATTTGCTTTTTAAACTCCGGTAATAGAGTAAGTAAACAACAACTCCTGATTACATTTTCCGTGCAAGTAATAAAGCTAACAAATTTAAGGTAGTTCGTGCGCTACTCCCTAGTCACAGCAGTGCTGAATGAAGAGGTTATCTAAAACAATAGTTGTAATGTGATTTATTAATTTAAAATGATATAGATAGCCAATGTATTATAAACGAAGTGTATTTAACATGACTGTGATAACTTTTTTAATAAAATGTAAATATTTTAGAAACAGGTATCGTTAGCACAAACGATTATTGATAAAACACTGGAATCTTCTTTGTTTCTCAACCGATTTTAGTTTTGAAGGGCTCGCTTTATTCCTTGAGTATAAGTAATTTCATGGGGACTTGCGAAGGAAAAATTCAAAATTTTTCAAATGCAGAAAGATATAGCTAGTTGTTTATAAATTCGTGCACGTGGAGAAAAACAAATATTTTTTTAAATGGGCTATAACTTTCTGAGTTTGGAATAATTTTCGATTTTTCCTTCAGCAAGTCTGCATGAAATTACTTAAGGAACAAAACGAGACTTTCAAACAAAAAACCGGCTAAGAAACAAAAATATTAAGGTGTCTAAATCAATAATTGTTTGAGCTGACGAAATCTGTTTCTAAAATATAAACATTTTTTTTAAAGTTATCTTAGTCTTATTAAATACACTTCGTTTAGAATACATTGACTATCTATCACATTACAACTATTGTTTTTTTTTCATATTTTAGATAACCTCGTCATTCAGCGCTGCTTTGACTAGGGAGTAGTGCATGCACGAACTGCCTTAATCTTGTAAATATTGTGAAAACCAGATTTGGATCGATTGACGATCGAAATTTTAATTTGTGGCTTATATAACCAACTTCGATGAGATAAACACGAATATGACTATAAAAAATCATTTGGAGAACTCTTTCTATCCCTTATTAAGGTTCAAAAGTTTAAAACGTCCATAACTTTTTGAATATGCGTTACGCAGACCTCAATTTTTCATATGTTGTAAAGCCAAAGCATAGAAACAATCTCCAATTTGTTTTATAAAAAAATCTACGTTTCGGAAGGTAGTTTAATAAGGTAATTTCGGTTTTTATCGACCTTTAATTACGAATAATATCGAAAGTTTGCGTTACCAAGATACGAAACTAATTAAGTGTCCTGCAGATACACATTTTTCTTAGATTTTTCGAAAAATGCTCACATCTTTGTTTACTGAGATCCATTCACAAAAACACTAATACACGTGATCATGCAATCCATCCATAAAAGCACTTTCCGGAATTAACATACTCTTCCCTCCCCTTGATAGGGTGACTTCACCAGTGGTGGAACAGACACCAGTGAATGAAGATTTGTTAATAAAAATCGTTGATAAAATATATTTTTAATGTTTCTGGCCTCATGAAGCACCTTCCCCAATTTCAAACTTTGAAACAAGTAATTTGTTGACGGTTTAATATCATAAAAGCATTTTATTTAAGCGATTAAACATATCACGTGACCTGTTCATTCACTGAACTTAAATGTTCATTTACTAGTAAAGTCACCCTAGTTGTACGAAAAATAAAAAAAATTTTAAAATTAATTGTGGCTCTAAAAAGCAGACAACATGAACGGACTTTTAAGTCCTTACTCTACACTCTTAAAAATTCTATCCCTATTTTACACAAAATGTGTGTAAAATGTGAATTTCCCTATTTTACACAAATATCTATATAAATGAATTACACAAATTTTGTGTAAAATGTTCAATTTACACAAATATTCGTGTAAAATCCGAGGATAATCACTGTTTTAAAATTTGAAATTTTCTACAAAATTTGTGTAAATTGAACATTTTCCGCAAAATTTGTGAAAATTAAAAATTTTACACGGGCCTGTATAAATTTTACACAAAATTTAAATTACACAGGATTCATATTTTACACAAAATTTTTAACCGTGTAGAAAGTTGTGTACCCAAAACAGCACAAAAAATAAGATCTGTAAGACTACATTATCCAAAATAAAAAATTTTTGTGCCAAACGTAAGGTCTTTAATAAAATACCCTCACAGAGGCGACTGAACAATATTACATTCTGAAATTCCTCTGTCCCCGTAGAAGTCGCTGTGCCTGCTGTCACTGCTGCTCGTCACGGGCGCACTGTGCGAGAAGACGCTCAATTTGGATGACATAGAGAGGGACCAGCTCCGATCGGAAAAACGCAGCGACGGCAAGAAAGCCGTTGACACCGAGACATTGCGTGCCGACGAGTCGAAATATTCGTCGACGAAGTCGGAAGTTGCGCCGTCGCAGCAGCGACAGAAATACCACGGTCCGACGCCTCCTCCCCGGGAACTCGGCAATCAAGTCGGAGATTACGCGGAACTCCAGTCTTACGAAACTTTCAAATACTCGGTAATTATATGTCTCGCACTGCTTTTCGCGCCGCACACTGTATATTGCTGTAATTCACTGCACTCAACGGCGAAGGCAAAAAATTGAATTGTAGATTAGTGATAAAGCGGGGATTTATGGGGGCGCATGGATTAGTTGATCGGAAGGAAAGTTTTTATTACGCTGGCCGGGAAATATATCCGGAGGTTGGAGAAGAAAACGCTGCATGAACTTTTTGCAATTAAAGGTGTTAATTAGGGCTTTTCCGAAAATCTTTTACATAGATCTCGGTTGTCGCGTTTTTGATGCGATGCTATTTTAATTGAGATTACTATAGGTCATTTCGCGGGCATTAATATTTTTGAAAAGCTTTTGATTGCGCGAAATAATTTATATATGGAAATGACGTTTATTAAAACTTCGTGGGAAATCATTCAATCACTGCGGTCTTTTTAATTATGTAATATTTGTAAAAAAACTTTGATTGATTTTTATAAATTAATATTGAACATGTAAATTTATTTACAAACAAAATATAAATTTCACATTTTACATCCGCACATTTTCCACAAATTTATTCACGTTCTCTTAAAAGAATATTGGAAATTTGTTTGTTCACTCTTCTCGAGACTTTCTGAGCGATATAATTTAGTATTACGTCCAAGTCGTAAAATACTTTCGTTTTGTTTTATGCAATGCTCGTTATGAAAACGAATATTCCAACGCTCATTAAAATTATTATTCAGATTTACGAATATTTTTTTATAAATATAACTGCAATTAAACCTTTACCTGCATTTTTATAAAATAGAATATTCTTTACATACTTTCAAATATTATAAATGAGATTGAATAATGAAAAGTGATCGGATGTATGAATATTATACATATGACCTTTTAATATAATATTCAAGTGTGATGGTTATCAGTTTCAAAAATTTATTTAAATTTTGTCATTATTGATTTCATGTAGACTGATATGTTATAGGTACCCGTTAACAAAATTATTTATTTTTAATAAGAATAATTAAATTTATCTTTATTAAATAGATAATTATTTATAAAACTATTATATAATAACAAAAATCTTCATTTTTAACATCCCAGGCACAACCACAAGTTTATAGCCAGGAGAAATACGCTGAAAGTACCGCCGACGCCAGTGCCTACCTTCAGCAAGGCGGCCTCCTAGCCAACCCGTCCGAACACCAGCAAGCACAAGCTCAGCAGCAGCAGCAGCAGTATTACATTCAGGATGGCCGCTCGAGAGGATCGCAAAGTGACTATGAGGCGCAGCAGCAGGCCTACCAGCAGGAAGTGCTGGTGGGAAATCAGTTGCAGGCGGTGCAGCAGAAAGCGGCCGCCGCTAAATACGTCGATGCCGTAGATGATAAAGGTAAGCGCTCTCTTTGTGCTTGCTGCTATTATCGCGCCCGTGCGATTATGGCTTCAAAGAGGAAGGACGTGGCATTTGCATTGTAATGAGCGAGAGAGAAGGCGGGAGAGAAAAAATGCCCCAAAACGTTCCGATGCCTTCGTTTGACGCGACAGCTGAGTTATAGCTTACATTATTTTTTTACAGCCATCCCGTTAAAAGAAAGCGACACCAATGAATATTACATGAAAATTGAAATTATTAAATCTATTTAATATAACATCATTGGATTTTATTCACGGTTTAACCAATAGTGGACTTTTTGAGAAAATCACAATATATTTATATTTTTCCAATGTTCATCTAATTCATAATAATATTTTGACATGTACTCACTGTTGTATATAGTTTTAAGAAGACGTGATAATCTCGCATCATAAATTAATATTTTACAATATCTATTACTTTTTTCATAAAATGAAATTAATTATATGCATTAACCGTCTTATAATTTAATTGAATCTTTCGGAACTACATTACAGTATATTCATTCACAGGTACTTACTATGTCAACATACCGATGAGTCAATTACTCGCATACTACCAGAATTTCGGAATAGTGCCATCCAAGGGCAAGAATGCAGAGCAGCAAATATCAATTCCCGTTTATATGCCCGTGTTGGCTCAAAATCAAGTTTATGCTCCGACGAAAGTTGCATATCAGTCAGAAGTGCAATACGTACCGACCTACCCAACGCACACGCAAGCTATATTTTCAAAGGTAATGTAAATCGATGTATATACGTTTGCTAAAAATACAGGATACGATAATCTTTGACAGATTTAGAAAAGATTTTTTTAAAGAGGCTTGAAATAAAAAACAAGCAGTTTATGAAAATTCAAGCTAAAAAAATACAGTGTGGAGCAATTTGTATAAATATAATTTTTTAAATACGGATCCTAAGAAGTAATTTAGTTTTATATTACTCTAAAGTCTTTTATGGATCTTTATGTCAATTCTCTCTTGCTGAAAATGAGTGCGGTTAATCGTTGGTTGAACTACATAGTATACATAAAAATAATTTCATAACCGTTTTTAATGCGCATTCACATAAAATCACTGGGAGCCGATAATTAACATACAAAGTTTCTCAAAAAGACCTAAACTCATTATAACTGTGTGAGATTTAAAGAAAAATGTTGTAAAAATAGTTGAATATAAGTTGAATAAATTTAGTACCACGGTCAAACTTTCTTTCTAACATCATTTGTAGGCGCTCTATAATTTAAACTTAAAACAAGTAGCAATTATAATATTAAATTTATTAAAGGAAAATGTAAACTATTTTGCATATTCTATAATTTGAGTTTCAAACCATTTCCGCTTATTTTCATTCATTCAAATTTGAATACTATTGTACCGTTAGAAAGCTTTCTCGTTAAAATAGAAACATAAATATATCCGAATTTGTATAAATTGAGAGAATTAAAAAATTATTTTAATTTTCAAATTTATTGTACATGTTTTAAGATACTATTACGTATACATGGAAATTAAATAATAAAGTGTGAAATGTGCAACGAGCGGGACGCGAACCCTCGGATCCGCAGTTTGTAACCCACGAAGCTACCGTCGCTATGCCATGTCGAGCGCATCGCGAGCCAGTTATTATTTTGCTAGGTAGTCGGTCTCTCGACTTCCACGTTGTCGGAAACCTTCGTGACGATACATTCAGGCATAATATTGAATTTATTATGCAATTGAATATAGTTTATGAATTTTTGAATATAGGACAGTTTGGTTAGGTGACATTTATTATTATACATATTTTGTGAATGAAATATCATATTCAATTCATCAAAAAAGAAAAAAAACAACATTTAAAACAAATCACTTTTTATTCGAAATTGACTGGCCATCAGTATGCTCGAACATTCCTATCTGTCAATAACCGCGACAACCGAGAATTAATATGAATAAAATATTGTCCACTTGTATAGTAAAGTGACCTCCATTGTCTCGCTATTGACTTTCCGTCAAATTACACGCACTGTTAGCGCCATTTGCCCTGGAAAATTACGCGTACACTGCTGCGGTGTGAAATCTAATACTTATGGGCGATAATTCACCAGAGCGCGAGGCAATCTCGCAAAAAAGGCGTTATTAAAAGCCTCCGGGCACGTGGAATAGAAATTTATACAGTCTCATGCAAACGAGCGTTCGTACTATCACAAACGACTCTTTTTCATTATAGTCACCAAAAACCGCCGGCTCAGCAGCACCGGCTCACCAGCAACAGCAAGCATCTGCCGCGAACCACCAGCAGTATCCAGCGTCCGTTGACAGCCTCTCGTATCCCGCCTACACCTCAGCCTATGTGCCCCAGTATTACATAACGCAGCAGCAGCACCCGCAACCGGCCCAGTACCTGCAGCAACAGCAACAGCACCAGCCCCAGCAACAGCAACAGCAGCAACTCGTCTACGACAATTACGCGGACATTTCCTACGTCCAGGATAACGCGCTGTATGACCAGCAGCAGCAGCAGGAGCAGCATGTGACGCAGCAACAGTTGCTGCAGCACCAGCAACAACAGCAGTATTACGTGCCCGCTGCATTAGCTGAACAACTTATGACGCAAATCCTGCAGGAGGCAGGCATTCAGAGCTCGGCCGGAGTCTCCGTACAGCAGCAGGTTAAGGTAATTGCAAGGAAAACATGAGTTATAATTGAATCTTTTTTTATATAAATGTTTATATTTTGATTGAGTTTATTGAAACAAAATTACATGCAAAAAAATTGTTCTCCAATGTATTATAAGTAGTATAGTATTTTTTCAAAGTTTAATACGATTATACTTACAAAATGACGATTATGTACGATGAGGTCTTAACTCTCTTGTAACAAGTATTTTAAAAATCACAAAAAAAATCACTATCAAAATTCAAACGCGCTTCACGCGTACTATTTTGTTTTGCGGTTATGAATGCTATTTTTCACTATGATTTAGTTTTAATTAGTTTAAATGATAAGATTATTAGGTAGATACATGTTTTAAGCAAAAAATCAAATGTTACAGACCAATCAAATCAATCTTTAAATGTTTCACAACA
The DNA here is from genome assembly GCA_036365515.1 of Torymus aiolomorphi. Lineage (NCBI taxonomy): Eukaryota > Metazoa > Arthropoda > Insecta > Hymenoptera > Torymidae > Torymus > Torymus aiolomorphi. The sequence continues at coordinate 52,973,353 of CM070874.1, read as the reverse complement.
TTCGGCCATTGTTTTTTAAGGAAAAAAAAATACATTTTCAATCTATTCAAATATTCGCGCTTTCTTCAAATAACCAATCACATCGATTCTTTAAATGAGCCACTACTTCCGGCCATCATTTTTTAAAGAAAGGATTAGATTATCACATTAAATAATTCAACTAGTAACAAGTAGTTTGATGATGAAAACAATAATTATTATCATACTTATACCTAATCGCATCGCATCATTCATCGATACGTATTTTACAAAAGGTATAAAACAACTGATTACTGCTATTTTTAAGATATGAGTGTGTGGTTCAGATAAACAAACTAATACCGAAAGATGCAATTATATTGGAAAATATTCGAATTATACTTCAATAATATCATAATCAAAATTTAAATTGCGTATCTCATTATAATTTTGGATTCGCGGAAAGGCAAGCTATCCGTATATAAATTATAATTTGATATTCCGGCTATTTCAATACAGAATTAAATCGAATTTTCCCGCAGGAGGCACAGGAGCAGCTCCACCACGAGTACGCACCCCCGCAATACAAGGCACAAAAGTTCCGTGGCAGTCAAGAGATCAGCCACCTGTCTGCCATCTCCAGCGACAGTGGGGACGACTTTTCCAAGGCACCGGTGTACTCGTCGACGGCGGCTCCTATCGTGAGACACTCGCAACCCAAAACCCTTCTCGATTCGTACGTGCCGAGCCACGTGATTGCCGCGCAAGACGCCAGCCGGTATGTTGTCACCCTTTCGTAATGGCCCATTTATCTGACTTGGTTTTCTTAAAAATACTTTTACGAGGGTTTATGAAATGCCGTTAACTTTTTTCTGTCGTTGATTTTATTATGGCGGTTCGATAGGATAGATATTATTTTGTCGGCACAAATTTAGGTTTACAATCAAAAATAAATATGCGGAAACGAAATAAATAAGTTCATGACAAGAGGGATCTCGATAGCGGATATCCTGTATGAAATTCACAAAAATTTTTATTTATCATTTTTGGTGAGCTGATGTCATTAAAAGTTTTGTTTAGGATTTATTTTTTTTTTACTTGATGTTATAAAAGACTTTTTGATACAGTTCGACTGACATAAACATAATAATGAAAATATGTTTTGAAAATACAATAGTTCAAACATAAATCATATAGCCCGGAAATGTTTCTAAACAGTAGTTCAGAATTGCACGATATTTGATATATTTTGACACTCGACTGACGTAGCTTTGGAAAAAATATAAACATTGTTTTACTTTGAAAAAAAGAAATAGAAACTGATTTTATGCAGTTTCTTTACTTTTTTTTTTAATTTTTGGCTGTATGCTTTACATTTATAGTGGGAACCTTTTAAAGTATTCTTTAATAGTAATATTTACGTCAAAAAAACTGTTGTACGAAGTATTTATCAATGCTTGGGAATTTTCAAGAACATTGATAACATCTATAGAAGTAGAAAAGCGCTGAAGGTATGCTTTAAAATAAAATTTGGTTTGATGATCTGATGTGATTTTCAATAATAAATTCGAAGAAAATTGTAAAGGAATAAAAAACAATGCAACTGATAATAGCAAAGTTACCGTCTAGAAGTAACTACCGCTAGGAAATAAAGTCTTAGCATTGACTTATATCTGCCATTGAAAATTCCAATTAATCTGAACAATTGGGAGACTTCAATTAAGACGCGGAGCTTGAATGAATGCTAGCGCAGAGAGGGACGGGGTTATATACTTACGGTTGTGCAGCGTACTGAATAGTTGATTGCTTTCTTAGGTACAGAGAAAGGCCAATTAAACTCGAAAGCGGTTTCCTACCGTCGAAAATAAACTTCGTCCGATCTTACAAGAAGCGCAAAACCGAGTGAAATGGGAGTGAGGCACCATTGGCCGAACCACCAGCCAATCTTCCATTGTCGAGAAAATGGAGAGTGACACGAAGAAAGAGACACGGAGAAAGAGAGGGAGAGCACACGTGAAGGCAATAAGAGGCAATGGCCCCATCCGGTCGCGAAAGCGGAAACGAATAGAGGGATAACCAAATTCAAAGGCCACTGCAGCGACGACGATACTTCTCCGGACTTCACTCAGGCGACCTTGGCTAATCTCGCCAAACGATGTACGAGGACTCAACTAAGTTACATTGCATATCTAGTCCTTTTAGAAAAAAACACGATACTCATGTAATAACTCTCGCCTACTTCATCAATCATCATGCTGATACGTTACTTTATTATTATGCTTTTTTATAATATTTTTTATAATAAACTCGTTGAAAAATCTAGCTTATCTTTTATTTTATTTGCTGCTTCTATCTTTCGAGATAATATTTATTCCTGGAAACATAGCCATGAAGTGTAATGTAAATGTTTGTATAAAAAGGAATTGTATAAAAATTGTATAGAAAGATATTTCTACAGGTGAAAATTCAAGGAAAAGTTCAATATTTTATTGCATCTATATGCATGCATGATATGCACTGATTTTAACTATAGATGAAACTTATTCTCGACCTGGTTTATATCGTATTTATTTTCAATTTAGTTTTTAAAGTTTCTTTCGTGTGATAAAATTGTTATTCAAATATCACGGGGTCAGAAATTTAGGGATCTATTTGTTATTTGTTATAAGAGAAAAAAGATTGAATTTATCTTTCATCTTTATTTTGTCAAATGAGGAATATAATTTTTTTTAATTCTTTTCAATGGTCATCATTAAAGACGCCATAATTTGTTAAAAATTTTAGATTTTATTTTCATTTATTTTTGAGGTAAAAACTATTATTTTAATTAATACTATATTGTTACTAAACCATAACAGAAGTCAAAATAGTTTAATTTTTAGAATAATTTAAGGAGAGATTGTTTTTCAGAAGAAGCTCCAATTCCTTCCACGAATTCCAAAAATATTTTTGCTGCTACATGTTTGTTGCTCCACCACTAAATTTTGCTTCCTCAAAGTAGATGTTATGGAACTGTGAAAAAAAATTGCGAAGCAAAAAATGTTTTTTCTAACGGCCGAGTGGGTGAAACTCTTCGTTTGTTAGTGCTTTTAGATCATTTTACTTCTCGCAAGCTTGTTTTTCCCACTCGATCCATTGAAAAAAAAGTTCGATACATGTAAGCGAAGCGAGTTACGCACACACCACAGAGTGGAGATTCGCACACTTGTCTCGAAATGTTCTACTTTTGAGCACGCGCCCTTGTGTGTACAGGGGATATCGCGAGAATGTATTGCCTTATTTTCTCTGTTTCGGAAGATATTTACAAGTTCTAATATATTACGATGCTATAGAGCGAGAAAGTGGTTTTAACCTCATGGAGGCGTTTGCGCCCGAGCGAAGCGAGTACAAGGCAAAATAATCAGCACTATTTTCCGGTCGATGTCCATGTCCTAATTCGAATGTCTCGCCCGCTTACAGCCATAAGGCGATAAATATCCGGGCTCGACATTTTAGTGACATCCGGCAAACTGCCCGTTCTCATGCTCTTACAATATTTCATTAATTTTTAGAAATACAATACTTATTGCTAAACACTAATGTGGAAAAAAGTTCTGATAATCAGTTTAAATAGTAGGCTCTCCGTACACTATACTGTAAAAAAAATGTATGGCGACAAGTTACCCTGTGCGAATAATGGCATCTCTAGACCATAGGCTAATTTATGCACAATAAGACTTAATTTTAGAGCGCTTGAAATACTAAATAAATCTGAAAATGAATAAATTAAGAAAATATTGTAATAATTATGAAATTAATAAGAATCGATACTTTGACGTTTCTTAAAAATACTAAGATAATTTTGCTAAATTATATTAATTAATATTCTATCTGTTACACTAACTTTTACTCGCTTTCATTCGGCTTGCCAGATACGAAAGGGTTTTTATTATTTAATAATTATAATTTTAACTTCGCATTAATTTTTAAAGTCACTCCAAGTAATTTTAACGTTTTTATGATCAAAGAAGACATTTAACTTTAAAAGATACTTAAAAAATAAATTCAAATTTCTTAACAGTGTACCGTATGGCCAATTTATCTCGTAGGAAAAAAATTTGGAGAACTTTTTGTAGACAGTTTCACAAGAAAATTCTGCAGAAGTACCTAGAATAAATTTCTACGAAAATTTCATCCATAGGAAAATTTGGCAGGAATGTATGCATGCAATACTGCACATTTGTAGATATGGTAAAAATTAATTATATTCTTTAAACGTTAAAAAGACTAAGCGTAAGCAGTTAACTAACAGCCGCAGTATAGACAATCATGCAAATGATATCACTCAAAGATGAGTTTAATGCACATTTTAATTTTCCTCTTTGTTTATATAAAAAATTATTATTATAAATAGAAATATTTTCAAAATTTTCCGATGTATCCATACTTTTAGTCCATCCTGTATAAATGTATATAATAAAAAAAAGCAAAATATTATTCAATAAATGGCGAGAGAGTGGAAAATAACAACACATTTATCTGGGTACTATCTCCTGTATACGTGGACAGTAAACATGGACTCTAAATATTTTTGTAAATAATATCTCTTACAACTGAAATAGATAGTGCTTATCGCACCCCCAAATAAAAATGTAACCAGTGGAAGTGGCAGTTTCAATATAAACTCAGAATTGTCTCGGTTTTCAGTTATTTGCTCTATTAATATTGGCAAATCATAATCAAAATGGTTAACCCAAAGTCAACAGTAATTTTACTAGCTTGCGTTCTCTTATGTTCTTTAAATGAAGGTAATAATTGTGTTTTTCAATGTTTGTCATAAGTTTAAATTTATTTATAATGTATAAGTATATTTACTTTTATTCGCGCCATCTTATTTATACCACATGCAATGACAGTGTTAAAGTTATATGAAAACTAACCAATACGATTCTTCATTATTATTCTAGCATTTGCATTAAGATGTTACACTTGCGAGTCTGTGGCCACGGGTTCTTGCAGAAATCCCAATAATGGAAGGGTCGTTGTCTGTCAAGCACCCACCGCACTGAGCAAATTCGAAACATTACTTTCGATTCCCTATGTCGTTAATAATGCGATTGCAGAATTCAACTCCAACTTCAATAGTAAGTTTTAATAAAAACCAGTTCATATAATTCATCCTAACTAAGTAAAAAGACGAAAAGCTGACAATACGAAATTCATAAAATATATATATATGTATATAACCACTTTAAAAACGTGCAATTCTTTATGTTATGGGTTATAGTTTGCGGGTGTTACGGCTATACAGTCTCTGAAAAAAAAATAGTTTTTAGCGTCATAACTGCGATAAATAATTATTTAGAATACTTTACAATTTTTTGCGTCCAGTTCGTCGGTTTTTTATGGGTACTTATTAATTTAATACTTTTAGTGCTATACGGGTTGTATATGCACCGCACTATTTTTTTTAAACTTTGATGTTATAATGTTGCCATTTTTATAAAAATAATAATGGTGAATTATTTCTCACTTATTCTGGTATATATTTTAAACATTTATAAATGAATTCTAATTAAAATAAAACAACTTCTAATAAAGTTCTTTTTCGTAGCAGTAAACATATTAATTTAAATTTTTATTTTTTATTATTAATTTAATCGTCTAATTTAGAGTAGAAAAATATCGTAATCGGTCACTAATGTATCTTTAGAAAAATTATACAAATATATTTATAATGTAACATTTTAGGTTTGCACTATATCATTCAATCCTTACTTATTGCACAATAAATATGTTAAATTTAAGTTAATGCTTTACAATAAATTCTGTTTAAATCAAGATTTGGTTGCCGATGATGTCCCAAAAGATCTACATGAAAATGATGCCGTAACAATGGATTGTGGTACAATTAATGGAAGTAAGTACACGACATATTAATTTTTTAATGAAAATTCTCTATTTTCTAATGAAACGTATGAGAGCCAAATGAGGATTCTCATAGAAGGTATTTGAAGGTTTTCAAAAAAACTAAAAAAAAATAATAATGTTGTGGATAACGTATAGAATACTTTTGAATATGAATAAATATTGGTACTTCTATAGGATTAGTAACTTCAGTTATAAAAGAGTATCATTTCATTGTTGTAAACTTTACGAAATAAAGCCTATTATTATTAAGAGCGTAACTGGGATATAGTATAATATGAGTACTCTCGTGCAAGAAGATGATTTGATGAATAAAACTTTATTTAAATTATATTTAAAATAGCAAATAGTAGATTTTCTTATAAGGGGGGAAAATGGAACTTTCGCAGGCACGTGATATGACGACCGAGGCGAAGCCGAGGCCGTCATATCACGTGCATGCAGGAGTTCCATTTAACCCCCGTGTAAGAAATAGTATTTTTCTCTATTCCCGGGCGAAAGTACGTTAATTAATCAGTCTAGAAAAGTCAAAAATCATCATCTTTCCTGGTGACATCAACTCTGCGTAGCCATGTTTTTACTTTCGCCTTATGCTTTGATAACGTTAGCGACTTCACGTCGTTCTTGTAGTTTGCAGGTTATATTTTTCAATTTTATTTTACCTGTCGCAATTGGTTTTTCCCGATGCGCGCGTTTACTTATGTGTGTTCGATGCTCGCCCAACATTTGCAGCACGAGCGTAGCGAGTGCTGCTGGTTGGGGCGGGCATCGAAAATACATGAACAAGCAGATTATTACATACTCATGTGAATCAAGAGAAAGAGGGATAGAGAGATAAATAGATAAATAGATAAATCTTTATTCTGCCTTTTCGGAAAAAATTAGAAAATACATTAAAAGGTATAAAATTATAAATTTCAGTCAATTACAATAGAATACAATAACAATTTAGTTCATTATGTCGTAAAATACATAAGAGATATAAAAGATTTATCAAAAACATAACAATGCAAAAGAAAACTAAAAAGAGAATCTTTGAAATAATAAATAAGAGAACATGTGTAAATAAAAATTAATTTTTGCTGTAGAAATGGATTTTTTAAAATAAACCACATTGATTTTTCATTACGAGTTAAGGCCATGTGAAACTGTGAATTTCAATATTTTTTAAATCAACATTCAAACGTTTATTCGGAAAAAAATTTCTTTAAGCGCTCCGTACACATAAACACTATATTCAGGAATTTTTTTGAGTGATTCTATTAGCATTTTCGTAGCTATGTTCGTTTGAAAAGTAGGTCAATTGCAGATTCCTACTTACCGACAGTACGGTTTTTATTTAATTAAATAAATTCTCATCATTTTTTTTGGAAAAACACGTTCCTCAAGTGTTCCGTATATGTTAATACTATACTCAGATTTTTTTTTTTATGATTCTATTGATATTTTCATGAGATGTACTCGTTTGAAAATTATGTCGGTATTTAACATCACCTTAATTAGAGATAAAAGAGTGACATATAGCTTCTTAAAAACTTAATGTTACCGTTCGCACTATACGAGTTCATGGTTTCATTACACATTTCTTAAATGTATCTTGAATCTTCTGACGAGCTCATCGGCAGTATCGAGGACCAACCATAGAGTTTCATTGTTTTTTAAATTATTATAGTTTAGACTTTTTTCCATTCAAATTTGTTATAAAGATTCCGAAGGCACTTTCTAATCTTGTTTAAGAGTTTTGGAAAAACAGCGAAAGAAAAATTTTCTTTAAAACGTTAACTTCTGATTTTGATATGATTTTAATTATGTTTATTCGACAATATTAGACAATGAAAATGAATAAACGCAGATTTTTGTTAAATAAAAGTTAATGTGAATTTTATTTCGATTCGGGACTAAAAATGAAAAGTTTTCAATTTGTTAGAAACAAAAATACACATCGAGACAAGTAAATTTAGATCCGCGACATGAATTAAACATTATATTATCTATAATAATTGTTATTTTAAATTTTCAGGTTTTTCCACAGGAATAAAAATGGTCGTAAGAAGTTGTTTGGTGCAACAAATCTCATGTCAAGTTTACGCTCAATATTTATGGGAACAGCTACGTTTTAGAGTTACTTCTTGTATTCGTTGTAATGGAGATTTATGTAATACACATTAATACTAGTATTGTACTCGAGGCACAAGATAAGTGCACAGCACATATGAAAAAAATATTTAATAATCTTATACATAAATAAATATTGCTTGCTAAATTTATATTTTCATTTTTATTCATACTTATTGAACCTTTTAAAATCTAACTATTATAAAACCTCTGGATCATGAATTTATCTCTATCTTTAAAATATGTTTTCAAATGTAAAAATATGAACAGAAATGGTAGAAATCTTAAGCTATTCTACCTATTAATTAGCTAGATTTTAAGAATATGGTTAATTTTTAAATTGAAGTTAGCTTGAAACTCTGATGATAACGTCACACTTTTAGCATTAGAATTTAGAACTGATTAAGTTATACGATATATGTCGCGTACATGTATACGCATACATACGTATACATACGTATCGTATACAACGTGTGTAGTGTTCATCGTCTAGATCGTACTTCTTTTCGTAAAAACAAATTATATATAAGTGTTAGATTTTTAATAATTGAGGGTGCAGGTGGAAAAAGGGCACATACCTAATACATTTAAATTGCACGCCCTCAATCTATAGTTTTTGTTAAGTGCAATCAGACGCGAAAGGCTGAAAAGAATAGAAGGGAGAACGTACTCTTATTGTGATGACGTGCTACCTAACCAAGCGATTCAATTTTTCTGAATTTTCTTTTCCCCAATATCGCTGAGATCATTTCTTTGCACTATCCATATTCCTAATAAAAGTATGAAATTCGCTAGAGCACCTTGTAAAATCAATTTCTCAAGAAAAATTAATATCTTCAAAACTTAAGCCATTCTTAGCTAGAAAAATTACTTAATTTATAACTAACTAATATTGTTTCTAACTAAGAAATCTAGCTAGAAAAATTACTTAATTTATAGCAACAAATATATTGCTTTTCAATAAGGTTAAAAAAAAGTCGAAAGTTTTTAGCTGGATTATAGTTAATCGGAACCTAAGATGTCTAGCTAATTGCTAATAACTTAGGTAGCGGAGCTGGTTAATTTTCTACCAGGAAAGCATTTTGCAGATATAAATAGAAATCAATACATTTAGACCTATATAACACGGGTTCAAATTATGAAACTAATAAAACTCAATGATTTATGTATATAAGAAAATGTTATGTAAAACGCAGAAATATCAATAGTCTAAAGAAGGATAAATAGTCATTATTCATTAAAACTACGTAGAATTTAGTGACTTTAGTTTTCTATAGTAAATAGTCTATTAGTCGATACCATATTACTGAATTTATAACATAATATATTGGAAAATCGTATAGTTCAAAATCAATCAAAAATTACTGTAATTGATTAATAGAGTGACTTGTCATCTGACTACCTATATAGCGGCGTCTTCTCGCGACTGTTTATAGAATTCTACACTACACACAATTTTTTCCTTGATAAGGAGCGAAAATAAATTGCCCAAAACGTTGTATATTTAAGATTAAGTTTGACGTGTTATTCCATCCAACCCTTTAGCAGGCTAACGGACCGCACAACCATTGGAGTCAACAAATTTAACTTAAAACACAAAAATCTGTCATGACAGCCAATACCACACATATCAAAAAATAAAATTTTAAACCAAAGTAGTCGGGGGGCGCGAGATTTGGGCAGAAGAGAAGTTGTACGCAGACAGGCAGGAAGATGACAGTAAAATAAAAATAAGCTCTAAAAACCCAAAGTAGCCAGAGAACACAAGATTCAGGTAGAAAAGAAGCAGCGCGCAGACAAACAGGGGAAGGATGTCTGAAAAAAAATGAGCCCTGAAACCAAAGTAGTTATTTTGCGGTCGACGTCCATGTCCGAACTCGAATGTCCCGCCCGCTTACAGCCATAAGACCATAAATGCCTGGGCACGAAGTTTTAGCAACATCCGTTAATCTACCCGTTCTCATGCTCTTACAATATATCATTAATTTTTAGAAATACAATACTTTTAGCTAAACTATACGAATGTGGAAAACCACATTATTCAACAACCAAAGTTCTGATAATCAATTTAAATAATATAACTCATTCCCTTCGAGCAAATAGGCCCTCAATGCGATCTCTGGTCTGGTATAAGTCTTTACCTCTTCCGAACAGCTTTGGCGCTGGGTATAACACAATACAAGCAATACATGTGGGTATACACAGTACAAGCAATAGAGTGCTTGAATTACTAAATGAATCCGCAAATTAATAAGTTAATAAAATAACGTAATAGTTATGAAATTAATAATAATCGATACTCTGACATTTCATACAAATACTAACATAATTTTGCTAAATTCGATTAATTAATATTCTGTATTTTACACTAACTTTTACACGGCTTTTTTTTGTTTTTTCCCGAGGTACTAGGTGAATCTTCCCGGGCGCCCATCCTTGCTTTCAGCAGAAAGGAAGGCCCACTAAGACCATCGCGGAGCATCGAGCTCCATGGTGTGAGGGAATTCGACCCCCTAAATACCCAGAACCTTTCCTACAGTTACCCCAACCCGGAACTGCTTTCACATTACCTGTTTATTCTTCTAAACAACCGTCCCGATTTTTCGCCCGAAGAATCCTTTCGACATAAGCTGCTACTGCGTCCCACCAGTCTCGTCTTGCCATCACAAGCTCCACCATCTTGTCGGGTGCAAGTTCGCCTATCGCGTCTTCTACCTGCTGTCTTTCAGCGACCCACCGATGACACGCAAAGAACACATCACCATCCCATTCGTGTATGCAGTACTTACATACCGTCGTGCTTACTTTACCTAACCTATTTATGTACTTTCGGAAGTACCCGTGTCTCGAGAAGAACTGAGTAAGGTAGAAATTTACATCCTCGAACTCCTTATCCTGCCACGTAGTCACGTTCCCTATTAGCTTATGGGTACATCTGCCCTTACTGCTCTCCGCCCATGTAGCCTGCCAAGACTGCAGCCTCTTCCAGCGAGCTGCTGCTGCTGCGTTTGCTCTATCTACCTCCGCGCTCTTATCATAAGTTTGCTTCCTCCCCCGCGCGAGTATATCGATAGGAATCATACCGGCTATTACCTTGACTGCCTCCTCCGACATCGTTCGATATGCACAAGCAACTCTCAAAGCGCTCCTCCACTGTACCACCGCAATGCTTTTCCTGCACTTTTTAACTCCCATAGCGTTTGCTCAGATCTCCGCTCCGTACAGAAGCATCGAATTGATCGTCGACATAAGGAGTCTCCTTTTAGCTCTCCTCGGCCTTCCTATATTATTCACCAGTCTACAAATGGCCCATACCCTAGCCGCAGCTTTCCTCGTAACCTCTTGGTCAGTTTGGAGTCCAGGGTAACCCCGAGATACTTCATTGTTGACCTCGTTCAAACTATTTCTGACCTTACGTATATCGATCGGCACTATCCTAGGGATCTCTTTACGCGTAAGCAAAACTAACTTGGTGTTCTCTAACGCGAGACTCTAACGCCCGTGCTCTGCCCTCCCCTTCGTCACCCACTTCATTACCTGGCACAGGAGAAGTTGTTCCAAATCCGCGTTCCGAGCCTGTATCACTACTGCTACGTCGTCCGCGTAACCCACGTGAAATGCACCATTTGTCATCTCTAGTCGCAATAAGCTGCCATACAGTGCGTTCTAGAAGTCAGGACCCAAGATGGATCCCTCCGATACTCCAGCTGGGATTTCCCTAACTGCCGTTCCTTTGCTCGTCTCAAAATTTAGCTGCCTATCCCGAAAATAGTCCTCGACGGCCCGATTTAAGTACGGTGGGACTCCGAATCCTTTTAAAGTTGCGAGTAAGTCTACCTTGCCGAATTAAACGCGTTTTTAATTCCCGAGTCTTCTCTATTAGATAACCGACCGTATTGCCTCAATCGTCGAAAACCCCGTGCTGATTTTCCGATAAGCCTCCTGAGTCGTGAATCGCGCTTTGAATTCTATATCTTAATAGCGCATCCATGCCCTTGCCCATCGTGCTGAGTATGCTAAGTGGCCTGTACGCAGACGGCGATTTCGGCTCCCCCTTTCCCTTGCTTATGAGTACCAGCTTCGCTTTTTTCCATCTTCTGCTAAAAACGCTCTCGTGAAGGCATGTGTTGTACGTATCTAGCAAGGCTTCTGGGCACCGTGAGGTGATGACCTTTAAAACCTCCACTGAAACACCTTCTGGCCCCGACGCTTTTCCGTTCTTCAAAGATGAAATGGCCCTATTTAGCTCTACCTAGTAAAAACAGGGATATCGTCAATTATCCCTGCGTCTTTAACCTCTAGGCTGCCGGAAAGCCTAAATATAGGCTCTACCTGTGATCGGAACATTGTATAAGTTATATCTAAGATATAGTGACATAGTTTGGGCATTTTCTAAGGGGATTAAAGCCCTTCAAATCCCGGCAGTCTAAAGGTTAATCACTGGCGGTTTCGTTGACCCTGTTTTACGTGTCATGGTCTTGTATCCTAGACCCCATCGGTCCGAGTCTACCGCGTCGCACACTTCTTTCCAGAATCAGCGCTTATTGGCCTTAATTGCACCCTTTAGGTTTTTACGCGCCCGTTTGTACTTACTAGACAAGGCCGTCCCCTCGAGGCGACCTCTCGCTCGCTGCGCCCCTGCAGATTCGGAGGCATGCTTTTCGTAGCTCCGCGATCTCGTCAATCCACCAGTATGTTGGTTGCCGGCGACCTTTGTTTCCGACTCGGGGCGTGGAGGCGTCATACGCCCGCCTAATTACCGACGTTATATTGCTTACACGCGCTTCCGCCTGTTCTCGGCACATAAGGCCCTCCCGTTCGAGTATTTGAGCACCCCGTACTACCTCCACTAGTCGATCTCTATTTAACCGTCCTACGTTCCATCGAGGAAGCGATTCATTCGAATTTATCCTGGCATGCGTGTTATCTAAAACTATGGAGGAAATGTACTGGCGGTCTCTGCCTGTTCCTCCTCTAAAACCTGCCGTCCCTGAATCATACCCGCCAGTTTTTCGGCAGCAAAAGTGACATCGGGTATCGACTTACCGAAACCCGGTCTCCTGTAGGTTGGGACGAATCCCTCGTTGATGACCACTAGACTCAGCATTGCTGCCATCTCCAGTATCGTCCTACTCTTCGTATGTGTCTCCGGTATTCGCCATTCAACTGCTCTTGCGTTAAAATCACCAGCCACGATGAAGTCGCCTAGTAGTTCTCGCAACGAGTTCTCCATTTCTTCGACTTGTCTGAGGAATTCGGATCTTCCGAGATTGGAAGATAGGTAGATACTCATCTATGTGATATCCCCAACGCGTACCCATGCGAAGCTCGCACCTTTGCCGTTCCCAGTAATAATCCCTCTGTGATTTTCGGCTACCCAAATTGCCGCCATGTTAGAATTGTCTGCGAAAAACGTCACGCTGTTCCGTGTCCGGTATTTGTATTGTTCGCTGATAATAAGTACATGTGCGAGTTTCAAACTCAAGCGATTACGTGAAAAAACATAAACTCCAAATATTTTTGCAAATAATATCTCTTACAACCGAAATAAATAGTGCTTATCATACCCTCAAATAAAAATGTAAGCAGTAAAAGTGGCAGTTTCAGTATAAACTCAGAGTTGTCTCGGTTTTCAGTTATTTGCTTCATTACTATTGGCAAATCATAATCAACATGGTTAACACAATTTAATCAAAATGGTGATCAGTAATTTTACTAGATTGAGTTATCTTATGTTCATTAAATGAAGATATAATTGTGTTTGTCTATGTTTGCCATAACTTTAAATTTATTTATGATGTAGCATATTTACTTTTATTCGCCATCTTATTTATACTACATGTAATAACCGTCTCTAAAGTTATAAGAAAACTAATCAATTCCGTTCTTCATTATTATTCTAACATTTGCTGTAAAACGTTTCACTTGTGAGTCTCTGGCCACGGGTCCTTGCGGAAATAATCTCAGTGGTGGAAGGTCCGTTGTCTATGAAATACCCACTGCATTGAGCAAACTCGAAATATTACTTTCGATTCCCTCTGACGTTAATACTGCGGTTGCAGAAAGTCAACTCCAATTTCAATAGTAAGTTTAAAAAAAAAAACAAGTTCATATAATTGACCCCAACTGAGTAAAAAGGCAAAAATTTGACAAAAGGAAATTCATAAAATATATTTCTGTATTTAAACGTGAAAACTACTTTAAAAACATGCAATTCTATATGTTATGGATATGAAAAAAAAAACACTTTTAGCTTAACAATTTGTTGTCCAATCCAATTTACAATCCAGTTTGTCGGTTTTTATGGATATTTATTAATTTAATACCTACAGTGCTATGCGGGTTGTTTATGCACCGTACTAATCCCTTATATAAATTGAGCATTCGAGATAATCTATTTTGCCCTCGAACGATCTCGAAATCTCGAATAATCGAATCCGTCTCAAATCTCGAAAGGAGAGAAACAAGAGACGAAACAGTGGCGCGCGTAGCGCGCTGATTAACGCTAGTTCTTTTAAACTTTGGCGTTATGACGTCGACACTTTTATAAAAATAATAATCGTTAATTATTTCTCACTTCCCGGTGGAAATCAATTCCATTATTTAGCTAATAAATAGCTAGTTTCCCCAATAATCGCCAAAAACTAGACACTTTTCTTGGCCATTTCTATCCATCGATGAAACGATTTTTCCGATCATATTTATCATTTAATAGACAGAATAATAGAGTAAGTTTTCTCACAGATTTACATTAGCTTAGTTATGAGTATTTAAAAGATATTAAAGTTGGCCAGTTGTTTTAGCTAGAAAATGGCTAGTAAGAGGATTATTATTATTATGGCGAGGAGTGAGAGAGACAGAATCAAACGGAAAAATTATTGTTTTCGTTTGTATCCCCTGAAACAGTACTATAAATGAGTTAAATACCAATAGTTCGTGTTTACATTTACGTTGGCTATCTTTTTTTAATATTTGTTTTTAAATACATGATCAAATCACAGAAAAAATTTAGTAAAAATATTTTGTGTTATCTCCATTAAATAGAACATAAAAATCGTTTCACCACTACCCAGAAATTAGCTATTTTTACTAGCTATTTATTATTTTTCTGGCCAGTACCGAAAGACAAATTTCTATCAGGGATTAGATAATGAAAATGAATAAACGCAGATTTTTGTTAAATAAAAGTTAACGTGAATTTTATTTCGATTCAGGACTAAAAATGAAAAATTTTCAAGCTTTTAGTAAAAAAAATAGACAGCGGGACAGGTAGATTCAGATCTGCAACATGAATTCAACATTGTGTATCTACAATAATTGTTGTAAATACAATAATTGTTATTTTAAATTTTCAGATGATTCCTTAGGGACAAATCTCATCGTAAGAACTTGTTTGGAGTGTGACGTCCACAGAGAACAATTATTTTAATATAATTTATTGTTATGTGTTGTATATTGTTTTTTGTTGTATATTGTTTTTGTTGTATTTTGTATATCTTATTCAATTTTGACTTTACTCTTTTAATTCAAATAAGAAAGATTTTATTCAATTTTTGTTACCGATTGCATTGTGAATCATTTAATATCACTTGTTTTAATGCGATAAAAGAAATATGTTGAGCTCTTTATCATATTCCTGAATCGTTAAATTTTATCTGTTATATGATTCGATCTCTTTTATATGATATTACTTTTATTTGTCAGGATGACATCACCCATTACAAAAAAAAATGGGAAAATTATGAAATAAATTTTATTGTGGATTTTAACTATTCTCTTTCCCGAGGAAGGTAGGAAAGAAAAATAATAAAAGGTTTACAATGGGTTAAGTATAAGTATAAGTATATTTATTTGTTTGTTTCTTATCTACATAAATTTATACAGTAGTCGCTCGCTCTTTGGTAATTGGCGGCGATTTTTCTGTTTATATTCCTTAAGCTCGTTCACTTAAGGTTCGCTGCACTCGGCGCGTACAATTCTTTTTTATTTTTATTTATGATTCGCTGCACTGAGCGCGTACAAATTATTACTCCGACTCACGGTTATAGAGTTTTACGGAAAATACAATACGTGGAATATACATTTATTCGGAGCCACTAACGGCGCTCGTACCAAACTAATACTCTACGTATCGTAAGACTATAGTTAACTGGTCGTGATGTCGTGAAATCAAATAAATTTTTCGCTATTCCAATTTCCTCAATTATCTCTTCATAAATTGTGGATGACAAATAATTAACGTATCTTCCACAATGACCATACTTTTGTATATGTTCTTTCAAAAAAGAATCATACTTTGAAAGTAATTCTATGATACCTAAGAAATTTCCATTGTCCGCACTTCCCAAAGTTTCACTATTCCCTCGGAATGTTAGTCCACGTTTACTTAGACAATTACACGTTTTAGAACTTTTCGCCAATAAACAACTGAATTTTCAATTTCTTTCTCAAGCTCTGCATCAATGCGTCCAGATTGTTTTTTCAAATCATTAAATTTTACTAGCGATTTTAAATGTACAGCCGAAGTTTTATGTACTACTAAACGTTCGTTAGTATGTTTCTAATTATAGTAACCATCGTTAGCAAATGATGATTCTTTTGACTCATCTAATAGCTTGCAGAAAAAACAATAGACTCGACCGGTTTTTGGAGAAAAACACAGCCATGAACGGTGTATTTTCTCACCAGATCATGTAGTTCTTTCAAAAAAATTACTATTGCATTTCCTGATTTTCTTACCATCTTGTTGTTCCTGTGATTTTTCATTTAATTGTTGACTATCTGCGGAGTATTGAATATTTTCACTGTAATTTCCTCCCCAGGCGGTGGATAGGGGAAAGCTCGTCAGATATGAAAGGCACCGGGGAAAAAAATACCCGGGGTGGACTAAAACTAGCTAAGGGAAGGAATCCCGATATAAAACCAAAAATGGGTGATACGTCCACGCAATCGACTATCCATGGGGGTAACCCGGACAACGGAAGTCCCCCCGGTGGTTCCGATCAGGATATAGTAGATCCGATGGCCACTGCAGATCTCCAATTCAGATATCGAGGAGGCCAATCAATCACTACAAGTACAACTCTAGCTACAAAAAATAGAGTACTCGACACCTGGAAAAACATTCAGGGAGCAGAGTCGAAGGAAGATGAGCCACTGGGAAAGATTCAAAAGAATCTAGATAAGATGGACTCACTGGTCGGTGAGGCACGTAACATCCCCAAGTGCGTCAAAGAGGATCTGCAAAAAGTAATGTCCTTGATGAGACGACTAAGCAGCGCTAAAGAAGCAACTAGCAAGATCAAGTCGAGCTTCGAGCTAATACGGCTGAACAAAGACCGAAGACCACATTGCTCAGATGTCTCGGTATAAACTACAGTACCAGAGGGAAAGAGAAAGGAAAGGTCGCCCTCATCTGTAGTAACAATCAAACGGTGGAGAGGAGACAAAGAAGCTACTATGTAGTCCCAGTTCCAGAGAATTGGAGGGGTGAACCCAAACACCCCAATACCCACATCGCTAACACCAGGAGCTAGCTCTAACGCAGAAGTCGACTGGAAGGTCGGCACAAAAAGAAGTAGGAAGAAAAAGTGCAAGGACGAGATAAAGAATGCTGTGAGAACGAGAGCGAAACCAGAAGTAATCCTGGTTAGGAGAATGCGTCCAAATGCGACTTTCGCCAGTGTTCTCAAGCTAATAAAGGACAGACTGACAAGCAGCAAGTCACCGAAAATGTTAATAAAATCAGGCAAACCAAGATTGGAGACGTATTAGTACCGCTGCAGAGTGGCAGCAACGCCAAGAACAGAGGATGGGCTGTCAAGAAATTTGACCGGGACGACTTAGCAGAATGCATCTCGAGAACACCAGAACTTGACAAGACTGGGACAACGGACGATCTGATGCGACACTGGACAACTAAAATGAATCATGCGGGCGATGCATCCATGCCCAGGAGAAGACAACACAAGAATCAAAGGCCTGGTTTCTGGTGGAACTGAGAAATCTCAGCACTGAGGAACTGCTGTAAAAAGCAACGGAGAAAAGCTCAAAGAGCGCGGAAAAGAAAACGCCCCGAACAACAACAAGAGGAAGAGGATATGTACAAGGACGCCAGAAAGCCGCTCCGAAACGCTATCAAGCTAAGTAAGAGGCAATGCTGGAAAACTCTAAGCGCCGACGTCGATCCAGACCTTTGGGGCACGCCCTATCGCCTAGTGATACGGAAGCTCTAGACGAGTCAACGATTGGGTGCACCAACAGATGTACTGACTGTACTCAAGATTGTAGAACTGCTCATCCGAAAAGAAGCGCCCAGAGATAGCTACCCGAGCGATGTGGCACTAGAGGTATCTCTATTTGAGATAAGCGAATTAAAACTGGCTGCAAAGAGGCTGGACTCCGGAGAGGCCTCGGGACGCAACAGGACCCCCAACGAAATTCTGAGAGCAACTATTCGGGAAAAGTCTCAACTCATCCTGGACCTATTCAACACGTGTCTGGAAAGTGGTCATTTCCCGAAACAATGGAAAGGCCAAAAACTGGTCCTCATACGGAAGGACAAAAACAAGGATCCCAAGGCACCATCCTCTTGGAGATCGTTACGTATGCTCGACTCTACGGGCAAGCTATATGAGAGAATGATTCTCAACCGCGTGCAGAGAAAACTGGACGACCCAGAGAACGAAAGACTATTGGAGATGCAATACGGGTTCCTTGTAGGACGGAGCACTTTGCACACTGTGAAGGAAGTGCAGAAAAGAGTAGACAAAGCATTCTCATAAAACGGAAGCCAAGAGGCTTCTGTGCCGTGGTAACACTCGATGTGAAAAACGCTTTTAACGCGGCCAACTGGGAACATATATATCAAGCCCTTAACAGGAGACTCCCTGAATACCTAATGAGGATCGCTAGTAGCTACCTAGAGGACAGGACGCTGATGGCGGAAACGGACGGCGGCACCTCAGTAGTCAAGATCACGACCGGAGTCGTTCAAGGATTGGTAGGTGACCCTGCGATATGAAACATACATTACGATAGGTTGCTGCGACTCAAACTACCTAAAGACGTGGTTCTGGTAGGATACACGGATGACGTGATAATGATGGCAGTAGCTGCAACTATAGAAGAACTAGCGTGGAAATGCAATGAGACTCTAGAAATAGGCACCCGCTGGATACGGCCTCAAAGTAGCCCAGGAGAAGAGCGAAGCTGTTCTCGTAACAAAGAGAAGAAAGTTCGAGCACCCCAAACTCGAACTAGATGGCCGCACGATACCGTTCCAGGATAGCATCCGGTACCTGAGCTTATGGATAGATAGGCACTAAAACTTCAAAGACCACACCAGGTGAACATCGACCAAAGCAGGGAATCTAGGCACAGCGCTATAACAGCTGATGCCCAATGTGGGAGGACCTAAACAAGGCAGCCGAGCACTTCTGGCGACTGTCGTGCACTCAGTGCTACTCTACGGCTCGCCTCTGTGGGGTGCCCATGTGGACAACAGCGCAGTCATGAAGAATATGGCTCCGTTACAGCAACGGATAGCACTTCAAATTATTAGCTGATATCTTACCGAATCACTTGGCGCAACCTTGCTCCTTGTAGGAATAGCCCCGATATGGCTACTCGCCAAGGAAAGAGACACCGTGTGGGAGAGGCAACAGCGAGAAGACGAGATAACCACCCGGCTGGATATCAAAAGAGAAGCCCACGCAGCTCTACTGCAAGAGTGGTAGGATGAATGGGGCGCATACCCTAGAGGCAGGAGGACATACACGCTTAATATGGACGTCGAAGTGTGGACGACGCGAGAACATGGAAGACTTGATTACTGGATCACGCAGGCACTCAGTGGACATGGGTACTTCGGCGCATTCTTGTTCAAGTATAAACGGCCAAGCAATCCAACCTGCCAGGACTGTGGCGCCGAATGGGACGACGCGGTACACGGAGGAGCAGGCACAACTGCAACAGAGTATTGGCGCACCCTTAGAGCTAGAGACACTGGTCGAAGTCATGCTGAGCGGACCGGAATCTTGGGACAAGATTGTGTGCTACTTCGGGCATGGAATTATGAAAAAGAGAGAAAAATAAGAGGAGATACAGCGAATGATGAATCACGGACCCTCGGACTAGAGGGAAGGAAAAGTCGACGCGCAGAGATGTGTCTGTGTGTGTGCGTGTGCGCGTGTGTGTCCGTGTGCGTGTACGTGTGTGTGTGCGTATGTGTGGGTGTTATGTGTGCGTACGTGTGTGTGGGTGGGTGTGTGTGTGTGAATGTGCGCGTGCAGGAAAAGAAAATGGAGACGTCCCGAAAGCGGATCAGAACGGGCCCCACTGAAGGAATGCTCACACGGTGCCAATAGGGTTCCGGTATCGTAGGGCCACTGGCTGGGGAGCTTGCTCCCCCATGCCCACTCAAAAATACACACACAGACGCACACGCACACACACGCGCGCGCACATGATATGTTAGTTTTATCGAGAATAGTCCTAGAGAAAATTTGGTGTGATACAATTAATTATTGTCATAAAAAATTTTAAAAAGAAATAAATACATGATTTTGAGAAATCTAAGTGTCAATGTATTGGCAGCTGTTTTTTTTTATGAAACATACTTTTAATGCAGATATTGCTACTTTTTCAACAAGTAATATTCTTTGATTGTAATACCTGTGTAATAACATTTTATGTGCACATAGTTACGAGATATAATATCCGTATATGAGATATATAGTTTTCGAAAATAGATGTTAACTATAGTCATATAGGAGGGCCCCCCTGCGCACTATCGCGTGCGAACCCCACGCTGTCAATATAAATACTTCATTTTTACATATGAGGAACGACCGCTACTATTCAGAAGAACCTTATATCATCGGCATTGCAAAAACTGTTACACCTCAAATACTAATTTATTATATTTTAACGAAAATTGTAACGAATTCATGAAAAATTATTTGTTTTCTATGGTGGCAAAAAATCGACTATTTTGATTGTATTTGAGTGGTTTTAATCGTTCTTTTAGGTTTAACTTACTAGAAATTGTATTACACAAAAATGTTTATCACGAAAAAGTTTTTTTTTGTGGAGATCTACAACATTTGTATGCAATATTCATGTGTAAAATCAAATCCTATTAAATGATAAGTGAAAATCGACTATTTGAGATATATTTGCGTGTTAAAAAATCGTTTTTATAAGTTTCGTACGTCAGACACTGATTGTTCATCGAAATGTTAAATAGAAAATAGTATATTATGCACCAAGGGAATAAAGTGGGCTGTGTGCTCCCTGTGGGAGAGTTGTCGCCGGAATGAAGCGAGGGCGACAAACGCACAGGTTCGCACAACCCACTATATTCACGAGGGCAATATACAGTCATAAAGTTCGTACTCGTTTCCCGCCGAAAAGGGAAAAAAGGCTGCATATTGATTCCCTAACCTCACTCTCGTTTCCATCGCAATGCACTGTTTGTACCCGAACCGAAGGCGAGGGCACATGTGTGTGGCGCTGGGGACTAGAGTGGGGGTAGGGAATGAACGTGGCACTTTTTTCCCACTTCGGCAGGAATAAAGTACAAACTTTATGATGGGGTGTGTTAAAAGAGTTTTGCTTCCTCATAGAGGAAGCTTTGTAATGGTGAAAAAAATTTTCGAAAAAAAAAATGTTCAAAAAGATGTTTTAAGGCGATATATGTGTGTGTGTGTGTGTGTGTATTTAAACTCTTCATATCTCCGAAACGAATCGACCGATGTTCGTCGGGTAAAGCTTATTCTCTTCGTCTCGCGGGAAAAGAAAGGTACCTTGATCGATTTGAGTTTTTATTGATTTTCTTTTGTTTTATAACCAAAAAACGATTCTGAATTTTTATTTTTTTTTATTTTTTCATGTCTTACAGTCATTATTATATAATATAATAAACTTCTCTTGAAAGGTATTTAAATTACCTATATTTTCCTTTTTTAAAATTTAAAATATCTTCACTCTGTCAATTGTTATTAAGGAAAACTTTTTTATATTTCATAAATTAATTTCTCAAAAAATAATTTATTTATCGACTTGAAATAAATAACCAGTTATTACACTAATTGAAGACTATATGTGGTTAAAATTTCAAGAGATTATCTTCATTTGTTTTTTAGGAAAGAATTATTTTAGAAAAAATTTGCGTTTTCGTTGTCGCACGATAACTAGAGCAAAAATTATCCAATCGTCCTGAAATTTGGCACAGATGTAGCTTTTATATATCTTCAGATCGAGTTCGTTGCCCAAAAAAATCGGTCCATTACGAAAAAAGATATTTGAGGTAAAAAATTTTTTTTTTTAATTTTCGAATCGCGTTTATCAAAAAATACTTGATTTATCGATTTAAAATTTTAACCACTTATTAAATTTATAGAAGACTATATTTGGTTAAAATTTCAGGAGATTATCTTCATTTGTTTTTTAGAAAAAAATTATTTTAGAAAAAATTTGTGTTTTCATTGTCGCACGATAACAAGAACAAAAATTACCCAATCGTTCTGAAATTTGGCACAGATGTCGCTTTTATATATCTTCAGATCAAGTTCGTTGCCCAAAAAAATCGGTACATTACGAAAAAAGATATAACGCACAGTTTAAGCTGAATTCCGACCCATGACCCTCTCCTAGTTAGTCTAACCGTACAAGATAAAGTATTAAATTTTAAATATTAGAAGTAAAAATTAATTAAAGAGATCAATAAATTAAGTTTGAGGAAGCTACGTGCCAATGAATTGGCAGCGGTTTCCGAGCCCTGACGCATCCGCTTCACGATAAGGACTAGACTCTTGCAATGCTTTTGAACAAGCATCGCGACGTTAGCTCAGTGGTAGAGCGCGGGATTAGAATCCTCGAGATTGCGGGTTCGCGTCCCGCTTGTAGCATATTTTTTACGCGACTAATTCATCTTAATTCATTCTGTCGTCCACCCGTATGTAACAATCGTTTTTATGGGTTTAACTCGCCAGGAATTGATTGTACAAAAAAACCGCTACCATTTTATTGGCCCGTAGCTTCCTTAAACTTAATTTGCTTATTCCTTTAATGAATTTTAAATAACAAAATTTATAATTTTGCAACAATTTATGACATAATTATAATTAAATTCATTTATGAAGATTAAAAAGTATTAATTTTTAAATTATGTATAAAATATGAATAAAATAATAGGTATGATTTTTTTTTAAATTATGTGTGAAAAATAAATAAAATAATTGATTGTAATATTATAGTCAAAACCTTTTAAAATCCCTAAATAACCTTTACTTCAAATTATATTTTCTTTGTGAAATTTTACAGATAGGGTACGTGTCTCTAGTAGTATGCTGTCCATATTTGTGTGCTCTTTCTGCAATTTCCAATCTAAGAAAAATGTTCTAACCTTAAGAATAATAAATGGCTATTATAAAACAAAAGCAGGTATACAACACGCGCACATCGGCGCAAAGCGCATAGTGTATGTCATTTCCATTTTCTAGTATACATAAATACGTTCCCGAATAATTACGATTTTAAAAGATGGCTAAAATAGTTTTAACCTCAAATATCTCTGAAATTCAGAAACAAATTCTTTTACCCTAAGAATTCTTCTAATAAATAATATACAAACTCTACATCTCCACCAAATTTCAAAGAAATTAAAACAATTTTAATGTAGTTATATTGTGCGACAACAAAGAAAGTCATTTTCAAAAATACTAAAACTTTAAATATCAAACATCTCAAAAAATGAAAATATAATCTGGATGAAATTTTACACAGATACTCTATATCGCATACAAAATAGCCTATAAATTTCAAGCTGATACATGAAGTCGCCATTGAGAAATTACGATTTTGAAAAAAAACGTAAAAAAATTTTAACCTTAAATATCTCTAAAAATCATGAGACAATTCTTTTACCTAAAGGACTTATACGATAATATATAGACTCTACATTTCCACAAAATGTCAACATAATTAAACCAATTTTTGTTTTCTCTAGTTATCATGCGACAAAGAAAATAACTTTGTAAAATACCAAAATTTTCAAAATCAAATATCTCAAAAAGTAATCGTACGATCTTGATGAAAATTCGCACACATATTATCTATATCACATACAAAATTGTCTATAAATTTGGAGCTGACACATGGAGCCGTTCTCGAGAAATTACGATTAGAAAAAAAAGGTTAAAAAAATTTTAACCTCAAATATTTCTGAAATTTCTGGAATAATTATTTTGCCCAAAGAACTCGACCGAGAGCTATCCAAAACCTACCTCTACAAGGAATTTCAAAGCGATTAAGTCAATTTTACTCCCGTAATCGTTGGACATACAAAACTCATTTTTTTCAATTTTTTTCTCAAAAACTTGTCGACAAAATGAATTCAAATTTTTACAGATTATAGCTATTTATATTCTGCATTATTATGATTTTTCTCAAGAAAATTGACCGTTTAGTTTAGGAGTTATAAACTTTAAAAAAAAATCACGTTTTTGTTAATAACAAAAGAACCGTGATAGCTAGAGAAATTTTTTTTTTTAGAAAATATAGGTATTTTAATGCTCTTTCGAATAATATCCATTTGATTCAAATATCTCGATCTTATCATTAAAAAAAAGCAAAAATCAATTTTGAGAAAATCGAAAATTCGAAATAAAACAAAAACGCATCGGCGAATCAAAAAACGAGTTTTTGATCCGCCATCACACAAAGAACAGAAAAAAATGAGACTTCTCCGGTCAAAATCGATCGAGTAGAAGCAGAGATCCAGGTGTATACACACACACACACACACATCCGTACAGACATTTTTCAAAAATCATGTATTTTGATTCCTAACACCTCGAAAAACAATTATAACATGTTTTTACAATAACTGAAAAAATTACTATCATAAAGCTTCCTCTAGGAGGAAGCAAAATGTTCAATAGGAAAAAGTTTTGTTTTAATAATATCTATAACTTTTACATTTAACAATTTCGTGTAAAATCAAATCCTGTCAAGTGACAAGGAAAAAACAACTATTTTGTCTACTATTATATCACTATTATTATTAACTATTATATCACTAATGCGTTTACAAATATTGTTCGTTGGGAAAAATTTTTAATGTAAAAAAACCATGTTTTAATTAGTTTTAGCAGAAGAATGTGTAACATTTATACTGAAAATAAATTGTCGATGTAACGCTTAAAAATCCATTTTTGCTTCCTCCTAGAGGAAGCTTTGTGATAGTAATTTTTTGAGTTATTGTAAAAACGTGTTATAATTATTTTTCGAGGTGCTATGAATCAAAATACATGATTTTTGAAAAATGTTTGAAAAATGTGTGTGTGTGTGTGTGTATGTGGGTGTGTGTGCGTGCGTGTGTGTGTATGTGTGTGTCTGTGTGTGTGTGTGTGTGTATGTGTGTGTGTGTGTGTGTGTGTGTGTGGGTGTGTGTGTGTGTGTACACCTGGATCTCAGCTTCCACTCGATCGATTTCGCCGATGCGTTTTTGTTTTATTTCGAATTTTCGATTTTTGAATCGAATGGATATTATTCGAAAGAGCATTAAAATACCTATATTTCCTAAAAAAGAAATTTCTCTAGCTATTACGGTTCTTTTGTTATTAACAAAAACGTGATTTTTTTAAAGTTAATAACTCCTAAACTAAACGGTCAATTTTCTTTGAGAAAAATCATGATAATGCAGAATATAAATAGCTATAATCTATAATTTGAATTCATTTTGTCGACAAGTTTTTGAGAAAAAAATTGAAATGTGAAAAAAATGAGTTTTGTATGTCCAACGATTACGGGAGTAAAATTGACTTAATCGCTTTGAAATTCCTTGTAGAGGTAGGTTTTGGATAGCTCTCGGTCGAGTTCTTTGGGCAAAATAATTATTCCAGAAATTTCAGAAATATTTGACGTTAAAATTTTTTTAACCTTTTTTTTCTAATCGTAATTTCTCGAGAACGGCTCCATGTATCAGCTCCAAATTTATAGACAATTTTGTATATGATATAGATAATATTGTGCGAATTTTCATCAAGATCGTACGATTACTTTTTGAGATATTTGATTTTGAAAATTTTGGTATTTACAAAGTTATTTTCTTTGTCGCATGATAACTAGAGAAAACAAAAATTGGTTTAATCATGTTGAAATTTTGTGGAAATGTAGAGTCTATACATTATCGTATAAGTCCTTTAGATGAAAGAATTGTCCCATGATTTTTAGAGATATTTAAGGTTAACATTCTTTTACGGTTTTTTTCAAAATCATAATTTCTCAATGACGACTTCATGTATCAGCTTGAAATTTATAGGCTATTTTGTATGCGATATAGGCAATACCTGTGTAAAATTTCATCCAGATTATCAAGGAGCGCGGGAGCGCTCCGAAGGCAAGTATAGAAGAAGCCTAAAGGGAGCGACCCGTGCTACATATACATTGATATGGATGTACGAGAAATTCAATCCGCTTATATACCTATGCGTTAGTTTTAACTATATAACGTATCCCTCTTAATCGAAAGCTATTTCATTGCTCTACTCAAATCAAAAGATTTTATTTAAAAAGATTATCTCGTTCAAAAGATATAGACAACTGAATATTTTTATGTTCGTTTTCCTTTCCGAACTTTTCTTCTTGTTATTCCGATATCCGGTTTGCAGCTCTTACGACACTTCCGCTTGTCGTCTATCTTACGCTTGTATATCTATATAAATCTGGTCGACCTAACCTTACGCATAATAACATATTAGTTGATAATAATATTTCAAAAAGTATATTTCAAAAGATCTGAAAAAGTAAAAATATAGTCGAAGACAGAGAGAGAGAGAGAGAGAGAGAGAGAGAGAGAGAGAGAGAGAGAGAGAGAGAGAGAGAGAGAGAAAGAGAGAAAGTATATATATAATAACAAAAACATATATAACAACAACAATACTGTGACTACAAAATAGCCTCAAAATATCGTATGTCGTACGTATATGGTATTTTTTTACGTAATTAGGTATAAAAAAAAACCGGCGCGGCTATTTGTACGACAGATTGTATATGAATTTCAATCAGCTGATGGCATGAACACACTTTTATACATAGATAAGTATTATATATATATCATATGTAAAAAAATCATATGTAAAAATAAATATAACTTAAGGGGGTTCTCCTCGGGCACTACAGTTTGTTGCTCAGCGAGAGCACAAACTATACCATGGGCGTCGTTCTGTCTCTCTCGCTCTCGTGCACGTCGTCTGCTATTTGTGTTTATAATCATTAATATCTTTTTAAAAAGATCGGCTTGACACATATTTGATAAACTTAATAGAAAGAGCCGAATTTCATATTTCTTAAGCTACGTTTTTCTTTTTGAAGTCCAGTTTTTTTGATGAGTAATTCTATTACTTTCTGTCACAGTTGATATAGCACTCATTTACTCTCATGTAAAAATAACCATTTTCAAGAATTTTTTTCTCAAAAATTTGTTCGGCAATGTATGTAAACAAACATATGGTATCATTTCTGTGACTTTGAAGAATATTTGTATATTTTTTTCAGAAGCTTTTTCAGTTTTTGCAATGTGAAGAGAACTATCTTAAAAAAAAATAAAGAATATATACTTTGTGAAAATTCTTTTCATTTTCAGATTATAGAATTTTCTCATAGACTTTGAGCTCTGGAACAGATTCTTATCGGAGCAGCACCAGTAATAATGCCAGTAACTGCTCATGACATCAGTGGGGATAGTGTACTTGACAATGTTGCAACTGCCCGTGCATACAACTCTGACCACCAAACTCAGTTTTTGATAAAAGCCAGTGTTTTATGATGTCAGAATCTAGATATGGGCTACTGATAGTAGACAGTGCTACTGCATTATACAGGACAGATTTTGCTGGAAGAGGAGAATTGGCAGCTCACCAAATGTATTTAGTAGCCAGATTTCTTCGATTATTTCTTAGATTAGCTGATGAATTTGTCTGCGCAATGATTATCACTAATCAAGTAGTAACTCAAGTGGATGGTGCAGCTAGTATGTTTGAAGGTGATCAAAAGAAACCTATTAGCGGCAATATTATTTTTTTCATACAACTACATAAAACTAGACTTTATTTACGCAAAGGAAGAGGTGAAATTCATGTATCAATCAACGGGGGTTTTATTAGATAAGTATTGAACAGCAAAATGTTAAATGGCTACAATCATTTTTAAAAAATTGATACTTTGTGTGAATTCTTTTTTATATTTACAGATTATACAAGATTTGTTTACAGTCATTGAAATTCGATTTTGAATTAACTTGGATGGTTGTACAACGTTGACAAATGCTGAAAGCCTTATTCATTCTATTTTGAATATGTAATATAGCCAATAATGTTGAGAAGTTCTAATTGTGTACTGTCTGAAAAATCTAATTTTGAATTAGCAAAAATGAACGAGTGCCCTCATGACCCTGCTGGTTATTTTATTATTAATGGACAAGAAAAAGTTATTTTAATACAAGAACAGACGCTTAGGAATAGAATTATATTAAAGAAGATAGTAAGAATATAGTACTACTCAAGAAAGAAAAACAAAACCAATATTAACCTATGGAAGAGCAGGCAAATACTATTTTTACAATACAATATTTTTCAAGGTGTATCTATATATTCTCAACATGAAAATTTTTCATGAGATATAATTTTAGAAGAATATTAAAAATTTGTCTTCGTATTTGACAGGACGAATAGAGGACTTGGATGTCCATGAAGAAAATGACAGTTTCATTGCTTTCAATGAATAACACATAAAACAAACAACAACTAAGAAGTTTATTTAGACAGTATTGGATTCAAAGTACGAAAAGAGTATTATGTTTTGAAGTAAGTTTTTAAAAATAGGAAAAAAAAATTGTGATTTTCATAGTTCGTCTATCTAGTTGAAAATTATATTCATAATAAAATTGTTGCGATTATTAAAAAATGACATCTAATCAGTGTTTTACGTAATAAATAAAATAAAATACCGGTATGATGTGTTGCATGAAGTGCATATATAATCAAATGACATGATAACAATTAACATAGTGATTAAAAAATAAATCAGTGTTTTGTGTAATATAAAAAAAAATAAAATACTGGAAAAATGTGTTGCACGAAGTGTTATATCAAATTTTAAAACTTGTACTTAAAATCAGTTTAAAACGTTTTGAGAATAGAACATGTGTGTATTAATAAATAATTATTTGTTATGAGGTTCATAAACTTCATAATAAGCTTTGGCATAGAAGAAAATATTGCTGAGTGACACGCGAGGTTGTAAATACACAATATAATTTTCAGTGCTTTGTCTAATAATAAATAAAATATAGTACTTGTATGACGTGTGAAGTGTTTATAATCAAATTTTAAAACTTCTATTAAAAATCAGTTTCAAATGTTTTAAAAAT
Organism: Torymus aiolomorphi; assembly: GCA_036365515.1. Classification (NCBI taxonomy): domain Eukaryota; kingdom Metazoa; phylum Arthropoda; class Insecta; order Hymenoptera; family Torymidae; genus Torymus; species Torymus aiolomorphi. Next base: position 52,943,937 of record CM070874.1, on the reverse strand, counting down.
AGCTCAAGTGTGTATTAATAAATAATTACGCGTTATGAGGTTCATAAACTTCATAATAAGCTTTGGCATAGAAGAAAATATTGCTGAGTGACACGTGAGGATATAAATATACAATATAATTTATGATGCCTATTTGAAATATTGGTCTGAGCCTTGATTTAAAAAGCATCTGTCATCTTTAAAAAACTTAGTCGATATCAGTGCTGTGCTGTTGTATATATTTATTCAAGTGCCAATGAAAAGATTATGTCTAATGAACATGGAAGTACTGAAAAGAGCAAAAATGATGTGTTATTGCGAAAATTTCAAGGAATGAAAGTGCTCAGTAATCTATTTTATGATTTTCTCACGTAGGAGATGTCAAAATTTTTCAGAGAAGTTTTTAGTACATATTTTTCTATACAAGATTCAGGTAATAGTAATGTTTAATTCATCAACTGGTTGTGTTTTTAATTTTACAAGATTATGAGTATGATGAAAAAAAAAATATTATGAAAAAGAAATATGTGGTTACCAAAATAATGAAACGAATTCCAGCTTTAGAATGTGCAATAGAAGGGCTAGAGGTAAATTTGTCAAAAAAACAGGAGCAAATGGATGCATAAGAGTGTTTTGTCAAAAAACTTAGTATCAGGTGCTGTTACATAATGGTAGTTAACTTGGCAAACTTTGAGCTTCGCATTTTTAGGCTAGAGGATTAGGTGATTTCAGAGAAATAGATGCGAAAGAGTAGTTTTTAAAAAACGTTGTACCACCTGCTGCTATGGAAATGGCATTTGACATGCGAACTCAACTTTTTAGCCAACTTTGAGCTTCGAGTTTTATAAAAGCAAGAGAGCTGGTGATACAGAGATTTGAAGTAATTATGATAAATTGTACTTTTTTCTTTTATTCCTTGCAATAGCTACAAAGAAAAAATATATTATTGTTATTTTTTTTAACAACTTTAAATTCTCTGTTGAAATACTAATATAAGTTTAATGTTTTTATCCAAACAATCTTGCTCTCAACAACTGTCCAACTCTCTACAAAGAACTTGATGGAAGCTTAAATGTTTTTTTGAAACAATTATATAATAAACACTTCTAAAAAATATTTTTTAAACTATTTTCTATAATTTCTATAAAAACATTTTCTATTTCTCACAAAACTGATTTTTGCTATTTAAATTATCTCTTTATCTCTTTACAATATTTATTGTATGTATTTGCTATGAAAATGTTTCCTTTTTCTTCCAAAAATCATTTTTCTTATCTGTAGTATTGCTCATTAAATTAAAGTAGTACTTTCAATAACAGAACCATTTCTGTAAATTATTCATTATTACATTTACTCTACAAAATATCTCCAAAAATGGTCCATTTCTACATCTTTTAAAAAATCCTTTAATAAATTATTTTACAAAACTTCTACAATCCTTTAATAGTATATTACGCACCAAGGGAGGAAAAAACTTGGACAGTCCACAACTCGTGTAAATTGCCACCCAAGCCGAAGGCGAACCGAAAACAAACACGAGCTGTGGGCTGGCCAATTTTACTCCCGTGGAGCGTATCCTATTTTTTTGTCTAGCGAGGTCGAAAATACAACCTTCGCGATCGGGCGCCGGGAGCGAAAGTGGTACTTTCGGCCCGCTAGGCAAAAAAAACTTTTGCAAGCAACGAGAAATTCTTTTCCAAAACCTTTACAATCACTTTACAAAAACTTTTACAAACGATAAGAATTTTTTCGGAAACCATAGGAATTATTTTCCGAAACCTATACAATATCCTATAAAATTATTTACGTTTTATTTTATGAAAAGGAATTCTACAAATCAATAATAAATTTTTGCGTTCTAAAGTCGCACTAAATTTCTTTCACGCGGATACTGAAAGTCAAACCCAAAAAAGTTGTGAAATCAATTAAAGTATAGTTCTATACTTAACAAACATTATTTATAATGTACTTTTACTCTTAAAAAGTTGTGAAATCTCTCTAAAAAATTTGTTTACAAAAGTAAAAACTTATAGGCATGAATAAGTTTGGTTACTATTCCATGTAGTTTTATACTTAATACACATTATTTATAATGTACTTTTACTCTTAATTAAAAAGTTGTGAAATCTCGATCTCTAAAAAATTTTTTTACAAAAGCAAAAACTAATTTAAAACTTTTGTGAATAACAATACTACTATTTGATAATGATATTAAAAATATACCTTAATGAACTCTCATAACGTTATCACACAATCTAATTATTATTTTCTCTTAAAAAGTTGTGAAATCTATCTCAAAAAATATATTACAAAAGTTTAAACTAAGGCAAGTATTAGTCTCTCGCTCATCCTCCCTCTCTCTCGCTCCCTCTCTTTCTCTCCGTCTCTCTCGCCCTCTCTATCTCTTCCTCTCTTTCCCTCCCCTCTCTATCACCCTCTCTCCCTCTTTCTCTCAACATCCGTCAAACTGAGTACCAAAAACTTTAATGAGGGCTTCAATATTTTTTTAAAACAATCAACATGTTTTTTAAAAGCTAATTTTTTAAGTACGTTCTAACACAATTTCTCTAGTCCTTTTAATTCTTCTAGTCTCGTCTATTCAATAAGCACTCTTTACAAATGGGAATAATTTTTTTCATGACTGTACAAATAATAATATTGTTAATATAAAATTTTCTACGAAAGTATAAAATAAGGCAAGTATAGACGTTTTTTCTACATAATCTATAAAAAACAACCCAATCTGTCTAGACCTTTTATTTATTCGAATCTCATCTATTCAATAAGCACTCTCTACAAATGGTAATCATTTTTTTCATGATTGTACAAATAATAATAATATTGTTAATATAAAACTTTCTGCGAAAGTATAAAATAAGGCAAGTATAGACGTTTTTTCTGTATAATATCTATAAAATAAAATATAAAACTTTCTACGAAAGTATAAAATAAGGCAAGATAGACGTTTTTCTGTATAATCTATAAAATAATAATATTTATGATTTTTTAAAAGAAATCAAATAAATACCAGTCAAAAAGTCTTTCACTTCTTTGAGTCATTGTATGCTGAACAAATTATATGTAAGCATTCAAATTGTTTACTGCAAATCAAACAAACGAAAGTTGTGAAAGCTATTATCGATAGTCAAGTAATGTAAACATCTCTCGGAAACAACTGTATGACTGTTTTCAGAAATGTATTCAAATTTGTTCATCCTTATATATAAATTAAACACAAGAAAGTACTGAAATCAATTTATTGTAGTCAAGTACCCATAAGATAACTTGACTGACATAATAGAACTTTTCGTACCTTGCGTGTAAAATTACATTTTATGTCCACGTTGTAACTTCAAAGATATTCAGCCAAGACAAGAGAAGTCTAGAGCTGCTCTAGCAGGGGAGGTTCTCCAATCTCCCACACATACTTGGCGGGCCCGACGGTTTGGAATTCAAGGTGTAGACATAGTCATTTGCATATAATATAAAAATCAGATAAAATGTATAAATGGGTTGCATTTACATATTAAATACTGATCCATGAATGTATCACTCTGTTTTTAAATAGAAATTGCAAACCGGCGTGAAAATATCATATGAGATCTCATATATGTGAATATCGGACATCAGATCTCATATGAGATTTCATTTGAGATCCCATAATATATAAAATTGCAGATAACATTTTATATATACATATGATCTCATATGAGATCTGATAGCTGAAATACTCACATGAGATCTTATATGATATTTACACGCGGGAAAAGGATAAAAAATAGGTGGCTTATAAAATGGTTAGTAAAATCTAAAGCACTTTTGAGTAGATTTTTTAGTACAATTTATATGCATTTTTATTTCATTCCTGTTTAAAAACGACGGACACAAGGAAAAATATTTTGGGTAATGTAAGTAAATCATGAGATTCTGCACATATGTATGGATAATATATTTGAAAAGTATCAATTAAAAATTAGAGTCATTGTAATTATTTATTAATTATAGTGGATTTATAGGTATAAACATTTTTAATGAATTTATGCAAAAATTTAGAATTCTACATTTACAAAGCCCACCGGTAAACTGCAAACCATCGGGCCCGCCAAGTATGTGTGGGAGATTGGAGAACCACCCCTGCTAGAGCAGCTCTAGACTTCTCTTGTCCTCCCAAGATGCGTAATATTATAGAAAGTTCAAAACTTTGACTTTTCATAAATATCTGAAAAAATTCTTATGAATTTTAGAAATGAAAAGAAAGCATAATAGTTATAAAATAATTTTCACCTATACGGGCGTAAAGTGCGTAGGTTCTATAAGGTTTTGTATATGGTTATTTTTTGAAATGTTTGATATTTAAAATTTTAGTATTTTTGAAAATGACTTTCTTTGTTGTCGCACAATATAACTACATTAAAATTGTTTTAATTTCTTTGAAATTTGGTGGAGATGTAGAGTTTATATATTATTTATTAGAAGAATTCTTAGGGTAAAAGAATTCGTTTATGAATTTCAGAGATATTTGAGGTTAAAACTATTTTAGCCCTCTTTAAAAATCGTAATTATTCGGGAACGTATTTATGTATACTAGAAAATGGAAATGACATGCGCTATGCGCTATGCGCCGATGCACGCGTGTTGTATACTTGCTTTTGTTTTGTAATAGTCATTTATTATTTTTAAGGTTAAAACTTTTTTCTTAGATCGTAAATTGCAGAAAGAGCACACAAATACGGACAGCATACTACTAGAGACAAGTACCCTATGTGTGAAATTTCACAAAGAAAATATAATTTGAAGTAAAGGTTATTTAGGATTTTTGAAAGGTTTTAACGATAATATTACAATCAATTATTGTATTTATTTTTCATCCATAATTTAAAAAAAAATCAGACCTATTATTTTATTCATATTTTATACATAATTTAAAAATTAATACTTTTTAATCTTCATAAATGAATTTAATTATAATTATGTCATAAATTGTTGCAAAAATTATAAATTGTGTTATTAAAAATTCATTAAAGGAATAAGCAAATTAAGTTTGAGGAAGCTACGGGCCAATGAATTGGCAGCGGTTTTTTCAAAGTTTGTGCTCGCATTTCTATATTTTTGAACGGATCTTTTCCAAAATAGTATCATCACCTATGTATGAATAGAAAAAGGTGTAATATCATTTGTGATCAGATTAGATACATTTTTCGATATGATAATGTGTACACAAAGTTCCGTACATACGTACAGACATACATACATCATGGGAAACATTTAAAATGGACTCATTTTAGGTGGAAAACTGTTTTTATACAATAAATTATTGGTGTTTAAGGCGTTACAATTTTCGCTCTAGTGAAAATATAAGGCTGTCCCGAGAAGCTGTCGGTCCTAAAAATGTAAATACACTTTTTTATCAAATGTCCATATATGAATGTATGTGTACGTGTGTTTCTTTGTATGTGCGTTCATGGGTATGAGTGTTGGTGTATATATTTTTATTTGTTTTCGGTATCAAACGTAATATTGTAATATTTTAAGATGAGTTTCTGTTTTATGCTGATTTTTTGATTTTTTAAAATCAAGATGTTTATTTTCATGAATTTTGAAATTAGTATAATTAATGATAGTTTTTTTATATTAATCGAATGAATTCATGAGACAGAAATATTCATCCTAAAATTTCAGAATGGTTAATTTCTTTTAATATTTTATTTTCAAATCATAATTTTCAAGTAATGATTTAAAATTCCAGCCTTTAGAAATTGAATTTTAAGGAAAGTTTTGTAAATTATTAAAAATGTACAATGTGACGAACAAATTTTTATGTATATCTGTAAAATTACAAAAAAGTCCCTTTCACGCTGTACTCATTAATCATTTCTAAAATTGTTCTCCGAAACCCTCGATTGAAATCGCGTAAGAAAGAGAGTGAACCGCTTTCCATTAAAATCGAATTGAAAATTTCATAGAAATATACGTCACTTTCCTTCAATGAGCAATATTTATAGTTGCAACATTTAAATTTTTATTACCAAAATATTTCCATTCTACTAATTATATATCATGTACTAATGTGACACCTGCTATCAGGTGATTCAACATGTTAAGTTAGTCAAGCATTTTGACTACCAATAATATCACTATTATAATACTATTTCTGGTTGTAATGTTGGCTAAAGAATTATAATAAAATATTGTTTTTTAATAAATATATTTACGGATGGGTCTTCTTTTTGTATAATATCTCGGTCAAAATAAATTCGCCAATGTAAAATAGATATGATTACTAAATAAAGGATAACAGGCTTAATTGATTTATTTGATCATTGTTCGTTATCGAATTTTTTTACTTCATTTCAAAGATAAACTTAAGACAAGAAATGTTATAAATAGAGAAACGACAAATTGGTAAGTAGCTATTTACTTTGCAGAAATACATCAGGTAAAATGTATCGACACCGAAACTTGATATCACTAAAATTCTTATTATTATTGATTGTATTGTGCTCAGTGGATCAAGGTAATATAAATTATAATTTGAATAATGTTATTTAATATAATATAAATATTATTATTTTAAATGCAAGCCACTCATGAATTAATTCACAAGTAGTTTGTATTAAAATTTTATTCAATACATTTTATTATGAATAATTTCTTTTAGATATATATAGGTAGTTCTCTGGGAGATCGTGCGCAAAAAAATTTTTGCTTCCTCATAGAGGAAGCTTTGTGTTAGTAAAAAAAAAGTTTATGAGATAATGTGTTAGAAATGTTATTTAGCAAATTTGGAATCGAAATACACTATTTTTAGAAAATGTCCGTATGGATGTGTGTGTGTGTGTGTGTGTGTGTGTGTGTGTGTGTGTGTGTGTGTATGTCCGTATACGCTGATATCTCATGATCTACTCGACCGATTTTAACGGGAGAGTGATCATTTTTTTTTAGATTTTGCTTCCACAATTGGGGTCAATATTCTATTTTTGTAAAATTTAATTTTTTTTTATAGCCATTTTTTAATTTTCAAAATTTTTATTTTCGATTTTTTTAATATTTAGAACAAATATTGTTTATATATCATGAATTCTCTGTATGTAGGATAAAATTATCTACAATTTAAAAAAAAAGTCGGTAGCTATATTTCGTCATAAGTTATTGATGAAAACGTAATTTTTTGTAAATACGTTATATTTCGAAATTAAAAAAAGATATTAATATGAATATTTTTTTGGTTATAAAGGATATTAAGTACTATAACTTACTAAATTTTTAGATTTTTTTATTCATTATTTTTTGAGAAAAAAAATAATTTATAAAAAAAAGCGATTTTTTTTTGTCGTTCAATAACTATAGTAAAATTGGCTTAATCACTTTGAAATTCTTTGTAGGGATAGATTTTGTATACCAATCGAGTGAGTTCTTTGGGAAAAAGGATTGATCCATAAATTTCGAAGATATTTGAGGTTAAAATTTTTTTCAATTTTTTTTTAAATCGTAATTTCTCGAGAACGGCTCTATGTATCTAAATGGGGTGGGTGGTATTCGAAAGAGAATTAAATTACCTATATTTTCTAAAAAAAATTAATTCTCTAGCTATCACGGTTCTTTTGTTATTAACAAAAACGTAAAAATTGAAAAATGAAAAAAAAAGAGTTTTATATGTTCAACTATTACAAGAGTAAAATTGTCTTATTCGCTTCAAAATTCATTGTAGAGGTATATTATTGATAGTTCTCGGATAAGTTCTTTTGGCAAAGTTATTGGTTCATAAATTTCAGAGATATTTGAGGTTAAAATTTTTCTAGACATTTTTAAAATCTATTTCTTGAGGATGGCTCTGTGTATCTGAATGGGATGGGTAGCATTTGAAAGAGAATTAAAATATTTATATTTTCTAAAAAGAAAAATTTTTTAGTTATCGCAGTTTTTTATTATTAACAAAAATGTAAAACTTGAAAAATTGAAAAATGAAAACAAAAACAAAAAAAAACAAATAGTTGAACATCCAAAACTCATTTTTTTTTAATTTTTAAATTTTTACATTTCTGTTAATAACAAAAGAACCGTGATAGCTAGAAAATTAATTTTTTTTAGAAAATATAGGTAATTTAATTATGTTTCGAATGCTATAAATTACATTCAAATACATAGAGTTCTAAATATCAGTTGCAAATTTATAGGCAATTGTGATATATATTTTATGTATGTGAAATTTTGTGGAAATGTATAATCTATAAAAATTTGAATAAATTATGGTGGAGTTTTGTTATTTCTGTCTTTCTGAAGTATTAAATTTTAAATATTGGAATTAAAAATTTATTAAAGGAATCAGTAAATTAAGTTTGAGGAAGCTACGTGCCAATGAATTGGCAGCGGTTTTTTTCTTTGTTAGCCGTCTAAATTTAATGTCTTCCTAGGCATCCCATGAGTGCCCCTGAATTTTTTTAGATTTTTTTCGTGAGCTAAAGGCTAAGGAAAATGTTAAGAAGATCTCTATAAATATTGAGTTTATTTAGTGAAGATCTACACCGCAGCTGCAAAAATATTGAAAAAATTAATTTTGTCATGATTGACTTTACAGTATACAAACTATTTCTTTTCATGTAATAACCAACTTTTTAGTTACATTTTTTATTTATGTCAGCATGCATACACGCTGAATTGACAACTTTTAATGTATACGCTATTACAGTTACAGATAAATAATTAATCAAAAAAGAAATAACATTTTCATTAATGATCTTTGGGTCGCTTTATTATCAATTCAGCTATAAATGAAAAACTTACCTGTTCTAAAATGTAATAGTATTGCGCGTATTCATAAATTAGTCTGCTGCACTAAAAAGTTGATTATTAAATAAAAAGAACTAGTTTGTAAACTGTAAAGTCAATCATGTCAAAATTAATTTTTTTAATATTTTTGCAGCTGCGGTGTAGATATTCACTAAATAAACTCAATATTTATAGAGATCTTCTTAACATATTCCTTAGCAGAAGAAACATTTGAATAAAAAGAGAAAATTATATTTTAATAAGCCGGTTATTAGTAGCTTGAAAAAATAATAAAGAAAACATGTAAAAAAATTTACTAAATTAAAGCAAGAAACCAGTGGCTGTTAGATACTTGCTTGTGAGAATAGGAAAGTCTGAAATGGTCAACCCACAGGAAAATTTTACAGGAATGTATGCATACAATACTGCACATTTGTATGTATGGTAAAAATTAATTATATTCTTTAAACATTAAAAAGACTAAGTGTCAGCAGGTAACTAACAGCCCCAGTATAGATATTCATGCGAATGATATCACTCAAAGTTGAGTTTAATGCACATTTTAATTATTCTCTTTGTTTATTTGAAAAATTATTATTATAAATAAATATATTTGCAAAATTTTCCAATGTTTCCATACTTTTGGTCCGCCATGTATAAACGATTATAATAAAAAAAGCAAAATATTATTGAATAAGTGGCGAGAGAGTGGAAAATAACAACACATTTATTTGGGTGCTATCTCCTGTATACATGGACGATAAACATGGACTGTAAATATTTTTGTAAATAATATTTCTTCCAACTGAAATAGACAGTGCTTATCGTACCCTCAAATAAAAATGTAACCAGTAAAAGTGGCACATTCAACATAAACTCAGAATCGTCTCCGTTTTCACTTATTTGCTCCATTAGTATTGACAAATCATAATCAAAATGGTTAACCCAAAGTCAACAGTAATTTTACTAGCTTGCGTTCTCTTATGTTCTTTAAATGAAGGTATAATTGTGTTTGTCTATGTTTGTCATAACTTTAAATTTATTTATGATGTAGTATATTTACTTTTATTCGCCATCTTATTTATACCACATGCAATGACAGTTTCTATAGTTATAAGAAAACTAATCAATACGGTTCTTTATTATTATTCTAGCATTTGCAATAAAATGTTACACTTGCGAGTCTGTGGCCATGGGTTCTTGCAGAAATCCCAGTGGTGGAAGAGCCGTTGACTGTCAAGTACCCACCTCACTGAGCAAACTCGAAACATTACTTTCGATTTCCTCTACCGTTAATACTGCAGTTGCAGAAGTCAACTCCAACTTCAATAGTAAGTTTTAATAAAGCCAGTTCATATAATTCACCCTAACTAAGTAAAAAGACGAAAATATGACAATACGAAATTCACAAAAAAATATATATTTCTATATTTAAACATGAAAACCATTTTTAAAAGGTGCAATTCTTTATGTTATGGTTATAGTTTACGGATGTTGCGGCTATATAGTCTCTGTGAAAAAAAAAACAGTTTTTAGCTTCATAATTGCGATAAATAATTATTTAGAATACTTTACAATTTTTTGCGTCCAGTTCGTCGGTTTTTTATGAATACTAATTAATTTAATACCTTCAGTGCTATACGGGTTGTATATGCACCGTACTATTTCTTTTAAACTTTGATGTTATAACGTTGCCGCTTTTATAAAAATAATAATCATGAATTATTTCTCACTTGCTCTGGATTATATTTTAAACATTTATAAATGTATCCTAACTAAAATAAAAGCACTTCTAATAAAGTTCTTTTTCGTAGAAGTAAACGTGTTAATTTTTATTTTTATTTTTTTATTATTAATTTAATAGTCTAATGTAGAGTAGAAAAATATCGTAATCGGTCACTAATGTATCTTTAGAAAAATTGTACGAATATGTTTATAATGTAACATTTTAGGTTTGTACTATCATTCAATCTTTACTGATTGCACAATAAATATGATAAGTTTAAGTTAATACTTTACAATAAATTCTGTTTAAATGAAGATTTGGTTGCCGATGATGTCCTAAAAAATCTACATGAAAATGATGCCATAACAATGGATTGTGGCACAATTAATGGAAGTAAGTACGCGACATATTAATTTTTTAACAAAAATTCTGTATTTTGTAATGATAATGCATAGAAGGTATATTTTTAAAAAATCTAAAAAACATAAAAATGTTATGAATTACGTATAGAATACTTTTGAAAATCAGTAAATATTGTTACTTTTATAGGATTCGTTCAGTTCTAAAAGAGTATTATTTCAGTTATAAAAGAGTATCATTTCATTTTTGTAAACTTTACGAAATAAAGTCTATTATTATTTAGAGCGTAACTGGTATACAGTATATGAGTACTCTCGTGTAAGAAGATGATTTGAGGAATAAAACTTTGTTTAAATTATATTTAAAGTAGCAAAAGTTAATTTTTACTATAGAAATGGATTTTTTTAGATAAAACACATTGATTTTTCATTACGTATTAATTAGAGATAAAAGAATAACCTACAGCTTCTTAAAAACTTAATGTTTCCATTTGCACTATACGAGTTCATGGTTTAATTACACATTTGTTAAATGTATCTTGAATCTTCTGGCGAGCTCATCGGCAGTGTCGAGGACCAATCATAGAGTTTCATTGTAATCTTTTAACTGTTTTTTGAAAAAAAAATTAGACAGCGAGACGAGTAGTTTCAGATCCGCAACATGAATTAAACAATGTATTATCTATAATAATTGTTATTTTAAATTTTCAGATGATTCCTCAGGGACAGAAATCGTCGTAAGAAGTTGTTTGGTGCAACAAATCTCATGTCAAGTTTACGCTCAATATTTATGGGAACAACTACGTTTTACAGTTACTTCTTGTATTCGTTGTAATGGAGATTTATGTAATACAGATTAATACTAGTATTGTACTCCAGCCATAAGATAAGTACACAGAACCTATGGGAAAAAATAGTAAATAATCTTATACATAAATAAATATTGCTTGCTAAATTTAGATTTTCATTTTTATTTACATTTATTGAACCTTTTAAAATCTATTATAAAACCTCTGGATCATGAATTTATCGGCATGGTGTGGTTTGTGCACATAAGAATTATGCACATATTTATTGTGCACACTTTAGCATTGGAGTATACACATAGATATAGATATACACCAATGCTAAAGTGTGCACAATAAATATGTGCATAATTCTTATGTGCACAAACCACACCATGCCAATTTATCTCTATCTTTAAAATATGTTTTCAAATGTAAAAATATGAACAGAAATGGTAGAAATATTAAGCTATTCTACCTATTAAGTAGCTAGATTTTAAGAATATGGTTAATTTTTCAATTGAAATTAGCTTGAAACTCTGATGATAACGTCACGCTTTTAGCATTAGAACTGACTAAGTTATATCTAGATTTTATTTATTTTCGTTAAATCAAATTATATGTAAGTGTTAGATTTTTAATAATTGAGGGTGTGGCTGAAAAAAGGGCACATACCTAACACATTCAAATTGTACTGAAGTTGTACCCCTTTTCCAGCCGCATTCTTAATTTATAGTTTTTGTTAAGTTCAATCAGACGGAAAAGGCTAAAAAGCATACAAGGGAGAACGTGCTCTCACTGTGATGATGTGCTATCTAACCAAGCGATTCAATTTTTCTCAATTTTTTCTTGCCGAATATCGCTGAGATCATTTCTTGTCACTATCCATATTCCTAATAAAAATATGAAATTCACGAGAGCACCTTGTAAAATCAATTTCTAAAGAAAAATTAATATTTTCAGAACTTAAGCAATTCTTAGCTAGAAAAATGACTTAATTTATAACTTACTAATATTGTTTTCCAATTAAAAAATTAGAGAGTTTTTAGCTAGATTATCGTTAACCTGGAGCTTACTTATAACTAAGAAATCTAGCTAATTCATTTATAATACCTTAGGCAGCGGAGCTGGTTAATTTTCTACTAGGAACGTGTTTTGAAAGTTTTAAGTTACATACATTTTTAGTTTTGTTTAATATAAATTGTTTTTTTTTTAATACAGTTGCAGATATAAATAGCAATCAATACATTTAGACCTATAAAACGCGGGTTGGGTTTAAATTATGAAATTAATAAAACTCAAAGATATTATATAATAAGAAAATGTAAACGTAGAATGTAAAACGTAGAAATATCAATAGTCTAAAGAAGGATGAATAACAATAAATTTGAGAATCTTGGTTAAAAATGGATAAAAAATTATTGTAATTCATTAATAGAGTCACTTGTGAACTGACTATTGCCGTCTTCTCGCGACCGCTTATATATTATGCACTACGCTCAATTTTTTCCTTCATAATCCTGGTAGAAAATTCGCCATACTTTCTGTCCAGTTCACTAACTAATGCCCAGATTGTTTAGGATAATCTGCCCAGAATTTTTAGGATAATCTGGCCAGATCTGACCAGAATCTGCTGAAGGATTGCGATTAATCAGTTTATAACCTTAAACCGATAATGTTAAAATAATATACTCCTTAGCATATTATATTTATTTAGTCTATTTGAGAATATTTATTTAAAAGATAATCATGTCCCTATCACTTCTAAGTTTTAACTAAAGATATGCTCCAAAAGTGCATTAGCATAATAAGCGTGTATATACATGTAGGGCCATACGTATAAGCAGATGCGCACGCAGGAGCGTCTTCTCTCTCTCTCTCTCTCTCTCTCTCTCTCTCTCTCTCTCTCTCTCTCTCTCTCTCTCTCTCTCTCTCTCTCTCTCTCTCTCTCTCTCTCTTTCTCTCTCTCGCTCGCACACACAACAATTGTGAAGCCGTTACAAGTTGAAAGGTAGGTTATATCATTTCGGAGCCCGTGCAAAAGCAAACCGGAGCAGTGCCCAATAATTATTAAAAAAGTTTTTATTTTAATCAAGCATCGGTTTTTCTAGTTTTTCTTTTGTGAAATGGAGAGAAAAAAACGTTTCTCCAAAAAATTTAAAAAACAAAAATTAGATGAATGTGCTCAACAGTGCAGTGAATTTGAAAATCAACGTACAGAACAACAAACAACTGATTCATCTGTTTATAGTGAGAGAATTTGTAGTAATTCTAGTTCATTGAGTTGCCTGTTTCAGACTCTAATTTAATGAGTGATAGCAGTGAATATGAGAATGCTAGTATTTGTGATCATGAGATGATAATGACAATAGTAGCAATGATGAAGAATTTATGTGCGAGGCAGCAGATGTAAGAGAAACAAGAGAATTACAAGCATGGGTTGTATCTAATAATGTGCCGCATGAACATGTAGATCAACTGTTAAAGATCCTACGGCGTAGGTTTTTACCATCCCTTTCCAAGTGTACAAAAACTTTTTTAAAGTGTCAGACATAATAAATAATTTAATTTTCTATAATCAATTTTCGTGCCTTTTAAAATCCCCTTATTTTTCTTATTGGTGTAGCTATCATAACCTCTACCCATTATTTAAAATTTTCTTCACCAGAAATTTCAGTAGATTCTGCCCGAACACCGTCGCAAGTGGGACGAGTTTCTGGGCGAGATATTCTACCCACCGAACAGAAAATACAACAGATTCTGGGCAATAGCTTCTCAATTTTCTACCAGGGAAGGGGCGAAAGTAAATTGCCCGCAACGTTGGAAATTTAAGACCACGTTTGATGTGTTATTATCCAACCCTTTAGCAAACCAATGGACAGCAAAACCATTTGAGTCAACAAATTTAACTTAAAACACTAGAATCTGTCATAAAGGCCACTACCACACATCTTAAAAAATATTATGTTACGATACAAGTCCATTAATAGTACATTACTTGTCAGTTAGACCCTCCCCCACTTGAGGGGGACTCCCTTCGCTACTCTCGCTCGGGCAGTGAACTCCCGCGAAAATAATCTGCGACTTTAGTCCCTTGTTATAGCCTGAAAAGTGGGGCAAAAGTCATGCTTAATTCCCTCTTTTACTTTATTCCCGTATATGCGGGACATAAAGTACTTTATATCCCGCATATAGGAATACAGTAACATCGTCTAAATTTTTACGTTTATAGGGAATTTGGTTAAAACTAACATAATTATATAAAGTGGCCACAATGGAGATGAGAATAAAGTACTATATGTAACGCGGGACTAAAGTCGAACATGCCCTTGGGTGATCACTGACCGAGCGAGCGTAGCGAGACGAGCGCTGAACTTACCCGCGGCAATAATCTGCGGCGTTAGTCCCTTGTTACATAATGTACTATTATTTGTCGTTACGTTGTCATATCGATTATTTAATAACTTGCCATATAAGCCAATGCTAAATCATCAGAAAGCTGTGACTGATTCACGACCCCAAATGTCGTATCCAGGGGTCGTCACGAGGTATGCACGAAGCGAATAGCTGAGCCTGCAATAATGGACAAGACCAGCGTTTGCAGTTCATGCGGCACGATACTAGGCTGGTTCAGTTCCAAGAGCAACTCTCCTGCTTTGGTGCGCCTGATGCGCGTGACCCTTTCTTGCAGGACCTTCAACTAATCAAGTAAGGTGCGCCTTTGCGAATTCTTAGGATGTCGGCATACGTGGGTACACCGCATTTCGTTATTATGAATGCATCAGAGCGAGCAGGTCTCAGCTCAGTCGTGGTACGTGTCTGCACTGTTTCCTCCTTGCCATTATTCTTGGGCCTCTCTGCTTTTTTCCGTATCCCCCTTCTCACCACGATTGTCCAGTCAGAATGTATTATCTTTTCTTCCGGTTCTTCTCCAGGCATCTGTAAGGGTGTCCGGTTCTTTGCCTTCTTTTATGTCGGCTCGGCTAGCGGCAAGGGACGATCGTGGTCGGGAAGAACTACCAACGCCTTCCCTTTCCGATAGAGAGGTGATGTTTGACACGATCCACGGTGTTTGCATATTTCTCCTGCACATGTTTTTGATTATGTCAAACCTTGAAGAACTCTTTGAGTGCTCTACTGGTGGCCCGCGACATATTTTTCAGCTCCGTGTGAATGTTCTTCTTTTGTATTAGCTCTGCCCCACCCCAAAAAAAAAATTCGTAGAGCCTGCACCGACCACCGGGGCTTTCACCCGATCGGAATCGGTGACGGGATTTTCATCACAGTTTAGAGTACCCGCTTTGGGTAATATGTTTTCTTGCACATCTGCCATGTTTGGATTCTTGTTTGGGATGTCTTCCCCTATCTAGTTTTCGTCCACTACGGATATTTTATTTCTCCGGTGCCCTTCATATCTGACGAGCTTTCCCCTATCCGCCATCTGGGGAGGTGTCTGGTGCGAGACTAGTAACTCGACACGGGTGCGTGTGTGTGTGTGTGTTTGTGTGTGTGTATGCGTGAGTGCGTGTGTCTGTGTGTGTGCGCGCGTGCATGCGTGTATGTGTGTGTGCGTGCATGTGTGCGTGCGTGCGTACGTGCGTGTGTGTGTGTGTGTGTGTGTGTAAACTCTCGATATCTTGAGAACCATTCCAGCGATGTTCGTCAGACAAAGCTCACTCTCTTGGTCTCGCAGAAAAAACTTAGAACCCTAACTGATTGAAGTTTTTATTGATTTTCTTTTGTTTTATAAACAAAAAATGATTTTAAACTTTTCATTTTTTATATTTTTTTATATCTTACAGACAATATTACTTAACATAAACAACTTTTCTTGAATGATATTTAAATTAACTACTTAATTTTCAAATTATCTTTAATCTGTCGTTTCTTATTAAAGAAAATGTGCTTATAATTCTTTAATTTCTTTCTCAAAAATATTTTTTTTCATAGACTCAAAATTGTAACCACTATTATACTTATTGAAGACAATATTGGGTTAAAATTTCCAGTGATTATCTTCATTTGTTTTTGAGAAAAAACTATTTTTTAAAAAATACCGCTCTTGTTGCCGCACGATAAGAAGAGTAGGAATAAACCAATCGTTCTGAAATTTGGCACAGATATATATAGCCTTTTTATATCTTCCAACTGAATTCGTTATCCAAAAAAATCTGATCGTCACGACTAAAGATATTTTCTTCATCCCCTAGCCGAAAGTACAGTCTTCCCGGCTCGATTTCGCGCCGGGAAGAGCGACTTTTGTGGCCGCTCTTTGTTGATCGTTGCATGGCAACGTCCGCGACAGCGCACGTATTGTAACCTAAACTATGCTAACCCTTCCAAATGGGATGACAAGAAAATCATTTGTAAAGTCGGAAAATTGAAAAGATATAGATGTATTAAATTAATTTTATGTTATTATTAATATATTGAACAATATATTTATAACTCTGATAATCAATTATGTTCTTATATTACATACACACTGTCAGAAAGCTTATACACACACACACACACACACACACACACACACACACACACACATACACACACACACATGATGTTTACATTTTGAGTTTCAAAACATGGTGTAGCTATATGTATACTTATATGTGACAGCTTTTTGACTTTCATTCTGTAATGTATGGGATAGAAAAGGACAAACAGAGGAACCATTAAGAGGTTGGGCGGTAGTTAAAATCAGCATCTGCAATTAAGTATGTACATATTTTTGGTCCATCATGTTTTTCAAGCATCTTTTGTTAGTGTTTTTGATGCCCGCCCCGACCAGCAAAACCTCGGCTTCGCCTCGGTTTTGCAAAAGTCGGGTGGGCATCAAAACAAGCAGAAGTCGAGCCTTATGTTCCGCGATATGTAAAGTGGCGCTGAAGCAGGTCTTTTATACATATGGCCGAGCCGTAGTTAGCAGCTAATAACGCTATTTTATTAATTAATATTAACTATATGGACGTACTTTCGGCTGGAGATGAAAAAAAATAGTATACGACACTTGGCCAGAATGTTGGATGCCCTGACCGGCGCGCATCGACGCCCTCGGCTTCGCCTCGGGCGTCAAAATGGCGCCGGCCAGGAAATCCAACTTTCTGGCCTTGTGTCGTAATATACTATTAAGGTTATAATGTGAAAATTATCTGTATAAAAAATTATCAACTAAAATAATAAAATAATAATTATGTATTATTAGAAGATAACTTTATTATACAATATATTTTTATTGTACTTACACCCCTCCCCTCCCCCACCCTCGCTCACACGTACACACACACACACACACACACACACATCGCGCACGCGCACACGCAGCGCACGCCCACACACGCACACGCATAATATATTAGTTTTATTGAGAATAGTCATAGAGAAATTTTGGTGTGATACCATTAATTATTGTCATAAAAAATTTTAAAAAGTAATAAATATATGAGTTTGAGGAAGCTAAGTGCGAATGTATTGGCAGCTGTTTTTTTTTTATGAAACATACTTTTAATGCAAATACGGGGGGAACTTCAATTTTATAGTGAATCGTCGAAAGTCTAGACCCCCCCCCCCCTCCATTTTACGTGCACATATTTACAAGATATAATATCCGGGGAGGGGGTCCAAAGTTTAGACGATCCACTTTAGAATTGAAGTCAACTCTAGACGTTCTCCATTCCGACATAAGCTATACTGCAGATTGTGCAAAATTTCGAAATTCTAAATTACGAAAATCAAATTTTCGAATATAACAATTCACCTTATGTCCAAAACATCGAATTTCATCAATACTATTTTAAAACGAATATAACTTATTTCTAATGATTTATTCCGAAATATCTTTATTGTATCCCTATTAAAATTCTATTAATGAAATTCGATGTTTTGGAACATTAGGTGAATTGTTACATTCGAAAATATGATTTTCGTAATTTAGAATTTCAAAATTTTGCACAATCTGCAGTGACTTATGTCGGAATGGAGAACGTCTAGAGTTTTCTTCAATTTTAAATTGGATCGTCTAAATTTTGAACCCTCCCCCTCCCGTGATGAAACAATTTTTCCGGTCATATTTTCTATTTAATGGAGATAACACATCCTTAAAATGATTTTACTAAATGTTCACTGTAATTTGATCGTGTATTTAAACACAAATATTAAAAAAAGATAGCTAAGGAAAATGCAAACATGAATTATTGGTATTTAATTCGTTTATAGTGCTGTTTCAGGGGATACAAACGAAAACAATGATTTTTCCGTTTGATTCTACTCTCACACTCCTCGCCATAATAGCACGCCTCTCATTAGCTATTACCTAACTAAAAAGACTGGCCAACTTTAATATCTTTTAAATACTCATAAATAAGCTAATGTAAATTTGTGAAAAAGATTATTCTATTAATCTGTCTATTAAACGGCGAATATGATCGGAAAAATCGTTTCATCGATGGATAGAAATGGCCAAGAAAAGTGTCTTGTTTTTGACGATTATTGGGGAAACTAGCTATATTTATTAGTTAAATAATGGAATCGATTTCTACCAGAGGAATATCGACTATTTGAGATGTACTTGCATGTTAAAAAATCGTTCTTATAAGTTTAGTTCGTCACTGATTGTACATGAATGTATTAAATGGAAAAAAGTTTTTTTCAATGTTATCTATATAAGTTTTGCATTTAACATTTTTATATAAAATCACATCCGGCTAAGTTATAACCGAAAATCGACGATTTTAGGTACATTTGGACGTTAAAAATCGTTTTATGGGTTTAACTCGTCAGGGATTAATTGTACAAAAAATGGTCAATAGAAAAAAATTTTTTTTTAATAATATCTACAACTTTTACTTTTAACAATTTTGTGTAAAATCAAATCCTGTCAAGTAACGAGGAAAAAACAACTATTTTGTCGATTATATCACTATTGCGTTTACAAATATTGTTCGTAGAAACAAATATTCAATGTAAAAAAGCCATGTTTTAATTAGATTTAGCAGAAGCATGTGTGAGATTTATACTGAAAATGAATTGTCGATGTATTACACTTTAAAATCCATTTTTTCAAAATTGTATTTGTGCTCGCATTTCTATATTTTTGAACGGATCTTTTCCAAAATAGAAACATCACCTATGTATAACTAGACGAAGGTGTGATATCATTTATGATCAGATTCGATCAATTTTTCCGTATGATAATGTGTATACAAAGTTCCGTAAATATACTTACAGAGGTACATATATCATGGGGAACATTGGAAACATTTAAAATTGACTCATTTTAGGTAGAAAACCATTTTTATACAATAAATTATTGATTTTTGAGGTGTTACAATTTTCGCTCTAGTGAAAATAGAAAGCTGTCCCGAGAAGCAATCGTAAAATGTAAATACACTATTTTTATCAAATGTCTGTGTGTGTGTGTGTGTGTGTGTGTGTGTGTGTGTGTGTGTGTGTGTGTGTGTGTGTGTGTGTGTGTGTGTGTGTGTGTGTGCGTGTGTGTGTTTGTGTGTGTTTGGGGGTATCGATAGGTGTATATATTTTTATTTGTTTTCGATATCAAACGTAATATCACCTGCTATCAGGTGATTCAACATGTTAAGTTAGTCAAGCATTTTGACTACCAATAGTATCACTATTATAATACTATTTCTGTCTGTAATGTTGGTTAAAGAATTAGAATAAACCATCGTTTTTTAATAAATATATTTACGGATGGGTCTTCTTTTTGTATAGTATTGCGGTAAAAATTAGCCAATGTAAAATAGATATGATTATTAAATAAAGGATAACAAGTTTAATCGATTTATTTGATCATCGATCGTTATCGAATGCTTTTACTTCATTTCAAAGCTAAACTTAAGACAAGAAGTGCTATAAATAGAGGAACGAGAATTGTTAAGTAGCTATTTACTTTGCAGAAATACATCAGGCAAAATGTATCGACACCAAAACCTGATATCACCAAAATTCTTATTATTATTCATTGTATTGTGTTCAGTGGATCAAGGTAATATAAATTATAATTTGAATAATGTTATTTAATATAACATAAATATCATTATTTTAAATGCAAGCCACTCATGAATTAATTAACAAGTAGTTTTTATTAAAATTGTTATTGAATACGTTTTATTAAATGAATAATTTCTTTTAGATATTTATATATAATACATATACATTAGGGTGCCTGTTATTTATCAATATTTTTTTTTCGAATGTCGGTGGAGAAATTGTTTCTCTAGCACAAAAAAATAAGTTTGCCGCCCGGAAGAGCTAGATATCTTTTATTTATACCAATATTATCAGTTACACCTATTATAAACAAAATCTTGCCTAGTTTCCTATTCATGGTAAAAATTAATTTGCAGACTGTGACTGTCGGAGACTGTGACAGCCGAAGTTTTTGCGGCTCATATCGGCAAATTTTCTCATGCGAAATTGTAAAATTTCACATACTCGCGCGTGATCGTATCACACTTTGATCGGATTTGGCAATTCTTATGCGCGCAAATCACCTACTCGGGCGTGAAATATGCTTTTTATAATTTTGATTAAACGTCCTATAGTAACAAGAAATATTTAAAAAAAAATGTTATCATTGAATACTTTCTTTGTTATCTTCTCTTCATTTGATTACTATATCTAAACAATAACAAACTGATTTTATTTCAGCTTTTTCATTAGCTTGCTGGAAATGCACATCCACCTCTACTGGTAAATGTTTTAGCTATCCTAATTTGGTCGATCGGACTTGCATTCAACTCAACTCATTACGCAACAATTTAGAACTACCGCTTTTAGATTCTTCTGTCCCTCAACCCCAGCTTTCAAATGGTTTCTTCAATTTAAAAGGTACTTATCTAATTAGTAATGTATGCAGTCTGATTAAAGTTTGACAAATTTATTCGAAGATGACTAATTTGATATTTTTAAAAATAATAATTATAAACAAATGTTACAAAGACTTTTCATTCTTTTAACCTTTCAATTAATATTTTTAATTATTTCAGGAAACTTAGATAATAATACCACTGCATATGATTTTTATGAACACGATTGCGGTACAATCTATGGATGTAAGTAATAATTGTATCTCTATTGTATAATCCAAATAAGATTAAGTGGATGACGCATGCCGTCGTGATTCCTACACTGATAGAAATAAATATTTGAGGCAAATGCGCGATTCATTTGAAAGGCGATTTTTTCAAGTATTTGACCTAAATGAATAATTCTTAAGAGTTACAAAATATTCATTAACAGTTAATGCGCGATCGCTTTTTGTCACAAGCGTTACTTTTATCAAATAATCAATTCCCTAACTATTAATGCACCTACATTTGACTGAATTCAAATACATATTCGTTAACAATTAAGTCGGCGACTTTGAGTCAAATGAATCTTTCTATCAGTGTACCTTGCCGGCACCATGGCTATTAATTAGTTTATTTATAGAAATTTATTTAAAAATAGTCAATCTCAGGTTTACGGTTTATAAGTAAACAATGCTCAGGATTTTTTTCAAGCGATTGTATTACTATTATCTATAAGATGGTCGTGTACGAACATCAGAGTATTTTGATGAAAATATTGTAATTTTTAAATACGTGAATTTTATAGATTATATTAATAAAATTGATGGAAAAAGTTTTGAACATTGTCCACGTATAAACCGAAGACTTGCAATTGAGATTTCATTTAAGGGAACATACCTACACAATAACGAAAAAATAGATGATTCTTTTTTGTGTATTTTTATAAGAAAACACTTGTAAAGTAAACTCCAATTAGTTTTAAATCATTATTGCTTTTAGTTCTGAAAATATAGATAAAAACTCTGAAAAAGCTTTTTCTTTATTTATTATACAAATAGCGTTTTTTCCCTAAAATTATACGTACAATCTCTGTTTCAAATATTATCGTTATCAAATATGCTTTAAAATATTAAAGAATATTATTGGAACCATTGATGTAAAGGTAAAAACTAAATAATAAAATTGATTTGTGGATCTGAAAAACATTTTCAGAATTATTGAGATATCTTAAACATACGTAGCGTTGCGGACAACTGCTCGTGCTTAACGGAAGTCTCATAAACTCCGCCTAAACGCCCGTTTGGCATAACCAGTCTCCCAAAATTGAGCGAGACATTTGCGAAACGCGGGTAGCGCTGTACTGCCAATATTGGTATGTCCCCTCTTCTTGATGTTTCGCAGTATCGCTTAAATTAATAAACAAACTAATAAAGTAAAGTAAGCTCATTTTTTTTCACAAAATCGACCAATAAAGGCACGAATAAAAGTCATAAAAAATGGCCAAACGTTCAGTACGCACTAGTTGCGCATTGGGGTGCCGAATCACATTGAGAGAAGAACAAAATCGCTACCGTGTACGTTGACGTAAACTTTATTAAAAGAAAAAAATTATCAAAATACAGCGAATTTACATGAAATGTGAAACGCAGTACATATGATTAAAAAATCCGCGGAAACCAGAGAAATCAGTGCGTCGACGTTGGCGGTCGGTCCTCTGCAAAAACAAGAACGAGCGACAGCAAACAGCGCTCTTGTATACCCAAGTCGCCGCGACCCCCAACTCTTCTCGAGAGCTCTCTTCCAAGCGCTACGCGCACGTCGCCGAGCGAATCAAAGCAAAACATAACTAGTTCTACTTTTAATTTTAATTTCAATAGAAACATAAATTTAAGGATGAGCAAGCTAAGTGCCAATGTATTGACAACGGTTTTGAAATTAAAGATCTTCAGTTATAACAATTTGCATACTCAGCATACCAAAATACATTCCGTTGACGATAGAATCATAATGCAATACTTTCATAATTAAGCTTAGTGCTTTATATTCTAGCATACTTATATTTATTCGTTCACAATTTGAATATTCTATATGTAAATAGAAGGCTTATATCAGCCGCGGATCCGGGGGGGGGGGGGGGGGGGCCACAAGGTCGAAGAAAATTTTTTAAACCCAATTAGGCGGGGCATACGAGGTCCCGCATATTAGGGACTTACGCAGACGTGCAACAATAAGTAAGACCTTTATTTAAACAATTGTTAAACCCAAGTAGCCGGGGGACGCGAGATCTATGCATATAACGAAGTTACGTAGAGATACGTCAATAAGCAAAACGATTATTTAAATAATTTTTAAACCCAAGTAGGCGGAGGATATGAGGTCCACGCAAATTAGAGAATTACGTAGATGTACAACAATAAGCAAGACAATTATTTAAACAATTTTTAAATCCAAGTAGGCGGGGGATATGAGGTCCACGCATATAAGGGAGTCATGAAGACATGAAACAATAAGCAAAACTATTATTTAAATAACTAGCTATTTATACCTCGCTCCTCACGTCGCTCGCTAATACAAATAAACGTGTCCTATTAATTACTAAATAAGGTAACTATCACTACTTTATAACAAAATTAATCAACATATATTTTAAGAGGTATTAAACTACTGGGCGGTCGGACGGACGGACAGACGGACATTTTAGCCTTTTAATATTATAATAGAAATAGATATATTTTAAGAGGTATTAAACTACTGGGTAGAAAACGGGTGGTCGGGCGGATGGACGGATGTCGGACGGACATTTTGGCTTTTTAATACTATAATAGGTAGAAATAGATATATTTTAAGAGGTATGAAATTACTGGATAGAAAACGAATGGTCGGACAGGCGGACGGACGGACGGACGGACGGTCGGACGGACATTTTGGTTTTTTAATATTATAATAGATAATAGAAATAGATTTTTAAACCCATGCAGCGGGGGGACGCGAGGTCCACGCATCATATAAGGGAGACACGTAGACATGCGTCAATAAGCAAAACGATTATTTAAATAATTTTTAAACCCAAGTAGTCGGGGGACGTGAGGTCTACGTATAGAAGGAAGTCATATAGACATGAAAAAATAAGCAAAACAATTATTTAAATAATTTTTAAACCCAAGTAGGCGGGGATATGAGGTCCACGCAAATTAGGGAATAACGTAGATGTGCAACAATAAGCAAGACAATTATTTAAACAATTTTTAAACCCAAGTATGCGGGGGATATGAGGTCCACGCATATAAGGGAGTTATGAAGACATAAATCAATAATCAAAACGATGATTTAATCCTCATATCCCCGCCTACTTGGGTTTAAAAATTGTTTAAATAATTGTCTTTTATTGTTGTCCATCTACGTGATGCCCTAATATGCGTGGACCTCATATCCCCTGGGTACATGGGTGTTATCACTCGCGCGAAGAAAACAAGAACACTTAAAGTTTTAAAGAATATTTATTGAAGTAAAATATTAACTTAAAACTTGAATAATAATGAATCGCAGTCTTGATATTACTCTGCCGGAGTCCTGGAACGCAATGAAAAAAAGTGCAACGCTCGCTTCGATCATTACATGCAACTTTCAATTTTTTTATCAATAAAACCAACGGTCACCAAGTAACACAATCCAATGTTTTAAGCTGTCATTTCCCTCTGTAGCCAACCGTCTGCGGGGGCACTTCTGAGCATTTCCCGCTCCGTGCTCTCCATTTTCATCGATCTTTCATTATCGACGGAGAGAAATCTGCGGCCCCGGACAACCCTGTATGATTGCCGTGCACGCGGCTTACGTAGGGCTTCAACTTAGTCCTCTACGGCGAGGAACATGACAGCTATTTAACTTTAGCGCGAATCGCCTATAATGATCGAGTTTTCTTTTTCTTCTTTTTACAAAATTAACATATACATAAATTTACATCGGTAACAATGGGTTTAAAAATTATTTAAATAATTGTTTTGCTTATTTTTTCATGTCTACTCCGTTCTATACGTAGGCCTTACGTCCCCCGACTACTTGGGTTTAAAAATTATTTAAATAATCGTTTTACTTATTGACGCATGTCTACGTGACTCCCTTGTATGCGTGGACCTTGCGTCCCTCGGCTACATGGGTTTAAAAATTATTGAAATAATTGTTTTGCTTATTGTTGCATGTGTACGTGCCTCACTTATATGCATGAACCTCGCGTCCCCCGGCTACTTGGGTTTAAAAATTATTTAAATAATTGTTTTGCTTATTTTTTCATGTCTACATGACTCCCTTATATGCGTATAGACCTCACGTCCCCCGAATACTTGCGTTTAAAATTGTTTAAATAATTGTCTTGCTTATCGTTGCACGTTTACGTAATTCCCTAATATGCATGGACCTCACATACCTCGCCTAATTGCGTTTTAAAATTGTTTATATAATTGTCTTGCTTATTTTTGCACGGCTACGTAATTCCCTAATATGTGTGGACCTCGCGTCCCCCGGCTACGTTTATTATTGCAGATCTACGTAATTCCCTAATATGCGTGGACCTCATATCTCCTGCCTACTTGCGTTTAAATTGTTTAAATAATTGTCTTGCTTATTGTTGCACGTCTACGTAATTCCCTAATATGCGTGGACCTCCCGTCCCCCGGCTACGTTTATTATTATTTAATCGAGATCAATAATATCGAAAATCTCGTAATAAAAATAGCGGTATCGTCTCAAATGATTTTGCTGCATATCGTATCGATATTGTCTCGAAAATCGGTACGATACGATACGATATCGATATTATATCGTAATATCGTGAAGCTCTACTGTTAATTGCTTAGCTTGGGGTAAATCAGTTTAGAACTTAGGATGTACGTATATATTTTTTATGTAGATCCCAGCTCCACCGCCTATTAAGTTTTGATGTTCTTTTTTTTATTAATTTTTAATTGCAATGTTTTCTCTGCCCATCTGCGTGTAGACACTCTTCCACGCAGGAGATGATTTCCCCGACTAATTTTTTTTTTATGTTATTAAAATATTTCCCAAAAGTTGAAATCGCTTTTACCGTTTATCTGAATGTTTAAGGTTTTAGAATTTTTTAGCCTTATTTCATATACACGTTTATCGATAGTCCCCCTTCTTCCACCTCAATAGGAACCACTGGATCCATGCCTATGGAAAAAGTCGCCGAACAAAATTCGCCCCCCCCCCCAAACGAAACCTCTGGATCCGCGCCTGATTTATATAAAGTGTAAATATAGAATCAAGGATCAGTACATCGAATGTTATTATTTTAGTGCACAAATAAATATATCAATGTTTGGTACTAATCATATAGACTTAGAAGTTGCATTAACTGCTAGTTATAAAATTTATAAAAAAAATTTTCTTGAATCTAATATCAATTTATCTATACTCCGTGTTTCAGATGATATTTATCGGATCATGTATGTAATAAGAGGTTGTCTAGATAAAAGATTTTCATGTGACGATTACGCCCGAGCGTATAAGCAGCAACAAGGATTTACAGTAACCGCCTGTCATCGATGTGGAACTGAGCTGTGCAACACGCAACAATTATAATAATAGCTTTGATCTGTAGATAATACAAATAAGTAGTTGAATAATCAATAAATACGATGTACTCATTCAAAATTATATTATTACAATCACTGATAATTGTTTATTTTCACGGAAAAAAAGAGATGCAGCATTTTCACTTTGATAAACCACATCAAACTGCGTAATTTTAAGATTTTTTTTAGATTTTTTTTATTATTGGGATTTAAAAATAACTTATCCAATACATCTTTATATTTTCAACTCTTTGTACCATAAATGCACAAAATACAAAGAATTTAAGCTTTATTCCATGAACATTTAAGTTACATCAAGGTTAAAATATTGCAAATGCTTTAAGTCTGCATAAATGGGTTTAGAAACTTGTACTTTGGCTTATTTACTCAAAAATAATGTCTTTTTATGATACATATAGCTTCAAAATATAGGTCATCAATACCAAAATTTGAAGGTATGAGGACTTTCAAAAGTATATTGGATACTTTTTCATAAAGCATTTTAATGCATATAAGGGATAATAATAGAGTAATGAGGGATTTGCTTTAAAAATGTTCAAATGTGTTAAATGCAAAAATAATAGATTTGTGCTATGAAATATGCATTTATGAAAACGATCACCAGAAGTTCTAGAAATCCCTTGTTCCATCAGCTCAGCTACGGGAGGCTACCGACTTGAACAAAAGATTCTCACCTCTGGACTATGGGCAGGATGCCACTTTTTGGCTCTAGGGACAAAGAAAGAACATATTTTCGAAATATCTAAGCGAAATAGTTGTTCATGGAGATCTATTTTCTAAATGTTCTAAAGAGAGAGAGAGATTTAAATGTTAGAATGTTTTTTTTTGCAAAAGTGCAAACGATTACACAAATGGCATGTGGAAATTACACAGAAATGCGTGTTATTTATTCCATTTTTGACCCAAAACTTGTGCCTAAACTGGATCTCATTTAAATTCAATTTAATGAAGCTGAATGTCAATCCATTGTTACCGTTTTTTTTTAAATATTT
Source organism: Torymus aiolomorphi (assembly GCA_036365515.1). NCBI lineage: Eukaryota > Metazoa > Arthropoda > Insecta > Hymenoptera > Torymidae > Torymus > Torymus aiolomorphi. Next base: position 52,915,909 of record CM070874.1, on the reverse strand, counting down.
ATACGTTCATTGAAAAAATATAGATTCTTACAGTATTATAGTAACACTGATGTACCATCCCAACCTGTTTTCTCGAGTAGCGGCTTTTCTATATTTGAAATTATAACTGGTTTCGTTATAAAAATGCGCATAATTGTCTATCACTTTCTCGTTTAATACGAATAGCGCTTTTAGGGCACCCGATGTATAATTAATGAATGCCAAAAAGACGCAGTGCATTCGTGTAAAAAGTAAAAGTCTAAGAAAGTGCAAGACATCGGCTTTTCATATAGACAAAATAGAAAATCTAATATTTTCGCTATTCTTTTGTTCTTCAAGTGCGTACGTGTATAGGAAGCAATACGTATAATGAACCTAGTTAACTATACATCGGCAGAGATGTGCATACTGGTGGAACGATCACCATATAAAGTTCTTATACTTTTTCTTTTGCGCAGTTCAAACGCATAATCTGCAATCATCTGCTTATATGATACGGTTATATTTCGGGAGTCAAATGAGCGTGGATTCTTTTTCTTGTGTATTTCTTAATTCAGGAATACATAATTCATTAAATTACAACAATAATCTAATAATTTGGCATCTGAAAAATATAAAATTGAAAATTACAAACTTTCAAAAAAATGAAAGGAAAAATCACGTGAAGAAGGAAGTCACATACCAATACAGAAAAGAACGACATTAAAATGCCGTGAATTTATTTTTGGAAATTAATTGATACTTTCTCTCGATTTTGTTCAAATTTAAACTGCTATTTAAATATCTAATTAATACAACTAAGTAGTGCATTAGGAGTCATAGAAATGAGGTATAAATGATTGATAAAACTTGACAAATTAAACATTTTGGTTTGTTATGAGCGTACATAATTTTATTAATACGGCATTGAACATTGCTTATATATTATTTTCACACAGGAATTTGATGAATATGAATAAAGCACCTTAATCTACGTGTTTTTAATAATCAATCCATTCGTACATTATTGAATATTACATATTTACTTGGAAATGACCATTTTTTTATTTGCCCGTCTATGTAAACTAAATTAATTATAAAATTAATCTGTGAAATTTACATTTTTCTCATAAATTAAAATATTTATGCATAAAAAGTATCAATTGAAGATTTTTGCTCTTCTAGCGCAATTGATTATCTACCACTAACTTCCGTCTAGGACACTTTTACTTTTCGATTGGGATTGTGACCTATCTCATCTGTTATGGGTACTTAGACGCCGACATAGCAGTGCGGTAGCAAAAATGTACTTACCTTTTTCCACACACTATTTTTCTCTCTAATAACAGTGAAACGCTTTCTTTCTGCATTTCCGCATTTCAAGCAAATTTCTTGCTAGTCTTTATTTATCAATATATTGGGTTTCAATCGAAGTAATTGGAGAAACTTGATTATCAAATTCAATGATACTAATCTAGGATACTAAAAAGTAAATAAAATGTAAAATACCTTTTAAACCGATAAATTGAATTTCTTATTATACCTATATCATCACCTACAATTTAAAAAATGCGATGAAATAATCTAATTGAAATAGAAGCTGAACTCATTACTTACAAATAAAATATTCATCTAAAAAATTAAATACTATCTAATATTGATATAACCTTTAAATTCTTTAAAAAGAAGGAACTTTTTCAACCATTTTCTTACACTATCTTTCATTCTGTATGTTTTCCTGAAAAATTAATATTTTTAACGTAACAAAGTTTAAATTTTAGCTTTTCCTGCCTACTTTTATAATCTTCTTTGCTCATATTCGTAACATAAATAAGTGCAGAGTTAGAGTCAATAAAAGAGACATTATTTGTCAAAAAATAACGCATTCTTAGATTAGGTAACCCATGTCTCACTGACCATGAAAGTTGCTCTTAGTTCAGGAGAATATTTTCTAAAAAAAACTTGGAATATTTATGAATGGAGGTACTTCTAAATGTAAAATAAATCTCCAATAAAAATACGTTTTTTCCATAATCAGAATAATATAGTTCTAGACCCACACATGTATACAGGTGCCTTATTCTGCCATAAGGGCGAGCAAGAGAGCACTGGCAGAAAAATTTTAAAGATGTTTAAATAATAAGTAGTTTAATAAAAAGTAAATTTTAAAATTATAATTTATGAATTAATCCTTCTATAAACGAATGGCGTAAGTATTCCATAAAATCATAAAAATAAACCAAGTATCCCGCCTATTTTACATATGATACCGGGATAACATCAGCAGGCGGGTGGGGGCGAGTTTGGCGCGGTCTTGCGTAGAGGAAAATTCTTATATAGCTGGAAGTAGGTTGTAGTTGTTTATTTATTCGTTGCAAAACAAATAATAATATTAGGTTAAGAATAAACATTTAATGCAATTTCAGCACTTTATTCATTTAACTTTAGCAAAAAGACTCAGTTCTCGTAGAGTTTCTCTGGGATCGCTTCAGCAACTGAGCTTAAATTTTGTGGAGATCTTCGTATACACTGAAAAAAATTTCACGTTGTAAGAACTGAAAGTACGGCTCTGACAACAGTACTGTTCGGCTGATTTTCTTTCTGCTAAATTTTATAGTTGTATTCGTACAGTTGTGAGAGCTGTACAAGATACACTGAAAGCGCTAATGTATAGAGTTCTTTTGTCGGAGCATTAAATAGGTTATGATTCGCCATACATACATATTTTTCATTAAAATAATCTCGATTGATAAGTACACTGATTACAGATGAAATACGCAAACACGGATTGCAAACATGCGGTTGATGTGGCCGGTTTCTTGACTTTTTTAGGTTATAACATGAACATCGGCTTCGCGTTGTAGCGTTGTGAACAAACAAATATCGGCGGCAAAACTAAATCGTACGGCTGTCAGAGCTGTACAAGTACATTTCCCGCATCTGACCAATAGTGCCGTTACATTATACAAATGAATAGCTACTTCAGCCGTCTGTAAGGGTAAATGAACACTATAAATTTTGTTAGTACAGCAAATCGAAACTATGGTTTCTACAACCTAAAATTTTTTTCAGTGTATGTGTCTTCGTGGAATGAGTAAATCTGATTTCTGAAAAAATCAATAGTTTTAATGATTGTAAATATAATATATAAACTTTTTAATTATACCTAATTCTTTTTTTACATACTTTTATTGTTGAAAATTAATCGTTCATTTTTCGAAATCTGTTTCATTCATTCCATGAAGAAAGGCACTAAGAAGACCATTATTGTTCTTACGGATGAGTGATTAACGCATGGAAGGATGAGAATGTACAATGATTGACTTTATAAACTCCAACAAATTAATATTAGAAACGCGTACATTCAAAAATGGATCGCTATATAATAGACTACGAACTTTGCAGCTTCGTGCTTATGAGAACAGAACTACTTTGCCAAATGACATAATACAAGATGCACACTATGAATCCACGTTGAGCCCGGTACACTTATGCATTCACAAAGACACAAAACCACTGAAGAAGTCCCAGTGTCTCACCGCATCACTGGACTCGCTGCTAATACGCGTATTATCATAATAAATATTCGACTCTGCACTCGGGCGCAGAGTCATATAAAAGTGCAGAACAACTATTTCCCTTTATTTACTAGAACATCCGACTTAACCTAGATAAATACGCGTTTATTTGCGCATTGGTTCAGACGTACATCCACGTATTTGTCGCACGATACATATATGTATAACGATAAGTTTGTAAACCTAACAATCGTCAGCGCACCGAGAGCACGCGTGTGACACCCGGGAAAATCCCGATCTAGGCTAGGCCGTTTATATTGAAATCACCGAACCCCTTCCACAACTGTACAAACAAGAAGCTCTCTCAAACTAGTCAAACTATTTAGATTCGCAGGTTAACTTCAATTTTATAGTTAATCATAAAAACGTCGGACTCCTGCCATTAAATAATTGGATACATGCAATATCATATAAGAATCACGATACTGATTTCAAAGTGCTTAAAAAGTACTAATCACGATAATAAAGATTCAAAAAATGTGTTACCGATAAATAATATTAATGAATAAACTAAACTTTGTATACTCTATTTAACTTAACTCCCTCATGCGTATGAGATTTTGCATATAAAACTCTTGCGAATGCAAGATTTTTTTCTGTAGCTGGATATAAGTTGATGTAATATACTATTTCTGAAGTTTTGAGGATCATTAATTATGAATCTGTAATCTGAATTGTAAATTTTAAGAAGCCGATCCAATATGACGATGATGAGAATGATTTTTCCGGAATTAACTTGTGATGACAGTAGTGCGAAGGGCAAATAATTGAAAATTGTAAATTCAATCTATTTTATTAATACTGCAACAACATTTAATTAAAAAATTATAACAATTGAAATAAAATATTATTAATATTTCTTAAGGAAGTTCAATTGCGTTTGTTGTATATTAAAAAAAGGAAATATTATCAGGCTTTCTCTATGAATCAATTAAGTTAATAAATATTAGACCTATTTGTAAGTATACAGGTCAGTAATCGAGAAAAATTAATTTTTTTGTTACAAAGAAAGAAAAAACTATCTTGATTTTCAAATTTCTCATGCAATTATAAAGTAAGAAACTTTAGATTAAATGTACGAATACAAAAATACTTATAATGTGCAATATTTTAACTAATCAGTAAAAGATAAGAATAATTTATCAAATATGGTTTTGTAAAAAATATTGACAGACTAATCAGTGAAACGCGTCTGCGACGTTTATCTTACGTCATAAGATTTCTTTTGATTTAATATTCGCCTGTAGTTTTTTATTTGCCATGATTTTTACAAATAACACATTTTAATAGACCTGTTATATTTCAACTATTTTTTTAACCTTCACAGAATTTTAGAAACATAAAGCAGTTAACAAAGCATTATATGGAATTAATATATTTCAAGTAATTCATACCTACTCACAAAAGAATAATGAACTGTGCATAGCAACTACCCTCAGTGGCACTCTAAACTTACTAAATAATCATCGCAATCACCATTAATCTTAAAAGACATTTGAAAAACATATTGCACCTCGAAAACTCCGCGCAATCCGTGTAAAAAAGCCGAAGCTATTACGTATAAACCAAGCACGGGGGTCAAAACACTCATAATCGATAAGAAATCCCGTGCCACGGTGTAATACGTATGGCATTTTCCGATTGCGCGCGTCCAAGAGAGAGAGATCCCCGCCGATTTCACTTCCACGCAGATATACGGCGACGATGATTCAGCCGAGTGCCGTACTGATATAACGCAAAAGCAGAACCCGGCGTTAAGAAAACGTACAGTCGGCACGCGTGCGTGGTATACGCACGCGCCTCTGTGGCGCGTTGCTTTCGCGCGTACGTGGGGCACCACTCGTTACACTTTCAAGCTAGTCGATATAGTTTTTGCACCGGCTGAATCCTCATATTCTTCGATGCTAAAGTTCTTATTTGTTTTCTCGAATGAAGCATATTTTATTAATTGGGTCAGAATTTGTACAGCTTTCAAAAGGATTCGATGGTTTACAGAAGAACGTAATCTTTGTGGTCGCAACTGCGTTACGTAATGGAATGACTTTTAGTGGGATTTCGAAAAAAATCATTTATTGGTAGTTTTATGCCATCTGACACAATTTTGTTTTTGATGGTCATGGTAAATGTTTATGTCAGATAGAAAAGTATCACTAGTTACATGAAATGATCAATAACGTTAGATTGAATGGAAAGTTTCTCCGAGAATGAGAATCCCAAAATGACTTTAGTCCTCATTCTATAGTATATACTATGTTAAGTGGCATATTGCGTATTATGTATTAGTAAGTATATCTACAATCCGTGCAATAAATTATACACAATAACCAATCCTGCAAAAATTAGGAAGTACATTACTTCTTATAAGATTTCATAAGGATTATTTATTTGGTTAATATTGATATTCTAACTATACAATTATTGCTAAAGTATTTTTATAAATGCTTTTTATATATAGTCTTTGTTAAAAGATACACGAAGTTAAAGAATACGAAAAAAAACTATTCTGAAAACTTTTTTGGGTCCGTGGAATCCGGATACTAGACCTGGGCTCCCCTAAATTCATCGGTCGACACTTAAGTAGTCATCTTATATAGTTAGCCCAAGTCTAGGCCATTATTTATTTTTTTTTTGTTATTCCAAGGATACACTGACCTGAAATATAATTTTTCAATCGTTTCAAAAAAACAAGACAGTATATAATAATGCTTCCACCTACGTATATTGTATTTTTAGGCACGAAGGCTACTTGGAAGAGCCTTATATTTTTACCATTGTGAAAAATTTAACGGTTGATTAAAACTCCGTTTGAGTATTTTTGTCGATGTATGTATGGATGGGCGTCACATGTGTAATCATGTTCTACGGATATCTAAACGAGATTTCGATTATCCGAATAATCGAGTTCAGATTCACAGAGATCACATATTATACGAAACTTGTGGTGCTATATCAGACAAACGCATTAATATAAAAATACATTTAAATAAACCATAAAAAATCGATTTTTTAGTCTAACTTGCAGAAATGTGATTTCGCATGAAAATATTATTAACAATAGTGGTGAATATAATTGAAACATATGTTTTTTCTATTGTTACTTTCTCTGTATAATTGCACTCTTTAAATTTATATATTAAAAATATCCTAACTAGCTCAAAAACAACGCTTTTTGCTCTCAACTCGTACAGATATCGATTTACATAAAAACTTTTAATAATTTTTGTTGTAGATCCCATTGAAATAAGACTTTTTTCTATTCTAACATTTTTTAGAATTAATTCCTCACAAGTTAAATCTAAAGAGAGGATTTGATACACCTAAATACACTAAACATAGTTGTTTTTGTGTTTTAAAGAGTTAAATTTTACACAAGTTTTAAATATAAAGTTATAGATCTCATGAAAACAGAACTATTTTTTATTGAAAATTTTTGCGTGGCGTCATCAAAACAGTCGACTTTGGCTATTACATTATAGATTTAACTTTTCATAAATGCATCACGTAAACTACGTTGTAGAGTTCATCAAAATACAAACCTTGTTATAAAATAATATATTTATATTCTGTGGTTATATGAAAAAGGGCATATAAGTCACTTAAAAAAGTTTTCGAGAAATTAAGGTTATATTATTAAATTACGGTTTAAAAGTAATAACTTCCCAAATTATGCATTGGGAGTCACACAATGCAAAAAATCCTATAATCTAATTTGTGATAAAATTGGATTCAAGCCCTTTTTCCATAAAACCACAGATTTGAGGTACACGCGAAGCTTTTACATAAGAAATGGGGGGTCGATGGTGAGGGAAGCGACATGCGTAGGGGGCGTGGACCCCCTATAGTTATAAGAAATTTTTGCACTGAAAAGACTCTGCACACTGGACTCCCGTAACAGAGGTTACCTCGAGATCATATTCGAATTATTACATCTCTTGCACCGGTTACGTATATGTCTTCTGTGCCAGTTAGGGAGTGCTCCCGTCCCTTTTCAGGGCAGGAGCCGTGCTGAGACGAGTAATAGAGCAGACGCTCCCTAACTGGCACAGCAGACGTACATAACCTCGAGGTAACTTATGTCTTTGCGCTAGAGCGTCTGGTGTGTCAGATCAGAGTTTTTTCAGTGTGGTTAATAAATATTAAAGAGTATCGTGTTGAGTGCATGATAAAATACTAAAAATTTATGTACATAAACAGGACGCCACCAAAAATATTCTTTATTTCATGCTATGGATATTTATAACTCTTGAGATCATTATATTTAATATTATCAACGTTTCGGCAAATTTTCAAACATTATAAAATAAAATATGCGTTGAAATTTTATATAAAATATTTATTTAAGAAAAATTATGAATTCGGGTTAACAATTTATTATGAAATATTCAGACTTATTAGAATTAAATATATTGGTTAATCAAAAGATTACTCAATGCTGTATCCTACACTATTTTTTATCATCAGAATTTATGAATTAATTATCTACGATACCGGTTGGACTTAATCCATCTGCGAATGATCTCAGAAATATACAAAATTATTTACTTTAATATTTTAATAGTGAAAATTGTAAGCAAAATTTTTTGATTAACATTCAAATTCGCAAGAGATTTATAAACACTCGTCATTTACTTCCTTAATTTACATTGCGTTGTTTTGATTTTTAATATATAAACCATTACTTTTTCTTATCAACATTCTCATAAAAAAATTATACTTATTCAAAATATAAAATTATTAAAAAAAGGAAAACAATTATTATTGATAAAAGCAGAATCTTACTGAAGAAGTTAAAATTCTACTATCTTTATGCTAGACAATATAAATTACTTTAAAAAGCATTTAACATAATTATAGAGTATTGATTCTATTATACCTAATATCATAGAAACTTCAAATCAAACTTTAATTGAGCAACAGAACAAAAAACTAAACTGATCAAAAATAAAACGTTTCATTATAAATGCAATATCGAAAACAAAAAGCATAAACCGCATCCAGAAAAAATTGGCCCATTAAGATAGTTTGTTGAAGACAACACGTTCAGAGATTTATAACAACAGTTTGCAAAAAATATGTAGTTACAAAATTTTAATAACATATTACATAAGATATTGCATACAGATTCGTGTAATTTCAAAAATCGTAGCGGTTTTAGAGTCGAGATATTTTGTCTTCAAAGTTCCAACATAATTATAACATGTAACCCCTATATTGAACTGCACAAAACGTAGAGTTTTTGAACCTCAAGGCGCAAAATTCGACTTTTAATGAGTGCCAGATTCTCGTCCTAGGGCGTAAAGTCACACATTTTGCGCCCGGTTATCATGCATCAAGAGTCGATTTTTCCGCCCAAGGTTAAAAAAATAGTAGACTCAACACGGGCGCAAGGTGACTCGCCCCCGTCGCAATTATTGTTGCATGACAATCTTGACTCGGGCGAGAATCATCTACTTTTCCCCCTTGTTGCGTAATGTACTATCACGCCATTTTTAATATTAAGAAGAAAACCAGTAATAGGTCATTTATTATGACGAGAGCGAGAGAAACAAAATCAGATGGTAAAATTAATATTTTTATAAATATCTCCTGAAATAGTATGTAAACAAAATTCGTTACCACTATTTATTGTTAACATTGTGATAAACTATCTGTTGCAAGTAATTATTTTCAAATACAAGAGCAGATCACTACAGAAATTAAGTTAAAAAATCTAGAAACTATCCATTTTTCATGGCCATTCACTGACTTCTTGCCCATTTTCGATCAAGTCATTACACATGCGACGCGCATATTATATGTATTGGTTAAACTTACGATATGTGGAACCTTAATTAATTATTATTTAATGCCTTATTTTCAATGTCCACATTTTTTTATTATTTTTTTCACAAACTATTTTTCACGTATAACTAATTTTTTTTCTCATTATTGCCGCTGTGTACAGCCTCTTCTTTTTTCATTTTTATCCAAAGTCCTTCACCATCGTTTTCAATATAGGTAGAGGTATATAGAAATTTCTTGCTCACTGTGCTTGTTTCTACTTTTCCTATAAAAAAACATTGCAAGCCCTTTTTACTTCTGCTCTTAAAAAATATTAAAGCCTCATTTTGATGTTACTATGCGTAAATTAACTATCGCAACTTTTTATAATAGAAACTGATGGACCCTGGCTTGAGCATCAAGACCACCGACTCACGACTCGAGCCAGACACTCCAAGTACAAACTATAGCCACGGCCGTAACCACTAATCTTTCTGCTAATTGTCACATATTGTAATTGTACTCATTGCCTTTTCTTATTCTACATATTCCCACAGATATCCATCCACAACAACGTACAACTAATTGATATCAATTTTTTTCGGTATAAATGATTAAATGGTAATAATCTACATAGTTATATAGTGATATAAAGCATAAAAACGAAAACGTTAGAAACGTAAAAGTTTGAATACTCGACTCAAAACTGATAATCTACACATATAATTGTGAAATTTTGCAAGAATGATAATAAGTGCAATTTAGAAAACTGTTAATATTCAACTAGTCTTCTTAAACAATACAAAACTTTTTGATAAGGTTTTTATGTGAACAATTTAGTATATATATATTTTTAACACTGAAACAAGCCGAAATACTTCGATCACAATTGCAGTAGATTTATCCTAAATTTCTAAAATCTTAAATCTATCTTATTTTTGTATAAATTTCAATGTATTCTTCAGCAGTTTAGTAACGATGGAGACCTCGTAGAAAACCAATATATACGCACATTAAAAGCAATAGCTTAGATTGAATGAGGATGAATTTTTCAATGTATAATCGTAAATTTATATTTATTAGATATTATAATTATTATGCAGAAATAGTAACGTTTACGAATTATTTTATTGAGCATATTAAATTAGTATCTATTATTTATTTATTTTTAGCACTAATTATTACCTTCACATAAATACTTATTTGAACCTGCTTGAATGTCAGTAAATAGACACTTTTTTATTTCTTTAACTGGAATTTCATACCATTTGTTAGAATAAGAAAGTTTTAGTAAGTTCTTTAATTTTAAATGGAATGACAGCCTTAATAATTTACAGTACTTAAAGAGATGTTTCACTTCATTTCCATGGTTTTCACAGTTTTTATCAATACTAGCCTCTATGTTAAAGTGTGTTACGTGTACTTGCTCTTCTCCAAATGCGTTGTCCATTCACTTTCAATACCTTTTTCCAATAAATTCGCTAAGTATGTAGTGCCCATGGTTTTGATTTCTGCGTAGATTTAGGATTATGATATGTGTAGGGACAATTTTAGTTGCAAATAATAATAATAAATAATTTTCAGAAATATCTTCAATACGTATATTCGAAAATAGATGTAACCATTGGCCCACTTATGAATGGCCAATTCTAATTTGGAAATCGTTTTCTTTACGAAAGATTCATTTACGCAAAGAAGGTTTAGATAATATTATAAGCTTTCATATATATTGAGTAAGTTATTTTCAAATGTTTATTTAATAAATAGTACATAAATTAAATGAACAATATATACGTATTGTTACGAATGTAGGTTAAAATAATGTTTAAATCTTGAAAGATTAAATATATATCATAATTTACGACTTTATTCAATAACAATTAATTAATAAGTTATTTTATTTAAGTATTGATTTATTAAATAATCCGTTTAATATGCTCATGTCATGTAATTGGATATCCTTAATTTTATAGTAGTACTCGACAAGGTGATAAGCAAAGTAATGAACTAAATTTACTTTTATAGTTTAACGTTAAATTATTTTTACTTCTTTCTCCAGAACTAAAATAATTTCAACTTTTCTTCATGTTTATTTTCAAAGATATCAAAACTAAACTCCAATAAAATTTAAATGAGGTCCGCAGTAAATTTTGAATTCAATCTAAAAAAACGCTGAAAATAAATCTTTTCAATCTCTCAAGGTCGTACCAAGAATCGAATGGCTTTAATAGACGGTTTGAAAGTGAGACTAAATTCAGTTTAGCGGAATCAGATCAGCCTGCCTGCTGCTTCTTCTCTGTCAGCTTCGTTCTGATGGGAAAATCTGATAGGCCCTTATTTTAATTAATTTATAGATGGAGAAAGTGCTATAATAAGCTTCATAAATTTGAAGCTACAAAATATCGATTATTTTTTATATCCAAAAAGAAGCCCTGAAATTCTGGCTTAATGTTTAAAAATAAGTTCGATCCAGGACATTTTATTCGTAATTTTTTAAACTTAAAAAAATTTGTACTTATACATGTAGTTTTTTATTTAACATAATAGTAAGTTTCTTGATACATGCTATATTTTTTATATCACACTTGACCTAATTCTTCTATGTAATATTTTACTTTTTACACAAAGTTATAACAGATGTAAGAATTCGTAATAATTTTTCATATTCTCTTATTTGAGAACTTTGTGCATTAGACAATATTAGTATTGCGAATTTCATAAGTGAAAACGTTTTCGACGTCTTGACGTCTGCTGCAGCGAAAATGCTAACTTAATTAAAGAATGTTATATAAAAAAAATCCTCATAAGAATTAATTGCTGTTGTTTGGAGAATTTTTACTTTAATTACTCCAGGAAATGCGAAATCGCGCTGTAGGATCTTCTCACTTCATTTTATCACTTCTTACATAAAATTAGTATCGGTGGTGTGTGTTTAATGGAATGAAAACGTCAGGTGTCTGAACTGTTTGAAAAGTAACCGATAACGAGAAAAATGGTGCGCTTACTGGAGGAAACTTATCGCCTTCGTCTACCAACTTCTTCCTCTTGTACTCGCGTGCGCATCTCCTCTCTCCTACTGAGAGGTGTACACACATAGGTTGGGGAACGCGCGTGTCCCAGCGGCTCTCACACACACGCACGTATGAGGGCTCACACGCGCGCACGCACTTGTGTCTGTGTGTCTTTCTCTCTTTCTCCGGGTGAAACTTATATACACGCAGGCGACACGATGCTCGTAGTAGCAGTGGAGGGCATATAAGGCGGGATGCTGCTCGGCTCGCGGCCTCATCAGCCGGACGTGTAGAGGACCGAACACACACGCGACCTGTCTCTCGCACCGGCAGCACGCACGCGAGGACGACGCACACGCGCGCCGCGACACAGAACAGCAGAGAAGAAAGAAGAGAGCGAGGGAGAGAGAGAGAGAAAAGTGTTATCAAGAGCCCGACCAGACACAAGACGAGACAATTTCCACGATGAGGCTGCTTCCTCGTTCAGCGGCCGTTCAGGTGAGTCTCTCGCTCCTGCTCTATATACCGTGTAATGCACTGCGCTGGTCCATTTTTTTATTGCCGCTTGGCTTTTTCTCTCTTTCTTTTTTTTTGTGCACTTGTGCCGCGAGCGAAATTTAATGAGATGCGGTGAGCCCGGGAAATGAAGTGGTCGCGGTTGTCCGAATGCAGTGCGATGCAGATGTGTGCTGCTTTTTGCGTGTACTAGCTTTTTGTGTAGGGAGTAGGCTTCCGGGTTTGGGGATAATAAACCGGTTGTCATTAAACGAAAATCTATACACTTTGCTACAATCGTCTTTTTCAGATGATCCTTTTTAAATGATTTGAAGGCTATTATCCTAAAGACGTGTAATGTTGAAAGTTTTTTATTGACTAATTTTGATATCAATGTTTCTTGTTACGCGCTGTGCTCATAAGCCGGAACGCATTTCAAATTTTTTTTGTTCGTGCTCTTGAACTAATTTAGAGCTCATACATGTACTACATAAGTGCGATTAGTGAATGCGTCACGATATCTTTTAAGTTGCGTCAAAATAGCTGATAAATTTCATTTATTAACAATTACCCGTGTCAAAAAACTATTAACAATGAAAAGAAATTATATAAAACTGCGAAATAAATTTGAATAATTTTTGATGATTAGTTTTACTTGAATTAATTGTGCCATATTTAAATAAGAAAAAATTAATAACCGTTGTAATAATTGTGATATAAAATTAATGTTTTAATAGTACTATTATTGTTAAGATATTTGAATTTGCAAATAAATTATAATCTGGAATCAGTTTTCACCTTTCAAAGATTAAATTTAGTTAAACATTAACAGAAAGTCCAAGAAGATAACACTTTCACACTTGCAAATCTAAACAAGTTTCTATTGGCAACATCAATAATACCCACTCTCACACAAAAAGATTATGAATGTACTCACTTCCTTCCCAATGCTTGGTAGATATATCATTCTCTAGTCGTTTGCGACCCACATTATCATTTTACGAAAACACTAATACTTGAACTTTTGAAATTTTTATTTCAAAGTAATAGTTATGTTTTTTTTTCTTAAGTTGACAGAACATATTACTTTCTTTTCCATTTCTACCGATTGCAAACGAGAATTTTTACTTTTTATCTGACTTGTGTTCTTTGCATTTCAAGTGGACTGCTTATTGTGAATTAAGTTGTTTTTAACTAGTGCTTTTTCTAGGAAAATTTATTTCGTTACTGTTTTACATTAATTTTTAATTATATTAAAATTTAAGTATGAACAAATAATATGATTAAACTGTGGGAAAATTAAGCATTTATACGTATGTTGAGCACATGTTATAATTTTGCAAATGCTTTAACGCTTTTATGAACATCATAGTAGCATGATTTGTTATGATTATTATTTAACTAATCTTGATTCTTTTCATCTGTGCTATTATACTTTTAGAAGTGATTAATTAGTATTACTTAGTATTGAAAAGAAGTAACTAAAAGAATATATTAAAATCAAAGAAGATAAAGTAAAAGTTAGTAAGTAATTAGAGATTAAATCGTTCCACAGTAAATAAATCGATGTAACCATGCACTTGCAAAAACTTTTTGATAATACTTACTCATAATTCCATGCAAAGTTGAGAATCAACTAAAATTGGTCATAATGTAATCAGGTGTATTACAGTACAATTAAAATTAACCCTGATTCGTCGATTTAGCGCCAGATATACTCCAACGTACAGTTTTGAAAAAGTCAGCCCGAAATCGTGCACAACTTACACGAAAACTGTCGTCGCAGTCTCGACGTCTAAAAAATCTCTGCTCGGCTGCATCTTCACATACACCTTTCACGCTCAGCTCGGCTCGCCCGCGTTAATTATGCATTCGAGGTTCGGCGCGTCGACGCATGCACGCGTGGACTCTGTCTACAACGTATACGTGTGCACTGTGTGTGAGTGTGTATGTTATGGCTATTAGCGAGATAGGATCGAGATGGAAAGTGGAGACAGTACCTCTGGTATTGGAAGAAGAAATTATATTTTTCTGGAAAGTCCAGATTATTTCATTTTCAGTATCTTGGAAAGTAGCAGAAAATTTATTCAATCGCAAATAGTTACTTGTGGTTTCCTGGAATGATTTATGGTGTTATTTCTTTTTATTACTTTTGAGAGATTAATCATTTTCATTTTGTAATTGAAATTATTTGAAAATATCGGTCATACCAAACTTACATTTAATCAGATCTTTACATAAAAATAGGGTCATCTTATCTGACTTTTCAAACTCACAGACTTTTCCAAACTACAGCTCTAAATTTGCATTTCTAATTTCTGGATCCTCGATTTATGGTTTTTTAAACTGGTTTTCACTTTCGATTGCTCTGAAGCGCTCGTTTCCTTCTACCATGTGTATGCCTACATGAAATCGAAACGCGAAATCGAAATTCAGAGTGCATGATGACATTAATAGAACTTGAGATTCGTAGTTATAGTATTAATAAATTAAACCTTAAAACGTACACGATATACTTGACCTCGGAAGGTAAAAAAAATCACAAGTTTATCTATGTTACTAAAATACAAATTAAAATGTTGTTATTTTCTAATCAAATCTTACGAACTTTCTTTTCCAAACTGGAAGACTCGGAGCAACTCCTCATTATCTCGCGCACCGACTGGAATGATGGAGTACCTTAGATAATCACTATTTGTACTTGAAGAAATACTTCTCCTCAGGACGGCCTGCAATCCCTGTAATCACTTAATCAAGCACTCGACGCTCGTAGGCGCGCATCCTTATACATCGACACCTCGAGCGAGCCGAGCGCTAAAATTACATCGGACAGCGCGGCAGGTGGTTCGATCGACGTTCGCGCGGGGCCGCGTCATTGCGCGCGCGGCACGTTACAAATGCGCACGCGCGCTCGGCAATAATATAAAGAAAAAATCGGCCGACAATAAGTGTTTCACGGTGCATTAACGCCGTCGACGGGGAATATTGTTTTTCGAGGCGGCGCGCGCCGGGCGATTACTTCCTGGAATTGGCGGTCCGTAATTGCACGCGCGCCGCGGGGAGAAAGTTCGCGGGCTCCTGACCAGCGCCGCTATACGTCCGCGCGCATATATATATTCGTTTCATACTCGGATATACACTCGCGCTGTGCGCGGGGAGGAAGGCCGGAGATTCGCGTCGATTAAACATGACGACTATACCCGCGCGAGAGTATATGTGACACACGCGGCAGAGCGAGACAGATGCTCTTGGGCAAGCAGTGAAAGTCTTTTTCGTACGCGCGCCGTCTCGTCATCCCGACGGTACAGATACATATATATACGTGTGCGTGTGCGTGTAGTATTTATGGACCATGTGGGTCGAAATCCGATGATTTATCTACGGTTACCTATATCGTTTATTTCATTCGTTGAGCAATCTACCGCCACATATATTTTTTTTCTTTTTTTCGATCGCGTGGTTTTTAATTGGGTGAAATGCCGGGGTTTTCGGGAATTTCGTTTTTTACACTTACGACTCCCCGGGTGCGCGTTTTTGTTCCGAGTTTTTGCTATGTCGCAGAGACAGATTTCGGATGATTGATGAATTGTATAGGATTAGAAAGATATTGAGAGAGGAGTTATATAGTAGGAAGTTTCCGGAGCTCAACGTAATTGATTGTTTTATAATTATTTTAAGACAACAGTAAAATTAAAATTTACACAATAATTTTCTCTTCGGAGTTATAATTTTATTCTTTTTCCATATTTAAACATAGTTGTTGTGAGATATTAAATTATTATTTACCGTCTTTAAAAACTTTGATTTATTGTTCTACTTTTCATATACTTCGTAATGATTAACTTTTCTATTAAAAATACCTTTTGTTGAAACGTTACTTTTGCAAGTAAAAACTGACATAGTCTAATCATTGATTACATTTGAGGATGCTCAGTATAGATGTATTGGTAACGTTTTTTTATTAGATAGCGTCAAATATTGATACCAATAAATGTAGAAAATCAACCATTAAATATCCCATTTTCTAAAGTAGTCCTAATTTAAAGGGAATTAATATTGCAGCAATCTTCAAACTCAATTTTATCTGCATTATATTGTAATTGTACTAAATTACTTCCTCAACATATATAAGACGTTCGATATTTATATAAAACTCTATTTCTCAAATAAGTTGATTATGTAGGATATATAACTTATTTTCATTTATTCTATAATTGAACAAAGAATATTTCAAAAGTTATTGTAATATACGAAACAATGAATTTAATAAAATAAGTAATCCTCATCGCTTAAACGGTTGTCATGACTCATCTCCACATATTTATTCGTATTTCAAAGGAGAAATAGCGAAATTTATATAATCAAAGATTAAGAAAAAAAAACGAAGTTAAAGTTTCAATTGATTTTGTTTCTTAAGATCGCGCAGCGACGCACTTCTGTTTTCTTCTGAATCGCCGCAGAATTTCATTTTATATAATAACGGTAAAAGTATAATAACTTTTTATCGCCCAGTGATCTTATCGACTCTTTTTTCGAGGTAAAAATGCAGCGCGTAACGGTGCGCGAACGTTAAAAACCGCACTTGCGCGAGCACGTTTAAATTACAATAATAAAAAGCCAAAATTCAGTCACGCAGATAATTAATATTGTTTACTGTCATGAAAATACAATATCAAGTGATATTCCAAAAATGCAAGAAGTTTTTCTCAACGCGCTCTTGAATAATAGTAATAATAACAATAACGATGAAAAAAAATAAGAAAATCGAGGAATAGGGAGAGAAGTGAGAAAGAATGGAGAGGGGGAGAAAGAGAGAGAGAGAGAGAGAGAGAGAGAGAGAGAGAGAGAGAGAGAGAGCGAGAGAGAGAGAGGTGTTAAAAGATTTTTCTCCTACAGTCTCACGCGCCAATCAGATACGGCGCAAGCAGGCATGCGTGAGCGGAGAGATCGGAAGAGCGCATCTTACTGACTACGTGTTTTCTCACTCTCTCTCGAAACTGCGCGCAAACGCTCGTAAAGTTAATGTCTCACTTAAGCGAACGACGCCGTCTTTCTTGCAAATAGCTGGGCATAAATATACATATTTTTCGCTGTTATACAAGACGATTTAATAGATTAACGAGATTTCTATAATGTGACCGTCTTATATATAAACATGATTTGTCGTCGCACGATGCATAAGAACAATGCAACGGACCAGTATTTTCGTACTGAAGAGGAGTCCTATGTAATCGGTTACTAAATATAGTGCAAAAAAACACCCGAAGGTACCATTATCATATGATATTAGCAATATTAGATCAATTGCTTGTATTGGAAAAGTGTAAGAAAACAAATTGCTGCAAATTTCTAAATTCAATATAATTCTTGTTAGCTTCGTAGTGATTTTTTCACATGTACATATATGTATATAAAAGATTGAGATTTAGATTTAATAGTTTTATTTTTGGCTGACCCCAAAAATATAACTCTATAAAAGAGTATATATATATATGAGATAATTTCTAATTTTCTGTAAATCTCGTATCTATTTATCGTAAAAATTCCTTACTACCTTCAATCTAATTCGATTGACGCGATTAAATAATGTCCTTCCTAGACAGATAAAAATTTTATTTCGTTTGAAAAAGTTAAGCGGGGAAAGTTTTTCATTGAATTTTCACAAATGTCATTTTTACTATTAAAATGTAAAAGCGTGTACGAAGGAATTTTCGAAAAGGAAATAAATTACAAAATTTCTGCTTTCATTTATACAAATGACTTGTATGAACTAAATAATAGTTTAAGAAGCCATTTTTAAAAATGCAAATTCTGGTTGACATTATCCTTTCCAATTTTTTTAACTTCCAAAGGAAGAATTTATTTCAAAAAGCGACATGAAAGTCTGTATAAATATTAATGCTTTAAAAAAAATTAGTCTTCTGCATAACTAGGTCAATTTAAATGTTTTATATAACTTAATTATGAAATATAAGGCTGTACGTTTTATTACGTTAATTAAAATTTCAACTGATTTCCAATGCATGAATGGTTATATGTACCATTCATTTCTTCATCACGACACTTTCAGGCATTTCTATATCACTTTCCTGATTACTGAAATATACCCAATATTTACAATTAGCCTGTAAAGTTTATTTAATGACTTTCATCGACTATTGCGATATGTTCATAACGAACATAACTATTAAAGCATCTTAAAAAAGAACCCAGTGAAAATTGAAATGTTGCTATGTGTATGATAATCTGTTTTCAGGGTTTACGGACAAACTTGATTTCTCTATATCTCTCACACACACACACACACACACACACGCGCGCGCGCGCACGTACACAGACTAAACTTTTGCAAAAATTTAGTGCTTTTAGAAATGTCAACACAATATATAAGCTTATATAGTTTGTTTATAATTTCGAGGAATAATCGTTCTAAACAACATATTATTCCATTGTAATTTAAAATTCCATGCATATATCATTCGACCATTTATAGTATTTTTATTATCTAAACAATACTTATTACGATTTTAAAAACTATTAATTGTAACACATTTTCAAATAGATATTACGTAAAGCACCTTTTTATGTGAACAACTGCATTTTCGTGTGCATCAATAAGGTATATATGAATTACAGGATTTAGTTTAAAAAATCACGGACTTTTACAGCATCATTATAATACTCGTAATAAAGTTTTTATTCACAGTCAGAACCGTGGTACGCCATCGTTGCGCAATAAAAAATACGCCACCTTGCTTATAAATCTGTTTTATTGCATAAAACATTCGTTTCGACGATAGCGAAACGTTTTAATCCGGTCAAGGAAGAGCCCGCTATGAAAAAACCGAGAAAAACGAAAAAGATACGCGGGGAGCCAGCGAGCTATTTAGTACATATCGTATATCCACAGCGATGAGGCGTGGAGTAAGTGCACGCACATCGATCTCGGAAACGGAGTGAAAGTAAGAATCCTATTATAGACAGCGCAATCGGGTTTTGATTGCCGCACGCGTCCACTCTTGTTGTGTCGGGAAATTACGTTGCACAGAATTGAGGTATTCTTGGGATCGAGGAAGTAATGTTATGTTATCGAGAATAATAGAGAAAAAATGCTAGAGCATCTGAATCGTTTGTGTACATTTTGGGAGGTATTTTGACGCTTTAGAAAGCTAAATATGATGTATGTGTTACTTAATAGCATTAGAATGACTACGTTAAAAGTAATGTCGATGAGCGTAGAATATAACGATTGGAAAAGTCCGGAAGAACAAGTGTCTAAAGTGAATAAAAATTAGACAATCTTGTTATCGTAATTTATAGGCTACGGATATATTTCCTGAAAATAAATTTCTGCTTCATTATTATAATTATAATATTACTGTAATAAAATTAAAAGTAATAAAATTAAAAGTAATAAAATGAAGTGAAAAGAAAATTTATCTAATATATTTTATGCATAACGTAAATTATATGTTTAATTAATTGATTCATTTCCTAATGTAATATAAGATCCAAATAAAAAAAAGAAACTAAACAAATTAAACTTTATTTTCGATCTAAACAGTTTTCCACGGTTTACAAGTATCCACTCTTAAAAAAGCGATGGTCGGATGTTTTGATAGGCACCAAAATCTACAGTTTGAATTTTTTTAAATTATAGTTTCAAACTTAAGTATTTAAAAATAAATAAAATAAAAGAAAATGTCAAAAATTAAGTATTCATACTTATAGGATTTGTCTAATTATCTTATTATTTGAAGAATAAATGAAAATACTACAAAAGAGTATGTTCACAACCTCAAAAAAAAAATATGATGCGCGAAGCACGTTTAAATTTAGCTAGTTACAGTAAAAGTGTAGAACTAATTTGTGTCTGAAGAAGTATTACGAATTTGTGAAAAGAATACTTATTTATTATTGATAATAGTCTCATTTGTAACAAAATAATTTGAAATTATAATTTCGATTACTTTTCACTTTTTTTTTTTTAAAGAATTTTGACGCGATTTAAACAGTAAATTAAATATTTTATATCAATAGTTGTATATTACATTCATTTTCATTTTCAGATCACCTGTGGCATTTTACTTCTTACCTCATGCGTCTTGGCTACACCGAAATCAGAACCAGCGGCAAAAGATGACGGCGATACTGACACTCTGCTTGAAAACGAAACTGCAACATTGGTTGATCATAATAAAAAGCAACTTGAAGATGAGATCGACCTAGATGATGCCTTTGATGTAGAACAACTGACAAACGAACAACTTCCTATTCTGCCACCTATAATTCTATTAGATTTTTTTAACGGTACCGATGATACATCTGATTCCAATTCCACTGCATCAAGAGATGAAAAGGCCAAGAGAACAATCGACGGTAGTCTTGGCTATGGCTACAATCAAAATAATTTATTTTCTGGTAAGCATAACTTTTACTTCCCAGCAGGAAAGACAGGTACAGCCGTTAGTATTGAGGAATCTATAAGTCCTTTTGAGCCAAAAACTGTAACAGAACTTATTAAACCGATTACCGAAAAACCCGAGACCGATGGAAATCAAGATGTAACAACACGTAAACCTGCTTCATTTGAATCATTACCTGATCCATTGCCTCTTCAGAATGGACGGGAACCTTTACCGGTTTATCCACCTTACCCCATCTTTGGACAACGTACAAAACTTCAGAAAACATCTTCCTTAGACGCGCGGCCACAGACAAAACCATTTGCTGGCACATATACTACTGGGGCTACTCCTGGTTCCGAAACTTACAATAAATTGATTGCAGCTTACACATCTATGAGACCAACCGGCTACCAGACCGGTTCAACTGAAGGCTTTTCCGGCTCAGCTAATGTCAATGGTTACGCGAGACCCATGACAGCTCCTTTCATCGCTACTTACGCGTCAGATATTTACAGCAGTAGCAGTAATCAGAAACCAGCTTTTGAATTGAAAGGCAATCCATCGCTGACTTCCAAAAATAATCAAGAACTTAACCTTGCCAATTACCCAAGATATACGATTGAAAATGGTATTAAATATGAACATAAAATTGTGTGGAAGTATCCTGATGGCAAAATATCTGAGACACCCCCTACTTCTTATGTCAACTCATATTCCGAATACGCGGACCAACAAAAAGTTAACCAACCAAGTGCAAATGGCTTCCGCCCATCTACGCAATACCAATCGCGGCCAGTCTCTGCGCAACCTCAAAGTGCTGCATTAATGAATTACGTACCATTTACTGGTAATGCACAATCTAACATTTACTCACAAAGACCTGTTCAGTTTCCAATAGACCAGGAACACCAGAACGGAAATCAGCAAAAAGATCAAACTAGATTTGTTTCCGCTTCAATTAAGACCGCTACGCCTGCTCACTTGGAGACAAGTGCGTATACTTCTTATCATGGACAATATGGATTAAGACAAAACCCCAAACTTAATAATTATAGACCTATAACAAGTCACAAGGCTCATTATACTAGCCACAATGCTCATCGCCCGTTACAAAGATACCCAGTCAATGGTCCAGATTCCGAATATGCTTATCATGGAGAAAATAGTCAAACTGAAAATTTGTTTATGCCTAATGGACAGCTTAATAGACAAGTACTGGCTAAGTACTCGCCCGAAGCACAGCAATATTTGACGAGAGTTTTTGCTAAAGCACCTTCTAAACAACAAGAGTATCAAGTGAGTCAACCTATACAAACAAAGGCACCTCCAACTTATCAAAACTCAGACTATTCTAACTTACTTAATTACAATCCATCAATTTCTCAATATATCAAGGATCCTTCGTCTATTTTAAATGCCCAGCCGACATTTATTCAAGCAGGAAATTCTCTTATTCCTGTTATTATTCTTAGAGTAGATGGTACCCCACCTATACAACCCAAAGTTGGATCTAACATTAATCTTAAAGCTTTACTTCGTCAATACTTAACACAGTATGCTAACAGTGTATCTAAAGTAACTCAAAATACTAATTACGACTTGGGAAGTGGCAATGTTGAAGAACAAGTGTCTGCGTCTCAACAGAATCCAGTTGAAGATCTCAAATATTTGACCGAAAGCCTTGCATCTCTACGACAACGTGGCCATCAAGATCCTGATTTTGTTGCTGCAAATTATAATCGCCAATATGGGCCCCATCCACAGGTAACACAACAACCAAATGCAGGATTGGGACAAGATTTTTCAGCTAACTACAATGGATTCGTTAAGGATTACCAGAAAATACACGCTAGCCAGCAGGGAACAAAGTCACCTCAGAAAGTTAAGAATGTGCAAATTATTGAAGATCCAAGATACACTTCATATAAAGTTGACAATTAAGTGAAAGTGTAAATAATGTGAAAATTGTCGCAGCGAATGGACGACTTGTAACAAAGCTTTGAAATCGTTGTTGAATGTTGATGAATGAGATTTAAATGTGAGCATATAATTAAAGACATGTATTTAATTATTGTATATTCTTGTGAGCATATTATAATGATTTTCTTAAATAGTTACATATATGCAAATAATTATATAGTCTTATCAGTTAATAGAACTCAATTTTTCAAGATAAAATAGAGAGTCGATGTATAGATTATAACTCATAAAGAATTAAGATCTAAATATTTTTTTTAATTATCTTAGTTGTTATTTGATAATAATAATTATTAAGCCAAAAATTGTGCCGAGCATCATCATGATGTTAATGTTCTTTATTAGTATTTTTCAATATCAACATACGAGTCTTAAAAAAATATCAGTGACTGAAAAGAAGAGTGCACATCCTTTGGAAAACGGTTTTTAATTAGACTTTAAGAGTCGATTTCGGGTGCCTAAAAAGGACGTGTTCTTGTTTATGCACATACTGATTGTGCACATATTAATTGTACACACTTTAACATTGGTATATATCTATATATATAGATCTGTACCAATGCTATCTGTGCACGATAAATATGTGCACAATCCTTATGTGCACAAACAAGAACATGCCCTAAAAAGGAAGCCCAATACTAGTAATTAGTTGTCATAGACCCTTTTTCTCGAGATATGGGTTATCTAATCTCAAATACTCGCGATTTTGTTGAAATGTGATGTCTTTTTTATTGACTGCACATTGTGCACTCTCCTTGTGAGTAACATATATGCAAATATTTTGTTATAATTCATAATAACTATAAAATAATTGTAGAAAAATGTATTAATCTGGAAATTTACCTTTTTTCATTATCATAAACGAGAAATTCTTTTTAAAATCATGCATGTAATCAAAACATTTATTTTGAAATTATTTTGTACATGCACAGCGTTGAGCATTTTTATAAATATTAAATATACGTACAAGAATATTATGTAGTATTTAAATATTATCGTTTAAGTGAGTATTCTAATAAAAGTATGTATATAATAGACATATAATTGCGTGAATAGGTGAAACATGTTTTATTTCATTCAACAGAAGGCAATATCATACAGAATTCATATTAAAGTCTAATTCACAATATATTATGCCAGTAATGTATACATCAGAAACTACGAAATATTAAACGTTAATCCCCTCAATAGTACCTGAGAAAACAATGAATGTCGGTATTTTATAGTGTCATGATATCTATTTTTTATGTTACTATAGAACAGTGTTGTGTATTAAATAGTGACTTATTCTTGATGCTATACAAGAAATACTTAGCAATTTTAATTACATTCCTATGCAGATCCAATAGTTATTACAAGTGTTTAAACGATATGGTGATTAATGAAATTCGCCAAATTGTTATACTTCATGAAGGTACCTTATTAATCATATTAAGTGAGTGCTTTTTATAGAGTTAACTTGTATAATAAGTTTTATATACTATCGGCTTATGACAATAATTTTTTGTTTTTTTATTAATAAAAGCTTTCATAATGATTTATTACGTATTTATTTACTATCTAAATATTTGTATTATATAAATAAATATAGATATAATCTAGGCTATTATGTAAATGTTTATGGTGATTTTTGCTTTATACGTAGTAGATAAAACAAATCATACTATGTCACACAGGCTAAATTATCTTTTATAAGTACGTGTACTCTATTATAAACTCGTTTTCGTTTTTTACGAAATTGAAAAATGGTTGGAATTAGGCTTTAAATGAAAATAAAATCATGAACGGAGTTTCCATTGCTTGGAGAATTTTTTATAGGTATTATGATAAACAATAATGTTTTAACTCTTAACTGAACTTGACTACTTTAATGAAACGGTCAACATCTTTTATTTATCTTAAGTTATACATCTATTTAAAAAGAAAAGTCTATTACTAAAAATAATATTCAAATGTCCTATATATGCCATTGAATAATATTTAATAAATTTAAGGAAAATTAATAATTACTACAATTTAATAATTACAATTTCTATATAAAAGAATTATAATTTTTCACGTTTTATAGCGGAAAAAGTTACAAGTTGTACTAGGTGAATACCAAATATAGCTAGATCATTTTAATAAAACCGTTCAACGTTATTTTGCTACCATTCATTTTTTTATGTTGTTTTATAATACATTATATATTACAAAGAGTGAAACTTTTTAATGTTATACATAAGAACAAGTACTTGTTTTACAATACATATTTAATAACAATTTAATAAAGAAAAAGTTTAAAAAATGTGATATTATTATTATAAATTGAGCAACAGATTTTCTTATTAAAATAATATAGGGAAATCCGTTTAGAATTCTATAATACTTTGCCAACTTATGAATAAATGCATGTTTGCTAATATATCACTCTACTGCAATTATACTGAGGAAAGTACTATCGACTGTAAACTCATCACAATTTTTTAATTTATCATTTTATGATTTTAATTGTAACAGATCCTTAATAAGCTATTCAATAACAAAAGTAAATGTTAAACAGAAAGTTAAAACCTTTGCTTTTTATAAAAAAGACACGTGAAATAAATGCCGTTGGTATACAAGTAATAATTTAGAAAAGGTAATTATCTAAAAAATTCATAACGAGCTGAAAAAATTGCAGTGAAAACTTAGAAAAACGTGCGCATCGCGATGAAAATTTTTCGTCGAACCTTCAGCGGCCTACGATGCCGCTATTTTATTTATGCATCTATGCGCACGATAAAAATCGCAAACGGCCAATTTTGACTGCTCTCGTTATACGGGATTTAACGGCTGGTCGGCAATGTATACATCACATTAACCGTTAATTAAAATTAATTGCCCACTTCGTTCGGATGCTCAAGCAGTCATGGTACACGTCGTCGCCACCAGGGCGAGACGAGCCACAGCTGCTGCAGTTTTCACGAGTGAATTTTGATTGTATCTCTAGAATTTGCAGCAATTAGCCGTTAGAGATTTGAGCCTGAAAATAATGTACATAATGTCGAGCATATATCCGATGCATAGGCGGGTAAACTTGTACAAATGCCTACAGTCCATGATTTTAAAACCTGCTTATTGGCATTTGCAGGTAGATGGCAGCGTTTATATTTATTTGAATAGACGAAATAATGTGATTATAATTGAAGCAATTTCACAAAGCAGAATCACATTTAGAAATAATTGTACTGCGATTTACTCAGTTTCTCCTATAATTATCAGGTTTTTATATAAATTAAAGTTTGTAAAAATTTTTAATTGGCATAAAGTATATATAAAATAAAAACTAATTTTTGTTTAACAAACATGTTATTTGTATTTAAGGTGGTTCTATGGTTAAAATCATCGTTATATATAAAGATTTTTTACGATTACTTCGCATATTATAACACAAGTAATGGCATAACTTGAAAGAACGGCACTTTAGGTAACGAAAACAATTTTTTGTGACAAAATTGAACTATTGTCAAAGTAGGTATCACTACCTGAAAAAAATCAATAAAACAGTGAAATATTTTTAAATTTCTGTTCGATTTTAATTTGAAAGATCTCATTTTATTTCTTGTTCAATTTAAAGGGGAGATACCAGTATAAAAAATGTAGAATTATCAAGACCTGCAGAGTAACGTCCAATTGTTTATAAGACTGTGCGAGTTTTTTTACAAACAAAAGGACGTAACTTCGCAGGTCTTGATAACACAGCCCCACAAAAAAAGAAAAGGTTCTGTACTTTAGATCGGACTATCATATCTCGGTGTATTTTGGCCCCCTAAGTATGATTCCAAGGTCAGAATTCGTCCACCACGTCTGAATTTGGAGATATCATAAGGTATAAGATTTTTGAGATATCTTAAAAAACCGCTGCCAATTCATTGGCCCGTAGCTTCCTCAACCGTGATTTGTTGATTCCTTTAATTAATTTTTAATAACAAAATTTATAATTTTTTAAAAAATTTATTGCATAATTATAATTAAATTCAGTTATGAATATTAAAAATTGTTAATTTTTAAATTTATTTATTTATTTATTATTTATTTATATCAAATTTATATAAATTTTGAGCTGATAAATAAAGTTATCATTTGAAATAGAAGTAAAATATCTATATTCTATAATAAAACAAATAGCTATCACGGTTGTTTTGTTATTAACAAAAACGTGTTTTTTTTATATTTCATAATTCATATTTTTTAAGAAAAAAAAAATTTATAGCTATCATTGTTCTTTTGTTATTAACAAAAACGTGTTTTTTTAAAAAAGTTCATAACTCACAAATAATGGTACATTTCGACACGGGTGGGGAAGTCGATTATTTAGCTGGTGTGACTTTGCACGAGCGAAGCGAGTGCGAAAAAGTCACACCACCTAAATAATCGACTTACGCACTAGTTTCGAACGGTATTTTATACCACGAGCGCCGAAAAATCATATCAAAGTTGTGATTTTGAGGTTAGAGTGGTATAATAGTACATTTCGACACGGGTGCGGAAGGTGATTATTTAGCTCATGTGACGTTTTTCGCACGAGCGAAGCGAGTGAGAAAAGTCACATGAGCTAAAAATCTTCTTACGCACCAGTTTCGAACCGTATTTTATACCACGAGAGCCGAATAATCATATTAAAGTTATGATTTTGAGGTTAGAGTGGTATAAATTATAATAATGCAGAATATAATGTATTCATAATGCATAATTCATAATTATAATAGATTATAATAGATATCATTTTTAAACATTTTAATTCATTTTGTTGGTTGGTTTTTTTAAAATTAAAAAAAAATCATCGTATGCCTACTCAATGACGTTTCCTCATTCCACACCACCTAGCGGTAGATATCGTATCGGTAGGTAGCGGTAGCGGAGTTATGAGTTTTTAAAAAAAACACGTTTTTGTTTTTGATGATAACTAAAGAACCGTAATAGATAGAAAATTATTTTTTTTAGAAAATATAGGTATTTTAATTCTCTTTCGAATGCCACCCACCCCATTCAGATACATATAGCCGTTCTCGAGAAATTACGATTTTAAAAAAATGTCAAAAAATTTTTAACCTCAAATATCTCTGAAATTTATGGACCAATCATTTTGCCCAAAGAACTCGACCGAGAACTATAAAAAATCTACCTCTAAAAGGAATTTTGAAGCCATTAAGTTAATTTTACTCTTGTAATCGTTGGACATACAAAACTGATTTTTGTCATTTTTCAATTTTTTACTCAAAATCTAGCCTGCAGAATGTATTCAAATTTTAACAGATTATAGCCATTTATATTCTGTATTATCATGATTTTTCTCAAAAAAATTGACCGTTAAGTTTAGGAATTATAAGCTTCTAAAAAAAAAACACGTTTTTGTTAATAACAAAAAAACCGTGATAGCTAGAAACTTTTTTTTTTAGAAAATATAGGTATTTTAATTCTCTTTCGAACGCTGCACATCAGATTCGAATAACTCGATCCTATCATTAAAAAAAATCAAAAAACAGTTTTGAGAAAATCGAAAATTTGAAAAATAAAACAAAAACGCATCGCCCCAATCAAAAAACTGATTTTTGACCCGCCATTACGCAAAAAAAAAACAAAAAAAATGAGACCTGTCCGGTCAAAATCGACCGAGTAGAAGCTGAGATCCAGGCGTATACACACACACACACACACACACACACACACACACACACACACACACACACACACACACACACATACACACACACACAGACACACACACACACACACATACATCCATACAAATATTTTTCAAAAACCATGTATTTCGATTCCTAACACCTCGGAACACAATTATAACATGTTTTTACAACAATTTAAAAATTTACTATCACAAAGCTTCCTCTAGGAGGAAGCAAAACAAAGTGAAAACAATTTTTTTATGAATCTTTTCTACAAAACAATGCAGCATTGTTTGCGCCCTTCAAGACCAACTTTACACCATCCCTCTACACTTTTTTTTCTCCGAGATCTAAATACCTGAATTTTGTAAACTCGCACATATCTCTTAAAATCAAATTCTTTATTTTTATCCCGAAATTTACATATTCAGATCTCCGAGAAAAAAAATTGTAGAGGGATGGTGTAAAGTTGGTCTTGAAGGGCGCAAACGATGCTGCATTGTTTTGTAGAAAAGATTCACAAAAAAATTGTTTTTACTTCGTTTTTTAAGATATCTCAAAAATCTTATACCTAATGATATCTACAAATTCAGACGTGGTGTACGAATTCTGACCTTGGAATCATACTTAGGGGGCCAAAATACACCGAGATATGATAGTCCGATCTAAAGTACAGAACCTTTTCTTTTTTTTGTGGGGCTGTGTAATTTTCCATTTTTCATATTGGTACGTCCTCTTGAAATCTAATAATAAACAAAATCAAATTCGAAATTAAAATCGGATAGAAATAAAGATTGTAGTTTTTTTTTAATTTTTGTTTAAGTGATGGTATCTATTTTGATAATAGTTCAATTTTTTTTTTTAAATTGTTTTCGTTACTTAAAGTGCCATTCTTTCAAGTTATGCCGTTACTTGTGCTATAGATAGTATTCGAAGTGGTAATTGTAAAAAATCTTTATATTTAACGTCGATTTTAACCATAGAACCACCTTAAAAGTTAAATTACGCATTATTTTCATGTTCACAAAAATTGAATATCTCAGCAACATTAATGATTTACTTTAGAAAAATATTAACAAAATTATTAAGCAAGCAACATAATATAACTGATCGTCAGTCGAAAAATTTTTTACTTTATTGAAAAATATGTATTAAAAGCGCTTTGGTATAAGAACATCCTATACTAAAGAAGAATTAAAGTATAAGATTAACAATATAAATTATAATTAGAAAATTCATGCCTTTCATTAAATTTTCAAAAATTAACTGAGAAATTTCTTTTATTTTTTTTCTTCTTATTAGTACTCAAACAGTACAATCAATTATTAAAAAAAAAGTCTACATCTAAATGTTCAAATTCTTTAATAAACTGAATCTAATAGAAATTTTTTATGGATAAAAAGGTACTACTTTTATGATTCCTTAAAGCATCATGCCATCCATACTTAGCATCGAGCTGATTTAATTTAAACACATTATAGATCTATATATAAATGTCCATAAAAAGTCTGAAAATTTCGATTGATGAATACGTAATGATCCACGTAAAACAAATTGTGGGCAATATACAAGCCATTGGAAGCCACATGAAGGCAATATATGGGATATATGTGACCCCAGCGCCTGAGCCAAATCCGGGCCATACAGTATGCCATATAACCACCATATTACATATAGAGCAGTAAATAAAATAATTATATACTAATATATATTATTATATTCCCTGGTAGAAATGTTAGCCAACGGTTGGCGAACTGATTGTCAATTTATAAATTAAAAACGTGGCACCATTATTATGTTGCTATTGTCGACGAAGAATAACTATTTATACATGTAAAAATATAATATGATATATGCTTTAAAATATAATGATAGTTTTAAATAGTTTTAATTAAATTTCGTTCTTAAACTTAAGTTGAAATGCCTCCATTTGATTAACATGTTAACCAACAAAGTTGGTTTATTTTCTACCAGGGTAAGCGCGAAAATGATATGAGACTAATTATATGGAATTATGTGGGATATTATGTGGCCCAAAGTTGGCTCGGGCGCCGGGGCCATGTGTATCCCACATATTCCCTCATGTGCCTTCTAATGGCCCATATATTGCCCATACTTTTCAACACTGCGGGTAACCGATATATCGCCCACAAAATTATTAATTATCTTGAAATATTGTTTTGCTCCACTTCAGATTTTGTTTAGAAAGGTAAGTATATACTTTAGTTTATCCATCTATAGTCTGTTGCTGGCCCAGTAAGTGACCTATACATTTTCCCATACTCACTTTCGATCATACCTTTTTTAAGATATGCCCAATCTCTGAACAATCCTTCTAACCAGATCTCTGCCTACTGCGCACACAACTGAAAGTTTTTACTGCGTTGCCTTCAGCATTTCCAGTATTTATGTCCCGTTCCGTAGGCAAACATCGAAAAAAAAACTCTAAGCGATCACCGACGTTGCACAGGTATGCAGCGGCCATTCATCCAAGTAGTAACCGCACCGAGCGCTGCTTAACATCGGTGATTGGCAGAGGTACAGTTACGCTACCTCAACAAAGTGCCGAACAAATTAATAACTAGTATATCTGGAATATATTTATAAACTTGTCCTATGAACTTATTCAACACACTGAATGAATGATAACAATAGAAGAAACCTTATGCTTGAACGTCCTCTTATACAAGTTACCGACTAGTGCAGGGAGCCGTTTTTCTCATTCAGTTTTGAATTTTAAGAAAAAATCTCTTTGACATGTCGTAGTTTTAACTAACTTCCCAACGCGTCAAAGAGATATTTTTTCAAAATATAAATCAGAAAAACGGATCCCTCCAATAGTCGGTAACGGGGAGTCGCACAAATCCTTAAAAATAATATATATATATATATCCTATAGCGTATTGGTATTGTAAATAAATTCAACAAGAACAGTCAAAAACTTACACACGCACTCACGCATGCACGCTCATACTCACACAAGCAGACGCGTGTACAGAGAAATCCGCGCAGAGTCAAAAGCGAGATCCACGATGCCTATTCGCGTTGCAGGATGCCGGATTAGACAGTGCGAAGTCCGCGCGAGACCGCGCCTTGAAACTTCCTTTCCACGTGCGCTTCTCGCCAGCGATGGGCGGAGCGCGAGCGCAAGCATCGAGCATAATGCGTGTGTTTTAGAGCGCGTAGAAACGGCGATGGAAAAAGTAATGTCCGATTGTCGCCGACGACGTGTGTGTGTGTGTGTGTGTGTGTGTGTCTGACCGGTCCTTTTATTACGGATTCAGCGGTGCAACATTTAGCTCCATTGTAAGTACGATTAGTGTCAAGTGGAAAAAATGTAGCATCGAAGTAGAATTATTAATCTCGACGTTTTTATCTATATATTTACTCAAATGATTACGTTTGAAAAATAAAATTTTATAATAACAAAAATATGGGAAAAACAATGCAGCCTTTCACTTTTTGAAGCACTTTCATTAGTGCATAATAATCAGATATATTTTTCACTCGCTTTTCTAGTGAGCCATTTTATTATATTACCGGACTCATTTGCTACGTTATATAGATCATTAACTATTTCCCACGTTAATTTTATTTAAAAAAAAAAAAAAAAAATCAATCACGATGCATAGTAAATGTTAAGTGGCCTGACACAGTTTCGATGAGACAATGTGACGTTTAAATGCGGTAATTAATGTCAATTATTTCATAGATCTAATGGTTATTTGAAATGATATTGTTGTACTTATCGAAAGTACGACTTCTAGGAAAATCCTACAATAATTTGTAAACGAATAGAAAGAGAAATTTAATAATATATAGCATATTCGACTTTAACTACTGTTTAAATGCTTAATTGTTGTCGGATGCTTAAAGTAGACCAAACATTATTCAGCTGAAAGTAAGTTTTAAAACGAGCCCTTATTTTATATATAATGCACAATAACAGGCTATCGTAGCATTATAAAAGTATGTTCCAAATTTCGCGTAGCCAACATAGTTCATTCTTCATGTTACCTAAAATTGTACAGAATATTTAATTTCCTTGTCAGTTTTAAAAAAGTAATAATAATTCAATTTATGTTATTGATAACTTTTAATGGAATTCAGTAACATGAAATAAGATATCTCGATCTTAACGAACCTAAAAATTGTTTATTGGAGAGAGTATAACGACTCTCGTAGCTACAAGTCACTCATTTCCTGCAATTACACGGCTTCTTTTTTGGACAGCTGGCACGCTTTTCCACTCTTACCACGTGCCTCGTCGTTATTATCAATGCTTGCACGAAAATGTTAGAAAAGGCGCGTCGAAGTAGGGGACATATAAAGGAGAGCGGCGCGCGAGCAGGCGTGTAATGAGCGAGCGGGCGACAAATGAAAATGGAAAGTCGAAATTATCCCCCTTCGACGCGGCGAAGGAAAAATCAAGTAGCCCTGTATAATCAGCGCTGCTGAGTGTGACAAGAAAAGTAGGTAATGCCACGCGAGCGCGCGCATACACACACGAGGATCTCTGCGTTCCTCCTTTTCTTTCTTTTTTTGCTCGAGCCCCTCCCCTCTTCCTCCCCTCGCGCCGCGAGCGTAGAGCGGTTTTCATTTCGCTAAAATTCCACGATATCTAGCGCTCGGCGGGCATCCTCGGCGGACAATACTTATGCGGCGGCGCTCATCGGCAACTCGCGTGTCGCGAATGAAAGTATCCTGTGCGCGGCGCGCTCTTCCCCACTGAGCGTGTGCACATGGGCAGGATAATATTTAGAACGATATTTTTCACTTGGTTACCAGAGTGTATAAAGAAAATCGTGCATCCACTATGTGGCTCAGTTCTCGCGCGGAGGCTCGCCACAGCAGCAGTCCTCTTGGCCGCTCTCCACGCTAGTTCAGTTACCGTAGAAGCGCGCACGCAGAGGGTGTCCCTTGCTGCTTTCGGCCCTCGAAGCGAAAGCGTGCGACCAATGTGCCAGTGCAATCGGGGGGACGGCGCGCCTCTCTCGGGGAAGTAAAGGAACGACCAGAGAGTGGACCATTTGAATTTGGGTCAACATGATGTTCTATCCTGTAAGTGCAAGCTCCTCACGATTTCGTCTCTTTTTAACGTAGTGCCGGTTTCGCGTTACGCGCGGCCAACTATGTGTGCCAAATGCTTACCGATGTCCGGTTAGCAAACACTTTGCTCGCCGAATTAGGAGGTAATGCTGGATTTTCTTTTACGTCCTTTAACGTCACTTTATTTCTGATCCCTTGCCAATAGAGCACGTGTTGATATTTTCAACTCACACGATTGACGTAATAAAACTAATAATTGCTCAACTGAGAGCAGTTCTTCTAAAATAAGACAATCTCATTTATTGAATTCTTTCGCAATCTGGCAATTATGGAAAATCATTCAATTTTATCAAGTGTTAACGTAAAGTTGAAAAACGTATGAAAAGACAAAATATCATTCAATCACATTAAATGTTTTTCGAAAGTAAAACACTTCGGAATCTAAAAACGATTCTATAAGTTTTTCTATAAAATCGAAATAGTTTTTAATCTAAATAAATTGAATAATTTTAATTTCAAGGTGTTCCGGCTATAAATATTTGTAATACATTTATACACTTGTTAAAATTAAATTAGTTCTTAATTAAACTACATCGCGCACTAAAAAGGGATGCAAGTAGCCCGGCAGTTTAAAAAATAATATGAAATAATTCAAATTTATTTCATTAACTTGTGAAATATCTAAAAAGAATTATCCTTTGAAAACTAAGCGTGAAACCTATTTATTTAATTATTAAAATAAAAAGATTAAAATTCTTGAATTCTTTACTTTTACTATTTTTTTTAATTAACGCATAACTATGTTTACTTATGTTTCAATTCAGGAATGTATAGGCTTTAATTAAACGAACATGACATTTCTTCTTTTCTTACTTTTCAAAATTTTTACGATCTTTATTTCTCAAATATCAAACAAAACATTAAATAATTATAATGATTACATATTTTTAAATGAATTCAAGGTAACGTTAAATAATTACTAATAAACGATTAAAGTTGGCACATATTTCTATTGTTACAAAAAACACTCAACATGTTCTTCGATGAAAAAAGTTTTGTAAAACTCTCTTATTGAAACTAGATATTATTATTTATTATATTAACTAAAAATAAAAGTAAACCCAAAAAAATAGTTTCATGAAATTGTAATATTTTATTGATAAATTAAAATAGCTTTCTTTTGCAGAATATGTGAAATTTGTTCGGAAATAGAAATTATAAATCAGATCTAAATTTACCGCGAGACATACGTTTTAATCCGCGCGTATGTGCATCAGCGATGACCGTGAACTAGTGAGAAAGTCTATGAAGTTTTGGTTCCGTGCACATTCAGTCCTTATTTGTATAATGTGCGTGTTTGCTCACATTTTACTTTTCTACTCTGCTTTTCTCTTCTAGGTCATTCTTTGACTTTCAATTAGTCTCGTTTTAGGATCCTTTAATGTAAATTTTTAATAATTATTTATCGTATTTAACCGTACTATCAAATTATTATTTTTCTAATTTTCGAATTAAATACCTTTCTGTGAAATTCAAAATAATTTGTGTTAATAATTGTATTTTCTAATAAGCTATGATTTAGTTTCACAAAAACTTGCTTTACTTATAATTAATTTAAAAATTGCAAAAGTATATTCAAATCGAAATAGAAAATTGAATGATATTTTGACGATAAAAATAATTTTTCATTTATCAACCTTTAATTGAGAATAAAAATATTTTTTTTCCTATTTTAGGTAATATTTTTTTTATTGTGCTGGCGTGGGCTCAAAGCAGAAGATTTAGAAAATATTTCCATCGAATCGGTCCTTGATCAAGTGGCAATTCCTACAAAAATTATTAATGATTTCTTTCGAAAACCTGTAAATACTGTACCTACGAAGAAGTCTACTTCAAATGAATATTTAGAAAGTTCAACTGTGCATTATGAAAATTCTAATGGTTTTGTACCTTTGATTGTTTCCACGCAGTCATATGAAACGAAACATAGAAGACGAAATTCTACGAACCCTGTAAGTGCTACGACTGATCAATTAATTACAAAATCGAAAGCAATAGAAGACGATCCTGTCTTCTCAACAGAAGCAAGGATTTTTCTAAATTTACCTAATCCAAGTAAAAATCGTAGATCATTTCAAGCGGAAAATAACCAAGATGAATTTGAACTACTAAAAGTCAGTAACGGTACTCCGGCTGTCGCTAATTATGATTCATTTTATGATCAATCAAAGGACATATTTAAATCTCATTCTTCATATTTAGATAAAACTACTAGGAGAACGCTTCGAAATAAAGATAGAGAGCGAGGAAAGCGAATCCAAAATTATTTGGGTATTTATGATGCAGCTAATGAAGATGACGAACAATACGTACGACATGAAGATGCCGAACAGAAAAAGCATGTTTATCAACAAGAAAAATCAAAAAACCATTATAAACAAAATCATACGGGAACTTATCGGCCACAGAAAGCAACATTACCAAGAACCAATTATGCTTCAATGACTACACCAAATTCGAATTTGAAGGTGCATACGTCAAACTTAGAAAAAACGGAAGAGCATAAGTTCAAAATTCCGATTATGGTTGAACCAAGTGAATATAAAGTAGATATGAGATTTAATGGTCAATCAGTTCAATCTGTTGTTTCTACTACAAATCCTCATGTAGATATGAAAGCTCAAATGGATTCAGTCGATCATGAAGCATCGGAACAATTTTCCCAACGAAATGAAGGAACAAGCAGGAATTATGAATCTGCTTATTCACGAGATTCAGAAGAAAATCTTGATTACATGGATGAAATGGGAAAGCCCCGGCGAATACAGAAAACAAATAAACGACGGCCTTACTTTGATTCATCGAGAAAATTACCAAAAGAACATCGAGAAACATATGACGATTTATATGATGATAATGGAAGAAAGAGACCAGTATCCAAATCGAGGCATCGCCAAAGACAAAAACCAGTAGAAGTTATAAATGATGATGAACAATATGATAATGAAAGTGATAATGTAGAAGAAAATATCAATGAGTCTGGCCAGCAAAATTTTAATGAAGGAAATACTTGGAATCAAGTTACGCCAAATGTTGAAGTTTCTCATTCCAATGGTTTCGAAATAAATCAAATTGAGAAACCAAAAATTCATGTTGTACCTGTTAATATCTTATCTAATTTCGACCATGCAACCGCATTAGACAATAGTCAAGGATTTGACATCACAAACGCAATGTTTACTGGTTTCGTTCATGAGAGACCTTTAGTCAGTACGGCCGCTCCTCTACTGAGTTCTCCTCCAAATTTTATTGATAAAAATTTTCCATCAAGTACACCCAAATCTCAGTTGCTCGTACCTACACCAGTTCCTGACGTTATTGTTGGTCAAAGTTCTGTTAATAATCCTGTTCAAGCAGTCTTCATGCCAAATAAATTACACCAGAATATGCTCAACCACTATATACAAAGTACTGTTTCTCCTACAGTATTTGCTGTAAATCCACGACCTGGATACTCAGCGTCTACTACTATCGGCCCAAATCTGCAACAGATGTTGAATCAGGTACAAGCATCTTTTCCAATGAATCAACAACTCATAAATCCGCAGCCAACTCGGCAACCATTTACAAATTTACTGCAACCTGTACAGTCAAGTTCAAATAACCAATTTTACGTGAATAATAACGGACATCAAGATCAAAATTCATATTCATTTCAAAAAACTGAATCTACGACAAGTCGAATTAACACTGATAGAGACGAGACACATAAACAGAAAAAGTTTGATGTTGATAATAGCCAGTATTTAGCATCTGCAAGTTTATCTGTAGGACGAGGGACACACCGTTACTCAAATAATAAAGAGAATCATAATAATAACTATAAAGGAAACGTCAATGAGGATCATAATTATAATGTACAAAGTAACCAGGAAATTTCACGCCAAAATCTCAATACTTTTGCTCAACCAACTATGGTTCCAGCTATTTTACATACAGGTATAGGTCTTATCAGCAATCAGAATCCACAGCTCCTTCAAAATTCGCTTTTTCTAACAAATGCTCAACAAAACCTACTTGAAAATTCTATGAAACAATTACAATACAATTTACAAAATAATCGTTATCAACTAGCTGGACTTCCAAGTCTTGATAGTATCGGAGGAGCAAGCAACAATATTAACACAATAAATAGTCTTTTGAATCCCATACAAAAAGCTCAGCTACCTATTCTTGGTGCAAAGAACGTAGAAATAATAAATCCTAATCTGAATGCAAATGCCTATGCAGTCAACCAAATTCCAGCTACATTGGTCACCACACCCATCCCAATTTTTACATCTACAGGCTTTGTTACACCGAAAACTTTTTCAACATCGACGCAAGAATCTTCGGTAAGTGTTCAAAATTTTGTTAATTCATTAACAGAGATCGGCACAAAGAAACCGACTGATTACGAGACCTTGAATATTAATTCTTTTTTTAACCTGCAGGGCTCCGACAGACCATTATTCAACCCCATAAACTTTGTACCGAATTATGACCTTTTAAAAAGTCAATCAATCTTAAACACCAACGTTGTACCAAATGAACAATTTTCTCAACACAATCTGAACTTAGTACCAGTACTGTCAGGAGGTAATTTTTACAAACATACGCATGGAACACAAATTGATTTAACAAATAAGCCTAAGCATAGCTCGGATTTGGAAAAGTTTGCCGAAGACATGTTTAAAGAGTCTTTGAGAACCATGTATAACACGCAAAAATGGAATAATGATCCACGATCACCAGGAAATATAAGTCTCGTAGATAACTCTGACTTTGCAAAGTTGCGAAATGAATTACTTCGTATAAAAAGTAAGACGAGAGATTCAAATGTATCTAAAGATGTATTAGAAGCTCATTACACGGAGAATAAAATTCGCACAGTTAGGCCCGGCAATGGCAATAGACCAGATTCATCAATCGAACAACCACACAAAAATGACCATAAATCGCATTCTGGTCCGCGTCATCATCCTCATCATCATAGAAATAAACCTGAAATAAATGATTATTTAACTCCTCCTAGAATTAACTCTTTTATTTCTAAAAGTCCATTCCATGAGAGACCGCCAAAGAAACGACCCGGACATGGACCTCGCCCAAACTTCCATGAGCCTCCTAGACCTCGTCCACGACAAGGAGTAGCATCTCCTAAACCTAAAACATCAGATGCACAAGCCAGCTCAATCGTGGATTATAGGTTTCCGGTACAATCCAATCAAGATAAGAGCCACTACAGTCAGACTGATTATCGAGGATCCCAATCGTACAACTATCCGACATTTACTACGTCATTTCCAGAAAGTGATCAATTTAAATCATCGGGAGAGTATCGATCATCCGAACGAGATTATTATGACATCAATCATCAAAGAACCCATAATTTAATGGGACTTCTAATGAAAAATAAACAGTTACCTCCTGGTGTGCAAGAAAACGTACATAATGACAGACAGATGATTGGGCAATTTTTTGACGAAGAGAACCGACGAACGCAATCACAAGCTTATCAAGATGTTTTTAGAAGTTTCCAAACAAAATCCGATAAAGGATACCGACCTATCACATTAAGCAGGATCTCGAGAAGAAGTTATCCCAGAACCGATCATAAATCATAAAGCTAAAATCAAAGAATATTCAGTCATTAGCAATATATATCAAAGATTTTTCATGATTAATATTACCAAATATATAATATCATAAGAGTGATTTATTTGTTTAAACTTACTGTTAAATTATCTATTTATTTTTTAATTTATAAGATAAATAAAAATTAATATTTCTTTTCATTTTATAAATTCTTTAAGAAAATAAGTATTTAAAGCAATTTTACATACGATTATTCATGGGTTACTAAAGTTGAATTAAGTTATTATTTTTTGGGCGTTAATGTGATTGCTTATAAATACATATATATTATCACTTAATACTATGAACGTTATCACAAGATTGATGAAATGAGTTATTTTTTATATATTGATAAGTACTCTATGTAAGAAAAAGGGCGCATCGATAATTATTACGACTGATGGAATAATAAGTGTTAGAATGTAAAAATGGTCTTAGTGCCAATTTTGTTGTAAATAATATGTCATAGAAATATATACATTTTATGTACTAAACTGATAATGCATATTTTCTTTACTTTAGTTTTATATTAAATCAATAGTATATAACAGTTTAACAAAGATTAAGATATAAGTTAATCATTGAAAAAATGTAAACTTTTGGTATAACGACTTCCTCCACATCATTTAAAAAACATTCCCCCGCATATTCGAAAACATCTGTAATAAAACAAATTCATTGGCTATATATGAACAAATAAGAATGTATAAAAAGTAGGGTCGTTATTTAAATATAAAGAGTTCTCTAAGAGGTAGAAAAAATTTCTTAAAAAAGTTTTGACAGTTTATTTTTTGAGTATAAGATTAAAATTGTCGGGAATATTAGATTAAGATAAACAAACTAAATTTCAGCTATAGCTTTTCTTTGAATAGTACAGCAAGAACGAAAGACAAAAGTATTATGTACAAAATGTTTAGATTCACAAAATATTTTTTTACTAAGTATAAAATTAGTGATAATAAGTTATGTAAGTTAATGACCATTTTAATATTTTCCAATGATATTTAAAATAGATAATTAGGATCAGAGTTACTTCGCCAAAAACCTGAAAAATACAACTAAAGTATGAAGTAGTTATTGTGAATTTTATTAGTTTAAACAAGAGATAATAAATGTAATATATAAATGGAATTTTATTTTATTTTACCTTCATGAAAATATGGTTGAAATTTTTAGAAATCTCTAAAAGTTGTCTTATTATACTAGGATTTTATTAGCTATATAATCTATACCAAAGACAATAATATGAAATACTTTCAATACTGAATCATAGCATATTATACTGTTTTACTACTATTAAAAAAATTATTTCTTTTTATCTTTATGATTATGATTCCAAAACTAGAAAACCAACTTTTGAACTTAACTGTTTTTGGAATGAAAAATGCCAAAATTTCGTTTCAAGAATTTTTAAAGGTGTCTTCGAAATTTGTACTCAAAACTTTGCAGAATGATAGATAATTACTTTACGAAGAGAAGGCGAATTTGGATAAGTTGTTAATCGTAGTAATAATCGAGTTATAACAAATCACTGCTGTCTGGCCGGTACGGTAGATCGCAATTAAGATCGGTATTCCACACCCCCTTAAAAAGTTTAATCACTTGACCATGCACAATTTGTGTTTTTTTATGTTCTCAATGTACCTGAATTTCGCACTGAACAATAGGAAATTATTCAAAATGACAGTATTTAAAATAAAATTTCAAACTATACTAAGATTTTGTAAATTAGTATAATTCAAAATTATTTATGCAATTTCTGGTTTGGAGACGTTAACTTTCTATCTAACTGATTTCAACGATTTTATGAAATAAAAAGTACAACTTATCAAATAAATACTGTAAAATAAATTTTTATAGCTCGTTCTTAATAATTTTAACAAATATTATTAAATTTGTTAACGCTATTGTACAGCAGATACAATACTAAAAT
Source organism: Torymus aiolomorphi (assembly GCA_036365515.1). Classification (NCBI taxonomy): domain Eukaryota; kingdom Metazoa; phylum Arthropoda; class Insecta; order Hymenoptera; family Torymidae; genus Torymus; species Torymus aiolomorphi. The sequence goes on along the minus strand of CM070874.1, from coordinate 52,874,416 downwards.
GATTTACTCAAATTTGCTTCTAATTATTCTGATATATGACTTATGTAGGACGAGTAAGTAAAAAAAATATTAAAAAACTATTAAAAATGTTAAAAAACTATCAAAACATTCTTTTAATTCCTTGCGTTTTTATTAACTTTTGATATTTACAAATACCGTGTCTGAATTTAAAGTTAAAATATTAGTAAAGTGCAATTTTTGTGTAAAAGGCAAAAAATATTTATTTCAATAGATGATCAAAAACACAACTTGAGTTTTTTTATAAGATTAAATGTTATCGTAGAACCTATTTCAATTTCTCATGATTTATTTATATAGTAAAGAAATTGAAGAGCTATGGACAGGAATTTCATAGAAAGCGTGTTATTCATTTCTAAAAACTGAATTATAAATATAAGACATTACGATAAATAACAAGTATAGAAACGTATGAAATTTCTAACTGTTAACTTTCTTATGTCGTCGAGTGTAAATATTATGTTGTCTTCCATTTGATGATAAAAATGATTCTCTTTTCATTCGTTATAAAGATTGTATTTTTGTAAGATTTTGTTGTTGCATGTATATCATAAATTAAACAAACTCTTCCCTGGTAGGAATTGTCTCTATCGGAAATGGCCAGGAAAATATTATTATATTTAGTTTATGCCACACAAGACGAATTGCGACACTGTTCAACCTAAAAATTTATATTTAATGACCAAGAAGAAAAGTGTGGTTGCAGTATAAGTACCGTAGTTTAATTCAATTACGTTTTTAAACTAGCTTTTTACTCACAATCGTAATATATAGCATTTATATAATATAGTAAGAATTCCTTGTTTTGTAAATCAACAATAAGAAATATACACCTGTTTTAATTTAATAATTTTTTTTTAGTATTTGAAAACTAGGAGCAAAAAATTATATAAATCATATATTGCTCTTTGAAATGTTATACTAAAAATAAAACTGAATTACAGTAAATTAAGTGCTACTAATAACAAATGATGACACGTTCTTAACTCAGTTCTAAAAATTTATTTACAATTACTTTAGAAGTATTTAGTTTATTTTGAAACACTGAAATTTTGATTCTATTCTACGCTATTTTGCTCAAACCTAAAGAGTTGTAGATAATAATTTTTTTTATAGTTTGAAGACAGATTCAGAACACCAAAACTCATCTTTTCTTTCGGTTGCATGAAAAAGTTGATCAAAAGTAATCAGCAAGCACCGCGAGCTCATAAGAAATTCCGTCACTTACAGCAAGTGAGAGAGGCATTGGCAAGAATGTCAATGACGCGCTGAGCCGCGTCAATAGCGGGCAGCGACATCGCGGGCGGGGATGGCGGCGCCGGACGGCGAGAAGAGATTTAACTCGGTTTTTCTTAGTGCTCTTTTTATCGCTTTTAGAAAAGTGTAATCCGTTCCGTTGTCTCGCATCGCTTAACGCAGAATATAAAAGACCCCTGGAAACCCGTGCCGCGGCAGTTAAGATCCACAATCTGGCCTCTGTCGATCCTGCCAGATAGATACCATGCTGGTACGTGGGCTTTTCGAGAGTTTTAAATAAATTATACTTTGTTCAATAAATCAGGAGAAAATGAGAAAGTATATTGTGATGTGTTTAGTGTACAAAAAGTGATTCGTCGGTGTTCTCATAAATTTAAAACAATATAGAAAACTCAATTAAATAACGAATAAACGAAATTTATATGTTTACGATGAGTTTAAACCAAAATAAAAAAAATCATACTTTTAGTTTGTTTCTTTTTTTTTTTATATTAAGCTTGAAACTCAAAAGTGTTCTTTATCTTTGTACAATTAACGTTTGACAATCATACATTTTTTAAAATTTGATTTCTTATTTATTTTCCTTTTTGTAATGAAATCTTATAGAATTAATATAATAATATTTAGTAAGGAATAATCTGTTTATTTAAAACTAAAAGAACATAACATAAAATTCGAAAAATTATGATTTCAGATACGGTGGATAATTGTTCTCTTCGGAGTTAGCTTAGGATCAACTTCAACGAAGGCAGGAGTAATTACTGCCACATCCAAGAACGATACCGCAGACCCAACTTTGCTAAATTTTAAATCATCGCGCAATTTCAAACCCAAGCGCGAACTTGATGACTTTGATTTTGATGTTAGTACGTTTGATGCATCTGCAAGCGTATTTCCAGATAAAGAGATAAATGGTCTGCCGTCCTTCGCTAATGAGGACGCAGATATAAGTGCACTTATTCCAACTTCTTTTAAAGTCACTCGAAGCAATTCTGAAAATCTTGGAACTCATGGGCAAAATTTTGAGCCTTCAAGTTTTCCCGCTACTAATTACGGTCCCAATTCAGCTCAGCAGTCCTCAGAGGTTCAAGCCAGCCCATCTTCTAACGAAGATCAGGATGCTCTCGGCCAAGCGCGACAGAGTAATACAGCTTATAACAATCAAGTGACGACTCCATACTACGAAGGCTACGTTAACCAGCCCAAATATTCTGTGGCCAAACCTAGCGCTTTTTCAAGTGAGAATGCCTACAAAACACCTCAGAAACTTTCTTACAACGGTTACCCACCTCTGACAGATATGAGTTCTAACGTTCCTATTTATGGCCCTTTGACACAACTTCCGCCGCAACCTCTTGCCTCAAGTCACCAACAAATACAACAACCTAATCCTCAGAATAATCTTTACAAGGCACAATTTGCACAAGGCATAAAGAATTTCCAACCTGCTAAAGTATATGCACCTTCGCATCGCCACGATCAACAGCAACAACCATTTGACTCACCATTCCAAAATTTCGGCCAAAGCCCTTATGATTATCCTCAGTACACGACAAATCCAACGGTTGAGATAAATGGCAAAAAGCTGACACTTCCAGTTTTGCAATTGCAAACAGCCCCAAATTTTCCTGGTTACATCCAAGCTCTTGATACAACCCCTGTAATCTTTAGTGCTGAATCAGGAATCCAATACAAAACTGAACCTAATTTTGGCATATCTCTTAACTACGCTGAACCAAAAAAATTTAATCCTAATCAAAGATCAGGTACTAACACACCATTTTTAAATTCACACAATCCAGGACCGATTCAAGTTCTACCGGTTCAAACAGCTAGCAGCACCGCACAGTTTCCGAAGTACAAAGGTGCCAGCGTAGCGCAATTCCCCGCAAAAGGTTTCTCTAAGATTCCTAACGACTACCAAGAGTTTAAATCACAACCTCAGTTACATTTTGATGGCAATGGAAGTAGAAAACAAAAGAGTTATCATAAACCTGCGTTTTATACCAAACCTCTAGAAGAAATTAGAAAGGATGTGGAAGTAATTAATAAAAAAAAACCTATTCCACCCCTACCTAAACATGATGACGATGACGATGAAGATGAGCGCGCCGAAAATGACAGCGGCGAAGGTTAGTGCATTGACTTTAATTTTAAATGGATATTTATAAAATTAATTAAAACAAGAGATTACTTGAGTAATAACATTTAAATTTTCATTTACTTTTATTTTGTAATTATAAAATAATAATGGAACGCAACGAGTTTTATTCATTTTACAAACATAATCAACCAATATACTTTGAAACCCATTTTGATGATACAATTTATTGATGATATTATATCCAACTACACTTCGCCATTTTAAAGCCAACATTTGAATATTCTAATTAAAATTTTATTGTAAACAATTTAACGAAAAATGTATCTCTTTGGGTTAAATTAAAACGTTTTAAAGCAGCATTATATATGTCAAGAAAATCCTATATATATTTTTTTCTTCCTTTATTTTAATTTTATAAAATGAAGACTGTTCGTGTTATAAATCTAAATATTCAGAGGATAAAGTGATATAAAAATTAAAACAATCACATATTTTCGTTTATAATTAGATCACATTAAATTTTATTATAAAGTGAAAATTTTGTATGCTTACATAGATAATATCCTCAAGAGGAGCATCTTTGACCTCTTCTAAAATCTACACGAGGCTATTGTTAACATGCTGATCGCATGCGCTCTCTTTAAGAATGTTTCTATTGTCAATCTAAGTACATATGATCGGCATGTCAACAATAGCCTCGTGTAGATTTTTGAAGAGGTCAAAGATTTCCCAGCTCATCTGGTTTTACCCCAGTCTTCTCTATATAGAATGGTCCTTTACTAACATTATCTTATTTTCCTTTATTTTTTTTATTTTTCAGTTCTGTTATAACTAAAAAATTTTAAAAAACATGAATTCTCAAAACGAAAAATTAATCATAAATCATTTTTACCCCAATTCAGACAAAAATAAAGTTAAAAGTTAATATCGATTCAGTAAAAGATAAAACCTTGGCGTGCATATACACACGTTTACTATTACAAAGCTTCCTCTAGGAGGAAGTAATAAATATTTTATATAATTAAACTATATCGTTGTAAAAATAAATAAACTTTATATTCCTACACAGTTTATTCCTAACTTTTGTTGATATTCTTCATAATTACAAGAAAAGCTAAATAGTATTTTTCGATACTAGTGCGATAAAAATGATTGGAGAACGAGAGTGAGTGTGTCGTCCGAGCAAAGCGAGGGCGATAATCACACTCGTCTAAGAATCACTTTTATCACGAGTATCAACGCGCGTAAAATGCTATTTTAGCACACGCTTGAGAACCTAAGCGTGCGTAAAAGTAGTACTTTTGTTTAAATCGAAAATTAAGCGGTAAATCAAGCTTTGCACATGTCATGTCAAAAAATATTGTTCAATACATGAGCGAGAAAGTGATTTTATTCTTGTGTAGTCTTTTCACCCTCGCTTCGCTCGGGCGCAAACGTTCACGCAAGGTTCAAATTTTCGCACTTGTATCGAAAAATTCTATATTATTAATTACTACTGGTAAAAACTTGAATCAATTATATTTAGGTTTACTATTACTGAACAAATTATTATGAATGTACACAGATTTTAAACTTGTTATACTCGATGTATGTTGTATGATTATGAATATTGAGAATATATAAAAAAATTTTTAAAAGTAATCGAAAAATAGAAGCACCAAATACTAAGGCATTTCATGAATGAATACAATATAACGAAAATTAGTAATAACGCCTAAAGTAATATTTATATAAAACCCCTGTTTATGTTTTGTCATTAGGAAGAATTATGTAATATTGTGGTACCAATTTACTTGGCCATTAACTGCTTTCTATATTAATAAAACTTTAAGTTGTAAAATCATTGAGCAAAACGTTATAATATTGAGATTCAGTTGTATAACTTTTATTATCAAAGAAGTGCATAATTTCGAAAGATTGGTTATTAAAAGCGTTCTTATTCAAATTTAATGGCTTAAACGATAATATAAAATACAATAGATTTTATAGTCATACCTGAGAAGCACTTGTTTTTATTCTGTATATTTATAGAAAGTTTATGTCTTTGTTCATTAGCTTTCTAAACTTACCTTTCATTTTAAAGTTTTTTGCAACTTCAAAAAACTGTTAAACGAGTACTACTTCTTCTATGCTTACGTATATTCATTTTTACTTTCTCGGAGAGAAAGCTTAGTATAGACAACAGTTTTTTATAATTTTACACCTTTTTAAATTAATACACATTTTAATGGTAAAAGTAAGTTACTAAAACATTAATATTAACACAAATCGAAATCTCAAATAATATTTTGTTATTATTCTTGTATGTCCTAAAAGTATTACCATTATTTGGTTTAGCTTTTAATAATTTTTGAAGAATATTCTTTTATTTATGATGCACTTCATAGGTTGGCCTGAATTAATTATAACCTAGTAGTGTAAAAACATACATTTTTAGATTACAAAGGCGGTGACCCCTACTTCCGAAAGAACGAACATGATGTGGAACCTCTACCAAGAAAGTACTTCAAAGATTCTGAGTTAGAGGGTGACTTCAAGCCATCCAAGAACTATCCATTCAAGGAATACGATGACAAATTTATTAAACAGAAGAAATCACCTTCTAAAGATAATTATGAGGACGATGAGGATGAAGATACCAATATAGATTTGGCAGCCAAGTATCGGTATCTGTCCAAATCTGATAACGAAGAAGATGATGACGACGATGAAAACGAGAGCGCGGAGGATAAACCGCAATCCAAGTACAAAAACCATCCCGTACGTGAAGAATTCCGCAATAACAGCGAGGAGGACGACAGGGACGAGGAAGAAACGCAAAAACACGAGAAAAAGGAAAAGTCCGTAGCCTACGATCGTGACTCGCAGCACTCCAGCAAAAAACCGCGAACGCCGCGCAGGGAGCACCGAAAAAATTATGATGATGAATTCGACGAATCGTTTAAAAAGAAGGCCAGCAAACCTAGTAAGATCAGTAGATTTAAAGGACATGATTGGTATTATAATTCTGAAGGATATTGAACAAATAATAATTAATTAAAATATTGATGTAAAAGTTATTATATTTATATATTTAATCAAAATTGTATTTTGTATAAGGTCAATTCATTAAATAAATGTAAATATAGTTTATATTTTATATGCATTTATCTTATTAATAATCAAGATTCAAAACACATTTAACGTAAACAAGAATTGTATAGAAAATATAACAAAAAAGTAGCAAGAAAAATTTTTTAACTATAATTTGATTTCAGTTTAAAGTAAGTACTTTCACCATAAGTAGTTACAAATTACAGATTCAAAAGAAATAGTTAAAGAATTTTTTAAAATTAAATATCCTCAACTAAAATTTTAATAATAACTGTTAATAAATTATATCTTTTCTTAGAATCACCACATCATCGTTCAAAAGGTTTCAGCGACTTCGAAGACAGGCCGCACTCTTACTCTAATTTCCACAAGGATGAATCACCTTCCAAGTCGTCAAAAAAGGGACGACACAGGACCTATCGTGACGAAACTGGTGAACCTTCCCATCGCCCGTTTTCCTCCTCGGGATCGCCCAAGTATTCATCAAAGTTTTTCCCGAAGACCGAGGAGAGCAACACAAGGCGCAGCTACTTGAATTCGAAAGAAAGTTCAACTAAGATACCACATGTCATCTGGGAGGAATCGTACGGATTGAAGAAGCTCAGCAACCCTGAGGACGAGAGTCGACCTTCGAGCTACTCGAGAGAGGAGGCTTCCGGTGAGGCATATGCGGAAAAAAAAGTTTTAGAAAACTTAAGCATGTTTGATTATTAGACATTCTTTCAGAATTTTTAATAGATTAATTAAACATTTTATCAAAAACAACATTAAATATCAACATTCAACACTAAATACCAGCACCTACTAAATAAGCCATTTCTAGGTTTGTAGAAACACATACACATAGCAGTATTTCAAACTTTTTTATCGCAATTATAGCCATTGCATCGGTGGTTTATACTATTTTTACAAATTTTTTTATGTTTATATTTTTATAAAAAAACTAAAATAAAAAATATCTTTATGCCATAAAAGTGTACTCATACCCGATAGGTAATAACGTAAATTTCAATTAGTTTGAACTTCATGAATACTTATAAATAATCTAAACTTGATTACGAATTATTCACTTATTTATGTTCCAATTAAATATTTTTGAATAAAGTAACATGAAAGAAGTTTTGCAGCTATGAGCTCTCGGAAATTCCTTTGAAATATTAAACTTAGTAACAAATTAGCGTCAATAAATAACTCTAAAACTAAAAATCTCCGCAAATCATCTTAAAATACGTGCTCAATCAGATTTCTTTAAAGTTCATTTTTTAAACTTATACTTAAGTTCATTAAAATTTGTATTGTTCTTAAACTTCTTGATTTGAATATTTTAATTTTAAATTAGGATGCAATTTTATTAAATGCATTTCTGTATTCAATTATTTCAATATTTAAATAATTGTATTTTAAAGTGATTTCCGAGTGACATATTAATTTCTTTAATCCCCTAAATCTTCAATCCTGATAAACTTTTACACCTTTTATTCGGAGCCCTAAGACTATCGTTAATTGAAGAATACTTTTTAACTGATTTAATAAATTAACGATTATCCATGATTGATTCTTTATTTCTGCTACACCAGCGAGCGCGAGGAAGCCATTGCCAGCACCGGTTCACGAGTTCACGTCGACGAAACCGTCGTCAGGACACAAAGCCTCGTCAGCAATTAACGCGAAGGAAGGCATCGACTCTTACGACATCGGCTCCTCTACGTACAGCCCGCACAGCAGCTGGAAGACGTCGAGCACCAAGAAGAAACCCATCCACGGCGACAGCTACAGCCGACCATCGACAGCATCTGGCCCCAGGTCTCTGGCCCACACGAAGCAGGCATTTTTCAACCCAAGCTTAGGTCGTGGTGAACTCTTCCACAGTCTCAAAGGCATATGAGAACGATCATGCCAATTCCACGAATATAAGACTTTTTTTAATAATATATTTACCTATAAGTTCTTAGATTTAGTCTTCGTATACTCGATAAAACGTTTTTTTTTACGATGAAATTTAGTACCTAGAAGATTGAAAGTGGTCATATTTGCATTCGATTTTCATCATAACATCATACTAATCTCGATTTTACATAATGCCATAAAACCGAAATAATTTTTAAAATTGCGATACTGAACAACGAAAAATGAAAACATAAAATAGTATTTTTGGCTCAAACATTAACTATATTTTTTTTAATCTTCTGGGCGACTTGTTAACTTTTATTTACTCTTAATGTATTATTATTCATAACACTACTCATCAATTAATCTACTTTGCTAAGTAGGGTGACTTGGATGAAATGTAGAGTATGAAACGTTCGAAAATATGTCACAAATCTCGAATTTTTAGTTATAAAATTATCTTCAGAGTGGTATAAACGTAAAATTATGCAAGGCGACAAGATAAGTATAGCGTTACTACTAATAAGGGCAAATCAAAATATTGCCGTAACATTTAACTTTCTAAATTTACTTCTAAAAAATCTCAAATTTGAAGATAATTATATTTTTATAAAGATCAAACTAATAAGTTTCAATCTTTGTCATAAAATTGAGACACCTAATAAATAGGTTGAATTTAATAGTTAATAGAAGTTTATACTGTAAATCTTCACCCATTAATGCGGAAAAACCATGCACGACTTACATACAATATTTTTTGAAAACTTAAAGTAATCTGTGAATTTCAATTTCCCGTGTATGAACTGATAGTCATTTACAGTTTCTTTTTGAATGCATGTGTATTTAGACGAAAATTATAAAAATTGAACTCCATACAAAAACTGTATGCATAGAACTGTAAAGGGGTACATTTTTGACAAACATTCAACGGCCGTTTCTACAAAAAATTTAAAATAAGATTACACAATATCATCGCATAAATTTGATTTATTCAACTTATGTATCCCTTATGACTGAAATTATTTTAATTGAATTCATAATATAATGAATTTGTAAGAACATAGATGTAAGGTTTAGGTAGAATGTCACTATTTTATATGGTTATTATTTTTACTGATACCACTTAAAAAATTGTTTAAAGTTTTATCTCGCTCGTAAAATGTTAGAAAAAAATATGACTGTAACATATCTATGAAATCTATCAACTTATATTAATTAATTATTGTTGGTTAAAGCGTAAGGATTAATTAGAATCAATATTTAAATAACAGACGAATGATGTATTGATAAGACATTATATTTTGATGCCACAATTGTAAAACAAATTCCCACGAATTACTTATGTGCTATTGTTACTGTTATAATATCATCGTAGTTGTAATTTTTTGAATACTCAAAATCTATGATTTCTAATTTTAAATGAAATGCTGCGATCGTTATGCATTATTGTAAACATTTACACCTTTACACTTTTTGTTGTGGGCCATAAATAAGTAATGTTATTAAAATGATATTGTGCTTAAATTTAAAGTGTGTATATCAGTAAATAAACACAATCTTTTTGTATGATATCTTGTTTTTTATTATTTAATTCATGTTCATCCTAAAGATGTCATATTATCTTCATTTATTTTGATTGATATATAAGGGCACAGTCTCAATACCTGAACAATGTCCAGTATCCGAACAATTTTGCTGATTTGCCTTTTAATATGTAAATATGTATTAGAATAACTCAGAATTGTTTCTTTAATTTCCTTTCAAATTTTGGTATTCATGATATTGATATACAATCATTAATGCTATCGTATTATTTAAAAAAACTATTTTGTCGCGACACCCGAACAGCAGATGGCGTATGCAAGTAACCTCTATATCTCGCTCTAATTATAAATGGAACAATTATATAGATGTTTTTCATAAAGCGATTCTTATTTCTAGCTAGATATGGTGAAATCGGACTACTGCGACCTATATAGTAAAAGACAACATTTCTATCCTGTCAAATAGGTTGTTATTGTTAACATAATTTTCAAAAAATTAATTTGGTTCTTCGTAGAAAATGGATAAACATTAATTTTATTGTTTAAACGTTATGTTTATTGATAGCATAAAAATTGATGATACTAGACACTCACTCTCATACTTGTAAGTAATTATAAAACTTATATAGTGTTAGAATCGAGATTTAAATAATTTCTAATCTTCAAATTAACACTTTGAGGGCGCGGCATGACCCATAATTATATGGGTCATGAATAATTGTTTCATTCATTTGCATGCTCTTTAAAAAACGCTTCTCGAAAAAATATTCTTACGGTTGACTGTTGCATTTCTTAAAATCTTAGAAAATAAATGTAACATTTAAAATTTGATTTTTTATTCAAATTTTAATTTAAAGTTTGAAATATGATAAACACGGTCTTATGCATTGGCTGTCCTGAAAGTGTTAAATAAATTTGACTATGTATCTACACAATCTTTAAATTGGACAATGGCATATGTTATAGAGACAATGAAAAAATATTCCAAAAATGTATAATATATATAATATATTGTATAGCAGTAATTGAAAGACTATATAAAGAAATATATGATTTAGGTAATAAGTATAAAATTTCTTTTCTTCATCATTGGAAACTAAATTAAATTGTTCATAACTAAAGTAAATGCAGAAGCGTAACCGGAAAGCCTATGTTAGAAATAATATCCTGATTACTTCCGCGACTACCCTATCCACGAAGCGTAATTTTCTGCGCGCTTTATTAGATTGGAGTAGTGTCAAAGGCTCATATCAATTATCGTTACGTGATATCACGTCCAATCTCGGGCGCAATACAACGATGGCATTACCAAACTACTTTAACAATTTAATTATTTCTACTCCATCGTTCAAGATGATACAGTAGCTGGATGTGTTTTTGGAAATCGTATATATAACGGTTTCTAAAGCCGATAGAGTCACAGTAGCAGCAAGCACCAGTTGACAACATGAGGTCGTTCTTGATAGTAAGAAACAGTGTTTTATTTTATGTTCCGAATGGGCATTTCTCAGATTTATTTTTAAAAACCTACTTTAGATATTTAACAACGCTAAATTTTGTTATTTGTCCATAGTAAAAAAAGTATTTTCAAAAAAATTATTGACTGTAATATCGGTACAAATATTACAATTTCTATATATATAGTATTTTTAAGACTCCTATAATAGTATTATGAATTAGAAGAAATCCGAACGGCCTATGGCGATCGTGACTATAGTTGATAGAGCGTTTGTTCCAAAAAAGTTGCGTTAGCTTATTCGTAACAATAGACTTATATGAAACGTTCTATTGTTTTGTGTATTATGACAAATTTTGTCGTACTGTAATTTGTACAAATATTTATTGCGTACAATTGAGTATGCACCTTGGTTCCACCCTAGTAATATTGCAAGATAACTCTTTAACCAATCTAAAACAATATTCAAAGTTGATAAAAACATAATCGTCCATAAAATCTATTTTTCATTACTAATTGCTTCTTTAGTTATTTCATCATATTTATATATTACAATAAGTCTTTTTAATGTATCTGCAATAATTACCACTTTATGCAATCGGCCGTTACTTTTTTTACACCAATGCGAATTTTATTCTGCGAAAAGGTTATTTCTGCCGCAACAGTTGTTTTGGCTGGTAGCCCTAAAGAGCCCAGCACGCAGAAAGAAAAACGTGGTGCAGGTTTACCACATTTCGGCCCACCTGGGCTGAATCTGGACCCTTTCAATGGCTTACAGGGTTACCCGAATGGCGGCCCTAACTTCTGGAACCCAGGCGGATTTTCTGCGCCTCTCTGGGACTCAGCTATTACGTCCGATCTCGCTTTGGGTCAGGTACAACTTCAGGCCACACATAACTTGGCCCTCCAGGTAAGAAGTTTTCTGAAAACAGAGTCCAAATTTCATTAATTATTTTTTTTTTTTTATTGTCACTAATATGAAAACATACAGAAGATTATTATGAAGTAATTCAGCATTAAACATTTTTAAATTTAAAAACTACTATTGCGGGAAACATTTTATAATAATTTAATCTATTATATAAATTTTTTATTTTTGTGAAAAAGTATTTATAAAATTAATTATTTTTTTAGAAAATAATATTTTAATAATGTATAGCTTTTATATTTGTTACCATTAGAAGCTGTTTAATTGTTTTATGGTAGTAAACGAGAACTATTATTCTACTCATATACTTTGCTGACTCATTTGACTTACAATTCATGATATTCTTGTTTACATAATAAAATGTTACGTTATGTGGTACTAAAATGCTTACACATAAATTTGGTATTTAGAAAATCATTTACCTGAGCGTGTATGAACTACATATTTTCTACTTACAGTTAGAGGAAATGTGAAAGATTGCTAAAAATTTTCTATATTCTAAAAAATTGCATTGATAATTTTTACTTCCTTCATTTTTTAAACATTTTTTTTTAAGATTTAGTTTCCTGATCGTTTCTAGTTAGAAAGTAAAAACTTGTGCTAATAATAAGTGTAAAGAAAAAAGTGTATATAATTAGGGAAAGAATGTTGGGGTTTTATTATCATTTTTTTCGCTTAACTAAAAACTATAATTTTTCTTACAGCAATTATTAGCCTGTAAATATAAACGAACTATAATTATTTATTTTTTAAATATTTTCAATATTCTTATTTATAATAAGAATGCTGAGATCATGATTATTTTATCAACTGTTTGATTATCAAAGTAAAAAATAAGAGTAGTTTTTTTCATAATTGATCGATTGTTACGATTCTACTCGTAATAATCTATAGAAATTTGCAAATATTGTAATTTTCAGACTTTACAAGACCCTCGACCTGTGCCAGGTACACCGAGTATAGCGTATCCACCTGAAGTTTTGCGAGCTATTCAGCAGGCCAAAGAGGCAAATCATCATGTGCATCTAGCACAGCACAGGGTCGATGAGGTTAAACATGATGCCATTCTCCAACAGAGAATTGCACTGGCTAAGGAAGCTGCAGCGCGAGATGCTGCTCAAAGGTACTTTGACAACCGGATAAAGTAAATTATAAATTTGTTTTGCCTTTTTCTCCGATTTATTTACAAAATACGAGATAAAACTATGATTCGGAAAAATTAAAACTTGCTGTATAAGAGAAAACCTAAGATGTCTGTAAGAAAGTATCTGTAAAAAATGATAGATTAGATATTCAAAGAAAGTTTTACTAAACAACAACATTTTACGAAACAAGTGAGATGGAAATTAGAACCTTTTTAGCGTAGAAGTTGTCTGACTATATTTGGCATGCATCTACTTATACATTTCTTGCAAAGTACAACAAATCCTCTGAAAACCCATCAAGCTATTAACATACGAAGCAACCGAAAGATAGATTCGTGTCATTAAAGACAAATCAGATCGTACAAAGTGAAAATATAACGCGTCACCTGCACGTGCTCACTTTTGCCCGAAATTTCACTTGTGCAAAGAACATCCCCGTAAATTTAGCCCCCGGCCGGTATCGCCTCATCGGTCGTAAACGTCTCCACCTTATTCTATCTCGTAAAGGCTGGCTCTTGTACACGTTAATAATTCAGCGCGATCCGGTCGCTTACAGATCAGAGGAGATTGCGGCTCACGCCGAGGCGGAGGCACGTGCCACGGCGAAGCAACTGGTGGCCCTGCAGCAGCGCCTGGCGACGCTGAAGGACTCGGTCGCGGCCGCCCAGAGGGTTGCCGCAGCCCGCGAGACAGCCGCCGCCGCGGCCATTCAGCGCAACGCCGCCGACACGGCCGCGGAGCTGCGCAAGCAGGACGTCGACAAGCAGATATCGCAGAGCGAGCGCGAGGCACGGGTGAGTGCCGGTTAATCTAGCTGCAGGCGCAACTGAGAGGAACCCATATAAAAATATACTACTACCTACTGCTTCTCGCTACACTCGGTCCAGAAAAATATATTTTTTTATTATTATTATTAAACACGTTAGATATTTGGAAACCTCTTTAAACTTGCTCTTCTTGATTCAATCACATCTTTTATGTGACACAGTACAATATACTTATTTTTTTTTTGTGAAGGAAAAGCAAACTTCATCTCCTTAACCAATGATATATTATATGACAAGATCAAATAATGTATATTACCCTCCGAAAATAAATTGAAGTAATAACTATTTCATGGCCTTCTTCTATTTCAGACAAAGGATTTACTGGCGGCAAAGGAAAATGCAATTTCGCACGCACTGCACAATAATGCAGTGCAAAAGCAGTCACCCGCCCACCACCCGTGGGGCTGATACTCTCACTTGCAGCATTGCTTTTCTTTGTCAAGCACATGTGATGCAATTTAAAAAGGAAATTCATTAATACATCTGTTGTTAATAGCTGTGTAGTTACTAATGATTACGCGGTGATGGTGTTTTACTTTTAGTAGTATTGCAATATTTATTATATAATTTTCCACTGTTATTGGATTAAGATAAAGATGTATGACTTGTAATACTTTTTGGTACTTTTGTATTACTTCAGTTGAATAAAGAAAATAAAGTTGTTGTATTGATTATCTATTTTATTGGTCATTTATTATAAATAGCTAAGATTTGCGGAAGAGTTACTGCAAAATAAAAATGCATAATGTAATAATATATCCTGGTAGAAATCACCTCAATCGGAAATGGCCAGGAAAATAATAAATAGCTAGTAAAAATAGCTAATTTCTGGCTATTGATGAAACGATTTTTTCGGTCATATTTTCTATTTAATGGAGATAACACAACCTTAAAATATTTTTAGTAAATTTTCACTGTAATTTGATCATGTGTTTAAAAACAAATATTAAAAAAAGATAGCTAACGAAAATATAAATACGAATTATTGATATTTAATTCGTTTATAGTACTGTTTCAGGGGATACAAACGAAAACAATGATTTTTCCGTTTGATTCTGTCTCTCTCACTCCTCACCGTAATAGCAAGCCTCTTAT
Source organism: Torymus aiolomorphi (assembly GCA_036365515.1). Lineage (NCBI taxonomy): Eukaryota > Metazoa > Arthropoda > Insecta > Hymenoptera > Torymidae > Torymus > Torymus aiolomorphi. The sequence goes on along the minus strand of CM070874.1, from coordinate 52,859,062 downwards.
TAGGCATTTTCTGTCTAAAGAAACTGTCCAACTTTGATATCTTTTAAATACTCATAAAGAAGAAGCTAATGTAAATATGTGAAAAAACTAGTTGGCGAATATGATCGGAAAAATCGTTTCATCGATGGATAGAAATGGCCAAGAAAAGTGTCTAGTTTTTAACGGAAAGCTATTTATTAGGTAAATAATGGAATCGATTTCGACTAGGGTATCAATAACTGTTGTAACGAAGTCAAGTATTATAAAGATTAGAAATATAACATAACTCTGGTAGAAACTGACTTCATTATTTGCCTAATAAATAGTTAGTTTTAGTGGGGTATAGCTAAAAACTAGCTCCTTTTCTTGGACATTTCTATCTATCGATGAAACGATTTGTCCAACATTATTCGGCCATTTAATAGATTTCCAATCTATTAAGGTTATATTGGTTGTAAGGTCCCTGCCAAAAGTTAGTTTTTCACGTTAAAACTGCCATAAATAATTGTGTAAAGCAATTGATCAATTTTTAGTTCTCGCGATCAATGTCTTAATGCAATTGGAATATTATAAGCTTTAAAAATAAAAAATCAAAGCAAAATTGTAAACTCGCCACTATTTTTTTTAAATCGTCAAAATGCACCAATTTTAACGTAATGACGATTTAAAAAAAATAGTAGTGGCGAGTTTACAATTTTGTTTTGATTTTTGATTTTTAAAGCTTATAATCGCAAGAACTAAAAATTGATCAATTGCTTTAATTATTTATGGCAGTTTTAACGTGAAAAACTAACTTTTCTTACTCGCCCACCCGAAAGTACGTACTTTCGGCCCGCATCTCCGGGCCGAAAGAGAAACTTTCGCATCCTATTTTAGACCAACCGCGCGCTCTGATTGGCTGCCGAAATTTCCTGACCCGCGGCGCTTCAGCGCCCGCGCGCATGCCCTAGGAAAGATGTTTGTGCGGTGTGAAGGTTAGACACGTACGAAATAAACAGAGGAAAGTGCACGGGTGACGAGAAAAAAGTTAGTTGAAATAAAAAGTGGTTTTGTTTGATCGTGGTTATTGTTTTTTAAACGTATGGACGGGAGCGTCCGAGAAAAATATGTTTGTGCGGTGTGAAGGTTAGACACGTACGAAATAGACAGAGGAAAGTGCACGTGTGACGAGAAAAAAGAGTTAATTGAAATAAAAAGTGGTGTTGTCTTTTTTAATGAATGTGTTTCTGATGCCCGCCCGACCAGCAAAACCTCGGCTTCGCCTCGGTCTTGCAAATGTCGGGCGGGCATCAGACCATCTGTACAATAGCGAAAGTAGCAGACGCCCAAAAAACCAGCTCTCTACGCCGGGCCGAAAGAAAAAACAGTCGGTAATATCGACCGAGCTACCCAAAGCGGCCGACAGAGGCACTACTATCGAGCGGGCCGAAAGAAAAACTAACACTCAAACACAGCTAGCAGACGACAACGCAATTTTATCAATTATTTAACAATTACAGAACGTACTTTCGGCCGGGGAGTAAGAAAAATAGTATACAATACTTGGATCGGAAATTGGATGCCCTGGCCGTGCGTTATGACGCCCTCGGCTTCGCCTCGGGCGTCATGCCACGCACGGCCCGGAAATCCAATTTCCGGCCCACGTATCGTAATATACTATTTGGCAGGGACCTTACGACCAATACAACCTTAAATGGGCGAATAATAGGGGACAAAGCGTTTCAACATGGCCATTACTAGCCATTTATTCTAGCTATTTACTGACTTTCTGACCATTTCGTAATAGACAAATTTCTACCAGGGAAAGGAAATGCTTGAAAGGAATCATTAACTTTTTTTAAAATCCAGACTTGTCCGCGGTTCCTACATAAATGTTAAGTTTTCCTTAAAATTTCAACTAAATTTGTTCATTATTTGCAGAAAAAACTTTGAAAATCCAACTGAGATGAATGCAGCGTCCCTTTTAAATTCATATTCATCCTTTCAATATCTTCATACTTGTTTTGTATTTAAAAGAAATAAATTAATATATAACGACTGCCCATGAATTATTGAACCAGTTAAGTAAAATTCTCCTACACTGCAAACTTGAATAAATCAAATAAGATAACCGATAATATAGAGAAGATAGAGATCAAAAGATACATATCGTAGAATATTGTAAAATAACCTGCTAGTCTCCATTCGCTTAAAAGGCACAGCTTGTTCATTCACTGTAAAGGTTTGTAAGACAATGAGAAATTCGCGCGCAAACAAATTTTGTATTTGCGAATTAATAAAAGTAATTGTTGACACTCGTACGCAAAATGCCACTTTTACGCACGTTTACGTTTACAAACATGTGCAAAAATAGCACTTTAAGCATCGAGTATCAAAAAATATAATGTTCGATATAACAGTCAATTTTTATCCATGGAAAAAGTTTCATCCTTCAGTTTTACGCCGTATGGACATCAGATACCTATATACGTTCTATAATGTCTGTATATCTTATCTCCGAATAAAAAAAGGAAGACCTCGCAACACTGTATTAAACTTGATTATTAAATTATTTTGTAGCTTCCAACTAACTATGAACCTAAAATCAAGTTTGAAAATTAACGCATTAAAATTAGTCATACTCTGATGGAAATCCAAAACATTTTATAACTAACAACTGACCATTTATTTTAGAAACTTGCTATAAAATAGGAATTTATCTTGTCTAGTTGTTAGCTCCCGGTGAAACGCTTTTTCCCCTATTATAGATTGATAAATAGAACGAGTTTTTCAAAGACAAGCACATGCTTGTTCTTGAGTATTTTAAAGGTATTAAAACTGATCAGTTTTTTTAGTCTGAAAATGGCTATTAGAAGGCTTGCTGTTATTTATTTATATTTTGGTAAGCCATCCAATGCATTTTAATGCTCTTTCATATACGATAGAATTAGTAAGAAAATCAAATACGAATATTTTGTTGTGCCGTCAATCTAAGAAATAGGCAAATAATGGTCGAAAAATCGTTTCATCATAGCCATTAATTAGCCAGTTTTACTAGATGAATTTCTACCAGGGTAAACATATTGGACTTCGTCTTACAAGGATAGTGCATGACCTTTGGGAAACTGATCTTCATTCAGCTTTCTTAATCGATTTTTTGTGCCTAAAAATGAAGCTCAGATACCAGTAATTAATTCTCATATGTAGGCCCTTTTTCTTGAGATATGGGTTACGTAATCTTAAAAATAAGTTATTTTCTTAAAAAAATTATATCTCTAGTACTGATTATCACTTGACAAGTATTTACGATACGAAAACGAGCAAAAGAGATTATAAAAGTAGATAGAAATAGCTAAAATTTAAGCTTTGTTTCGTTAAAAAATATCAATTTTTTAGGAAATTATAAGCAATCAATAAGGTGGATTAAGAAAATGGTTAAAAGTTTGCCTTCTTTTTAAATGTAATGGGATTTAATGGGTCGTATTTTCAACCATCCTCTTAGGCTACCTTTGATTGCATATAATTTCTTGAAAAATTAATATTTGTTAACGAAACAAAGTTTAAATTTCAGCCCATTCTGTCTAATTTTATAATCTTTTTTTCTCGTTTTCGTATAATAAATATTTGAAAAGTCACAGTCAATAGAAGAGACATAATTTTTTAAAATAATATAACGCATTTTAAGATTAGGCAAACCATATCTCGAGAAAAAGGGCCTATGAGAACTAATTACTGGTACTAGACTTTATTTTTAGGCAAGAAAAATTGATTCTCAAAGCCCAGTTGAGATTCCCTTTTCAAAGGTTATGCAATCTCCTTATTAGTAAGGTAACCATTTGAAATTGCATCTAACAATGCTATCCACTTATCATACATAATCATGGAAAATGATAAAGTTACAGTCTTTCACGAAAATAAGTAGGTTTGGACTTATTAATTTACTCACTAGTAAGTCCATCGTTAGGTTTTTGGCTTATTAAATTTCAAACCTGTCCATGCTTATGAGCGGTAGGTGATGCACGTTCTTAAACAACGTACTTAGTTTCTTAGTCTAAAACATACATTACAAATCTCGTGATTCTAAGATAACAGTTTAATATTGAGCTACTTATTGAATAATGAAACAAATAATCAAACGTTATTTCACACACGAAATCTTTTTAATATAGAATATAAAATTTCATCTTCATTGGGCACAATGATTCTTTACTAAGGAAAGCACAACGTACCCATCAAATACACATTGGGCACATTAACAGTACATCACAGGTCTTAAAAAAATTTGCTTCAACCTGTATATAAAAAAAAAAGACAAGAAAATTGTTAAATCTTTGTTTAATACATTTCAGAGTTTTATCAAATTCTTGACAAACTTTTTTCATATCCCTGCAAATATGTTGGACTATAATGTGAACTATATATCTACATATAAATATTAGTAGGTTGACGCAAGCTCAGCATGAGGAGCATGAGGATTAAGTAGGAAAGGAAAGGAAAGGCGACTTAATAAAAATAAAACGATAATTAAAATGAAAGGAATAAGTAAAACTTTTAAACAGTAGAGCGGTAAAAAAAATAAGACAACAAAAAAAAGAATGAAGATAAAAGAAAATATTGAGCCGTGATACGCGGTCGAGGTAGATGCGCGGGTCGACTCGTGCGAGGTCCTCGTGGTGTGAGAGTCTCTCGCCCTTTCCCCGTTGACTCCGAAACGTATTTCGGAGTCGTCCCTGTATGCCCTGGTGCGGACGAAGTCCGCGCTAGGCGAGGGAGCGGGGGACTCCTTATGCCAAGAGCGACGAAGTCGCTGGCGGCGGGAGTCAGGCGAGGTCCTCTCTGAGGGAGAGACCTGGCAGGGGCTCTTGGCCAGGAGGTCCGTCTCCGGCGTCGCGCGGAGAACGAGTCTGGCTCCGAAATTTCGGATTGAACAAAATACCTCGGTGCGGTTAGGGGGCGAGTGACGGTGCTCGCTGATTGGCTGCCGCCGGGCGGCGTAAAATATGTGCAGATCGGCTGCAGCTTGGGCCGCGCTCGCGGGCCGCTCGGTCCCCACCCCCGTTTAGAGGGTGCGGCCCGTCGGCCAAGTCGTGACGCGAGCTTCTCCGAAGCTCGCGGAGCCGATCGATACTCAACGTTCGGGGAAAAAAGTCGAGCGTAAAAAGAAAAGAAAAAAAAGAAAGTAAGTCCGCCATTGTCACGGACGTCAAGGTTCCAGATTTAGTTGGATAATAAAATTTTTAAAAAGAGATGTCATTATTGAAAATATATTTGTTATTTATATATATGAGATTGAATAATATGATTTGAAAAATGATGGAATCAGCTAATTGTAAAATAAACAATGGACAAAATTAATGACTGTTAAGAAACCTGCGTGTCAATGTATTGACGGTGCAGGTTTTTTTCACTAATGTTAACGAATGATTATTATGTATTTTTATCTTATCTGATTTAATAATTGATGTTGATTATCCTTTTACTAAACGGTTAAATGAAAACAAAACTTTATACTTGAGAAGTGAATGCCCATCTTTTTAATATACAGAAATAATTCTGCTCCAAGAATTTTTACTTCACCGTACACAGCTAACAAGCTGATACAATAGAAATCATGAAATCATTCGTTCACGAAAGCGATATAATCAATTGAATGCCAGACATAAACTTCTACTTAACGTCTCATTCCCCATTGTAAAGCAGGGAATAACAGGCTACGATGACACGTGGAAAGGAACGTTCTCTATAACAACTCTTCTCGTCTCAATAATCTCGCGTGATTTTCACTTTATTACAATCGAGCCACGTACACACACGGGTATAAACCTACGCGGCGTGTGCAGCTATGGAAAAGATTTCTACCGTTCGATGAAGCGTTGCCATCGCACTGCGGGCCGCGATAACAATCGCGATCTCTATCAGTCCGGGAGAGCGCGGTTTCCAGCTCGCCGCTTCCGACCGGGGCGCGAAAAAACACGAGCTAAAACACAATGATATTGCCGTTTCCGCGCGTAACAGTGAAAGTGTTGCAAGTATCGCTTCGATAATTTACATCCATCTATATCGAGGCATGTGGGAAAAAGGCGCGCGTACAGTCAAGTTCAGTGTCCAGTTACGTGCGAGAGAATAGGAGGCGGAAGGAAGGGAGAGGATCGCGCTGTAGCCAAGGACCTTTCACTCGGCTTCCTTTCCACATCCTCGTAGCCTCGCGGTGACGTTCGATATTTCAGTACAAAGCATATTGCATTATCCTTTCCTCCCCGCGGGCGTCTTTCCGAGAATTAAATACACCCGCGTGCCGCTACACAATGGGCTCGTCTTTCCAACTGCATGCGGGGTGAAGCGCCGCTGGAATTAAAACTGTTACACGCAAACGGCATCGAGCTCTCAGTTTGTGATTGGAGATTACTAATGCTTGGCGAGGAAATTAGTAATTTCAATCACAAATAAACATCTGACGCGGAACCCGACCAGTCTCCAAACTGCAATTTTTCCAAGGTCTTACGGGAGGCACAAAATGCATTTATTTTCCAAAGAGGAGATTAATACACTTTCATTTTATTATGAGTTATCAAAAATCCTATATTTTAATATTTTATTTTTCATCATTTAATTGCAAACGAATGCTTATAACTGACGAGGAATTGATTTTTATACTGCTCGTAAATGATACATCATTATACAATTTCGTTATTTATAATTTATCTTTATCATAAAAATTTGCATACTCAGAAAAACGAAAATTGGCAAGAAAAATAAAATAATGAATAGAGAGGAAAGCAAATTATATTTTTGCTCGCTTGTTAGCTATAAGGATATTCTGGTTATAACTTAATTTTCGCTACCAATTTTAAGTCAGTCAAAATAAGCGCGAGATATAACAGTAATAAATGCACGCTTTCCGTGCCTTTCACGATATAACTAAAATGAACTTTCATCATTGCGTTTTTCGGCTCTTACTATGCGCTTCAAATTGCATTTTGGCTCTTAGTAATCGTTTCAAATTGCATTTCCCATCCGACTTTTTCTTTATTTTTCTGCAATCAAGCAAATGTGAAAACGTAGCCGCTTGCTCCAATTAACGTTTTTAATACGATCATGGCTATTAATTAAAAAGGAAATAAACAAGTCAACTATAATTAACCACACTTAAAGTGTCGAAGCTGAAATGCCATCGACCTATGACCTTCTTCAGGCCTTTTTCTTTCACTGCTTATAAATTTGAAAAAATTTGTGTGTATAGACTAATATAACGAAAAACCATTTATTAATGTACCAGAAAATTTGGCATTCTTAATTTTATATAGTTTTAACGGAAAATCATTTACCAATATACTATATTTATTCTTATTGAAATTTTAAGGAGGAACGCTTTTGCACTACACAGTATAACCGTTTCAAGGTTGCGAAGTTTCTCATTCATTCTTACACAAACAATGTTCGAAACTCACATAGAGACATATCCGCGCAACACGCAAGTATCACATTAACGTTGTTCTAGTCTATTAAGTGAGATAAATTATAACCGACACATAAATCTATACAGGAATAAACTGCATACGTTATTCAATCATTTGAGTAGATCTTTTTTAACTTTCTCCACTGGTAGCCACAAATTTTCATTGTATTCATAATTCTTCATGCTTAGAACAATACCACATATTACGAGTGTTTTCACTATTTTATTTGCATTTCCTTGTCTAAAACGTTCTTTAGACTTTACAGCAATAAGAATGGCTTGTTATTTACATCTTATAAAAAACATTCAACATAGTTATAATAATATAATTTTGGTTAGATGGTAGACTACTTAAAATATTTAAAATTGTTTTTTGAAATCGCGCTATTGATTTTCATATTTATTTATTCAAATTTGAATCATAACACAAAAATTTTATTCTGGGTAATATACTTTCATTGCATTACTAAATATAGAATTAAAAATCATTTAAACGTAATTGTAAAAAATGGTCAATAATACCAAGTTAAATTCGTAAAGCAAATGGAATTCATACCAAATAATCACTTAAAAAATGAATAATTTTTTGTTTATTAAATACTATTCATGCAGTGCTGTATTATAGTGACATAACTTGCGTGTCATTGGTTTCTTAAATGATGGATAAGGGAGTCGGCGAAAGCGCATTGAGACCCACAGAGACTATACTCTTACGTGAGAAATAGAATTTATAAAGAATAAGATACGAAACACCGTAATACACTCTATTCAGGTAGTGTTGGCTATCCGAACCAGTTATATACTCTTGCAAGACGGGTATAACTATGGTAAGGTGTACTTTTAGTCGGAAGTCGGATACAAGGTATGGACTCATTATAATTATGAAAATTTAAAAACCAGTGTTTCACATATATTTTTATATTTTTTGAAAATGTATTATGTAACTAAACTGATTTCTTTAGATTAACAGTACGCAAAGGTTAATATTATAGAAATTAACATTAACATTAATATTAGCAGCAAGTTTCATAAATTGCACAATTTTCTTTGCTTTGTAAATCAAAAGTTTTTGTTATAAAAAACTATTTTCTATTTTTCTATTATTTACTTGTGGAAAAAAATATCATTTTCTTTATTTTTTTAGTAACTGTATAAGGTAAAGTACCCAATGCTGGGACAAACTGAAAATCTGGCCCCATAACGGAACAACAAAAAATACTACTATTACTTATGATATGAAAAAAAATTAGTTCGTTAGCCATAAACATATACTATTATAACTATCTAATCTAGTTGATATCGAGTTGATTTAAATATTTGATTTATCATAATGCATGTTTAAATGGACGAATCATGTTTCAACTTACAGACACCTTCTTTATCGTATCCCGATAGCGGGAGACATTTAAAAGTATATGTCCCGGTATCGGTTCTAAACTTTGTCCTGCTATTGGGTTCACATTCTACATATATTTTACCCTATGCTATCCCGCTATAGCAGCATTTTGTGTATAACTGTGAACTTATTTATTTAACTAATTATATAAACAAAACTAATTATTTATGTCCAAGAAATTTAGAAATTTTACTTATTCATTTTAAAATTTATATCTGAACTTTTCCCAATGCTGTTTTTGTTCCGGTATTGGGTACTTTACCTTAACTACAATTACTTTAGACATGATTTTTCTGTTAAAGTATTGATCCTATAATGGTAATGTTGAGAAGCGAAAGTATACTGTCAAAGTTTAATAAAGTTAAATTTATTTTTATAGTTCTATACTGTAAGCATATCAATTTAAACGCCTAATAAAACAAATTGAAAATGTTCTCAACCATTTCATGAAATGTGAAAATTCGTTAAAATGTCTAACTTTTTAAAGATCCAATCTACCTAATACAACCGTCCTCTATATAGGCTTTTGTTATCATAAAACGCATTTCATTAAATAAAAAAAACGTTTTCCATTTAGATTGACCATAAATGTTTCTATTTATTTAAACTCTGGCACCTACGTCAGTCACTGACAATCCCATAAAATCTAGAAGGAATTGAATGTTTATAAGTATTGCATACAAGAGAAGACAATAATAACATTAGTTTCATGAGAAAATAGCAAGTTTTTAAAATAATGATGTAACTGTAGAGTAAAAATCTAGAAAAAAAGATAATCCGCTCACGGCTAATTTTTATCAGATTCAAAACTGATTCCGCGCCCTAAATGACTTCCCCGAAGACCTATATTTCTACCGAGAGGTGATATTATATATAATCACAACAACAGCGCGAGTCAGGGTTGCCAGAAGGCGACTCTTTGTCTCACTCACTCTCAACAAATGTGACGCGACTCGCACGTGAGTGAAAAGGATAGAAGGTCGCCAACTGGTAGCCCTGCGGCGCTTCAGCCGAACGGCCGTCCGGTCAATATCTCTATATCCACTTATCCATAATCACGCGAAATTGTTCGCTAGAGTGGTCATTTTCCCGAGCCGCGGGGACAAGTATCTAAAAATAGAAGCGGTGCCTCCAGGAAGCGCGGAAGCACGAGCCTAGCTGTCTGACCGGTGCAGTGCACGACCGGTCGGGAGTCGCGCGATTCCTCGTCCCCCCCGTCGGTGCTCCCGCCCAAAGGGGAGGACGGATCGATGGGCTTTCGCGGTTCATCGGTTCTCGTCTCAAATTACCCGTGACTCCGGTGGTCCATGCGAAATTTACCGCGGGCCGGCCCGGGGCCACGCTAATCGATGAATACATCCCCGGGAGTTGCGCTCTGGTACGTACCTCCTGTACGTGCGCGCGACTTGTTTGGCGCGTTCCCGGGTCTTCCGGTTCTCTCCTAGATCAACGGGATTAATCGCGAGATCGTTTTAGTAAGAGTGGGAGGGGCACACACACGCGTTTTCAAGCTTGTGTCCCTATAAAAACCTACCGGTCTCTGATGGCGACGCGTTAGTGCTACGTTGGTCGTCGGCGACGATTTGATCGGTTGCGATTCATCGTCGTGTCGTACAATGCTATTCAGCGTAAGTAATTTGGCTGTTATCCGACTGATGAGAATACAATTCAAATGGTGCTATAGTGATGAAGTAAAATACAAACCTTTAATATCAGTGGATAACAAGTCTTCAAATCTTGAATTTGACATTGCACTTTCATCAGAAATAAAAGAGTAGTTCGACAAAAGTTGCACCAATTGAATAAGTACGACAAATGTGCTTATCACTGAAGTTAGATAAAGTAAAGCCAACCCTCATTTGCTCTGAAAATTTGTTCTATTTTATATGGAGTGATTTTGTTGTTTGAAAAATATTCAATAGGGGCACCACCCTTCATTGGATAACAAATCAACATTATACTGTCAGTGACTTTATTTACGATCAATATTTTAGTGCCTAATCAATCAATCATAAAATTACGTTTTTGTCTGATCTTTTGTCTGATTTGAAAATAGTTAAATGAACAAGTAATTATGCAAGAAGTGAAAAATGCTTTTGTTTTTTAGGCCACTGTTACGCTTCTACTATTAAAATGCATCTCAGCAGAGTTTCTTACTGGGGGATCGGGAGGATGGCAGTAAGTGATGAAAGTTTTTATATAATAAACAATTAAATATTTAAAATAGCGTCGTTATAATAATAATGTTTCGCATGAAGTAACGATATGCTTTATAGTGAGTAATAAATTAAACACAGTAATAAACTGGTGTAGTAAAAAACATCTGCACTTTACTCTATATGGAATAATTATATTTATTCAATAATCTCTATCTATGATTTCGTCTTTGTAACTGCATTCGATATTAAATTTTCTATTTAAACACGGTATTTAATGGTTATTTAGCTGTAAAATTAACTATCAATACACTAAAACAGAGTTACAGTTGAACTAATTATTAAATTATAAATAATCGTTATTATCAAGGGTACATATGTTTGTTTAGATTATGATAATATCTATCCAATCCATAACGACATAAACAATGTTATTAATCATTAAAATTGAGGTTTAAAATTTGTGTGCATTTCCCAATAATTATTTCTCAGTTTTGTAAATCCTCCATAGACAATACACGTCCCATGGCATCAATAACTTTGGGAATCACTTATCCCTTGATTCTCAAGTGCAAGATTTGAGCGCTCTGAGTAACCTGGGCCATGTGAGCATTGGACACGGGTGGAATCAAGTTCATCAAGAAGATCACCACGCCCACGCAATCCCGATCGGCGAGCACATAGAGGTCACCAAGCCAATCATTGTACCAATTTACAAAAATATTGGCAAGTATACTGATTAAAAGAGTTTCAATTCTGTTGATAATTAAAAACTTAATTTGAATTTTCAATCTCCAATGTTAAGTTTCGTTAACGTAAAGTTCATGTATGTATTTTATCGAAAACGGATATTATAATATAGTAGTATGAATTCCCATCGCAAAGGAATGATCCATCACTAAAGTTACACAAAATATTTTAGCAATATTCGATATCTCTTTTAATTATAATTTCCAATAGATTAATATATTCCTCGAAATATTTACTTAAAACTTTGTAAAATGATGGATTATTATTCATGAAAGTACAAACGTTTTAGCAACTTTCGTGTGCATGAATATGAAATCCACAGTAATTCAACGAATAATTTCTCTCTTTCTGCGTATCACACAATATACGAAAAAAATATCGTGTGTATTATTAAAAAAAAATGTTTTAAAATCCTTGTAGTTCAAACGTCAATCATTGAGCATAAAATGAGCAACACTGACAAGCCTTTATTTATTTTTGGATTGAAAAATGTTATTAACTTTGTTGAAAGTTTAACGTACAATACGAGTAATACATCAACAAATAACAAAAGTCCATACACCTGGCATTGCACGATATTTCGTGTATTTCAGCGCCCAACTTTTAATTAACATACCTTTTGAATGAATACCAATTTTTTAATCCCAGAAACAGCAAGTGACCAAATGATTAACAGTTCAAATAGAAGTTTGTTTTTTAAACATTTTTTAATGATAATGTTTATGTATAAAAAAATTTTTGTAACAAACCTTTTTTAATTATTAATTATTTTTCTGATATATTACATATCACATAAAGAAGTAAAAAATCAAGAGCGGAAAGCGTGAAAAGGATATTCATAATGTTTAACATTCGAAAATTTATTAAATTATAATTTATGCGTTCTGAATTCGGGAAGAAATTTTACTGAGACTTCGAAAGCCAGTTTTTGTTTCCAACAATAAAGCTCAGTACCCCATAACCATTACTCCAAAGACGTAACAAATTATTTATTAAATTAACATTTTTCTGATAGCAAATAAATATCAATCTTTTTTATGACTTTTTAAATATTTGAAATAAAAAACTTTAAAAAAAGTTTGTTGCATGTATCAACATGTCTGTTCGTTCAAAAGTTATGTAGGTCGTATAAATTAATGACAAAAATTTACATGAAAATAAAGTATTTTGAAGCATTTTATAATGTAAGCCTTTCATGCATTTTTCCAACTAATTTCAAAGGTCAATAAATTTTACAAAAAAATACCCTCCTGTTCGAGATTGTTATCAAATTTTCAAGATTCGAATTTTTTCCTGTTATTTTGCATACAAAAGTTAAGTAATAAAAATATCTTACGTTATTATCAAAACTAACGATTGTTTATAAAAAAAAAATTTACAAATTTCACTATTTATTTTTGACGAATCGTATAGAGTATAACGTCGTATTTCCCGCTTATACTACATATATGCGGACTATGAAATAATTCCGATAAGGAAGCACAAAAACGCTTCAAAAACAAGTAGAAGACTAGAATATCTATTCTAAAATTTATTTTAAAATAAAACTTTTCTGGCTAATGAAGAATAAACTAAATATAAATATTAAAATTTGTTCAATAGGTATACCATTAGCTCAACCAATCGGCATCCCGGTCGCTCATGTTACCGCTGTTGGAGTACCACAGCCATACCCCATCCACGTGCCCATAGCCCACCCAGTACCGATTCCTATAATCAAAACAGTCGCCACAATTATTGAGAAGAAGGTACCCTTCCCAATCGAAAAGATCATCCCCGTGCCAGTGGAAAAACCCGTGCCATTCACTATTGAAAAGCAAGTGCCGGTGGAAGTAGAAAAACCATATCCGATCCACGTGCCGATCTACAAGCACGTTTTCCATCGTCACAGAAGCCACGGCTGGGATCGTTAGAGCGTCGGAGGTCGTCGACACACACAAGAGCGAGTTGGAGAAAAATCGACGGTGGGAAAAAGTCGATCGGTTACTCACTGGATACCGGAAGCTTGGCAATCGAAGAAGTGAACGCTGATTGAAAAAGAGCGATCGAGAAACACGGCATAGTCGAGCAACAATGCCGAGCGAACTTTCAATTGTAGAAAAATAATTCTGGCGTTTCATTGTTTACCGATCCTCTAGTTTCGTAGCATGTTTTCCTATTTTAATGTTACATTCAATTCATTTATATGGCCATTTCTGAGTGATAGTAAAGATAATCACTGTTAAAATATTAAATACTTAAACGAAAATTCATCAAGATATGAAAACGTATTCAATCGATACTTCAACTTTTTATGATAAACATTCACTATTGGTGAACAATCAATATTTCTAAAAAAGACGAGCCACGATTTTTTGTTACATTAAATTATTGTATTCACTAATTACATAATATTCATGACTTCTTATTTATAGTACATTTCGACACGGGTGGGGAAGTCGATTATTTAGCTGGTGTGACTTTTTGCACGAACGAAGCGAGTGCGAAAAAGTCACACCACCTAAATAATCGACTTACGCACTAGTTTCGAACGGTATTTTATACCACGAGCGCCGAAAAATCATATCAAAGTTGTGATTTTGAGGTTAGAGTGGTGTAAAAATAGTATATTTTAAATATTGAAGCTCAAAGGATACAAATTAATTGGTAAATTTTAATTCGAAATCGTAATGTTAACTCAGGAAATTGAAGGCTAATTTCGTTTCTCTGGAGATAAAAAAAATAGGATATGAATTGGGAGATAAAGTTCAATCATGTTTATTTGTACGTATAAATGTGCCAAAAGATATTGGAATCTTTCTCGTATGGGAAAATCAATATTTTCACACAGTTTTAGCTGTGTACTTGTAAATGAATATTAATTATAAATATTTGTAAATATTGTTACCTAAATATGTTATTATTGTTGAATTGAATAAAACCAGTTATATTGCAGCATAAAACATAAATAATTAAGAACATTTTTACTTCCAATAGAAAAAGGATATTTAATTTAACTCTAATAATCAATATGTTTCAAATAAATGAGTTTCTAATAAAAGTTTATGTAATTTCATTTTGTTGTGGCCTCGTAAATATTTTTACCAAATAAGTACATTTTTAAAAAGGCAAATGATTAAATGAAAGTAGACAATAGGACCTTTAATTTGCTTTTTTGCGTAAATTAGGCTTAAAATTATAAATCATCAAAGTTGCAGATAAAAATATGAATAAATTTTCCTAGTACAAATATTTATGAAATCACAACAAAATAAAATTACAGCAACTTTTATTAGAAACTCGTTTATTTGAAATACAATAGTTCATATTTTTGGGAGAAGTGTCTATGAGATTAAACTGAGGGTACCGGGAATCATTTTTGGGTACCAAAAAGAGCTTTTCAAATCTTCAGAAAATTCCTTTTTCTGGAGACTAGAATCATTCCCTGTAAGTGAACATGTGACAAAAACTTGGGCAAATAAATACATAAGAAAAGTATTAACCTTTAGGGGACCAGAATTCGGGGTACGTGATCCTTCTAAGAACGTGTATTAAAAAGGTATCTTATATTATGGGTTGACCATGTGTGAAATGTCGATCATGGGTTGAGCCAGTATACTGATTTTCCAGCCCTCTAAGGTTTAAAAAAAATACGAAATTTCTGAAATTCTTAATGATTTTTAAAAATTATTTTAAAGTATTTATAAAATGGAAGCTGTAATTATTATTTTATTCGATAACATGATATCCTGTAAAATTGTTATTCAAATATATGGTGTGTTTTGTGGAATTTAATATACTTATATGTCACAATAAGAATACAAAAAATGCATTTACAATTGTTGAAAAATTGTCTTTATTAGCCTGTGAAAATTTTTTTATGATAAAAGGCATTTTGTGATGTATGTGTCAAGTCAGCACTCAACATTTAAAAATGAATAATATTAATCATAAAACGGAAAGGCGTCTATATATTTATATTTGAAACAAAAATAATAATTTGTAATTTTATTTGACTCATACAAAGTCGATACACCAACTCGATTATTATTACGAACATGAGGGAATATAATAACTATCATGATAACAATTTGTAAGTTGTTTTGCATATAAACTCATTAACTACTGGGGTGAATGCCTCGCGGTTGTTCCGCATTTGCCTATTGTATGCACATTACAGAAACTTGTGGTAACGGGGTTTGAAAGTGAACTTCTTTCCTACTTTTTTTTGCCTCCTCCTCTTCGCCATCGCCACGCTTTTCATCTCCCGCTACTGAAAGCATATCTGCATCCGCCAACGCTGTACGACCTCCTATTCCTTGTTAACTGACACACACGCACGCATACACGTACACACCCACACACGCTTTTGCACAATACTATTATACACTTGTATCTTGTGCCTTTAATTAAAAACGTAACGGCGGTGCGCACACTTATAAAACTAGGCCCCCGTTTTCGTTCCGCTCTCTATTATACATCTCGGACTCTTGGCGCGACGCGGCTATGATGCTGAATTTATTATATGAGCGCACCGCGCGCAAGGTTAACGACGTCGCGCGAAGCGAAAGTTTGAACATTCCCACGCGACCAGCGTTGCGGCAGTGTAAACAAGAAATTAGCGGCTCGTTAATCTCACAAAGACGGCGTGGGCGTGCGCGTGCGTGAGTCAGTTTGTCATTCGCCTTGTCAGCGACAGCCGCTGCCAGTAGCAGCAGCCCGTTGCTAAAGGGGGTAGAGCGAACTTTTTTTGTCGAACGAAGGACCGCGGAGATAATTCGACTGCAATGGCTACATTTGCTGGGCTTTTCCTAAATGCTCAGAAGTGCGGCAGTAACTTGTCGAAGACTTCTCTCTATTGTTGTCTTTGTCACTTGACGCTTTCCTTTTCAGCGGAAAGGATGAATAGTGGGAGACTGCTTCCGTATAGTGTACCTTTGTTTTTGACCTTTTTCTCCTGCCCCCGAAACATTTTTTTCAGTCGTCGTTTGGGAATTGAGCCTGACGTTTTTTGAAATGTATAATTGCTGTGAGTAGTGACTAAAGTATTCCAGGTGGGAAAAGTGAAATTTAGAAAATTTTAATAACGTGATCTTATCACATTATAATATAGCTGAATAATGTAGTGCAAATAGAAGGGTAAAAAGTATATCATGAAAACTTTTTCGATATGTTCGAGAAAATCAGATTTGCTTTACGTCAACAGTATATTTATAGTTACATGGAAGATATAATTTTCAATGTTATTGTATATATTATTCTACTTGACTCTCGTCTTTATATATATATATATATATATATATCGCCTGTAACTTCCAAGTTGGCTTTTCTTCGTACCGCGCGACGATATAAGAAAGAACTCGTCTAAAAAGCAATCATAAAAAATGCATAAATTAGGATATAGCTTTTAAGGAATACTTTCAAAATAAATACAATAAAAATACTGAGCACCAATTGAAGTATATGCTGCCGTACAAAGTAAAAACACCTATAAGTCCATTCTTGCCGTTTCGGAACACGACAAGTTTTGTTCATTTTCTCCAAACTAAAAAGAATGGACTTATAAGGTGTTTTTACTTTGTACGGCAGTATGAGCCCTGCTATTTCATCTAACTTTAAAATTTGAGTTTCTAAACGTTAGTACTCAAGATCTTGAAAAGGCACATGGACTGACCAAAACTTAAACTATTCCTATGTACTCAAAGGACGAGAGAATTTTATTAGTTTGCCGTTTGAGTCATCGCTACTCATGAAAAACTGAAATAAAGACGGAAATTGGGTCGAGTTTTAATCATTTTGTCGTGCTATGCCAATCGACCCAGAAAAAGAGGCATTTTTCCTATCATCGCTAAAATTTTCCAGCTATTTTTTAAAGCCAAACTTTCGAATTAAAGCGCTGGTAGAATGATATACCACCTAAAATAATCCAGCTACAAGTTGTGCATGGTAGCTTAGGCACACAGTGAATTTTTAAAACTAAAAATTTTATATTTAAATAATTTTAATTGGCACATCATCAATTGTTACGTAGAGTAAGTTACGTATATTTAAAATATAAACTCGAGAGAATTTTCAATATTCTTTCAATTAATTTTAATTAAAATAACCAAAAGTTATAATATACACATTTTTTATTTCTAAGAAAAATGTATGTTAATGCACATAAAATTCAAGTGCAAGCCACGTCTGAAAAGGTAAAAATCTCCGTTGGAATTGCGGAGGCGCAAAACGCATTTCGCGCTTCTTCCGGGCCAGCATTATGACGGAAACGTTGACAAGAAATCATAGCACTATTAATTCCACTAGGAGGATAAAGACGTGGAGGTGTGCAAGCGCGACACTCGCACTACTCCTTGCACACACAGCTTTTTCTCCAGTCTTACTGCTGACTGTTACCACTGCGCTTTGTGTCGCCTTTTTGCGCCTCGCGCGCGCGTGCAGATTTACTCTGTGAGAAGCCTGCAGCGACGCTTTTTTGTTCCTGCAGCAGTAGGAAAGGAAATTATATAGTCGCAATCGGAAATGAGTGCTTTCCACTTGAACAAAGAAAGAGCAGGGTGGGTATGGGAAGTTTCAAAATTGACGTGCGAAAGCTTCAAGAGTCCTTTCTTCTCGTGAGAATGGGATGCGCAGCTTGTATGTGTTTTAATATTCGTAAGAATATACCGTTCCTCAATGTATCAACGGCGTAATTCTTTAAATACGAGAAACAAAACAAGTGTTTGACAAATTTAATAGGTGTATATAATCGGTGTCAAATTTTTATCGTTTATTAAAAAGATAACGAATTTTTCTTTTGCAAATCCTTACACGTATGGTTATACGGTTAGGACAATATCCCCTTCAAAGTTATTAGCACGGTAGTCTTTAATTATATATGCTTTAATAGCTTTCGTTATTATCAGCAGCATTCTGATATAACACGTAAAAATAAGTTATTGAGAAATTTTCCTTCTTTTGTAAAGAAGTCGCAAAAAAAATTTACATTTCGTAACGAAATTAGTATCCAACAAAAATTCATAAATAATTCATTCTTAGCACGAAGCTTTTAAAAAAGACACGAGACAGCTAGTAAAAGTTCTTTATCTAAGCTACCATTTTCCTTTCCCCAATTGAGCCATAATCTAACAGGTGATCTGCAGCTGTCTACAAATTTAGTTTTTATGGCAAAATTACATACTAAATAAGACGTATACAGTTTCCTTTCATCGGCGATCACCGATTTTTCCTCTCACGGGCCAAAAACAAAACAGCTAAACTTCAATCGCTATATAGCCTCATTTTGTTATAGCGGATAAAGTCGTGCACGTAGAGCTACATGCAGCGAGGGAACGTAATAAAACGTAAAATTACACTCCTAATTGGATTACGATATTGATTGATAACCAGAATACGTTTAAGGTGAAAGCAGTGTCGACAGCAGCCTGCTGCATTGTACAGGGGGCCTGGCTCTCGGAAAACTGGCGCAAATCCATCGATCGGCCATTCCTCATTTCCTTATGTCCTATCCATACATCATCGTGGATAATTAATCGTCGGCACGTCTAGGTTTCCGCATCCCCTTCTGATTTTCCGGCGCCCGCTCGATTGTCGGCCGAACAATTGACCGGCACGCGCGCGCTCGCGCGAATTCCCGGCGAAAGGTTCACGGACAATATCAGCAGAGCGAGATGACAACAGTGAAAGGGGTTTCGGCCGGGTGCCGCGCGCCGGTATATTTAAGAAGTGAAATGCCTCGAAGATGCATCAGTCTCACGTCAGAGCTCTCCGCGCCCGTGAAGCCACAGAGAACGAGCGAGCGCGCATAGAGCGTACACATACAGCCACGAAATTTTTCTGCAACGCGCAATGTCCAACTTTGTGAGTGTACATACGCGGGATTCGACGGAGTTCGTAGTTTACGGGTTCGAGCCCAGGTGACGGATGTTGCGGCCATTAACAGCCACACTCGTGTGTCAATATGGATTTTCGATTTTTCAAGCGAAAATTTGCTTTGTTTCGAAAAATAGCAGCAGCTGTTGTTACCTCTACGCTGATGAGAATTGTGCTAAGTGCTAGATTTAAATGATTTGCTTCGATTACAAAACCGAAACTATTTAAATTTTTGCGTAATGGACATTACTACTGATTATGCATTTTATGGAAATATGTTTAATCTGAAATCATAGTGAATTATTTAATCAAATAACTGATAATATAACATTTTCTTATGAATAATACACTTACACTTGCAGAGTTGTTATTGATTTATTTGTTATTAATTTAATATTTTGTACGTCTCCTACTTAAATGGTTCTTTTAATATTTTTAATCCACATTCTGTTATTAATTTCAAAATATTTTTTTGGTGCCTCTTAAGACAAGACTTGAAACTCTCTTTTCCCCCTATAAATTTGAATGTTCTATGGCCAAATGACTCTCATCAAATTAAAATAAGTATCGTCTTATATTTATTTTATTTTCTCATTAAACAATTATCGAAAATTACAGATCCTACTGTCAGCCTTGCTGACTGTCTCGGCAGCGAATCCGATCATTGTGCCAAATTATAACGGCCAGATCTTCATTCCATTCTTCCGGCAACAATATCAGCAGCAGTTTTACCAACCCCAGCAGCAGCAGCAGCAGGTCGATCGTTCCGACCAGGATAGCCAGCACCAGGGCTTCGCGACCGCAGCCTCGGACTACAGCAACACCTATAACAGCTACGAACACAGCAATGACGCCGGCAACTCCATCGGTCAGGACGATGATGCTGGCCAGCAGCAGAGCCTCGGTTTCGGCGATCAGTCCCAGCAAGGCCACGGATTCGGCGATCAGTCCCAGCAGGGCCACGGATTCGGCGATCAGTCCCAGCAGGACTACGGGGCGTTTACCAACTTCAACGCCGGTGGCCACGAGAGTGATAACTCAGAGGGCCAGCACGACCTCGGCGGCGGCTTCGAGCACCAAGAGCAGCACGTCGGCCACTACGTTCACAGCGTGCCCGTGTCTGAGCACGTCGAAGTGTCAAGACCAGTCGCCGTGCCTGTTTACAAGGAAATCGGTAATTCAATTAGCGAGGGCTAATGTTTAATTCTGTGTATTCCTTATTCGAGATAAAAGAATAGTAGAGGAAAGCAGGGAGTAGCAACTGGCTATGCATGATTGTACCTACGCGTATAACAAAATGTTCTTACGTGGAAATGCCGTTTAAATGAAAGTAGCATTTCGAAAGGGGTTAGAGGAGGTGCTGGGTGTGGTTTAAGATTGAAGGTTATCGTCAATCGTCATCGTCCTCGAGAACAAACGTTTTAAATTAAGATCGATTAATTCAATTAGCTGGACGCCGTTAATTTAAGAAATTATTATATTTGAGATATTTTATTGTAGAATTCAACTGCAGCATTAAAAGCCATACTGTACATTACAAAATCACGCAGATTTGTCTATTGCGATGTATAATTATAAACGATACTTCTTTTTCTTTCAGGAGTTCCTGTACCTCACCCAGTGAAAATCAATGTGCCACATCCCGTTGCCGTCGGTGTACCTCAACCGTACCCCGTAGCAGTGCCGATCTCACATCCGGTCCCCATACAGATCATTAGGACAGTGGCGGTTCCAGTCGAGAAGAAGGTGCCATATCCGGTGGAGAAGCATATTCCCGTGCCGGTGGAGAAACCCGTACCCATTAGAATTGAAAAGCACATTCCTGTGCCCGTGTACAAGCCCTACCCGATCAAAGTGCCCATCTACAAGACCATTTACCATCATGCTAAAAGCTCGGGTGGACACGGCTACGGTCACGGCCACGGCCACTAAGAAGCGAGAAAGTCGCCCTCGCAATCATCTATCATTGTTATTGAGAGTTTCTTGTCATCCAAGGTGGACTATCGTAAAAAAAAAATTAGAGACACCGAGAAACGCTTGAGAACGTCTCATTAGTATTATTTTGTTAAGAATCAAAAGTATTGTTCCGGCTTGAAATCGATTGGCTAGTCATATAGGTTATTGAAAGCGAATTTGCGAATTCTTATTCACTTTTTTCGTTTACAATAACATAAATGTGAGGAATAGTAAAAAGCTAATGTAAGGTTCGCGTTAGTCTTTTTGTCAAAATTTAATTGAAAATCTTTTATCAAAATTAAAGTCCAACTCATTTAACTAAGAAACTCTTTGCCAATCAGAATTCATAAATATTACACATACAAATCCAACTAATTTGTTATATCGTTGATAAAAAATATGTAAAACTATAAAAAAAATGTATGAATTGGTCAAACATACCGTTTGACAGTCTACTGCAGTATTATTACATATGTGCTGCTAACGTAAAGAGTATGTATGCGAAACAGACGAAGAACGGCGTTCTGCAATATACATATATTTGATGAAATAAGAAGTTTTCGCAATATAAACATACGTAGAAAACCTATCAGGAGAGTCGGAGCATAGCGGACGGCCGGAGAAAGTGCAAAGCAGTCAGAATGGACAAGAAGTCACCGACAAGAAGACGCATCAGATTGTGCGTGCAATGCGCGCGCTCTTTATTTCTCATATTCTACTACTTGTAAATACAGTCGTTGCCAGCGATGTAGTCATTTTATTTTAGCCATGACTGGTCTGTTATTGTTATTTTTTTTTTGTATACCAAGAGAACCTTTTTACAATAAAATAACCAAGAAAAATATGCAACGCCTAAAGAAAATCCTTTCTGCTCTCATTTACAGGGAAAGTAAAATATATACTTCATCCTCAATCACCTTTGGCTTGAAATAAATAGATGAAAATTTGGATTAAAATATATTTAAAATAACATGTTAATGTTTTGATTTACATTACATGGAAAGGGTACAATGTTTTGTTAAAAATTCTAAACATTTTATGAACATCTTTTTAAAAACATCTAATATAATTTTTTTTCAACAAAACTCGTTTAAATGAAGTTTGCGGATTTAAAATATTGCTTTAATAAGACCGCTTTTAGTCTAGGCAGTTGAAATCACAATAATTGGAAAGGAATCAACTAATTTCAACTAAAAACACAAAAGATAACATTTAGAAAAGGCTTTTGCCATTTGTACGTCAGATGTAAAGTACATTCATTAGAGTATCAGAGTATAAGTTCCAAAACAACCCACCTTAATGCTTGTTTTCTTTTGACACCTGACTAGAGAAATTAAATCCCGTTATATATGTATATATGTTGTATACATAAATCTGACGTACTACAGATAGCAGAGACTTTTTGTTAGAAAAAAGTAAATTTGAGGAAAAAAAGTTAATTCAATATAACTAGGCCAAATATCTTCCGCCGCCCACGTTTACAAATACTCCGCATCTTTCCGTTGCTACCACTTTCCAAGTAAAAGAAATGGCCACAGTCGAGATGGTAATAAAGTACTATTTGTACAATTATCCTGTGAAGATTAGATATAAAAATCCAAAAGCATAAGATCCACTTAAGGTGGCTCCGGCGAATTAGTGAGATCAATAAGTAAGAAAAAAGAAAAATACCTACTGAAAGTGCAAATTTTAAGTTTTTTATTGGTATTTTTTTCAAGGAAGGTCACCAGGTGACTACAGTGAAAAAATTTTTGAAAATTTAATTTTTAACATAGACTTTTATAGAGAGAATAGTACATTGTGCAACAAGAGGAGAAAATGTCTCGGGCCCTCGACTCCAACCCCTGCTGACCACCTCACCCCTGCTTGAAATAGCTCTTCTTCGCATGTTACACGCCGTATTTTTTTCAACGAGTGCATGAAAGGAACTTTTTATATGCATAAAAGTTGAGTAAGTGATCGTGCATTTCGAGTCGTGCACAACATAGTTAAAAATTTTTTATATTTTACTTCAAATATGCGCGCTCTTTTTATATAAATTATATCTAATTTGTAAATATTCATTAATTTGTAATTTAACTTTAAATATTCTCAATATCCTTCTAAATAGGCCAAGAAGCTTTAAAATGCATGAATTCGATAGTATCGGACGAATCCATAAAATTTCTTTATAGCGGGGAAAGAAATTTCTTTTTTTTTAACGGAGTGTGCGAAACTCGCCTTTTCGTGCCTTTTCGTAGGAGCGTGCGCAAAGTAAGTAGCCGCCTCCCGCGCTCTGCTTCTAATCTCCTTATCTTGTCCTTGACTCGTGTGAAACTTCACACTCGTCAAGTATGTACATAATCAATGTTCTCCGAGTGTCGCTCACTCCGTTAAAAAAAATAAAGTTCGATACACATGGGTGAAGCGGGTGATCGTTGCACAGGTGTTTTTGTCGCTCGCGCGACAAACCACACCCGTGCACGAATTACCCACTTCGCACGCTTGTATCGAAATGTACTATTTCCCGCTCAACTGTCGAACTCGTGGGAATAATCTACGACTTTAGTCCCGTGTTACATACAGTGCTTTATTCCCAGTACCACTATGGTCACTTTGTAGGTTTGAAAAGTTATTTTGTATTTATATATTTTGTATATGTCAAAAGTTTCGCCTTATTATATTTTGATATTGTATTTTCAAAAAAAAGGTTTTCAAATGGGTGCCTTTTTTAAAAATAAAATATAACAATATTTGTGTGAGCGTGCGTGCGTGTGTGCGTGCATGCATAGCGAATTTTCGCGCCTATTCCTCACAGACCAATCAAAATCAATCTTTAAATGCCTCACAACATCGGGCCATCGTTTTTTTAAGAGCAGAATATCGTACTCGATAAGTGTAATAAGCGATTAAAATTTTGAGTCGATAAATAAAATATTTTTTAAAAGTGGACTTCTTTAGACAGTTTTGTACATCACCAGACTTAAACCTGCGTGGCACACTAATATGGATTACCGAACTGGTTTTCTAGATTAAAATTGAAGATTTTACATCCTGTCTCGTTTATGTGCTTCGCAGGCTCCGCTAATAGGAGCAATAAATTACTTTAAAAAAAATATCGCGACAATTAAAGGTTCCGTGGTTTTCCTCATACGTATCGCATGCATTGTGATTATTTTTATGTATCATGAAATATAATAGGTTCATATAGATATTGAATGATATTGTACTACTATAAATAAAAATTGGCTGGTCATTAGCCAAAAAAACATTTGGGACCCCCCCTCCCGGGGGTCAAAGGCCTCATAGGTACGGTCCAGCACGCCGAAACCATTATACCTTGAGTTGGTATATGATATTTGAAGACTATTGTTTATAATAATTGTTATCAGTAATTGTAAGAATATAATAGTTCTGAATGAGTATATCGTATTTACTGACTATATCTATATTTATATTATGTACAGATTAAAGCTATTATTTACGCCATATTTACGTATTGCACTTTTGAGTTCCACATCGAAAACAGTCGGTTACTGTAAATCCTTGTTGCTGCTTAAATGCTCGGGCATAGTCCTCACATGAAAACCTTTTATCTAGACAGCCTCTCATTATATGAGCGACGCGATATATATCAACTGAAACATAAAGTACAGACAAATTATTGATATTGGATTGTAAAATAACATTCGAAGTACTACCCCACGATTCTATATTCTTATTTTATTTAAATTGTATATTTGCATACAGAATATTCAAATTATAAACGAATAAATATAAGTGTACTAGAATTTATACTATCAAGGAGAGTGCGTATCCGGTCACGGATTTGTACCAAATTGAAAGATCGTGTTTTAGAGTAAAAAAAATTGAACCCCTGTTCCAGGATTTATTCTCATAGGTTCTTTTACTCAAAATATGTGCCATGTTATCTGAATAATTTTGAATTTTTTCTTCCGCAAGTCCCCATGAAATTAATTAAGGAACACAATGAGACCTTCAAAACTAAAATCGGTTGAGAATTATTTATCAATAATTGTTTGTAGTGACAATATCTAGTTTCTAGAATATCGCCATTTTGTAAAAAAAGTTATCTCAGTCATGTTAAATACACTTTATTTATAACATATTGTCTATCTCTATCATTTTAAATAAATAAATAACATCACAACTATGGTTTTTTAAAATTTTAGGTAACCTCTTCATTTAGCACTGCTTTGACTAGGGAGGAGAACCACCTTAAAGCAAACTAAGTCAGCTCAATGCAGAAAGGGACGACTCTGAAAACTTTCCGAGTCGATGGGGAAAGGATGAGGAACTTTCATCACGAGGATCTCGCATATGTCCTGACTACCTAAAACCTCGCCTGATTCGGTTAAGTAATTTTGTAATTATTTTATTCATTTCGAATTCGTTAAGCTGTTCGCTGTATTTTTACGCCTAGTGCGTGTTCCTCTTAACTAAAATTTTTGCCCCACCGTGTTTTTGAAGAGTGTAATATTTAATTCCATTGTTACGCATTTTTATTAATTCCTTCCTAAATCTTTGTCCTACGTATGCTCTCCGACGCTGAGCTGACATCAAATTCGCGTACTTAAAAATTACAATATTTATAGATAATAGTAACAGAATCACTTGAAAAAAAAACCTGAGCATTGTCACTTATAAATCGAGAGTCTGAAGTTGACTTTTTTAAAATAAATTTCTATAAATGGACTAACTAATAATCATGCTGCCGATAACGTAAGAACCGCCACGGCGCGCATCACCCACTTAATTTTATTTTGATTGTACATAGAGATACAATTATTACTTACATCCATAGATTGTACCGCAATCGTTTTCAGGAACATCATATGCAGTGCTATTATTATCTAAGTTTTCTGAAATAATTAAAAATATTAATTAAAAGGTTGAAAGAATGAAAAATCTTTGTAACATTTATTTACAATTATTATTTTTAAAAATATCAAATTAGTCATCTTCGAATATATTTGTTAAACATTAATCAGACTGCACACATTACTAATTAGATAAGTACCTTTTAAATTGAAGAAACTATTTGAAAGCTGGGGTTGAGGAACAGAAGAATCTAAAAGTGGTAGTTCTAAATTGTTGCGTAATGAGTTGACTGAAAAACAAAGCCGATTGACCAAATGAGGATAGCGAAAGCACTTATCAGAAGGATCTTTAGATTCGCATTTCCAGCAATTTAATGAAAAAGCTGAAATAAAATCATTTTGTTATTGTTTAGATATAGTAATCAAATCAAATGAATAAAAGGTAACAATGAAAATAATTTAATAATAAAAATTTTGTTTTCCAAAGTTGTTTCTGTTTCTAGGATTTTCAATCAAAATTAAGAAAAGCAAATTTTATGGCTGAGTAGGAGCTTTGACTAAGTAGGACTTTTCGGAGAAGCCGATTAAAATGTTACACGATCACGTACGAGGACGTGAAATTTCACTATATGGCATGAGAAAATTTACTGATGTGACCAGAGAAAAACTTCGATCTCGAATAGTCACAATCTGCAATTGAATTTTTACTAATAATTATTTGAAAATTTTCAGAGATAAATTTGTCTTGTCTTCATATAGCGCAACTCTTTGTGTACTGTTATTAATTACATGTTTAAAAAACATGTAATTTTTCTTTTGTTGAACCATTACTTTCGTAATGTATAATAAAACAAATAGCTAAAAGAAATTATTCATTTAATAAAACGTATTAAATAACAATGTTAATACAAACCACTTGTGAATTAATTCATGAGTGGCTAATAGTATTTATCGATGGGTCCTAATAAATACGACGTAACTCGCGGGGGCCCATTAGAAACTGCGTAACTCCTTAACGTTTCCTATCTACTTATGCAGTTTATAATCGGCCGGCGCATTATTAGGACCCATCCTTATATTTTTCCATACTCCGTGCGCAAACTCGGACTTTCCGCCCGTCGGTTTGGGAAATATTGTTCGATACACGTGCAAGAGATAATTATCGACTCGTGTAATTGTCACCATCCTACGCCACTTGCCTCTCTCACACTAGTATCGAAAAGTACTAAAATAACATTATTAAAATTATTATTTATAGTACCTTGGTCCATTGTTGAAAATACAAGCAATAATAATAAGAATTTTGATAATATCAAGTATTGCTGTCGATACATTTTATCTGATGAATTTCTATAAAGTTAATAACTACTGAACAATTCTCGTTACTTTATTTATCGCATTTTTTATCATAAGTTTATCTTTGAAGTGGAATAAAAGAATTTGATAAAGAACAATGATCAAATAAATCGATTGAGCTTGTCATCCTTTATTTAGTAATCTTATCTACGTTACACTAGCCAATTTTTACCGCAATATTAATAACAAGAAAATCCATTTGTTACAGTCAATTTATGTAAGGCAAAAGACAGAAAAAGAGAAATTGTTAGTTTGTTTAATTTTTAGTAAATTTTTTTTGGAGTCGCCTCAGTGCAGCAGCGTCACATTGATCACAGAGTATAGAGGAGGTCGTAAGTAGTGGAGGCTGTGGCACAGATTCTCTTCCTATAAAAAAAGAAAAGAGGCACGGTACGGGTGGACGAAAAGTCTTTCCCGCGGTGTGTAGCTATAGGAGCGAATTCGAATTCCGTTGCTTAGGTATATTTATTTATAATTGATGCTATATATACTCTCTCTCCCTCTCTCCCCCCCCCTCTCTCTGTTTAATTTAAGTCGCCTGGTGGGAGTAATGAGGTTCCATTTCGGCGATGCGCTACAAAAGGTTCCATTCCAGACGACTTTTTTTTATTAAAATTTAAGCTGGTAACTGTACAGAATCTTAAAAATTTGTTTATATTTATTATGAATAAATATTTATGACGTGAGGTTTGGAATTATTTATTTTTTCTACTTTAATAATATTACATAAATATCAAAATCTGTTAAAAAAGTGACATATATAATCAAAAATTTGTCTTTCCTACACCCTGGCGTAAAGTAGGATTGTGTTTATTTCCCGACTTCAGAGAATAAAACGCCACATGTGCTCCCTCCGCAAATGCAGATATTGTTCATTAAAGGAGTAGTCATACAAAGTTTCTAATTTTATTAAGTTTTAATTTAATTTTAATCTAAAAAAGAGTAAAATCTAAGTGTTTATAGGTTCCATCCAGCACATTTTTTTAAATAACAATGAACTTTTTTTTGCAATTGATTATTTCCGAATTTGTCATCGGTGAATCTAGATAATTATTTAAAGAGCAAAATAAGCTTTTGTACATTAAAATTAAATTAAAAATAAATAAAATTAGAAACTTTGTATGACTATTTCTTTAATGAACAATATCTGCATTTGCAATTATATAAAATTAAGTTAATAAATTTTGTTCAGTTCATTAACTCAACTTCATTCAACTATCATCTATCATCCCTTGCATTATCAGATCTTACATAAGTAAAATAAAAATATTATTTTCTACAAGGTATCTAGGGATATAAACTACCTTAAGAATTAAAATGTTAATCTTTTATTAAAGTGTCATTTAATAAAGAATTAAAATTTTAATGTTTAATTAACGGCTCCTATAATTAAGAATTAAAATGTTAATCTTTAATTAAAGGGTGGTTTAATTAAATTCTTCGTTTCTTAATTATATGCCGTATATTTAACTATCGCTCATTATTATGCAATTTAATTAAATCTTTTGCTTGTAATTATAAGCTTTTAATCAAAGGTTAATTTTAATTTAACATTGCCTAAACAATTCTGAATAATTTGTAAAATATTTTTAGACGTTTTGACTAATAATAATAAAAATCGGTATATAAAAATGGGTAATTTTTAAAAAACGGCCAGTATACGATTTTAATATTGGTTTTAAAATATTCACAAAGTTTCTAGAAAACGAGGCTGCTGTCAAGAAGTCTATCCTGCAAGTTTCAAGAAATTCTTTTAAAAAGTCTAAAATTGCACTAACCCCATTAAGGGGGTGTGGTACTCCTGTAGTTACGACTGACTCTGTTTTACCGTCAGAACATGGAAAATTCTCTATTATGAAATTAATATATCGAATTACGTTTTATAAGGAGATAGTTGCCCTGCACAATGCAATAATCTACCATCCTACGTAGTTTCGAGCCCAAATATGAAATGCACCCTAAAAAATTTTTCGAACAAAAACTAACCGAAATTTCGTTCGAAAAATTTGTTAGGGTGCCTTTGATATTTGGGCTCGAAACTGCGTAGGATGATAGATTATTGCATTGTGTAGGGCAACTATCTCCTTATAAGAGGTAATTCGATATATTAATTTTCATAATATGGAATTTTCCACGTTCTGCCGGTAAAACAGAGTCAGTCGTAACTACAGGAGTACTACACTCCCTTAAGTGCACGCCCACCGCTTTTTGCAGCTCTCTTCGTCTGCAATAATGTGGTGTTCCTATCGGTGAGCCGTTTAGTACATTGGAGAACTTCCTTGGCCAGGTAAGGGTCGTTGATGTTTGTTTCATTTCGACCCGGTACGAGTTACGCTGGTGGAGAGGCGCTAGCCAGCGCACAGATGGGATGTCGAGGCCTCCTTCACCAACAGAAGCATAAAAGTATCTTACCAGTGTGTTGTTCGGTAGAGCCAAGTATTATCTCACTGAGGTTTTCTCCATCTTGTCCACTTGGTGAAGCACACTGATGGTAATTCTCCCTTGGGCCATGTGATACAGATCTTAGCGGGAGCTGTAGTTTCCAGTGGCTAAATACTCTGTTGCGATTAGAGTGGCGCTTTGGTGAGGCGCTGAAGAAGTTGATTTGCTACACCGAAAAAGAAATATTGTATGTTCAAGGAAATCTTACTTGTTTCAACTAAAATTTAGTTAAAACAAGTAATATTTACTTGAAACAAAACCCGATTTCCTTGAACGCACAACATTTTTTTTCAGTGTAGAGACCCAGTAATCCTCGCGGCTAAGTACTTGTATCGGTTGACCCTGGACAGTGAAATTGGCTCTGGCATCGACGACTATCTTCCTCCTGTAATCATCTCCGAAGGTAGCGACCGTGTGTGACTTGGTGTTATTCAGCATCATTCCACACTCCTTAAAGTAACTCGCCGTGTGGTCGATTAGGTATTGAAGACTGGTTGGTGAGTCTGCGAGTAGGACCAGTTCATTGATCATCGCTCGGATGTTGGTGCTATTGAAGATGGCACTACATTTTTGAGGGAGAGAACTGATGAGATGGTCTATGATAATATTAAACATAACCGGCGAGAGTGGATCTGTTAGTGGCGCTCATTCCCATCCGCAACCTAATAGAGTGGTGGTGCTTTGCCGGTAATAGTCACTGTCAAAGGCCTTCGCGATATGAAGCATGGCGATGTGTAGCAGGTACTGGTGTACCGGTTCCGAAGAATAGCATCGACAAGAGACAGAAATCAGTAGAAAACATCCAGGCAGCTTGGCTCCGAGTCTCTTTGGGATGGAAATTGTTTTTGATAAAGCGAGATGGCCAAGCAGCTTTTCCCACCAGAAAATAAGGTTGCATATTCTTGCGAGAACACCCAGTGGTATGGCTCTGAGTTGACTAGCTGTGAGGCCGTGAGAGCCGGAAGCCAGGGGAAGGAATGGTCTAGATACCCTGATATCTCGGGGATTATTTCCTCTCTCTCTCTCTCTCTCTCTCTCTCTGCCCTTCTCTCTTTGGTATCTGTTCGAGTTCAGGGCCTTAAGGCTCCTCAAGTAATCAATGAGCATGTCGACCCTCGGGAGGTCAACGGTTTTAGATCCATTGGTGAGGCGATCACACCCGAGGCTGTCTGCTGGTGGATGACCCACTGCACCATTCCTTGGAACAACGGAAGTTCGTAATGGAGACGACGGTCCGCTGTGAAAAAGACTGCGACAGGAACTGGTTGATGATCCAAAGCCGCGGAACTAGGTGAATGGGCTGTTGAATGGCACGTTCATTGTACGAAGCCTTGTCCGCCCTTTGATAGTGGAGCCCTCTGCCGCTGATGATAGTGGAGGTTCGTTCACAGTCGGAGTATTCGCTGTGGAACTCGGAGACTCTTCCTGTGGGGTAGGTCAGGCGGCTGCATCAGTAAATCGTCCACTGAAGTCATCCGTGGCTTCTGTTTGCACGTGTGGACCAACTAGAAAAACCTGGAGAAACTAGCAATCGTTGACGCCGGTTCACTTAGACTGCAAGTAGTACCTAGGCACTGGCGAGCGCCCCCACAGGGGATAAACCAGTGTTTACCCTTGACAAGAATGATTCCGAGACTAGCTTGCCTTTTCCCTTCTTCTCCTCAATCATCAATACTCACGAAAATTTGAATTAACACCGGAAAAGTCCGGGGATTGGAAATTCGCACTTCCAGATGCCTCCCCAATAGTGGAAAATTCGGAAACAAACTTCGGTCATATGGACCGGGGATTGAACCCACGAGTTTAAGGTCGAGAATCCTGCCATCTACCCTAGAAAAAGCGGTTCTCGAGCCATATTAGAAACGACTACCTCTTCTGCCATCTCACCACGGTTATGTTCATCTCGTTAGCGTAAAGCATTCAGCGCTGGATGAGACTGTCGCGTTTGAACTAATTGCACGTTTGTCTATTATTACTTAAATTAAAATAGAATCGCTGACACGCGAACGTGATAGTTTGATACTGAAGAAGTAGAAAAAGCATTTAACTCTTTTACTGCAGGAGTGGTCGATGTATCGACCAGTAGTCAGGTCGGGGACTCCACGTAAGAAATTCATTGAATTTATTTACAAACTTCGCTTCTAATGAGAGGTCAATTTGAACTAAAATTTCCGCGCAGTTAAAAGGTTAATAATCTAAATCCTTTAGTTACAATGACTCGATAGAGAAAATTATTTCTGATAACAATTTTGATAAGGGCTCTGTATTAAATAGTGATATTAATGTTATTGAAATTAATGTCCCGCGTAAAAAATTTTTTTCGGCAATATATTTCCCACAAGGTTGGAAAAGTATGGCCAATATATGGGCCATTACAAGCCGCATGAGGGCAATATATGGAAGACATGTGGCTCCCACGCCTGAGCCGAATTCGGGCCATACAGTATCCCATATAGTTCCCATATCAGTCCCATATTTATTCGTGAGAACAATTAATAAAATGAAGAGAGGACAAAAAACAGGAGTAAAAAACAATCTCAATATCAATATTGGGCACGTATAACTGTAAAATAAAAAAATTAAAAAATTTTAGGGCGGATTTTAACCTAGAACCATTGGATTACTAGACTTTTGGGGGGGGGGGTCCAGAGTTTCGATGATTCACTTTAAAATTGAAGTCAACTATAGACGTTTTTCAGTTCGACATATAGCAATGCAAATTCTTCTTAATTTCGAAATTCTAAATTACGAAAATCATATTTTCGAATGTAACAGTTCACCTACTGCCCAAAACATCGAATTTCATCAATACGATCTCAAAGCAAATATAATTTGTTTCTAATGATTTATTTCGAAATGTCTATATTGTACGCCTTATTAAAATTCAATTAATGAAATTCGATGTTTTGGACAGTAGGTGAAGTGTTAGATTCGTAAATATGATTTTCGTAATTTAGAATTTTGAAATTAAGAACAATCTGCATTATCATATGTCGAACGGAAAATCGTCTATAGTTGACTTCAATTTTATAGTGAATCGTCGAAACTCTGGACCCCCCCCCCCCCCCACTTGTTCGCTATCCACTGAGTTATTTAGTTATGTTTATATCAAATGATCAAATGGAGGTTAATATTTGAAGCACATGATCATTCGTTTGTAATGGCTCACACACAACGAGGAGAAGCAGTCTGAGCTATACATTTTTTCTTATGTAAGAGCAATAGATCATTTTATATCATTTTGCGCTTTCGTAAGCGTTTATCTTCAAATTACCTGTGTAATGCTGTGGATCTTGGTTGAAGAATTTAAATCTTAATATTTCTTTCGATTAGTGGGTCTAAAGTTCCAAAAAACCTGGCCTCGTAGGTGTGCTCCTCAAAAAAGTTGTATTCATTGCTTGACCTAGTTGTTGGATGTTTTTCGTTTAATTGATTATGTATAACCATTTTTTCTATAAAAATTTACCAAAAATATATTAAAATTTGAAAAATTATGTTTGTCTTCACATTTCTTGTACAATTTCACAGTTTTTGCAGTGTATTTTATAGGCTATAAAAAGATATGGATATACCTAGAAGAAGTTTTATATATATTACTATTATAAACCGACGTTGTGGCGAGTAGTGTAGTCGCCACCTTGGTCGATCATCGAAGGTAAGCAGCGTTGGGCGCGGTTAGTACCTGAATGAATGAAGCGTCCTTCGTAACTTCGAGTGATCGGTTAGGTGTGAATTGATCTCAAACTGAGATCATTCCAATACACCGATCATCCGGGGCGGGTTTTCCTAATTAAGATTTATCCTACAGGATCCGCCTAAGGTTTCCCTCGTCTGAAATATCCATGTTGTCAGATGGAAATGCGAAAATTTACTTTAAAGGGGCGCATAATTATCAGATAAAACATGAATATTAAGCCTAGTCCTAAAGTTAACTAAAAAATAACAACCGACTATCGCGAACATCTGGCGACAAATCACCTCCGCATGAAGGAAGTTCACCATACTTGGCCGTATCACCTGGACCGAACAGCCTAACGGCCCGTCAACTCAAATCCGTATCCCTCGCGGTGATCTCACTAGAATCTGCAACCTGAACCTGTGGTGTGAGAGGCTGCCAGAGCATCCTCTAGTCTTCAGGACGATCTTCATTCTGAAGAAATCCGGAGCCAACCAGCCGGAAGAGTTTCGACCTATCTCTTTCTCCTCTGTGCTCACCGCTGATCTACAGTCTTAGCACAGAGGATCGAACAACTCATCCAGATGGATGAACAACAATGAGCATTCCGGACAGGGAGAGGTAGCTGCCGAGACAACACCGTACTCTTCGATGCCATACTCAGGAGCCGTTACATCTGCTTCCGCTCGATGTGTATCGCAAAACACAATATCGAAGGCTTTCGATAGTGTGGACCACATCGCCCTTCTGGTTGCTACAGAGTCAGCTGGTCTCCTTCTCGAGATGATTTTTTATCTTCCGGGCTACTATCAAATAAGCATTATCATCGGGTTGCTGATGATAATCTGCGTCACTGAGAGTTATGAGAGGAATGAAGCAAAGTGACCAACCCTCGCCAATCATCTTCAACATCATTATGGACCACCTCCTTCGCACTCTTCGTCAAGAATGTGTTGCCTTGTTCAACAATACCACCAGCTGTGCCATGGCTTTTGCTGACCACATTGTTCTACTCGCCGACTCACCAACTGGTCTACAACCCCTCATCGATTATATATCGAGCTTACTACTACTTACGAGTGAATGGAAAAAAGTCATTTTTCAATTCTTATTGTAAAGGATTCATCAAAGTATGTATTACTCAGAAATATTTTTCAAAAGATAACCACAAAATTTTAATCTAATTTGCAATTTTTTTTTTTTCATTATATTTACATTTTTTTAAATGAAGAATCAAATTTTCAATAGTTTTTTACTCAAAACTACATTTTTTCGACTTTAACTGGCGGTTGGCGTAACAGTTTTTGTACTATGTACTTGCAACTTTGAACGTACATTATTTTTCAGTTTTCTAAAAGAAGTATGAAGCGATTGTAGTTTTAAAATGGATTATATATTTGTGAGATCTATTTTTATATTAAAAAGATTAGTTCATTCTTATTCAAAGATGTTTAAAAATTCAAGAGTATATTTGAAATAATTTTGACGGACACCAGACGAACTTTTAGTAACAGCATTTATTTGTAAATTGCTAACGTTTTGGAAGTATTTTTCACTTCCTTCTTCAGGGCTTATTCTACATTACTTAAGACCGACATAATGTGACGCATAGATTTTTTAAGCCCTGAAGAAGGAAGTGAAAAATACTTCCAAAACGTTGGCAATTTACAAATAAATGGTGTTACTAAAAGTTCGTCTGGTGTCGGTCAAAATTATTTCAAATATATACCAGGAACGTTATCTCCACTAAACATTCAAGAGTATATGCTTGGATTGAATTATTTCATAGAAATAATTAAAAAAAACATAATATTATACTAACGTAAACAAAAAACTAATATAAAGACTTGTTGAAATACGCTCCTTTTACCAAGCTATACATCCACAGTAGTCAGATAACTGATTTACCGATCGAGTACTCTTGCTCTCGCGCGCGTTTACACGACATTGTTTTTCAGTTCGCACGTACACTCGGTACGAGAAACACGACGAATTCAGCATGGCTGTGAGCGTCAAGACTAATTATTAACTTTAAACTCAATACAGTAAAATCACTACACTATTAGAATCAACTCTTTGAAACTGCTGTGCGTGTACTTACTGTATAAAATGCTAAATAATAAACAGAACTAATAATTCATTTGTCTATAAACCTGGAGTTAATACCTTCAACAAGACTTAATTAAAAATGCATACCAATTTTACTTGACAATATTATATTTAACTATGTTGATGGATTTTTTAACGATAAATAGTGCTTAAATATTTATTTTTTCAACAAAAACCATTAATTAAAATATGTTCACATCTGCAAACAAATTCTTTCAACTTCTTACTCTTCACATGTAGTATTATAAAATTTATTTTTCTACGTCCATGTTGTTTAGAAAATTTGAATAGTATATTACGCATCTATGGAGGAAAAAACTTTCTGGCCAATTTTCCTCCCGTGGGTGCGTATACTATTTTTCACCATACCCGGACCGAAAATGCCACATTCGCGTTTTTGAGCCGGGAGCGAATGTGGCACTTTTAGCCAGGGTATGGTGAAAAGCATTTTCTCAGGCAATTTCCTGACAGCTACTCCTCCTTATTATTTGCTGATTGTGTTTGACGAGTTGAGACGCGCGGCGCACGTGCATACTATGTATCCTCCCATTTACCGTATGTTCGAGGTGTAAAAAGAAGCAAGTCTGTGAGTATCTAATTAAATACACGCGCAACTGACTTTCGCCACAATTTTCAATATATATAAGTAGTCAAAGAATCGCCGTAGAAAGTAGAGATTAACAAGACTAAATAGAAGCATAATTAGATCGCAAAATGATTTATATCGGCTAATAGTTTCGATCGCTCAGGTTCACTCTAACGTAGTATGGAAAGAGAAATAAACAGAGAGATATGGAGAATGAGAGAGAGCGAAAGAGAGAGGGAGAGAGAGAGAGAGAGAGAGAGAGAGAGAGAGAGAGAGAGAGAGAGAGGAGAGAAACGCTTACGTTGATTGAACACGCATGTTCTGCGTTAAAGTGTTTTTGATCGTTCAGAAGGTGTGCAAATGGTTTTCATTAAATCAAATCATACACAGCATACTGCTTACACTACATATATACGTAACTGTGAGAATTTAAAATTTTTAGAAAATTAAGCTCAGAAGTACGCTCATCATTTGCTTAATTCATCTAATGAAAAATTATAGTTTGTAACGATTGCATCGTGCCATTGCATTCTATTCGATTTATGACCAAATTAAAAATAATATTTGATTTAAATTGCGAGCTACCAATTATATAAAACATCAAAAATGGTTTTATTGATCAATAATTTATTTTAAAAGTTAGAGATGCAATACATATTAAAAAATAGTTAGATATATACTTTATTATTCTAGTACATTAGAAAACTACTTACGTAAGGTTTTTTGTTTTCTCCTATATTTTGAGGAAATACAAAGAAAAACAGCTATTACAATTAGAATAATCTTCTTCGTCAAAATTATTTGCACTTTGTGTTCTGCTATTTGTTTGCATAATAGATATATTATGGATACTCATTATCTCAGCAGTGGAATAAGCTGACCAAAAAAGTTTTATTATACTGCAATTTAAAGGTCACTGATACTGGGAACTACTTATAATCCCTGGAATGTTGCATTTCATTGTTTCTTTTTATGAAAAAACTCTGTCATTGTCTTAATATTTAAATTTATCAAACTTTATATAATATTGCTTTATATCAATTTTCAATATAAAAATTTCAACAACAAAATAATCAAGTATTACTAAAGAATCTAAATTAAGTTTTCAATTGCCGAAAAACAAGATAAAAGAAGGTATACAATTAATTCTCTTTCTTAAAAAAGTGATGACGGGAAAATGTGAAGATCTATAGATTTGATTTGTGATTGACTCTTGGAAAAAAGACGCGAGAATTTTAAATTCAATATGGATTTTTTTTTCTTCTTAAAAAAGTGATCCCTTCTTTAAAAAGTGATGACAGGAAGATCTAAAACTTCTATAGATTTGATTTGTGATTGGCTCTTTAAAAAAAGGCGCGAGAATTTAAAATTAAATATGCATTTTTATTTGATCGTTATTATTTATTGGAATGAAAATTATTAAAATGAAAAGTATTAAATAAATAATAATTGAATTAATGTTGTTTGTAGCTTAAAAAATAAATAACACGTTATAATTGTTTGTTAAAGTGATGGCCAGCAGTAAAACACAATATACGATTAGCTATTGAATTAGGCGGAAAAAATTCAAAACAATAAATAAATTTTTATAACGATTACTGATCCGACACTCTGCTGACTGAGTCATCGCTACTTTTTCCAGCTGGTTATTAACCCCCCTTGTAGGTAAGTATTTTTAATCCTGTACCTATTGCTCAGTTTTATTGTAGCCAACTAAGGAGATCTATATATCTATTATGTCGTGAAACACTTCACGATATTAATACCTTCACTGGGAAAGCTACAGCTCGTCGGCCATGGCGCTATGTGGACGTATTCATGTGCCAAATGAGACCGTATTTTACAAAACACTTAAAACAGCTTTATTGAGATTGCTTTTGTGTAAATAATAGAGCAATGTATGAATAAATATAATTATTTACTACAATTTTTTAATACGTTTAGATATGTAAGTATATGTAGACAGCATATCAAATTTCTTCTATTAGGTAAGATATTGCACACCATATTGTGCCAAAAGTTGGATGTATGGTGTGAACCGTTAATTCCCGTACTACCACGTGCGTTTATTATGAGCCCGAGTTTTTTCACGGTTGACATAATATTTTTCAATTAAAATATTTTTAAAGTGCTAATTAATCAGGATACACAACTATCAATTAACGGGAGCAACGTTGGTGCGAAGGTTTTTGCTTTGTAATTGATTCTTAGTAAAGTTTATGGTTCAGGTATTGATCGATTACAATAAGTTTATAACATAATTTTCATAATTATAACTTACATAAGAAACATTATATAGCATATGCAAAGGTAGCACATACATTCGCCCATAAATAGAAAATGTTAGTTTCAAAGTGTCAGATATGTAAAATAATGTTTTCAAACAATTTAAGAAACACTGGAATTTTATACTTCTATATAATTATAATTTTATCTAAAAGGAATTGTTCTATGCAAGAGAAAGAACCCACAAAAATTTTTCTTTTGAAATTACCGTGTGTAATGTATATGTACACTGTACATCAACATTTACGTGATTATTCATCTTCAGCCTGTTTATTGACCTAGAAAATGGCCTTTAAGTTCAGCATCACGCGGTGACCTAATTATATTTTTGATATTTATGTCACGTTGCGCAGATTTAAAGACCGAAAACATATTCAAATCATTTACTAAGGGTGAAAAATGATCTCACCGATCGCCAAAGTTGCATAGATTTGTAGCGGTCACCCTTCCTATTACTACTACCGCACCCAGCGCAGCCGAGGTGCAATTTCGCTACTCCACCAATGTGCCGGTGTTAATATTAATAATGTTCTTATTATTACTAATGTAAGTTTACCAAACAATCCACTCATATAGTATTTGAAAATAGAAGATAATAATACAAATATATTTTATTTCAATTTCTTAAATTTTGACGTTTTATATGTATAAGTATTAAGAGACAAGAAACTTTAAAAATCTACTTTGTGTAAAATTCATAATGCACCTAAAATAATCAAAATAAAAAAAATATTTAATGTCCATTAAATTATTACGATTAACAAAACGAATTTTGGATAACAAATTATTTCCAATATCTCCACTGTATAATATTTAATATTAGTTTGTGTACCTAAGTATTATGTGAAACTTAAACTAATTAATGAATTATAAAATTAAGTGTTTTCTGTACTGACACTAATGATTAACATAATCATATATGATATGGAAATACTAAAGTAGGTCCACTAACCGTTATAGATATTGGACTCAGTTCTTAACATGTAGAACATTCAATTTCTAATGCTCATACGAAATCATATTAGCTCTGGTAATGGCCTCTAAACTCCTCATTTGCACATTTAAAGAAAGAGTTAATAACGCGGAACGATTAACGCCATTAAAAATTGTTAATGCATTTTGGAAAGTTCAATCCGGCAATCTTTTGAAATTGAGCCTCTTTATTTGGTCGTATAAATGATATACCTTTCTCGGAATAGCAGAGCACGAAACTTGCTTCAAATACACGAAACTGCGATTGCGCAAGTGCGGAATGATAGTAAAAATGCAACTTTACTGCACCACGAAGTGTAATAGAGTGGGGCTCTTTCCTTCTCTAGCGATCTGATATAAAAGCTGAAATGTCGAAAATTTCGCTAGTCATCTCCGTGCCTTCTTCGTGCTGACTTATACGCAACGATGATACTTTTTGTGCGTAAAAAACGATTATTAAAAATGAAAGCATTGTTTTTTTTTAAATATTTATAATGTGTTGGTTTGGAAAAATTATGTAATTGTAATGATAATAGATAATAAAGTCGAACGTTTATTGTTGTTAAAAAATAAGTTATTATTTAATAATTAATGTTGTCTTTTGATTAAATGCATAACGTTTGACGAAATATTTCTAAAAAATATTTCACAGTTATTGATTTTAGGTTCATTTGAGTTATGTCAAGCAACGGGATGGGACTTAGGAGGTGGTCATGTCGGTGGAGGAGGTCATACTTTCGGTGCAATCTCCTTAGACCACAATACACATGGCAATGGCCTGTCATTTGGTGAAATTATGTTAGATCATAATTCAAAATACTCGTTGGGACAATGGGATCTCGGGGGTTTGTAAATGTTAACCTTTAATAGTTATAATACATCAATAGATATGTCAATAATAACCTTTTTTAAAGCCAATCAATAACATTTCATTTACATTAAAACCATTTTTATTTGGTTTTTCTAAATCTTATCTGAACACATAAAAATAATTGAGAAATCATCAAAAAATATTTCTAAACATTTATAACGTTGCAGATACACATAATTGGAATCAAATTAGTGGGTCATCAGATGAAAAAACACCTGTTAAGGGACTTGAAGCTTGGTTAACTGATGTGGTGATTGGAAAAGACAGTAAAGGCTATATAAAACCTATAATAAAAGAAATAGGTTAGTAGTATCACCTAAAAATGACATAGATCTGAAGTTTGCTAAACCTTTCTTATAAAGTTATTTTATACTATAATAGACTAAATTTACACTCAAAATTAATATTAATTAGTATAATCCAGAAGTAAAATCAATTATTTTTCTTTATTTCGTTGAACTCCAACGTTGTAGACTTCAGAGTCATAAAATTACTTGAATACATAGAACAAAAATTTATAAAATAAAATGTTTTTCAGGATATCCAGTATATAAACAAGCAGAAATTAAAATCCCTTATCCCCAAGTACAACATGTGACACAGCCTTATCCTATTTTAATTCCGATGTTACACCCAGTGCCGTATGAGGTAATTTAATTATAGTTAAGAGCTTAAATTAAAAAACAAAATTCTGTTCTACTCTGTGTAATAACCGTAAAGTAAATTTAAAAACCCTATTTTTTCTATGAAACAAGATTTTTAACTATAATAAACACGCAATAACTTTTGTTATATAATTAAATAATATACATTTTAAATTTACTAAATTGTTTTCAAAGATAACTATTCTTAGTTATGAGTACTGATATTATTGAAATAGTCATTTTCTCAAATTTCATCGAAATCATATCATAAAATTATAATTCAATTACTTAAAATATAAAAACATATTTTAAAGATGTTATATTTTTTTCATTTATAAAAATTGTTTGTTTACCAAACTTTTTATATATTTCTGTATACAACTAAATTAGAATTTGTGTTAAAATGGAGTTGAACGTACTTTCAAATAAATAGATAACATGATACAATGATTAAGATCATTAGCTAAAAATCGTTAAATAAACTGTAAACACTAGAAAGGCAGGAAAGAAAATTCCGTTTAAAATGCAAACGAGACATTAAAGTATACACATGCACTCTTTTCTTGCAGGTTATTAAGACAGTAGTGAAGACCGTAGAGAAAAAAGTTCCAACGCCAGTTGAGAAAATTGTTCCAGTGCCAGTCGAAAAACCAGTGCCTTTCGAGGTAGTGAAACACGTTCCTGTGCTCGTTGAAAAGAAATTTCCCATCAGGATTCCAGTGTATAAGACAATTCATCATAAAGTTCACTGAACTAAGCTTAACGCTAAATACGTATTGTTATTTTTGTATTATTATGAATGTAAGAATCGAGCATATCCAGAATGTACATAATCGTTTTTTTACAGTAAATTGATTACTTAATAACTACTCATGTATTTGTACAAAATAGTCTTGGAATGGAGAAAACGAAAATGGTGTGCAGTAGATTAGAACGTGAATTATCTTTTTGTTGAAATAAATACCTTACAACATTTAATATTTTGCATTTGTATATTATGCAAAAAATTTCCTTCTAATCAATACACTTTATTATAATTATAATATATACGGACTTTATAATTGCTATATCTATTTTCCCGCGTAATATAAAAAAGTATTTCATAAAGTAAAAGTAAGAGTAATGGTAAATCTCATGTCGAAAGCAATTTCATCCCGTTGATTTTTAATCGGATCGTCGACCAATACTAAACCACTCACTTTACGCTCAAGGATAATGAATGTATCTTCCGAGTTGATTATCACTTAAGTATCGATTTGCGACTTTGTTCTCCACTGAACTATGCACCGAGCGATGGAACACATAATTCCACAACAGCAGCAGCAAGTAATAGAGCACAGTGATTAGGGCAATTGCATCTACCCATCGTCTATTTCCCTCAGGTATCTAATGATGTGTTACACATCTATGAGAAAGTTATTTATCTTCTTCGTCAAGGTGATGCAATGTTTGTTATGCGAGGGAAATCATAATTGGCATAATAAAATACTGCCGTGTAACATAACATTTAATATGCCTTTTTGCGATTTTCATAAAACTCATCGAGTTTCTTCTTATACCGAAAGGGATTATTGTTTGAATATTTTAAAATATATGCGATTGTGAAAAAATTTCAAATATTAACAATAATCATAGATTAATTTTCACCTTACAGTATAAAGCCCAATAACCTAATTCTTTTTCATGAATATACAATAAACTATTATATATTCTCAGAGAAACCATT
Organism: Torymus aiolomorphi; assembly: GCA_036365515.1. Taxonomy (NCBI): domain Eukaryota; kingdom Metazoa; phylum Arthropoda; class Insecta; order Hymenoptera; family Torymidae; genus Torymus; species Torymus aiolomorphi. The sequence continues at coordinate 52,816,051 of CM070874.1, read as the reverse complement.
CGAAGATTTATATAATACAAATCCGTTTTAAAAGCTTTAATTGTAAAAATATATTGAAATATCGATAATACCACTACCGCGAGTACATTTATTAAAATAAAAAATTTCATTTAACTAACAAAACTATTGAATTATTTTCTCCTTATTTTTAAAATACACTGTTTCTAATAATTAAATGATTATCAGAATTTCGAGTGCAATTTATTAAGAAAGCTGAATATTGCATCACGGAAATGAAAATCTCAATCTCTCACTTCATTAACTACGATGCTGTAGATATACGCGCGTGGGTATTAACTGGCAGTTAATTGAAATTTTTCAAAAATACAATACACTTCCTCTTCACGGAGGAAACGGTGCCCCATAGCGGCGTTGCTGGATAAGAATTTACGAGCGCTCGCTCGCTCGTGCACGTCTCTTATCCAGATCTGAATTTCTGCAATTCATCAGCGCACAGCAGCCGCGACGGTTAATCTCCTAATAAAAACGTCATAAATGCCGTACACCGGCATAATGAGAAAAGTGAATGCGGAAGCCAGTATAACGCACACGCGCGGACTTTTTAGCAAAATCCTTCTTCGGCGAACGGACAGTAATTGATAGGATACACGCGTAAACAAAGAGGAGAGAGTGGAAATCCCTCTCTCTTTCTCTCCCTCTCTCTTTCCCCCTTCATTGTCGCTGTTACCGTATATCAACGTTTCCGCGGAGATGTATATCCGAGTGGAGCGCGGGCGAGAAAAAGACAGCGAAAGTTGAAGGCGTCGATTCCTCGAAAGAGAAAGGAAAAGGAAACAGAGGATAGTGGAAGAAGCAGGCAATCGAAAAAAGAATGGTAAGCTATTGTGCGTTGAGTATTATCAAGTCGCTGGACTTTTACCTTTCCGGAAGAAAGATAAATGGATATCTTCGTCTTTCTATACTGTAGGGGATTTGAAGGATCGGTGTGACAATACCTCCTACAAAAAGTTAAAGACTCTATTGTATTGAGCAATATTCTCTAATTAAGAAATATCATGCGATATCGACATAAAATTTTCATCTCTTTTGTGTTTTTGTTTTTTAAATAAGAAGAACAATTTCTTTATTACAGAGACTTTGATTTAATATCACATTACAGGAATAAAATACAAATGAAAATAATAAAATAAAAACGGTTTCTAGCATTAAAATGAATTGTGTTAAAAAATGTTATGCACATTTTCTTCCACAGTTCACCTTTTACATTGCATGCGTAATATGAAGAAACGGAATGATGAGAGGGATGATAAAAATCACTTTCATACATATTTTTGTATAGGTATTTGAACAAATATTGATACAATTTTTGGGGAATGAAAAATTTGAAATATTGCTTATGTGTAAAATGCATAAACGTCATTAATCATAAAGACAGGAGATGAAAGTTTTCAGGTGCATTAAATTCACCTGAAAAAAATTTAACACATTACTAGAGAAATTGCACTCACTCTACATTTAGAATTTTGAGTTATTTTCCGAATATGTGTGAAAAAGTAATATTCTCATAAGTGCATATGAAACAAAATCTTGTCTTAAAATATTTTTTTTAACAAAAATTTGTTAATTTATTTTACGCCAAAGAATGTGTTGTTATCTAGTGTATATTTGAATAAATCCATTGGACTTTGAGTGTCTACTTATGTGGGTGTGCGAAAACACAGTTACGTTTTATTATACACAAATATACTAATGCTAAAAGTGAACTTTTTAAAGATTATAAATAAAAGAATAATATATAAAACAGATAAAGATATAGTCAATACAACTTGATATATGAGAAATTCTACATAAAACATCAAATAACTGACAAGGAGAGCGCACACCCTCTGGAAAACGGATTCGAATGCGGCTTTAAAGGTCGATTACTGGTATCTAAAAATGAAGTCTAGTGTTTTTAATTACATCTCATAAGCCCTCTTTCTTGAAATATGTGCAATGCAATATCAAATGGGCTCTATTTCGTTAAAAAAATGTCTCTTGTATTGACGATCGCTTCGTAAGCACATATTATATATACAAAACCAAGCAAAAAAGATTATAAAAATATAGGAGAAGCTAAAACCTAAGCTTTATTTCGTCAAAAAATATTAATTTTAAGGGGATGTGAGTACCGACGTTATTTTTCAAACGAGCATAACTCACGCAAATATCAATAGAATTATCCAGAAAAAAATCTGCATATAGTGTTTGCGTGTACGGAGCGCTTGACAGACGTCTTTTTCCAAAAAAATGATGAGAATTTATTGAATTAAATAAAAACCATACTGGTAAGTAGGAATCTACAATTGCCCTACTTTCCAAATGAGCATAACTCAAGCAAATATCAATAGAATTATCCAGAAAAAAATCTGCATATAGTGTTTGCGTGTACGGAGCGCTTGACAGCCGTCTTTTTCCAAATAAGTGTTTGAATGTTGATTTAAAAAAATATTGAAATTAGGGTTGCACATCCCCTTAATAAAGAAATTATAAGTACTCAAAAATAGCTTAAGAAAATGGTTTAAAATGCATCCCATTAAATCGTTTGAAATGAAGACAAATTTTTAACCATTTACGTTTGTTATCTTTGATTGTTTATAATTTTCTGACAAAATTACCAGACCAGGTTTTGTCCGTTCTCTGGACGATACGGAATGTATAAAAAACTGAAAACTCTCTTAATCGTGTGGTACGCTTTTTTGTTGTCAGTAACATTATTTTAAAAAAATGCTTAAAACACATGTACATAAATTACATAAAAAAATAAATAAATAAAACCAAAAAATGTGACTTTTGATTTGGCTTTTACAGAATGAAAAAATAGTGATTCCTTCAAAAGCTACATAAGTTTAAAGATGAATGTAAAATACATGACATACTGTGAAAATGCCCAGGAGCAGGTTTCTCCAATTTTTCAATGTTTTTTCAAAACCACACGACATGCTGTGAAAATGCACAGGAGAAGATTACTTTCTGCAATTTTTAATGTTTTTTCAAAAATTAGTATATTTTACGTTCATCTTTGAACTTATGTAACTTTTGAAGGAATCAACATTTTTTTTCATCCTGTTTGTATGTGCCCCCCCCCCCCCCTCCCAAAAAGTTGATCTTTATTTTTTGTACCTAATTGTTTGATGTTTCCAGTAGAATTACTCATATAATAGAACAGTTAAAATAAGTATACTTTTCATCACTTTTTTCTGCTTCCGTCTTGTGCCTCTCACTTTATTGATCAACCACAAAATGTTATGTCCACCAAAATGAAACGTAAAAGGCAAGCTAAGCTAAAACTTTAGTACCTACTAAGTGGAAAATAATAGTAAATCTTAAATTGTATGATAACACATATATTATAATCTCTTGATTAGAATAATTTTCTCAAATATTTGTCAGTCACTTTAAACGATTTATAGCTATTACATCTTTGTAGAAATCATCTGAATTTTAAAGTGAAACTGTGATCTTCCTATAGCACTGAATTTCGTCTACAAGTTTCATAAATTAATCGAATTGTTGCTATATTTTGTGCTATGTTATAGTTGCCGAAATTAAAATTATATGTAACCCTGATACAAATGTTAACCATACATTACCCATTCTTTAATTAACTTTGTGATTAAGCACAATATTCTGCTTTTATTTAATAAATGTGTACCAATTTAAAGTAAATTTTTGCATTTACATTTAACAACATTGATATTTTAACTGCTAGTAATACTTTTCGGTACATTATGTTATTGTTACATATTAATTTTCGCTAAAAATACTTCCAATATCGTTAATTTTCTACCAGAAAAATTACAGGTTCAATTAAAAGATTTTCTATAATGAAACAGGACATGTTATTTATACCATGGAGAAAAAAAAACTTTTTGTCATTGATTGGGTCATAGATTTTTTAAAGTCGTTAAATTGATACTAATTAGCTATAATTTAAAGAAACAATTGTAAGCTATATTTTATTTCATTAAAATTTTATAATTAATTAAATGACTTTGTCCATTATCAGACAAATGCACAAATTAAATTTTCATTTAATTAGTTTTTACTGCTTTCAGCATTTGGAAACAAAATAACACTTTAAAAAAAAAAAATTATTCCACAAAAAATAAAGACTTGTATACAAACAGAAAGACGGGAATAAATTATCTTTGGAATCTACATATAAAAAAATATGTGGAGACCAAAATCTATTTTTTGGTTCCTTAGTGGTAAAGCAAAAGTTTCTTATCAAATGCAATATAATTTATTGTACAAAAGTTTTTCTTCTTTTTATTATATAAATCTTTGTATGCATTTGGCTCATATTACTAAATAAATAAAGCGCGCATTAGCGCGCTTAACTTTTTATTAACAATTTTCTCATTTGTTAGTTATCATCAACTAATTATTAGATTTTTAAACCTAAAGTTCGAGTTAAATAGAGGCGACAAACAAATTGTGTATCCAATGTAATCAATTTCCAAACAAAATTTCAGATGCAGAAGAAAGGCCGTCCGCTTCCGGCAAATGTAAAAGTTACGATCCCGTAAGTCAAAAATAATTTCTATACGAATAATGGCGTTTCCTTCTTTTTTCGAGACGACTCAGCCAAAAATTACACCAATTTGTCTTAATTCCACTTCCGTTCTACGGGAGTACGGTGTTGTGGAGGCAGAAAAAAATATACGTAGAGCGAGAAAAAAACGAGGAGTATGACAAGTCCTTTCTAGTTATGTACTAATACAGAGGTAAAGCTCAAAGAATTATTTCTGACAAACAGTGAGAACGAGGAATCATGAATGATGTTTCGACGTCAAAGTTTTTTTGAACTGGAAAACTCGATCGTGAACTTTTCTCTCTGTCCATCTTGCCAAGAAAATAGTTCATCATCTAGTCAAATAGTTCACATATTTAATCTTTTTACATAAATAATCTTTATCTATACATTTATTCTGGATGTATCAAAAAACAATAAAAATGAAACGTCTTAACACGAATAAATAAAAGTAGTGAAAAGTGTAGCAAACGTATTGTATACATGCATTGTATCGTATTAGTAAAACTTTGTTCGTAAAAACGGCGAGGCTAAAAGACCGAATACGTGTTTAGCTCCTACATGTTAGCACTCTCAAACTTTTTTACTCCTACAGTCTGCTTATCGCCGTTTACAGCCTATCCGTAAAACTACAACAAGCCCACTCTAGAGTTTGCAAGAAAAGTCTCGAAACGCAGATGCGATCTCTCGACTTCCGATACTTCAGATCACTCGCAATCATTTGCATAAGTTTCAAGCAAAAGCTGCCGGTTTATTTACGTCGCGGTACGGGGACTGCATTAATTTCTCGTGTTTCCGCGATTATTTCATCATCGCCGCGACGAACAATCGAGGGAATATTCAGTGGGAAGGGGCGACAACATCGCCGGGCAAGCCGACTCGAGAGAAAGGTGGTGGAAACGTCGAAAGTATATAAGCTTGGAACGCGCACATTCGAGACACTCAACACACGTTTGTTCTTCCATCATTGTGAAATAGACGCGAAGAACTTGCCATCATGTGTAAAATAGTAAGAGGATAGCACTTTGACTAAACTGTGCAAATATTAGTCTTTACATTAAGTTAACCGCAACTCCATAAATTTATTTAGATTCAAATATTATTATATATTTTAAGAATTATCAGTATTAAATTAATAAAGATTTTTTCAAATTTCGCGCTTTATTCATTTGATACTTTTTAATTAATTTTATAATAAAGCTTTATTAACACTTGTTGAAAACTTAATTCAAATTAACGATGCATTTTGCCAGGATAAATTTAATATGTCCACAGCCCAAGGCTCCGTTTTATTTTTTCAAATTCATTAACAAATTCATTGACTCCTATACAGAGTAGTTTGATGAAAAGTTAATTACTTTGAAAAGTTAAAAAATTGTAAAACCATTTTTGATATTGTTTGCGTTTTAATTACACTCCCAACTCTTTTGTTCTACAATAACGACATTTACTCTTTAGTTATTTGTGTTGAGCATGGGAGTATACATATCACTAGCCCTGGCAAGTGATTACGGGGGCCACGAGCACCACAGCTACGAGGAAAAGACACATCCTGTGGAAATACCAATTTACAAAAAATATGGTGAGCTCCGCAGTTTTCATGATTTAACGTATCGACCCGTGGAATTTTTCGTAAATTGAAATCATACCTCATTGTTTTTTTTTTCAGCCATTCCGATTCCTCATCCAGTGCCCGTAAAAGTGAATCAAGAGATTAAAATACCAATTCCCCAGCCGTATCAAGTGCCAGTGAAAATCCCCCATCCCCAACCTTACGAAGTTATCAAGCACATTGAAATACCGATCGAGAAGCCAGAACCATACGTCGTGGAGAAACAGGTAATATAAATAAATAAAATTAGCATAGCACTTACCGTCACTTATTTAAATCAATTATTTTAAGTTCGTTTGGAACAAATAATTTTTTAACGAGTTATTAAGTAGTTTCACTGGTATCTTAACATCATTTCTAATTCAATTGATTTCCAATATTAATGTCTTTGTCTAAAAGCTTTTTTAATATGAATGTACACATTATACATTGCTTATATCTAAAGTGTTGTTTGTCTAATGATTACTTTATTTATCGAAGGCATAATTATCAATACTTTTGTGATAAAAACTTTTGTACTTCTAGTGTTATGATGAGTGTTGTTGCCTTTGATTTATTTTTCTATATATATAAATAAAGATTAATTTAAATGAAATATTTATTATTGATGCATAATAATACGAAACAAGTAGTTTCTATTTTTTTGGCCGTGCAATGACTTTTATGTGTAGTAGAGTAATTTTTATGTATTTTTAATAATATGAAAGGAATATTATAATATTTTTTAAGTGTTGCTAATCCAACCTTTTATGTACAACTCGACTCATACTTTCTAACTTGTTGTAAATCTTTCTTATTATCTTACAGTTGTAAAAGTTATACATGATAAAAGTATTGATTTTACTAATAATCATATTTTTAAAATACTGGATAAATTAAACGACATGAAATATATTTTTAACTCTCGCGTAAAAAAAATTACGTTCGGAAAGATTTTTTTTTGGTTAAAGATTGGGAAAACTTATGCAATGAGACAATATCAAACTTTCCAATTCATGATAAAACGTTTTACAAATATTTGGCAAACTTCAAGCAAAGTTTTCATTAATTAATTTTTTTATTCCGTCCAGGCCATTAGTCGAAGTGCGGTACTAAGGGTTGATGGGTAGGGGAAGACCAAAACTTTCTCTTAATTAAAAATTTCTCAAAGCAAAATGAAAAAAAGTATTTATAAAAAAATTTTTCTCATCCTGTCCAAAGATTTTGTTAACTTTTACAAAGTTTAGCCAACTTTCAGAAAACTTATCTTGAACTCTCGTTAAAATTTGAGATGATAATAATAAATTGATATAACTTGTGCCATACATTTCATAAAGTTCGTCCCTCGAAAAATTAACTGATGAAAGCTTTGCGAAAGGTCTGCCAAACTTATTAAACCCATTCTATTGTGAATTGAGAAGTTTGGAATTACCCGATTGCAAAAGTTTTACCAAACATTAGCCAAACATCACCGAAACGATATATTTTTGAGAAAAACAAGGTTATTGGCAAATCTAAAAATAGCTTTCGTCCCGCGTAAATGGGAGCTCGCGCGTTTTCCCTCGCTCCGAGCCAAAATCGGACAGACTGGTCCAATACGCGTTCATACACATCGTCGTAAAACGCGGGCGCGCACAGCCAGTGCGCGAGTCGGCAAAGCTCATATTTTGCCCGTAACCACCCGCCGGCGGGAGCGAATCGATAAATCCGCTAAAACAACTTTCCGCCGCGGGCTCGGGAAAAAAAATTCCGCGAGCTCGGCCGCGAGCGTGTAAACACGCCGCGTGTACTGCAGCCGGTTGTGCGCGCGACAAAAAAGGCTCGGGTAAAAGTCCCACCCCCTAAAACGGCGGCAACCCGTCGCGCGCCCGAGGCAGTTCCTAGGCGCGGGCGCAGGCTGCCCAACTGGGCCAAGCAGGAACGGGAGCAGGAAGCGTTGCGCAAGTGGCCGCTAATGCCGTATTTCTGCTTCTTCCCGTAGGTGCCTTTCGTGGTCGAGAAGCCCTACCCGGTCTACGTGGAGAAGAAGTTCCCGGTGCCAGTGGCCAAGCCCTACGCCGTCCACGTGCCGGTCTACAAGCACGTCATCGTGCACAGCTCGAAGGGGAAGGGCTGGCACTAGGCCCCGGCTCCAAGCCTGACTGACTCTTCGAATCGTCACTGTATAGTGTGCATCGCCACTTGTGTAAGCCATTTGTTTCGAATCTGTTATATACCTTTTTTTATTTACGCATTTAAATACTAGATACGAAATACGTGTGCCGTGTGGAGATTCACAATTATAACTTCTTTTCAAATTTGACACTTTCTACTGGCTCTCTAGTTTGTGGATTTATGTACGTTTCAAACTAACGATTCATGTACAGGTATTTGAAAAAAAAATCTTTTATAGCCAATCCTGTTCCTGTATTTGAAAAAGGAGCGTATGAAACACTGACTGTTGATATACTGTATATTGACCCAACAGAAATGGGGTAGTGTTAATGAAAGTGCCACATTAAATAAGATAGAATATTAATTCTCTTATTGTATCAAATTAATTGTATTATGCTTAAAAAGATATTTCAAATACCTCGGGCAGTTTTTTCATTTGAAATCTAATTTTAATTTTTACTTTGTGATTTCGCGATAGAAATAAAACAAATTGGTTTTTATCACACGAAAATATTCCGCTCTATGTAGCTCAAGTAATTATATTTCAATATAAAAGTGCACTTTTGAAACAATCACACTTTTGCATTGCGATGCAGTTCTTACTCAATTAGAGTGTTTAATGAATTAATAATTATAATTGTTGTTTTGACTATAATAGTAAGGAGTTGTATATATTGATTTCTTATGATATACACTGATCATATTGATACTATATTATGTGTCACTGTTTTTATACTATAAATAGTCAAAATGTCTATCACTGTTGTTAACGCTATTTTTATACGTTTTTTTATACGTTAATGTTTATATGAATGTATACACAAATAAAACTATTTATTGAGCATGTTAATTAATAAATTTTATTATTTTAGTATTATAGTAGTCAGATCCATCCATCTACTTTATTAAAATAATGCTTTTTAGTTGTACAATAATTTATCAGAGTTACAAGTGGAAATAGGTAAGTACTTTCAAGCATGTTAAACTCTTTTATCCAGATCGCAACATTTCGATAAGATACGCTTACTTTTTGTGGATATAGAACTATTGAACAATTCGGAAGAAATACTAATCGATTACTAACGACACGGAGACGCTTAGGCGTTTCATTCGCATGCGACCTTCTCTCCCGGCGCGCACTTGTTACGAAAACGTCTCGTTTCGAATGCTTTAAACACGATTCATCCCTATTACGGCTAGCTGGCAACGGGAAGGTATATCGTTACCGCGAGTGGGCTAGAGAGACGCGCGTCCGGAGCGCGAATACCTCCTGTCTGGCCTTAATTGTGCATTCATTTTAATGGCATCGTCGTGCATTTTTTGCGCGGGCTCGTCGCAGATGGTCTTTCGGAATTGATGATGATTCAAATGATTCAATCGTTACAAATTAAGTGTAAATCCTGCATTTTTGCCTGCGGGAAAGGGGTATGCTTAATTGCGAAAGAAAATTTATATTGCAGAGAGGCTGCTGTTGAAAAATCAGCGAAGTTTTGGCAAGTTTCCGTGAATAATGGTAGAATTAGGAATATGCGGTCTAAAAAATTTATTAGCAGTAGAAGAGAATTTACGCGATGATATAAACTTGCGTGTGACATTTTGTAAAATTAATTAGTGAACATACGTTGATTCACATATTCCATCTTCTTTTCCGCAGATGTCATTAATAGTACCTACTGGTATGCATGAGCGACGGTAGAGCAAAATAACGAATGAATTCGGGAGTATGAAAAATTCGCGACGAACGGGTATTGATCCTGGAGACCCGAAGTTTCTGCTCTCGGGCTTTACCACTGAGCTAACTTCGCAATCCCAACTCGAAAACATCGCGCGCTTCTTATCGTATAACGCTGAGTCATCAGGGCTCGGATGCAGGAGAGAACCGTGACACTACCATAGTTGAACCTTTTAATTACACTAGCTACTTTTAGCGCGCTTCGCGCGTATCATTTATCTCTTTGTTATTTTGTTTTTGAGGTTATGAACATGATCAAGTTTCATTTTAAAAGTTTGTTTTAAATAGTTTAAATTATACGATAATAACGTAAGTCTCATAAATAAAATCATGAAATTTTTCTTATACTATTCAGTTTTAAATATTCAAAGTCAAGAATCCAATCTTCAAAATTCAAACATACTCGATTTTGGCGCTTATTCTATGTAGACCAATCAAATGAGCCAGCAACAACCAATCAAAACAGTCTTATTGTGATGACAGATTTCCTCCATCACTTTTTTAAGAGAGGATGCTAATCAACACTCTCTTAGTACTATTAACTCATTACTACTACTTTTGGTACGGTCGCTATTTAAATTACAGTGGTTTACCTTCGGCGGCAATTAACAATGACCATTCGGATGTCCACGATAGACCTTTCATTTTACACCAGCGAATCATAAGTAAAATTTAATAATAGTACTAAATACAAGAACGTGTCGAAAATTGGTTCTCGAGCAATCTTTCTCTTATCTGAAATCAATAAGAAGCAAAACAAGTAGAAATGCACAATATAGATTGAAAGTAGTTTCCTCCCCGATAAAACTCGCCAAACATTTATAGGCCTGCTGAAGCATTTTTAAGACACTTTAATACTACAAAAACGAAAGAAGCAATATCCTCCAGTCATATACCAGAGTATACACATCTCGTTAACGCGCACAATGGCATACATAAATCCTCAGAAACCCCGAGCCAAAGCGCGCGCGCGCCAGGTAGTATTGAAAAAGCGGAAAAGCTTTTTCCCGGAGAACGGAAAACTTTCTCCCCGTGAAAGTAAAATTGACGATTGCCGCCCGGCATCGAAACAGAAAGAGAGAAAGAAAGAGAGACTCGTATACTCGCGCGCGAGCGCGTGGTCAATTTTCGTCCGACCGGACAACACCTATTGTTCCCCAATAGCCTCCCGGCTCTCCGCGAACTTTTCACTGGCTCGCCCGCGCGACAGGCGTCACGATTAACTCGCGCGATCTCGATTCGCCATAAACAGCCGTAATCGCACCCGTAGCCACTTTTACCCGCGCGCGAGCGTGCACTTTCACTGTACCTCGCGCGCCAAAGTTAGCGCTGCGAGCGCGGGTCTGTATAGCAGCACCGCCACACGTCGATTCAAATCGTTAGGGACCGCCGCCAGAATCTTGACCGATGCGTTTGGCCGGGACACGCGTTGGGAGAGGCACAGTGACGCAACAACGGCATAACGCCTTTAAGAGACAGATTTCGCAAGGAAATGGCGACATTGATTGTTGCCGTGCAGTCGATCCGGTTCACGCGAATCTTTCGAATTCTAGGCTGCCCGACTGGCGAATTTCATTCGACACGCGCGACTCGTTTGCTATGGCTCTCGCCACCGCTGCGCTCTACAACTTTCCATAATTGATGTTTGTGAATATACGATGATTATAGCGTTCGACAATTTGTCCTACCAGACGCGCTGCTGTAATGTTATGCGGCGATAAAGTACGTCAACTCGAGAAATTGTATCGTCAATAGATAGCCGGTACCACTATTCTTTGAAATTCTTTTGGAAAATTTAATCTACGTAACATATCCATTGTTAGCTAAAGGTAAGAGCTAATTATTTTTTCCACGATGCTCCCGTAAGTACTACGATCTTCCTGCATTATTTATAATTCGAAGATCAGAAGATGCAGCCAGGTAACTGATTCAACATTAATACTTTGTAATATAAATTACAGTTAAAAACGTAAATTTTTACGACAATATGAAAATGCTTAGTTTTATCGAATCATAACTGTATTAATCATAACAAGTTATCTAGAAAGTATGAGCATAAACTGCGATACATCAATTATTAAATGCATAGTTGTTCAAAAGAAATTTTTCACAACGATGTTGCATAAATTTTGTATTTATTTATTGCGCAGGTATACTCACAAAGATCTTTGAGAACTAAAAACTAAAATATTTAAATTTTCTTAATTTAACTATCGATTACAGCCATATGGGTCTCAATGAATCTTAAGACAAGCGAAATTTCAAGAAATTCTATTTCCTATATATATATTATATAGCAACACGCTCGATCCGCTTTTTTCGCTCAGCTTTTTCACAATATTTCAGCTTCCGCTTCAATTTGAGCCTTCCAATCAAGCTGAATTTCGAGAATCAACCGCGTATCCAGGAAATGACTAAAAGCTCAATCATACTGTGCACGTATATGTAATAACTCGACAGGTACAACAAGCGCCGCCTCTATACCCTAGCACTACAGGTCCACCGACGCTGAAAATCCTCAAGTTAATTAGAAACTTTTACGGCTGCCGAATAATGACCGAGTGAAACTCAAGACTCAGACGCAGGTATAGTCGCGGGTTCCAAGGAAACGTCCGTTCGCCGATAAATTCGACACTGCCACGTACCGAAATGTGGGCAAGCAGCGTTCGCCACCTGGGGAATATTGTCGTCGCGACTCCCTTTCGCGCGCGCGCGCGCGCGCGGAAAGTTCATCGTCGTCTCGGTTGGCGGCGGCCGCAAGATCGGGGAGAGAACGGCGCGTCGCAGTAGTATGCCTTTACGAAGAGCCGCGCCGGGGAGGGAGAAAGTTTAGCATCGGTATATAAAGGACTTGACCGTGACTTTGAGAGCGTTCAAGCGGCACAGACGCGCTAAGAGTGAAAGAGGCGCTGATGAGCGAATTTTGAATGCCGATTACGAGATCAATCTGACGATTAGAGAATTATAACTTCGGCCCCAAGGATGAGACTCCTCGTAAGTCTATGTTGCTTTTGTAATTATGAAGTAGTATGTATAAGCACATGTATATAGTATTCATTACTTATAGGCACGAAACACGCACTTTTTTTCTCCCAATCTAAACTTATTACTTGTCGTAGTATGATCAGTAAGGCACATTTTCATCAGCGAAACAAAATTTGATTTTCTTATGCAACTATTGATTTTGGTATTTTATAAAAAAAAATTATTAATGTTTATTTATTCTTTGGTAGGAATTCTATAGATTGTACAATATTTCATTGAATAGAATGTTTTTAATTTTTAAATGTACAGTGAAAAGTTTGATTACAATTATAGTTTTGTCTTTAATAGTAAAATTCTAAATATGAAGAAAGGAAAAGAGAAAAAGTTTACAAAGCAATTATATTAATCTATATATGTAGAACTTGATAGGGTCTTATGTTAGACTTTCATCGCATCATTCGAATAGCGTTCCATTCTATTATTTAAAGAACTAGCTTTTTACATATAACATTCTTATTAATTTTTTCCGCCTTCACAGTTGACAATATTCATTATAGTTAGGAAACGTGATAGGGCTCTTGGTATGCCAACCTTCCTCTATCTAGTTAAAGGTTATTAACTAACGAAAAAATTATTATTTCTTATTTGTGATTACTTGTATTTTAGTCCCCTACTATGACAATGAATCTTTTTGAGTATACAGATAATATTTTATCAGTAGTTCTTGTTCACTTATTCCACACCATTAAAAATTCATGATTTTCGTAATCTGGATATTTCATTTAAATACACTTTATTAGAATCAATTTAAAATAATGGTCGAAGAAATTTAGTCATTCAAATATTGTTTTAGTCAACAATTAATTTCGCACATGACTATAATACTTCTCGGAGATGATTCCTAAAGACTTTGAAATAATTCGTAAGGCAGATTCTTCATCATTTTCGACAAAATCAAGCAAGCATGCTTATAAATGTACACGTAAAGCGACGCACATCTCTTATCCCTCAAGATTATCGTCACCGCCCTCGTGGCCACTACAGCAGGGAGCTACGACGAGGGCCATGGAGGCGCCACGTACCACGAAACCCAGAAGCCTTTCGAAATCCCAATATACAAGAAGTACGCGATACCGATACCGCATCCAGTTCCCGTGTCGGTGCCGCAGCAGATCAAGGTACCGATCCCCCAGCCGTACCACGTGCAGGTGCCAGTACCGCATCCGGTGCCCGTCGAGGTCGTCAAGCACATTGAAATACCCATTGAAAAACCCGAGCCGTACGTCGTCGAGAAGAAGGTGAGTGGCAAAGCGCACGGAGGGAAAAAACTCGCCGCGATTTTTATTTCGCTTGCAGCTAAGTTAACCGGATTGCAAGAAAGTTACTTTTTTACTCCTCGACTCGTTGAATAAGGTCTATACTAGTCATTCTTGATTGGCTTATAAACGTAGCTTCAGTGGTTTCACTTTTACCGCTGACTGCTTAGCAGTGTAAGAAATGGGATGACAATTCTTTCATAATAGAATTTGTGCGTGCAAAGGATTACTGAAAAGGCGTTTATGATACTGCACTGTCAGAATTTCATTCTTTCATGTCTATCTAGATAGATGAAACTTTCTTTCTTCGTTGAAATTTTTTTACATTTATATATTTTAGGTATACTTCAAATAAACGCGTGGCTATAAGTTATAACGACAATTAAACGTGTAACATTTAATTTACGTAACTATAAGGCTATGCCATAGATACTATTATTTAAAAAGAAACTATAAAAGTTCAATAAAAAGAATTTTGGTAAAAAAAAGGCTTCCCTATCGTTGATTTTTTCAGTATATCTTCCGTGCGGGTAAAGTTAAGACTATATATTACTCTTTGTATTACAGGTGCCGTACGTGGTAGAGAAACCCTATGCAGTGACTGTCGAGAAACACTTTCCAGTACCAATTCCGAAACCGTATGCGGTGCATGTGCCCATTTATAAACACGTATTCCATCATCAGAGCAAGGGATGGGATCGTTGATGTGGATCGTGTCCTGTAGCTGGAAAATATGGAAACCCATTGCCAAATATTCGTGTAGCATTAGTTAGTGTGGAAAATATTATTATCTAAGAATGCGCAAATTTATTGGCAGAAGATTTCTTGTATTTAATGTACTTAAGATAGACTTTTGGAAGTCTAGATAATTAATCATTTTTACGTAAATTTTTAAGAAAATGCTTTATTTTCAATCAAACATTATTTATTTATGCGTATTATTTTTGTACAAGTAATCTATTTAACATAGATATTTAAGATTTTTTAGAACATTATCATTTCCCAAGTATTAAAAAGTATTCTATGTATTTAAAAGACTGTTATGATGTTTGTTGTGATTATTGTATGGTTGTTGAATAAATAATTGTTATATATGGAATAATTATTTTGTATTTTTCTAAGATTTCAAAAATATGTAATCATTTAAGTCTATGGTTAGTGTAATATTGCATAAAATTTAAAACTACAACCCTTAAGTACATAAGGCTAGTTAACGAAATGAAAAAACAAACCTCTATGTATCGACACTATATATCGACGCTCCTTACGAAAACTATCACCTTTTTTGGCCTCCTCACGAAGACTAGCACATTTCAGAAAACTGCAACGAAAACTAGCATAACTCACGACGTTGCCGCGAGTACTAGTACAATTCGCGAGGTTGCCGCGAAAACTAGCATCATTCACGAGTTTGCGCCGAATAATAGTACAATTCGTAAGATTGCGACGAAAAATAGCACGATTCGCGAGTTTGCGACGAAAAGTAAAACGATTCGCAAGCTTGCCGTGAAAACTAGCACTTCGCGTCACCGTGTTAATTTACATAAGAGGCAGTGGAATGTGCTAGTCTTCGCCGCAATCAAGCGGATCGGGCTAGTCTTCAACGCAAATCAATGGGGCGTGCTAGTCTTCGTGCCAATCTGAATCGTGCTAGTTTTCGTAGGGAGAGTCGATATGTTCTTCACTTCTTTTACGACCTTTGCATCTATCAATCAATAAAGGCATCTAATTACTATAAGAAGATGGCTGTAAGTTATCCGTATAGTAGAAGTTTATGGTCACAGTACTTTGAATATGATGAATATATAAAGAAACAGTATTTTATAGCACTGTGTGACCTAAATCCGCACTTAAGTCACGGCTAGCTGTGACTTAAGTAGCCCATTATTACACTGTGAAATAATGAATTTACTTAAGTCACAGGCACGTAATTAACGCCAATTATCTATCAAAACTATTCAAAAATACGATTTTACATATAAGAATGAACAGGAAAAGAAGTAAAACTTCGTTAATAGTTGACAAACCACAAAGAATAAATAAAAATGATGATAATAAGGCTTGTCTATATTATAGGTTAGTTTCATCTGCTATGGGATAGCAGACCGCGCGCTTTTTAAATATTCAATATTAAACTGTATGGATTTTAGTTTTAAGTCTTTCTCTTTAATGATATAACGTATACAAATCTTTCACTTTCATAAACTTCAACTTATTGTTAAAGATACAAATCAAATTGCCAAGAATCTAGTTTTATGATTTTTTTATGTATATATTCAATATTCTAGATTCAATAATAACTATATTCTATATCAGGTATTCTATTATTTAAATAACGTTTTATTAATTTTTTTCCGGGGGGGGCTGCGCCCCCCCCCCCCTTCCGCCCCACACTTCTCCCACCCCACTTACAAGTTCCAACTATCATTATAAATAAGCACAAATAAATAAAATAAGAATATGGCGGATTTATGTCACACGAGCTATAAAATAGTATACGATACTCGTGACTTAAGTGGTTCATTATTACACGGCGTTTAGCGCCCTCGCTGCGCTCGGGCGCTAACCTCACGCCGTGCAATAATAGGCCACTTAAGTCACACGTATCGTAATATACTATTATTAAATTGCTCAATTTCCAAATGATTATTTTTTCAGAAAATATGGATGTGTTCCGATATAAAAATTAATTTTCCGAGCGATTAAAAATATATCCAACGTGAAAATATCTTTAAAAAGCGGTATAAAAAATACAATATTTTTATTAAAAAGATTCTATCTCTCACTGTTATCTGATATATTTTTCAAATATTCCAAATGATTTTTCCACATACAAATTAAAATATCGAAAGAAGAACCCCAACGATTATGTAACAAGTAGGGAAATGCAGAGAAACGTACAAAACCAATACACTTGTTCACACAAGTGAAAAGAAAGTTGGAAAAAATAAGGGGGAAGTTTGCTAAAATAAGTGGAGACATCAATATTTCATGCCATATTCAGCAGTGAAAATTGAAAAAAATTACTTTTTAAATATTTCCTCTTTTGTGCACGGGTTAACTCGTATGTAAATGCTTAAATTTGAATGGTTTCTTCCTGTTTTTAACAACAGTTTTATACGTTTCCTATTGATATTTATCGAGGCCATTCGTTAACAATTACTTTAAAAATCAAAAGGAAATAAATATTTCATGATTTTATGATTTTATTTTTCAAATAAATAGCATTTCTATCAATTTGTAGTATTTTTTTTCTTCCTTATAGCCCTTTTTCAGAACTCATATTATGTTTTACATCAACATTTCAAAATATTTTTTTAAACTCACTCTTTGATTTTGAAACAAATACAATATTAAATAAAATAAAATTTATTTAATAACGCTAAAAAATGTATGTAATATCACTAGTTCCCCAACGTTTATAAATCGCTATAAACATAAACAGTATTCCAAATTTTAAGTTTGTAGCGTTATAACTATCGTAAAGGGATAAAGCTTTGGAACGCTGTATTGTAATTTTCTAAGCAAAGTTTCTCTTTTAAGCCCATCGACCAATAACGGGTCTATGGCAAACTTAACTCATTTATCTAAAGCCATATTGACGAAACTTGCAGATCAGATTATTTACTTTTCAGCGTCACATGATGTTCCAGTTCAAGTATAGGTGATTGATCCTTACTATCAATCGGCTTTTCTACCAGCATGTGATGGAGTATCTAATAATGTTACTAAATTTCCGATTAAAAAAAGAACTTGACTATTATGCTACTACGTTATTTAGGTTTTAACATTTCATCAGTCATTTAATGCCTTTTTTTTTAAATTTTTCATTTTATTCAAAAATATTTTTGGAGGATATTTGAATAATATTAGATTTTACTTTATAATAATATGTAGGTATATGAAGAAATCCACGGAACCTTTAACTGTTGCGATACATTTCTTTTAAGTAATTTATTGCTGCTATTAACGGAGCGTGCCAAGCACAATAACGAGACAGAGTGTAAACTTTTCAATTTTTACGTAGAAAACCAGTCCTGTAATCCATATTTAGTGTGCCAGGCATACTCAAATCTGGGGATGTACAAAACTGTCTAAAAAGGCCCACTTTTCAAAAGACATGAAGCATTATTTTGATTCAAAATCAGTTTCTTTTTGTTGCAAATACTAACTGAAGGTATAGATTCAGAAAGAAACTGGGATCGAAGAAGAATGACTACTTTTTGCCCAGTATGGATCGTTTTCAAACAAAAGGAAAATTCTTCTTGAATCTAGAGGAAAATCATTTTGAACCAAAAAATAGATTTCAGATTTAAAATATAATGTTTGATAAAAAAGAATCGTTTTTAAATAAAAATTTAAATTGTACTGAAAAAAAATAGTTACATCTTAATAGAAAGGGAGAGAAGAAGTTGGA
The DNA here is from genome assembly GCA_036365515.1 of Torymus aiolomorphi. Lineage (NCBI taxonomy): Eukaryota > Metazoa > Arthropoda > Insecta > Hymenoptera > Torymidae > Torymus > Torymus aiolomorphi. Next base: position 52,797,319 of record CM070874.1, on the reverse strand, counting down.
ATGGAAGCGGTTCGATGACGGTGAAGGTGACGGGTGACGTAAAGGGGCAGGAGGTCGTGTATATGAAGAAAAGATTTCAATCAAAACAAAAAATTTTAAGCGGAAATACTCCAGTTTTTGTTTCACAAATATAGTATGCAGATGGATCATTTCTAACAAAACGTCGAGTCTCAAATGCAGATTTATCAAGTAAGCTGTTCGGAAATCATCATTATAATACAAACATATTTTTCTGGGTTCAAATCCGCTTTAAATTTTGTTTTTTTCTTTTTTTTTTAAAGTTAGGAGCAAATAATTTGCAAAATATTGCTAATAACAGACAAGGCAAATAGCGTCAATACCTTGCCTTGCAATTGTTGTATGACATCAGCGATATGAATTTCCAATATAATAGCCATATATATGTGAAATAATTCTAATTGTCAATTCCCTGGTAGAAATGCTAGCCATCGGTTGGCGAACCGTTGGTCAATTTTGAAATTAAAAACGTCACACCATGTTTATGTTGCTATTATCGATGAAAAATAACTATTTATACAGGTGAAAATATTATATTGTAGATGTTTTAAAATATAATGATAGTTTTAAATAGTTTTAATTAAATTTTAATGTTATTCTTAAGTAGAAATGCTCCCATTTGATTAACATGTTGACCAACGAAGTTGGTCTATTTTCTACCAGGGTTCGATTTAACTCAAATTCAATTAAACACGCGCGATAATGTGATATTGCCCACGCACAAAGCAGGCACGGAAAATCGAATTTTCCGTACCAGGTTAGAAACATTTATTTCCCAACCAAGTAGAGTTATTAATTTGGACTATTTAAGAAAAAAAATTGAATAAAAGGTGCGTTTTACATTCAGATAAATAGATCATATACTATATTGAATGTGTAAGAAAAACAAATATATAAAAACTTACAGATAACAATCAATTAATCTGAAAATTAATTTATTGGGTCATTTTATAATTGCGAAAAATAAATCCAATAGCTTTTGTGTTTCGCAACGACAAAACAGTATTAGCTTCTAGCAGTAATTATCCCTTCAAGATCCAGAGGCGACAAGTGTGCGATTTGATGTTTTGCGACAGCATTCACTACCAAATCCAGAGTATCGTACGTCCGCTTCGATTTCATTCGGTATTCCTGAAGTGATTACAAGCCTATTAAGCTATACCAACGAGTTAGCGCGTATAAACAACTGCAAAGCTGCGGGCCGACCGCTATAGCTTTGGCATGTCGCTAAGGCCTGGGGACGACAGTCGATTACAGCAATAATTTTTCATGTAACATTTATCAGATACTTTTAGAATGGAAATTTCTCATGTGAAAGTGAATTTAAATGAATAAATGTTTTTTTTAAATTGTAATTGTGGGGTGCTCCCGTATTTCTTGGAAATATGTATACGAACATTAATTATAAAATTCAAAACCGTTTAGAGTAAGAGCACATTACTCTTTCCGTAGCGAACAGGACTAGATCAATTAAATTGGCAATTTTCAGAAAAATATCTTGACAAGGAAATAATTTTTAATGATATAGTACAAATGAAAGATACAGGTCCTAATTTCATTAGATGTAAAATGTTTATAATCTAACATTTAATGAACCATGTTTGCTGCAACATACACGCAGCTATCAAGTAAATATCCTTTAGAATTCTTCGACATCTCGGTACAAGATAATTCACTTTGACTCATCTTATCTGTTATCATAAATTTTGAGAAGCCCCTTAGTAAACGGTCTGGCAAAGTCGCTAAAGCAATTTTGAAATGACTAAGTAAACGAACGAGATGAACATGTCTCGTCGCAGCAGAAATCCGCCCGGACTCTCAACTGCCGCGAAGCTCACGCAAAGAGGAATATAATATGAGCCTGTCGTCCGTCGCTCGGCCGTGGTGATACCCTCCAGGTTCGCCGTAGCGTTTATTCAGGAAATATCTGGGCGAGACTCGAGCATTGCATCACGTCTGCGCGCGCAATGCCAACTACCTGCCGCTGTCGCTTTTTGCACCGCTTAAGGGAATCTCATTCGGTCGAATGTTTGCGCCGCTTTTTTTCCTTAACGTCGCTTGCTTAAGGAGAAAAACGCACGCAGGGACCTTCTCTCCTCTCTCTCTCTCTCTCTACCTCTATGTATCTATCTAGCTCCCCCCTAGTGATCCGCATCTAGGGCAAAAGTTTATAAAACCTGGTGGCGCGTAAGCCGCGCCTCTAGTTTTCGCCCGGGCTTGTGTGTCGACGCGGCTAGGCCCGTCCACGTCGTTGCTCTTTGCCGTCTTTCTGCTCACGCTTTTCGCCGCAGAGTAATATTTCGTCCATCCGGAGCTCGTCGGCAGCGGCGAAAGGGAATTTTTAATCATGGCTAAGTCGCTTGTAAGTGGTATTTAACGTTTGCTTTGCAGCAAAGCTCTCGTGCGATAGGGCGCGCCTTTTTCCAAGCCGGGTGAACTGTAAAGTACGGGAATAGAGCTTCGCCGATATATCGCAGATTTTAAAATGTTTACGTTTACGGATTTCAAATGGAATGGTATATTAAATGGTCGGTAAGGGACTGCAGAGCTTGTTTTAAAGTCTCGCGTGTATATGTAAATGGTCTGAAAATCCGACTAAACTAATGTACGCCATATGTATGCGTAAATGAGATTATCATTCTGCTTAGAATTTATATTTACATTACTTCTGAATATAAGAAAATTTAAGGTATATGAAAGATTTGCGACTTTTAAAATCATAAAAGTTTTTATGCATGTTTTTTAAAACTGAGTACGATCTGTAAATTATGGGCTCATCTCAAACGTTGAAATATCATTTAAAAAAAAAAAGAGAAAATTGCAATAGCATATTCTGGTACTGCCTAATTTTAAAATATCTGAGAAAAAATATATAATTTAATTTTTTCTCAAAAAAAACAAAAACGAACTTTCAATTTTTCATCTTGCATGAAGAAGGGTTTATGCAGATATAAACAAGTACATCCGACACGGGATTCTCATTTTATAAGACTATTGGTTGCTAATATTCATTGAAGAAAGTAATTTTATCTCTGTAAAATGAATTATGAAAGTAAACGGATTCAACGATAATCCAATTATCGATAATCCAATTATAGCTTCCTATATTATTCTTTATTTCTCTTTTACAATTAAAACTATTAATTGCTTGTTGCAGGTAATCCTACTGCTCTGCCTTTCGAGTGCATACTCGGAGACAGTGGTAAAAGTGGGTATGACAAAGGCTATGATGTCGGAGAAAATGGAGGGAGCATCGAGCGTAGACTCAGCTATGACCAAGGAAAAGAGGGACTCCTATCCGTATCACGGATACGGCTCGACACCCTGCCCGCCTTATCAACACCAACATAGCGGCTACGGGTATCATATGCCGCACTACCCCAAGGTTTCGTACGCGCACCAGCCGAGTTACGCGCACAAGCCAGCAGTCACTGTTGTAAAGGCGCACGCCCCTTCTTACCACCAATCGGTATTTATACATTTCATAATTATTACGTTTCGGTTCCTCGGCGTGATTATTTGGAAAAAAAAGTAACTTTATAAAAAGAGCTCTGAAATCTCATTCAGCGTAGCAAAAACCAATTATTTTCTACTTACTTTTCGGACTTTATTACCTTGAACAATAAAATTGCGATAAACAGCGCTTCAAATCTCCGTATAATTCCTTCATAAGTCATAATCGGCTATTTGCAATCTGTCAAAGGAGCAAAATAATTTATTAAACATCAATTAAAAGTAATGAATTCGAATATTTTCATCTAAATTGAAAGATAAGGTCGGGTACGTTGTTTTCAGAAAATAAATTTTGATATCTTTAATTTTTACGTGATATCCTGTGAAAATAATTCATAAATCAATTAAACGTTTTCTTTTTTAGTCCCACTATCCATCTCAAAGTTATGGTCATAGCTATGGCTACAATTATGGCCACAGCAACTATGGCTGGAACAGTTACGGCCACAACAGTTACGGCCACAACAACTATGGCTGGAACAGTTACCAAAAGCCGAGTTATCAATCCAGCTACCAGCACTATCAGCCTAAAGTCATCATTCAAAAATCCCAACACTCCTATGCACCCCAGTATCATAAGCCCAGCTATCACGTGCCAAATTATCATCAGAATCTTATCAAGCCAGCGGTAGTAGTGAAACCGGACTGCCCACCGTATCAGCACCAGCATTCCTCTGGGATAGTGTACTCGCCTCAACATCAGCATCATCAGCAGCCTGAGGTCGTGAAGGTGGTTAAGCCAGCGTATCATCATCCCCAGCCAACATATCATCAGCCTTCCTACCATCAGCCGTCCTATCATCAACCCTCCTACCATCAACCTATTTACCATAAACCGATTTCTCATTATCCAAAAGAAATTTGCCACTAGTAAAAAAGATTTTAATAACGTGACTGTTTTTTGCAATTAGGTAGTGATTTTGTTCATAAAGCGGAGTTATAATCTTCTTTTTCAAAAAATTAAAGTACATTTTTAAGAAGAAATTAATAAATTTATATGATGTATTGTAGCTAATGAGAATTAGCCCGTTGTCCAATGGTGATACATTAACGACGTTCAATCAATGTAGTAATTTAATGAATTTACCGAATTTTGTATCCATCGCAATAAATGTAGTTCTTTGTAGCAATAACTTATTGTTATAAATATAGTCACAGACAGAAATTTGTTTTCTCATACTTAATACGGAATTAAAGTCACGTAAAAAATGTAAAACCTCGAATCTTGGCTAACATATTTTGATAAAATAGACATGGAGCTATATGAAAGTATAATATCCTCATTATATTGTATTTTGTTTAAAATGTAGTCAAGAGAAAGGGAAAAAATACCAAGAACAAGCAAAAAGTTTCTGCATTCCAAAAACTGGACAACTAATCGATGTGGAATGCTGAGCTGAGTATTTCCACGATCGATGTCCCAATGATGTAATTAATCCTTCTGGCGATTTGTTGCTAACTGCGCACGAGTTCTTGTCATACTGTATACCAGCCTGTATATTAGCCTACAAGCATAGGATTAATAAAAGTATTTGTATAATTTCTTAAATGTTTACTTTTATCTTTATTTGACATTTTATTTTTACATAATATATAAATTTACGTAATTTATGTGACATATTTTCATAAAGTGTACATTTTAAGAACCAGATAATTCATCAAATTTTTTATAATATTCAGCATCTAGCTTTAAGAGAAGAGGTCCTCCAGCTGAGTATTAAACTATTTTTCGAGTTACGACCTATAAAAACGTGACCTTATTTAGAGAATAAAACGGCCTGAAATTTAAGTGAGATGGCTTTCATCTATAGTACTTGGTGGCAAACTTACGCAAATAAGATCACAGAAAATCAACGTCTGACTTGAGTCATCATTTTCAAAACTTCTTCATTGAGCAACCTGGTCGATTAAATTTAATGTTTATTGGGTTTCAAACTTTGTTTGAAGTTTCATAAATTCTACCAATGAACCTAAGATATGCCATATGAATATCTTTTTGGCAAATTTTCATTATTTTTGTTTCGTTTCAAAATACAACTACGCCGCACAGTCTAAAATCTCACGATTACAACATTTGATAATATAATGGGCAATTTTGCCATGGCCAATTAATGCAATCGTTTGGCTTTCACTGTTATAAAACAAAGATGTGCGCACCCTAATTATTCGTAACACTCAACATCTTCATAACAAAATAGCATATTTACATTATCGTTGTGGGAAATCCTTATAAAAATGCCGGAAAGTTTCCTAAAAATATTTGACGAAAGCATATTTTTCCATAAAATTCACTCAAATCCGCCTCGGCACTCTAGTTACGTTTAACACCCGGAAAGCGTTTATTATTCCTAAACATGTATGTATCTCTCGCCCTACTCAGCTCCTTTCATTTCTCTCATCATTCACAGCCGAGTGTTTAAAAACTCACTCGGATTCCACTCCCGCTGCTATATGCGTTCCGCGTTCACACGTGGCTTACATAAACAACGTAATACAACGCTCACTCACCTCCTTCTCCCGCCGCGCACCCCTGAATAATCCAATCGACGCGACAATTTACCTGTCGAGCAATTTGTTTCGCCTCTTCGGCACCTACCCCGCGCGTACTTGCGCAAAAACGGCGCGAAGGATACACGCAGCAATCCTTTCCCATCATGCGCACATCCAGGCAAGAAGACACGCCGGTCCGCCTGTGTACAAAATATATGCGCGGCGCGCGCCGTGAAATGCGCGATTGTTGGGAGAGAAGAATCTCCACCGCGTGTATCTCCTCCGCGTCTTTCCCAGGATCTGACGAAAGGATCTCGAGCAGTAGGCTATATAACCTCTGATCCCGGGAACGTCCCGTTCAGTTGTTGCGGGTGTGCAAAGTTCGACGGTAAGAAGGAGTAGTGAACAGACGTGCGATATGAGACTGCTAGTGAGTATTTATTGTGCATCCAGTGCGTTTAAGTTCGAGACAATTGGGATGCTTTTACGAGCGGTTTTAGCCCCATAGTATCTACAAAATTAACTTTTAATGCTTTATCAATACTTGTATTCAATACAAGGATAGTTTATTTAAATTTCGAATACAATAACACGATGCTTATTTACAATATGTTAAAGTGAAAGAGGAATTTTCGATTTTGCTCTATTTCCACAAACTTTTTGAAAAAAAAAAAAAAAAAACCACAAAAAAGTGCATTTCTCTAAATTTAATTTAATTTCATTATATTGCAATGTCGTACTGTACTAATGTGTTATAAAAAATGTTTAGTGCTTGCGTAATCGTAGAAAAGAATAAAAAGTTGCATTAATCCACATCTCTCGTCGGTCGCTGCAATTCCATCACCTCATGTAAATTAACGCCATTGTCGAATACCTCCGGCGCGCGATTATTTCAACAGCTTAATTAAAACTCCCAGCAACCTCAGAGAAATAATTAACCGTTCCCCCTTAAAGGCATCGCGCGGGCTAACGAGATCCCTATCTTTCTTTTACGGACTGCCACCTCTCTCTCTCACACACACATACACGCACGCACATTCATTGCGAAAGCTGTATGTACTGACGTTTGCGCGCGATTTGCAGCTATGTCTCGCGGCTACGGCGGCGCTATGCCAGGCAGCCAGGATACCCCGGGGCATCGATCCCTTCCCGAACTTCCACTCGGTGCACCACGGCTACGGGGCGACCAGCTACCAGAACTTCCAGATAGAGAATCACGGCTCAGTACCAGTACCTGCCGGTGACCACGATCACGACTTTGAGCGACAGGACCACGTGGTTGTGCACCATAAGGAGCCTCATTACGCCCTGCACGATGGTGCGTACGAAATGCGCTGTTATCCTGAAGCGTATTTTTTATTTTTTCCTTATAGGTACAAGTGGAGATTAACAAATTTTGTTCAATCTTGCAAACTCAATTTATTCAAAAGTAGTAGAAATACTTTTTCTTAACATAATGATAGTCCATTACAAGTATCCATGTTCGGTTATAATTATTTTCTTTCTAAAATTAATAACACACTGTTAAAAATTTTCTGAAATTTAAGATAAATTCTGAATATAACTTCAAAATTTTTATTAAATTTCAGTTAAATTTAACTGAAACTTCAAAAGTTTTATTAAATTTCAGTTAAATTTAACTGAATGAAACTTCATAATTTTTAACAGTGCAGTTTTTTGTAAACATCACCTTATATCAATTAATATTCTTTCAAGTCAAAACGTGCAACATTCGCTTCTCTCTCAAGACATTCAAAATATTTTACCATTGAATGATGTAACTTCTCAAAAACAATGTGCTATTTTAAAAGGCAATCTCATTTTGAATACTTTTTCACTTGTTAAATATTTGTTTAGTCGTAAAAATCTGAATACAAACATAGAAATAATGTTAAACCATGGGAAAGTCTGCATGCTACCTATTGTAGCAGGTGCTATGAAGATCTACACGCAAACTTCCCATAGTCTGGCGTAATGTTTATACTTCCATTGAATTTTCAAAGTACTTGAGAATTAGTGATAAAAGATTCTTGGGCTGGGTTCTTTCTAAATATAGCAACAATTTCTTTTAAATTTCAATGCTGCATCACAGATATTGTATATACATAACGTATAGAATTTTATTCTTATTGAATTCCAGAACATCATAACGTTGCTTCGTTAGAGATTAGTTCTGAAGATAATCACCAAGATCTTCAGCAATACATTATAGTTAAAGAAGGTAAATCTTTTGTTTCTTCATAAAAAATTTCACAGTAAATATAAATTAATAAAAAAAAATTAATTTAATTTTCAGATCATCCCGATGTTTCTTCTTTAAGTGCAGCTACAGTAACTGGAAGCCATGAAATCATTCAACCATATATTTCCTATGAACCAGGTAAATAATTTGATTGTATTTATTTAAATTTCTATTCCTTCTATTTTTCCGTAACTATTCTGATTGATTTGTTAAAGGAAAATGCCCGCGGAGTTTAAACTTAATTATTTGTGAAAATGCAGCAGGTAAAATCTGTACTATCACTTAAAAAATAATAAGCTGACTTCATTATCTTTACTCGTGACAGAAACTTAAAAACATAATTGATTAGGTTACTAAAAAAAGTTATAAAAGCATTCATTGAAAATAAACGTCTGTCAAAACTCGTCTTACACTACTTCTATGTATTTATTAGTACAGGGACAACTCTTAATCATTTAAGAACTTTCCCTTTAACAAGAAGAGTGCACGCCTTCCGGGAAACGGTTTTAACTGAGCTTTGAGAATCGATTTCTCGTATCTAAAAATGAAGCCCAATCAATATTCCTAACTCCATCTAATAGGCCCTCTTTCTTAAGATATGGGCAATCTAATCTCAAATATGGTCTATTTCAACATTAATAAAAGATGTCTCTTCTATTGTCTGTCACTTTGCAATTATTTATAATACGAAAATGAGTAGAAAAAGATTATAAACGTAGCCAAGAAAAGTTAAAATTTAAGTTTTCCTTCGTTCAAAAATATTAATTTTTTAGGAAAATAGAAACCATCAAAGATAACATGAGAAAATGGTTAAAAAATTGCATTCTTTCGAAACGATTTAATAGGTCATATTTTTAACTATTTTCTCACGCTACTTTTGATTGCGTATTTATTTCCTAAAAAATTAATATTTTGTAAGGAAATAACTTTGATAATTTTATTTACTCATTTTCGTATTATAAATACTTGCAAAGTGATAATCAATAAAAGAGAAATCTTTTTTTACAGGAATTTAGTTTTAGATACAAAAATCGACTCTCAAAGACCCGTTAAAATCCGTTTACCAAAGAGTGTGCACTCGTCGTATTTTTATATACTTATAATAACGACAGGTTTTATAGATTATTACACTTTTCGAATTTAATAAGGACGTCGTGGTATTCTCCTTGTGACTGTTATTTTAAATAATTTATTAATTCGTCTCTATTTTCTTATTAATTTACTTGCAGATCATCATGAAGTTTCATCTGCAAAAGATATTCATGAAAATGTACAGTATGTTACTTTAAAACAAGGTAATATTTCGTATATTTTTCAAACATATAGAAAATAAATTTAGTAAAAAGAAACCAAATATTATATATGAAAGTTTCATAGTTAAACTAATTTAATCTGAGTATTCGATGGAAGGCTTGTTATATTCTAAAAAGTTCTGGTGTTTTTCTCTACGCATTGAAACATTCTTATTTATTATTACTCTCTATGTTTAGTCACAGTCTACATTACTTCATTAACAAAATTTATAGTCATTGAGACATATTTTTTAATGAAAGAGATGTGAAACTAATGTATTCGAGTAGAGGGATATTTATTTAATGTTAATATGAACAAATACAAGTCTTATTTAGGAAATTACACTCTGCAGCAAGTATTTCGCTTGGTCTAGCAGCCGCTCTCCCGCCATCAAGATTGCTGGCTACTATAGATAAAATAGGTTTACTAATTAATTTGTTCATATATTTATTTTATTTACAAAAAGATAAACATTGACCATCATAATTTTCTGATATACTACGCCGTAAAATAGTCCGCCGTTAAAGTCCCAATCAAATCAAAACTGATTCGGACATGCCGTTCTTACACTTAAACGTTTGGCTAGGATTAAACAATACTTATCGAAAGTCTTAAACGTAAATATTACTACAACTACAAAAAGATGAAAATTATGTCAATGTCTTTTTAGTTCCATATGAAATTCGACACTTCGAATCACCAACATCACATCATTTGAATTATTACGACAATAATTACGAGCACGAGTATCATTAACACAACACATCATTTGCGTCAACTTGTAAGTATAAACTATATATTTAATAAGTTTAAATACCTATACATTTTCCGAAGTAGTATCAGTAATAAATTTTTCAAATAATATTAATTAAATTTTGTATTTATTTGGAAAGTAAAATTGCTTTGTATTTATTTGGAAAGTAAAAATGCTAGTGTAAGAGGATGATGGATCCGATTACAGATTCCTACATCGAATTTAATGTTATTTAAATTGGTTTTTCAAAATTATCGCAGTCATTCGCTGTTCAAAACGAGTCAAAGAACAGTGAATGACAAAAATCGTTGGTAAAAAAAACAAAAATTCAAAATAAATAACGAAAAATACGAGAATGTTGGTAAGTATGTAATTCTATATTGGTCCGTCATCCCCAAACAATGCAATGTAATTCATGAAAACTATTGTAATCGCAATACTTTACCAATTTTGAAATTATATACACACTTTTTATTGATTTTCGTTAATAAAAGGTAAAAAGCCTATAAGAAAGATTTATTGAAAATTAGAAGTACAAATTTTGTAAAGAATTACATTTTTCTTTCTGAATGGTCTGAATGGAATACGTATAAGGATAGAAATAATAAAATGAACACAATCATATCCTTAACCATCATTTTTTATTTTTCATTGCAGCTCACTTCAATGCGCTCTATTTCACACAAATATACAGACTTGAACGATCTGATGATGTACAGGACAAAATAATTACAGATGAGATATTTTACTTTTTAACACTAATTAGCATGTACCCTCTTTAAAGAACTTATTTACATCATGTAACTGTAATTTAGCTGAATTCATTGGATCCTTTCAGTAGGTGAAACTCTATACATTTCTTATAAGAGTAGTTTTTTATTTTTAAATGCTAATTATTTTTATATTAAAAAACAAAAGATTCCATAAATGTAAAAGATATATTGTATTCGTAATAACAGAAAACAGCAAGCCACGAAATTAAAGTCAGAATCGAAAAATCGATATAAATGATTGACGGTTATTATCATAGTAAAAAAGTGTCAATTCTAATTATTTTTACTTATATCATTGAATAAATAACATATAAAAACTTTTGACACGTTTCAACGAGCGAGACTTCAAATACTCACAATCAACTTTTACGAAATCTTCTTGTACAGTTTTTTAAATTTGATTTATTTGTAATCACAATCTTAAGATACTTAAAAACATAAATTTAATATTTTTCTATAAAGGATTAACTACACGTTACACGTTTTTAGATTTATTTATAAGACAATTAGTCTTCGTAAAAATATAACAGAAGAAACATAAGATAGTATCTATCAGTACACAAAAGTATCAATCTTTGATACTAAAATCTCGTGGTTTATGGAATACTACATAGATGGGTAGTATATTTTACGTTTTTAAGTTTGAATATTGACATTTTCAAAGGATATTATATACGGTTAAAGTTTTACGATTGAACAAATGCTACTTTCTTTAAATTTTATTCGAAATGTTTGGCATTTGTCAGGCTAAAACTTTCCTATTAAAAGTTACTATAGACGTTTCACTTACATCAATTATAATGGTAGACATGGGCACAATTTGTCTATATTCTAGACTTTGCTTTTTGTTTTCAACATCTTTAAATTAGTAGCCAATAGAAATATATTGTTTTATATTATCTTAATACACTCAGTTCATACCATTGAATTTGTAGAAAATATATTACAATATTTAATCAAATGATTTATTTCATATATGTAATTGTTTATTGTTGATGATAAAATAATACTTTTTATAGAAACACATTAGTTTTTTATATTTTTATGATAAAAACTATAACGCCTGTAATAAAACTATTCTTTCGTTTTATTTTTGTACATATTATATATGAAAACAAAATTAAATTTATATCGTATCATCGTTCTAATTTAGAAAAATATATAAAAATAATAAATGCCCACTCGCCAAAACAAAATGTGCTCATATCTAATTACAGGATGATCAATATTCAGTTAACCATAGGTTTAAAAGTTCCAATAGTAAATACTCGGTGGAAAACAATTCAATAGACTATAATATTCTAAATTCGTTTAGACTCTATAGTTATCCAAACAGTCGCGCGAGCACATGAAAAATCAACTTCCGCTCGCTTTCTCTCTCACTTGCTTGTCTCGCGCGATTCCGCAAGCATGAAATTTGTATAAGATACACGTCGAGACAATCGACAATACGATAAAAAATCGAGAAAAATACGCTGTTATCGACATAAGGCGATTGAGATGTGAACTGTTTTATATATATGCATGTATATATATAATCAATTTCCTAAAACTAATTTACGTACGACTTCATCTGAGAAAATAACACTTGACTAGATCACTTTAATATGACTATTTTTAGAGCCCTCCAGTTTAACTCGCTTGCATAAACGACTTTACTTATGTATAAGTATATATTTTTTTATTTACTTTCCTATATTTTTCTTCTTCACTGGAATCGAGGAAAGAAAGTTTTATAAAAAATAGTACAACGAACAAATGTAAGTGTTCCTAGGTACTTCGACTGGTGTAGCTCCTCGCGTTGCGCATCGTAAAAAGTACGCATTTTTGTTGTGTACCGATGAAACTTGATCCCATTACGTTATAATCCAACGTTTATTGATAATGATTTACTTCTAGAAAAAAATTTGTTGTTTTTTGTTGACCACCTAATGCAGCGTTACGCGTAGAACTCTTTTTTTGGTCCGAGTTCGTATTCCATCTCTTCATTTTTATACATGTCCATTATCTGAAGCAACAAGTACAAATGTAATTTTTAATATTGTAATCGACATGAACTCTTATTTTATAATAGTCTAATCGTGTATATAGTTTAGCTCCAGTTGATTTTGCAGCTGTTAGTTTGAGAAATAATAGAATTATATAATTTTTATATGTACATATTACTACGAGGAAAGCTAAGAGTCTCAAGAGAAAAGAAACGAAGAGTTATTTTCTTCGAGATGTATTTGTAAGTGGATTTCTCTTCTCGTGAGACTCTTTATATTTACAGTTGTAATTAATGCCGAATATTATTTTAATACTAATAAAACTCTACGTTACACAGAATTCAATGTGAAGCGATGAAAATAAATGGAAAATAAATGTTCAATTATAGCGTGCTCACCCCATTCATCTCCTTTTGTACTTCCTCCATCTGTTTCTCGTGAATGAGCTTCAGCTTCTCCTTCTCCCGGTTCTGCACCATTTGCGCAACTTTTCGCTCCTCCATGAATTTCTTGGTATTGTTCTGCTGCTTCTCCCTGAGCCTGCCCTCCTTGATGCCCCTCGTCTTGAGCGTCTTGTCGTTCATGACTTCGCGCATGCTCTCGACGGAGAGCCGCGCCTGGCGCGCGTTCAGCTCCTTGATCTCCTTCTCGTGGCGCGTGTTCAGCTGCTTCTGCTGGCTGAGCTGGGCCACCGTGCAGAGCTTGCGCAGCTGCGTGCGCCGCTCCTCCAGGTGATTCTGCACGAGGTCTCGCTCCTCCCTGCGGTGGCGTTCGGCCAGAAGGGTCCACTGCTTCGTCTGCTCGGCCACCGCCGCCCGGATCACGGGATCACGCTGCAACTGCGCCTGGCTGGAATGCCGAAGGCTTGAATGTGATTCGATTGAGTCGAGTTTCACTCTTATTTTCGCCCAATATAAACGCGACTTCGGATATATATGCATTTATCAATTAATACAAGTCTAAACAATTAACAATCACGAATAATGAATTATCATACTTTTCATTTTTTACCATCAAAGTTAGCGCCAAAGATTTTTTATGTTTACTGTCCGAAGAATAGAACATTGCAAAATTAGATTTAGACTAAATTGATGCCAACACGTCTAATAAATAGCTGTACTTACTTTTTGTTCTTGACTAGTTTCTCTATAGCAGAGCATTGTTGTTTTTGCACACCGTACTTTTCCTTAGAGTGCCTCTTCCTCAAAGTCTCGAGTTCCTTCTGCTGTTTTCTAGTCACCTTTACATATCCCTTCTCGTTCCTTAACGTATCAATCGTTATTGGCTCGAAATTCAGTTCCTCTGAAAATATAATGAGTTATGACAAATCTGCCAAAAGAAACTGAATATAGATAAGAAATGGGTACTATACCCCTGGGCTTTGCAGCTTCTGGGAAACGGGATGGTATTGACTCCGTATTGCCTTTGCTGTCACTTTCTTCAATACCGAGACCACGCATTTTTGTTTGCTGAGGTGTGTCCGTTTTTCTTTTCCCTCTTGGCGCGGACAACGCATCCATAAGTTCTGCAATAGAGTGATAAAATAGATTTAAAATATATGTATCAATATTTTTCCCTATATCTTAACTCAACTATAAAAAAAATCGATTTTTTAGAATAGGGATAGGCAAATTAAATTATATATTAATAGAGAATGATACTATATATTCATTTGAGAAAAACATTATTCTAATTTACAAATAAAAATACTACAATTAGTGCTTAATGTGGTGAACTCCAAAAAATCTGCCATTAAATTTTCAACTTTTCTCTACAAAATACGGTTTTATTTTATTAGAGTAATTAATAAACTTTTTTCTCCATAATAATCTTTAACCTTTATACTGCCGCAAAAGCCACAAAAAAGGAGCCACACATACTTTATATGTCCACGGCCTTGGCTCTGGGTAACGTTACAACCACTTTAGTGGCTCTGGAATAATTCGAGACTCCATGCACCTTATAGATTAACATAACGTATTGATTTTCCCAAAAAAGACCACTTTTTTCATGAAAAATTTGCTGTAGCCTGAAGATTAATTCCTGTTACACGTATATAAACTCAGTTCTGCTGTTTCAAACATATTATATAAACATCTAAAGTAGAGAGCACCTTAAAAAGTTATTATAATATAATGGCTACTACGTTTTTACAAATTTATTTTTGATAAAACCTCTATTCTGCCGCATACTTCAAGTAGGTAATTATATTTCATAATGTGCAAGTTTGTCACGAAATTAGTAGAGCACTATAGAGTAATTTTTTGATTGTATACTACTAAGAAAAGATTTTATTTTTATTAATCATTACTAAGTTTAAAAAATCAAGATTTATCATGCATAAATATAATTTTTTCAAAACAAAAGGAAAGAAATGATTGAAGCCGAGGTGTTTGAAAGCAGCGATAAAGACGGGTATTCATCAGAGGGTAACAGTAACACTCGTCCATATCCGCAGGATAAGTGTCGGAGAGAGCTCGCGGTTCAATCGATACGCATCTGCGGCTTCGCCTCGCGCTTACCCTCAAAGCCGTCGGGCACGTAGATCTTAATCTCGATGTTGCAGAAGAGCATGGGCAGCGACATTGGAAAGTTGGCCTCGGTGCGCAAGGAGATGTGCCGGTAGCCCGCCTGCAGGCCGTCGAGAGGTACGATCCGCTGGCCCAGCAGCTTGCCATTCGACTCGTCGTACACGGCGAAGCGCAGCGCTGCGAGGTCCGGCAGGACGACCTTGCGAAAGAGGAAGGGCTCCTCGTTGTACACAGGGTTTAGCCCGTTGGCCGGGACGGTGCGCGTGCGGAACTCCTTGCGTATCGTGTCAGTGGGCAGACCGTACATCTCCACCTCGACGTACGTGCTGACCTTCTTATCCGACAAGAACTGGCCCGCTATCACCTAAAGTTTAGATTCTTATTACTTGCTCTACCTTGTGGGATTATTGAACAGCTTGTGCGACTTTATTTTGTATTGCTTTATACCAATATACATGAAAACTGTCAAGGGACAAGTCGAATTTCCCTTGGGTTGAGGAAACCAATTTCCCGGGGTCGTCGTGCAATATATTGAGGCGGAAATATTATTAGAATTTATCTGTTTGCAAATGCTACCAGTACAATTAATGTTTAAGACAAAATTAAATGATAGCAATTCAATAGCAGAAAGAATTTTATTCCTTAGACTTTTTTAAATTTACTTACTTGAACACTACATTGAGTGGCGATTACACCATCCACGGGACTTTCCGCAAACGGATCGAAACTCCTATCGGCTCGCCTCATGAAATCTGGCTTAAGTAAATAACCTGATGATCCATTATACTCGAATTTACCTTGATTTAATTGCATTGGCAAGTCAGACGTTTGGAAGTTTAACGAAACCATTTGACAGCCAGCGTTCCAAAAAACCTAAATGAATGGGTAGTTGGAATAAAAGAATGTTTTTTATTTAAAAATTCTATGAGTGAGAACGTAAGAAATGAAAATAAATTTTTTACCTGGGGCATGTAATTTGATGAGTCAGCTCTCGTACCTTTAGGATAAATGCGACTCATTTGGCGTTTATTATAATTGACAAATTCGATGGCAGAAGTTTTCAAGTGATTCAGTCCAGTTGCCTCCGAAAAGGAAGACATATTGTGATGAATATTTTTTTCTAAAAGTAAAATAATAATAGTCGATTTTTTGTACAGGTATAAAAACATCAAGAGCTAGTGATTGCACGTTAAAAATAGAAAGAAATATGGAAGTAGATAAAAAAATTACTATCTAAAATAGCTTAAGCAGCTACACGTGAATATAACCGGTCATTCAAATTTTTTGCCAACTTGCTTAATTAGTAAATAACAGACTTGCCATATTTAAAAAAATTAATTACATCTCAATGTGTTTTAATTGATCTACGACTGTTCCTCGCAATTTACAATTTCCGCGTCTTTGAAATACGCATTTGAATAAACAGAAGAAGCCAATCAAACTCCGCTCAACACGCTAATGGCGAAAGCGCGCGCAGGCGTTAATTACGGCCGAACGAGCGTTCAACTTACGTTCAGCGACGTCGAAACCGATGAACTTTATGGGCTGCGCGTAGTTCACCATGGAGGATAGCCAAGGATGTACATTTGTCGTGCTGCCAGTGTATGGTGTTGTCTGCACGAGTTCCAGGCTTTCGCTCTGCTGCGACAACTTCAGCTGACCCGTCGCCACCGCCGCCACCGGATCGTTCACCACGTCATCCTGAGAAACAAGTCGTCATTTTTTTTTGTTCAGTGCGGGCTATATTTTGCCAGGTTTAGACATCTACTGAACTTTTTGCTTCATAATCACAAATTTAATTCGTCGAAATCGAGATGAAATTTTAAGGGTGTTTTGCGAAAAACATGTGTGGAATTTTTACTGAACTACTAATTTATAAAATAGCTACAAAGGAAGTAAATGAAAATTATATGTTTAAAATTTCATCTAGAAGAAAATCTATTTTGTATAAAGTTCGAGTAGTGCCGAAAAACCTTTTTCAAATTATCTATTAGTAAGAGAGAGATAAATAATAAAGGGTCACCATGCTAGGATGTGACTTAAGGGTTACCTTTACCGATTGCTGTTCGATTATCGGAGTAACAGTAGGAGGGGCACTAGCATCTTCTTTAATGTCGTCCTCTATAACGAATTGACCTTGTTTGAAAAGTTCAAGTTCTTGCTTCTCAACTTCCAATTTCAGCCTTTTGTTTTTTATCAAAATTTTTCGTTTCAGAGCACTTGGCGGCGGTAACGGTACTCCTGGTTCCAACTAAAATCGTATTCATAATGGCTCTTCGATTACTTAGTAATTATTAAAATCTGAAATATGTAAAAAAAATGTTTCCGGACAGTTATTCAACAAAACTCATTATTCATCTTTATACAAGACTTCCTCGATTCCTCTATAAGGAAATAAAATCTTTACACGTAAATACTCTATGATGCATTAACAACGTCAATTTGGTGACGTTTCAGTGATTCAATATTTTTCCTCTCTCCGATTATGCATTTGAATGAAATGGATATAATATAAAAGTTAAAGCTTAAAAATGAAATGAAGATTTAAAGAAAGGCGCTCAGTTGAGGCTGCTCTTTATAAAAATGAAAAAGCATCGAAAATTACAGGGTAATCTTTCAAAGGCTCCTTTAGCAGCAGGTCGCCGAGCACCTCGTCGCAATACTTGGCCAATTTGTACTGTTGCGCCTTGCTACAGTGATTCTCAAAGCTGAGGATCAGCGGATAGTCCGTCGTCACGAATGCCGTGTCGCGAATGGCGTATATGACGTCTTTGAAGAGGATGACGGTGCACATGGCTTTGCCGTGGGTTATGATGGGCTCCTCATCCTCGCCTTTACCGTCCCAGCAATCCAACTCCACGCACCTTGAACGTGAGAATACGTTTTGCATGTATACTACCACACCGCACTGCGCGTCGTATTACGAATAGTAATGTCTTGTTTGAAGCTAAACGTGCCCCTTTGATAAACTCGGAGCTTGTCGAGCTCATTTTTGTAAGGATAAATTGATATTCGTAACGAAAATGCAACGTAATTTACCTGCAACCCGCCAACAAAACTTGTCTGTACATTTCTACGCTACTTTTGCCGCCAAACTGCCGCCCGCTGAGGTATGTATTGTGACTGGAATTTATGTAGTAATGCGCTAAGGATTGATCCATATCCATATAAACATCCAAACGATCCAAAAATACTGGAGCATTTTCATCGGACATCAGGTACCTTATGAAGCCATCTTTGGTCATACGCTCTATAAAAAAAAAGACATACGTGAAATAAATGTAAATGTGATTAAAAAGCGCGAGGTAAAATCTAACAAAAGTGCTGATTCACACAAATACGATCCAACGTATGATAAAACGTTTCGTATTTAGTAACACCTTTCCCTCCAGTAAGATTAGTCTACAGAAAATTTGATTGTCTAAATAATGTGTTTTTTTTTTCCAAATAAATATTTATTTCACTTGAAAAATCTTAAAACCGACAATACTGAAATCCCATATAGGTATCTAGAATACTCTTGTAAAAGCAATTCCTATACTGCTCACTTTCCGATTGATAGTAAGTAGTACCTATAAGTGCATGTAAACTCACTTTGACTCCTTGCCGTCTCATTTTGCTCGTAGTCATTGATTATTTCCGTTGCTCTCTTTTCATCGTACAAAGGATATAGAATTTCATTAAGCGTCGGATCGCGTTGCTTCTCATTTAAAAACATTATTAGCTGCCTCATATTGATGGTATCGGCTTTTCCTTCGGTTCTATAAATTGAATTATATAAAATGTTACTTTTAATCTGTAGCATTAAACCATTGAATTAACCAAATATTAACTTGTTACTTTTTTAATTTACGTACATAGATTGGAAAAGCTCCTCGATATCATTTCTAGGGCATATCTTATGATAAAGTGCATAAAATGCATCGAAAGTGAAATCATCCGGTTCTATCACATCGTTCTAAAAATCAAATAAAAATCGTTTATACTTGAATAATTTTAAGTAAACTTGTACCTTCCAAGTTGTATAGTTGATCAAGAAGTAAATACTCAAAAATGATTTGAACGATATTTTGATCAGATTTTTGGTTCAAAGTTCACAATAATTATCGTCAACGTAATTATATGCCAAAGAGTTCTTTTTTTAACTGCTGTTTTTGTACTTTGCATCAAAGAAAATCAATCTCAGACCATGCAATGTTTTTGTTAAAAAACATTATAATTATGGAACAAAAAACTTTAACATAAAAGTAATATCATGACATTCGTGACTATTATTTCCATTTTCTTCTATAATAGTTACTCGTATTTTACTATATTTACATACACCTTGGAGTTATAACTAGCTAATTAGATGAATATTAGTATTTTATTATAAAATTCAGTTAGATAACACTCTTATTTTGAGTAACTTGAACGACCTACACCTACTTTTAACTGTCGAAATATACCTTGCCACTCGGTAGGCCCAGATCAGAAAGGCACTGATAAACCAACTTCTCCGTTTTTCCCGAAGCGAATGTTCTCGCTACTACTTTTACGGGGACTTTTCCAATCGGATCAACTAACATCCGAAGTTTCATCCAACTAAAAGTAAAAAATAATTTTAATAAACCTTTTGTATTAAAAGTATGTTGCAATACATTCATACAATAAATGTGAATTTGAAACAAAAGTAAAAAATTGATATTCTTCAAATAGCCGAATGTGAAATCCATGTCGAGAAAAATTGGTTTTTCGAATTAGATTTCGGATGACCAACTTTTCATAAGTTTACATCCCACGTGAAATCAATTTTAAGAAAATGATATCGCATGATGCACGAACACGTTCTAAGTTATTGGAATTTTCTTCACCTCAACCAACAGCTAACATTTACTGCATTATAGTGGAGACCCGATTTCGAATTAAAGCGGGATTTCCGTCACCCGTTAGTGATCACCTGATTTCACTTGGTCTCACATGCTTAACGCTTCGCATCACATTGATTTACTACGCCTCATAGGAGATTACATTTTCGTTCGTCGGACGTTACATAACCGTATTTACTATAGCAGTTCAATAGATTCAAAATACAGCATTATCAAAGGAATACATTGAAGTTTATTAACTTTTTAAAAGATTTCACACTCGACTAAGTTTCCGTAAAACTTATTTGAACAGTATGGAAACTATAATAATTTTATTATTAGGTTCAATAATGAACTGTCATAAAGAGAAAATTTATATAAGTAAAATCTGAAGCTATAATAAATTATCCGTTAATAATTAATCTTCAATAAATAGAGGTAGTTGAAAACGTTTGTGTATAGATATAACATACTCGATAAATAAAACACCATGCACTATAAAATCATTAATATTTTTGTCTCAGATATTTAATAGGTATCGATAGCAAATTTTAAGATTTTACTAAACTTCAGTACCATTTCACGTCTTTGTACGTAGCAGCTATATGAGGCAACAAGAATAAATTCGATCATTGCAAGTATTATCAAAGTAAATAAAAAATCTCGCGACCAATAACCAAACTGAATCGGGAAAACGCAATAATCGAGTATTTGAGCCGGGCATGAGCTCTAATCCGAAACGTGTCCTACATATCTATATGTCAATATAAATGTATATATGCGCGCGCCTTCCTTTGTCTAAATAAATTGGAAGGGACGGACAGAAAGAGAGGAAAAGAGACGGGGCGAGCATGGGAGGAAAATCGGTAGGTGGACGAGAGAGGGAAAGAGGGATACATAAATGTACATACATACATAGAAACGCTGAAAAAGAATAGGAGGACAGAGAGAGGAAGAAGAGAGCTTGAAAGCGTCATGCATACACGTGGATACAGTAGTAGGAATAGAGTAAATTGGATTACGAATGTAAACTCACTGTTTCTTTAGGCACGTCATCGGGCAGACATTGTTGGCTTTCACGTTATGCGTGATACGTCGTATGCCGTCCAACCACGCCTGCAATAACGTAATTACGTTATTATAATAGGCACCCGGGGAATCACATGTCAGGGGTGCACATTTACACATAATAAGAGCTGACAGGTACGGTGACAAATCGTAGCATAAAGTATATAGAGGACAGAGCGAGAAAGAGACAGACAGATTGGCAGACAGATAAAAAAAGAGGTGCATGGGTAAACGATTGGCTCGGGTGTCGCCGTCTCTATGTATTAGCCTAATAAGCGTCAGGCGAATGGACGTTACTCTCTTTATGCACGAGCGCGCGAATAGACGTTTCTTTTGGACGAGGAACGTGAACGTGGACCGTTTGCTCCGTGCATCTTTTCTCGTCTCTCGTGGAACGTTGCACGCACGCGAAGCCGCGTGATGTTTTTGGCGCGAGTTACAACGCGACCTGCATTCTCTTCGCATACTTTTTAAGCCACTATAAGTATAGTCTGCAAGTGGAAAAGTGCTCACGTGCAAATTAACGTTAGAGAATGCAAATCTTCAAGTCTTGTTTTATGAATTAAAGGAAAAGTAGTTAACAGTATTAGTGCGAAATGGTTAATTACAAATGTCGCAAATGAAAAAGCGTTTTGCATAGAAAATTGGTAGAATAAAATTTTGTTAACCGTGTTAATATGTACTTCATATCTATGTAAGACTAGAAAGAGATCCATACTTTCCCGTTTTCTGATGATTTATATGACAATATCGTATAACGATGGTCGAATACAGTAACAGGACACAAATTTATCTTGAAATTGATTATTAGGACTACAATTAATGTCAAAAGTTATTTTATAGCGATCTCGTCTTTTTTCTACAGCTGAAAAAGTCTTTCGTAATAGATGAAACCGTTTTGATGTCATTGGCGGCTATTACAAACTCACAAATAATCATATTTTAATTTGACAATTTTCGAGTTAAAATTGTTAACACTTCTTTTTGTTATAGATTTTTAAATATTTGCACTGTAGAATTAAAAAAAATTAATATTAAGTTCTCTTTGTTGTACATATTTACAAATTTAAGTAAATAAGCTATTACATAAAGTTTAAAGTTAGTATATCAAATTTAATTTTTTCCACGATAATAGCAAAAAAACCGCTACAAGAATTTAAATACCTGTATGCCAAATTTGTTATGCTTTTACATTCATTAGTTGTATTCTTCAGATGACCACTATCTGGCAATATTTTCTATTTTTTTTTTTTTTTTTTTTAATTTTAATGTACAATTACATCATCGAGGTTATGGCTAGAAGAGCTACGAGAATAGAATAATACATTAGAGAATTTGAGAGTGCCTCATGTGTCGTGATACTGAGCTGAAGACTTTCAATAAAGTGCTCTGATTGTAAAATAATTATCTTGTGAATGATATAAAAAATATATGTTAATCATTGATTAGAATTAATTGATATTAGACGTGATGCCAAATTATACATAACAAGTAAAGTAGTAGAGATCCTTTGTTAAAATTAAAGTAGAGAATTTAATTACATTAGAATAGTCGTGCAAATGTACCCTATCAAATATTGATAGACGATAAAAATTTGATTTTAACTTTATCTTTCTTTATCTTTCTTATTGAAATAGTGATAAAAATATTATTTTGATAGTACAGATACGTATAGTTTAAGATACTCTTGAATGGTTAAACCTTTATCAGAAACGGATCGGAAATAGAAATAGAAGTTGTACCATTGAAGCAAAATTTCACATTTTTTCATTAAAAGCGCGAAAATACTACTCTTTTACCAAACATAGAGAAGCAGATGATCGACGCAGTCCCCTTTAAGTTTTCGTAATTATTCAGACGACGAGAAAAAAGGCGACTTCTCTTTCAATTAACCTGCTAGCACGGATGCCGCAATTGTCAATCCAGTGACAATGGGCGTCGACACATTGCGGCGCGGGAAGCGAGTATCCCACCCCCACGTATAATACCGCGCGGGTGATAAACGAACAGCTTCTCGACAACACAGTCGCTCGCCCGAGGCAAGCGTGCGCGAGCTCCGCGTGTGAGTGTACGTGCGTGAATGAAAAGAAAAGCGGGTGTGCGTGAATGAGAATGCCATTGAAAACAGGTACGACGTATTACGTGCTCGTAAATATATAGATATGTACAGATATGTACCTTGGCGGTGTCGGGATCGGGGCAAACGACGTGCTGATAATTGATATTGGTGTAGTCCACGCCGGAACAGATGGTCAGGCTCTTCTCCTCGAGCTGCTCGCCGTGCTTGGCCCACAGCTTGTCGTACAGCTTTGGGTCCTGCGTAACACGGCAAAAGATAGCGGCAGTGCACGGGCGCTTTTTTTCTCTCGGCAATCCCATTACCAAATGTAGGGTTGGAAAAATAGTGCGCGCGCGCCGAAGGTCCTATTGTTCCCGCGCGCCCTTGCGTGTATTACTGTTTTTTCCATTTTTTTCTTTTCTTTTTTGCAAAAATGCTTGAAATTTTATGTGGGCGGGCATTCAGAGGGTTTAAAAACACGGAAATCCATAAAAATGTGAAATACTGTACGAGTGACATATTACGCAAATTTCGGCGCAAACATTTTTATGACTAGTCCATTCATATGATCCACCGTTGTTGCTTCGAGAAATATGATTTCAAAAAGTTAATAGTCTTTTTTTATAAAATATAACAGTATTTAGTAAAGTTAAAATTTTCGCGAAGGCATGCAGCCGATTTTGAACTTATTAAATACGCGAAAATCTTCCGTCAAGCTTGGAACACTGACTCACATATATATTTAAACTTACAAACAGTGCAAATGTAAAAGTTGAAATAAATTGTTGACAAGTAAAACTTTTAGGTTACATTCCAGTTACTATACTTATACAAGATTTAAATATAAATCAGACAAATAAAACTCGGTAAGCTGATAGTGAAAATCATATAATTGTCTCTCTTTACTGCTTTAGACTAACTTTTAATAGGATATCTATGACTTTCTTGTAACAAAGTTTCTGTATTGATTTTCATACAAATTATTCTAACTATAGTTTTGTGTTAAACTACCGTTTCATTTTGTTTATAATATAAAATTTATTCAGTCTGAAGGAAATTGAAAAAAGGCAGAATAATTAAAAACAAAGACTGCTTTTACTTTCCCTTTTATAGTTATTCATTAAAATTTTTTCTTCCTTTTGTGAAAAAGTATCATTTCCGAGAATACTTCTACATACAAGGTTTTAATTTTTTATCAGGGCAACCGTTACCCGATTGAATTACCGAGAAAACAGAGCAGCCGCAATCTATCGTGTCCTTTTTCCGCCATAGCTACTCCCTGTTTCCCATCCTTTCAACATTTAATAGAGGCGCACTTCTAAGTAAATTATTTACCTTGGGCACGCCGCCGGCACGTATGTCGCTGACTTGACACAATTCGATGACGTCACCATCCTGCGAAAAAAATTTCCATTTAACAACGATAGAATTTAACATTTTTAACGGGGATAGTTGTCCCTACACTTCCCTTTCTTTTTAAATTCTTTAAACATTTCTTTGTATCAAATAGGTATCGACGTGTAGATCCTTTAATAAATATTTGTGAGCGTAAGTTATTAATACATCAAAATAATACTTTCCGTTTAATAATGACAATAGAAATATTTAATATCAAAATTATTTGTTTTTTTTTTTTTGTATTATTTGAATCATGAATCATTTACCCTGGTAGAAATTAGTCCATTAAAAATGGGAAGGAAAACAGAAACTGGCCATTAGAAATGGCTAGTTATTAGACAGATATGTAACGCTTTTTTTTATCAACTTCTCCCATTTTATGGAATGGCCCTAATCTGAAAATCTTTACATTAAAATTTCATAACAATTCAATCATATATTTTAAAACTTATACTTTTAAGAGATAGTTTACCGAGATATAAACAAAATTTAGTAATCTTTGTACTATTTACAGCTTTATTCTATAGGATATAAACCAAAATCGTTATTTTGACACGTGACTCTATCTCTCTTACTCATCGCCATAACAAATCGCTTGTTACTAGATTTATAATGGCTTCATCGACTAGCTATTTTGACTAGCATTAAAATGCCAAATTAATAGATAGTACAAAATTGTGACCATCTTTGCGGCCAATAAATGTGAAAAATAGGTTAAAAAAATCGTTACACTTATGGAAGAAAATTGGAGTCCATTTTTTTGCCATTTTGGATCAAACTAGCCATTTACTGCTCAAAAAATGATTTCAATTTCCACCAGGGTACGTATAAGCTGTAGTAGTGAGACTAATTATTAGTATTTCAAAAAATATATTTTCCATTTATTGTCCAGATTATAAAAATTTAAAATAACGGTGTTAATTTTATTCGATGAAATTTAACGCGAGCTGAAATAATTAGATGTAAAAGAGGCATTAAATTGATAACAAATTTTTTCTTCAAACAAATTTTTTTTTTCCTATTACAACTTTACATTGATTACGTAGTTTAATTTAAATATTGTAACGGCCCTGAATTATATAAACTGATTTTAATATAAATTTAAATAATTCTTTCATGCATTAAGATGTTAGTTTATATAGTAATTGATAGATAGCTTTTCCAAAAACAATAATAGAAATAAATTTTCAATACTTATTGTTGATTCCGAATTATATACAAATGGTCTTATCTTTTCTCTGTAGTATTGATGTATTGATCGACCAAGTAACGAATCATTTCCTTAACGAATAACTATGGGTAATTTGTTACGAAGAAGATTAATAGAAAATAGATCATTTCCAATACCAAATATATGCGTATATAGCTAAAATTTTATTTAATAAATACTCTATTTTTCTTCTTTAAACTTGAAATAATGTTATACAGTAATTTAATAACTTCCTGTCACAAATACCTTGGGTTTCTGAACCGCATTAACTATAATATTTAAAAATACAAATTTATAATTCGTCCAACTTTGAGACTTTTGCTATATTGATAAAATTTGATTTACATCAATGACATCAATGCTATGAAATTTCAGTGACTCAATATTTGTGTATAAAATAGAACACCTCGATTTATTATGAACTGTATACGAGCATTACAAAAATACTTCGTTAACAGATAAATGTCTATAAATCTTTCAGATAAAAACAGTAACATTCACATACGATGTCGCAAACCTTCATTTTTTTAGCTTCGATTTTTTTCATCTTCGAATAATTAGTTTTCCACAGAAATTGAAGGATGAGGTGATTGCTTTAACAAACGAGGGTGCGCGTCGCTATTCGTCTTACGGGATCAGTTTCGTTCTAGCGCGTCGTGCAGAATCGGGTCACTGGGTCAGATCTTCGATGTAAGATTGAGCAAGAAAGAATGAAAAAACGAGAAAAATAATTTCTGGAAAATACAGCCCGGGATTGTACGATTTAGTACCATGTTTTCATTTAATCAGCCTAGCGTGCGAAAAATGCAGGTTGATGGAGTGCTGCTTATTTTTTTTAGGAAGCTCTCTGATTTAACTCTCTTTAACTTTAAAAGGTTTTTTCAATTTCGGCGTTAAGGACGACCTTTTTAAATTTTCAAAGAGGCGTCCAATTTTCTCTTTTTGAAAGAAGTTGGTAACAAAAGGTGATATTAATTCTTAGGAAATATCCAAGATAACCGGGTTTTCGAGAGTTTCATCGAACTTTTCGTATAGCAAAGAAAGAAATACAAGAAACCCAATAAAGTTCCAACCACCGACGTAAGCAGCGCGACAATCAATCTAGTTTCATATTATATTAATTTTCGAATAAAAATTGCCGTAATAGCTGGTAAAAGTAGAACTAAAACGGTAAGTAAGCAAAAAATTACTGAAATTAAAATTATGTTGTTATTAGAAGTAGTTTCTGCTAAGCACTTAAGTAATCCTACTTCTACCGAACTGTCACGGTAATTTTAGCCGAGAAATGTTTTCCGCGTATAAAATTGAATTCTGCAGTTAAATTCATTTAAAACATTTTTAAATAATATTAATAGTAATAATATAGCTTGTCGTTCAAGCACAGCGATGGCGACACAAAAATAAGAGCAGACATCACTTTGCATACGTGTTTCGTATAGTATTTTTTAAAAAGCTATGAGAGCACTGCTCGCAAAGTAAATAGCTATAAAGTAAACTCTTTACGCACTGGCACGAGAAATAAGCACTTAGCGTACGCTAAAGAAATTCGACTTTTGGGCACTGAGTTACTGAAGAATTATGTTGTAAAGTCTTTTTAATGGTTAAACATTTTTTTCGTAAATTACATAATGTATATAAGTAGAAAAATGATGTTCGAAAAGAGAAAAAGTTTTGGTGATTACGGAAATTGGTCTTAATTTTTTGTCAATTTCCTCATATATACTTTGGATGCGTGTACCACAAAGGAGTTACTTTTTTTTAATTTCATGTAAAAAGTTTTAGAAAAAGTTTCTGAATTTATTTAAGTTTCATAAACAAGTTAAAAATAATTTATTAAATAAAAATTGCTATTTTGAACTGGTATTCAAGGTTATGAAGCTGGGATTTGAAAAAATTGCATACAGTTTTGTAATAGTTCGAACGTCCTAACTCTCGTTAAAAGTTCGTAAAAGCGCTTTTTAATGTGCTTTTCAAGTTGTAGCCTTGGTCCAATTTTTTAACAGTGTTCATGTCGTAAAACATTGGCAATACTAATCGAGCAAATTTTGAATTTTCCGTTTTAAAAGAGTACCAAGAAAGGTTCAAAGGAAGAGATTGCAAAAGTCCGCCACGAATCGTCAAGCACGAACGCGAAATTAACGAGACCCTTACATATCACTCACGAAAATTTGAATAATTTTAGAAATAAAATGAACTGTGGAAGTATATCAAAATTTGCATACTTATAAGTGCATGCGTGCGTGCGTGCGTGTGCGCGTGTGTGCGTGTGTGTATGTGTGTGTGTGTGTGTGTGTGTGACGGTTTTTGTTTATAAACGACGAGATCAGATCAATTTTTCTAAGTTTAAATATTTTTGTTTACGAATTTTTTAAAATCTCTTAAAGATTGTAGGTCTACATTCACTTACCGTTAAAAAAGGTAGTAGTCATATATTACACATACTATATGGGCAAACTATTGTCGATGTACCGGACATATACTGTCTTTGTCAATATATATTACCAACATCAACTGATAAGAATTTTTCCATCGGTCTTACAGTCTTACAAATTAAATTAAAATAATTAATATTTATGGCAGTCAGATTGCCCTTGTTTATAATCCCCTTGTTTATAGTCCCTGAGGAGGAGCCGGAACGGGCTCGAAACGTTGGGCAATTTGGTGGTGGGGGACAGTCAGATCGTCCTTTGCTAACAAAGTTTTTTCCAGGTTTTAATTAAGTTTTTATTTCAGATTATGCGGGGGTGATTATAAACAGGGGCAATCTGACTGCCATAAATATTAATTATTTTAATTTAATTTGTAAGACTGTAAGACCGATGGAAAAATTCTTATCAGTTGATAGTAAATTGCAGTCGACATAAGTAATATTTTTAATGATATTACCAACATATTGGCAATACTAATTTTTTTAAAGCGAGAGTATAGCAGAATGTTATAGATAGTATCAAACAACTTTTACATTGCCATGCGCGATTGATAAATATATATTTATTAACAATATCAAGTTATTATATCACTGATGGACTTATTATCAAAAATCTATAAAAATTTTTAGAAACTTTATTACATAAAAAACGTTGATTATGTAATTAATTAAGTAATAATTAAACCTTTTCATATTTTTTTTCAGATACATAGATAACATTTCTAAAAGCAATAATATACTATAGAGGAAATGCTTTGGCAAAGGTTTTACAATTTAAAGATTCAAATTTATCATTTACGATCGTTTTATCAAATTCAACCCTTAAACTATTATAGTAATAATATTATATAAAATTAATATTTTTAATTTTAATATTAGCGCAAATCATATGTAAAGATCTTTTAACCGCTAACAAACTGATCAAATTAATTCTTTTTCATATAGTGAACTGTGTCTTTTAGGTATAGATTACTCCAAAGAATAGTGAATTCATTTTAAACGCCACTCAAATATTGCACCATGTAGTAAAGTAATTAATTTACTGTCATCGACGTGAATGCGTAAATAAATCTAAAATCAATTAGCAAAACTTTATACAATAGTTTGAGCTCATATAAAACATAAATTGTATAGGCTGTATCATAGCGGTTTGAATAAGATTCACAACGCCTATAAATCTTAATACAGAACGTCACGAACCCACAGTTCCATCATCATTTTAAATCCGACGAACCGTCCTTCGCAGTTCGCCAGTTCTGAAATATCAGGTGCGAAATTCATAAAACAATTAACTTGACAAGCTAATTGTTACAGTCGGCGATGGCGCGCGGCATTCACTCACATCCCCCTTTAGCCTACATTCGAGCGCGCGTCGAGATTATGCCATTTCGCCCATGATTAATTCTCCGCGTGAATTAATCAACGTCGGGTCATAGCGATCCACCGGCCCCGACAAAGCTCCGCTCCATTCGCTCATTTACATTAATCACTATGCACATAAAAGCCAGGACGATACTTTAATTGATTCCCGAGCTCGAGGCTCGCGCCCGCGCGACCAGACGCGCGGGCCTTTTCCCTCCGCGCCTCGCCTCTTTTTCCACTTCAATTATTCAAGGCAAAACAATGGGCAAAATGCGCTCGTGCGGACGCTATAGCTTCGCGCACGCGATCGATCGCGAGGGAGAGAAGAGTGACTGTAGCGGGGGGTGGCGAAAGCCCCAGGGTGGCTTCGAATCCGGGCCGAGATATATGGCGCGCGTGCAAGCCAAGTGTCTTCTTCCGCCGATCCGAGGAAAAACAAAGGGGCGCGCGTGAGAGAAGGAGAGTATAATACAGGCCCGCGGTTTTTCGACTCGTTAGAGCGAGACAATGAGCTCATTGGGGGGGGGGGGCAAAGATGCGAAAAAATCTAGCCCTTTCGGCCTATATAGGCTTAGGGGAGCAATCAAGGGAAATACGCGTGGAAACGTGTGTATACTACACTGAAAAACCTTTGGTAAAACGGTTCGCCCGACAGAGACAGCTACTGTCTCAAATATGCGTAGTGCTACACGCTCTCGGTTTGGCACAGCTACGCTCCCAAAACGAGAGTGCCGCTCTTCCACAACGGTACAGCAGCGCACCTATCGTCATGGTAAAGCAGCAATTCGATTGCGCGAGAAAGCGGTTATACCTCTCTTTGGAAGTTTGGAAAAGAAGTTGTATACAACGCCTGCGAGTATAATTAATACATCACCGTTTGTTCTGAGCAGTTCTTTTATATATATAAGTTGTCGTTTAATCGCACGATGGACAACTTTTTTAAGAAGTTTCATGAATTAGAACATCTCTACCATTTGTTTTTGTGTATAAGTATTAGATCAATGTCAATATAACCTCTAAATATGGTGTTTGAATGTGCCCTTTATATTTTCTGTTATACATTATAATATTTTCGCTTTTTTGCGTTTTTTTTTCACTCTCTGACCAAAACTTTTATATTTCGCCTTTTTAACGAAATGGCTACATCTTCTAGAATTATTTTTAAAGTGATTTTTATACCAAGCAACAATAAAAAAAAAAATCGGTGTATCTATTTGTTAAAATATTGTTAATATTATTCATGCAAATATTAGGTCCACCTTTTATACTTTTGTTACAATAATCTATAAAAATGGTATTTGTTTCAATATATAAAATTATTTTTTAATGTGATTATAATTTTCGATCATTTAATTAAAAAGAGGATTTTTACTGTAAATATTTATACTAGTTATTTCGTTTTAAATAAAATTTTCGAATGATTCTAATAAACGTTATATAACTGATTACCGTTCGATTTCATTAAAAAAGATTTCTAGTAAATGTAGCAATTGTCCACTTAATTAGATATACCGCTTTCCCTTTCACGAGAGTGCGACGCTTCCGAATTTGGAAGTGGTTGTCTCCGCGTCTTTGGAGTAGAGGCACTCCCAAAACTGAGCGAGCCGCTTTGCCAAGAGCATGATAGCACTGCAGCGCCTCTACTGATGCAGCGGCGCACCTAAATGTTTTTCAGTGTAGGGATTTTAGGGATGCGAGACACTTATTGTCTGGAAATTATTTCTCTTAACTTTGCACGCGAGTCACTGAATTATTCAAATGACGGTGCACGCCTTCATGAATATATCAGCGGCAGAGAATCTAAACAACTAATTCATTATAATTTGCGTTAATGAGATTACAGAGGTACTTAATAATTAGAGAGCAGAACATAGAATACTACTATTATAATGTTAAAGGTGTGTTCAAAACATATGAAATTAAGAGTTTTTCCTTCTTGTTAATTTATGGTTTTATTTTCTATATCTATTCTTCGCCAAATATATTATTAAATTTCATTTATAATATACCCAATATTTTGTCTGGCCTCTTACATTTAGAAAGTCTCTCATTCACTTCCGAGTATATCAAAAACATTATCATTCTAAGGAAGGTCTTATATGTTACTCAACTCTTCTTCATAGTAGAAGAAAAAAGTAAGAAAACAAGAGTGACTCTGAAGGTAACTATTAATTTTACCATAAAGATATTATGCTTATATTACAGATAAAACCAGTTAAGAAAACATTTTAAAGTCCCTCGACGTACATTCAAATTTACGAAAAATAAAACGGACGGAAAAGTTATTGTAGGAGCGTAAGAGAGAAAATTTAATTTCAAAAGCGGGTCAAGCTCACTCCAATCAGTGGGAAATCGTCAGCGGAGCCAAACGACGCATTGAAGCCCGCTCGTGTGATCGTGCCCGCGTGGATAAATTAACGCTCCAAACCGACATACACAGACACGTGTATATCCATTCGCGCTCTTACCTTTCCCTCGCTCTGCCAGTAGATGAAGAAGCCATACTCGTCGACCTTGAACAGGCAGCTGAGCTCAATTTCCGTGTTGTCCTTCTCCTCGGTCCAGCGATCGAAGACGCATCCGGCGCGCAGCGCCTCTGGCACCTCTGTCTGCCAGCTGAACTCGAACCGCTTGGTCATCTTGGCCCGCGGGAATGTCTGCGTCTCCTGATCCGCCTGCCCTCGCCCGCTGCACTGCTCTGCCGCTGAAATCGGAAACGAGAGTGTCGGGTATTAAACGTCCAGTGCTGTTTATTCCTTTGCCAGTGAGGGACGGACGGGCGGCTTACGACTTTTTAAGCTACCTTTGCGCGGGGCTGGTAGCGAGTGGAGGATGGAAAAAGCCCGATAAGAAAAGTCGGAAGGGGACTGAGCCCGTGACGTGCGCGGCGACACATGTGCTTTGCCGAACAAGGTTGTGTAGGGCTCGGTGGGGTTGATGTAGTATTAAATTGATAAAATGCGCGTGGTTGTGAACAAATGCTCTCATAATTTTTAAAAAATATACAAGATTTATGGTTTCATGCAGATCAATGTTACAATTTTTCAAACGTCCAACAACTATCCATTACCCATGCATGCAAAATTAATATTCTTATTCATATTTAACTGCGAATAAGTCGCTATTGGAATTGGTGGTTGGAAACTTTTAACTAAATTAATTTAGATAATAGAATAAGTATAACTTTCAAGTTTAAAAGGGATTTACTGATTACTTTACTGAAATATACTCATTCAACGTTGGCCTATTTCTCAAATTTAGCAGTGTAATCTATGACTCCAATCAATTCAAATGTTAAAAAATCAGATATTTTAAATTGAAAAAGATTTATCGCTTAGTCCAAAAATAATAATTATTAAAAGTTTGAGGTTTGTCGATATTTTTAAATTAATCGGCTTTTACACACACACGCACGAAGATCATCATATCGGTGGCTTCCAGGAATAACCACTTATCGACACTTCGTGATTTCGAATAAATCGAGTTTTTAGTTTCGCATAGCGTTTTAAATCAAGACAAATGAGATTAAATGCAACACTGCATCTATGAATACTAATCTAAATAACATATTTATTAACATAGTAACTAGACCAAATAGCATTCATGTCTTAGAAAACGACTTTCACTTATACGGTTATTCCGGGAATAAACAAAAAAATCAGTGGAGTTATGTGGGTTTTCCGGTCGCAATAGCATTTATATTGTTTTTCCGTAACTATACGTGATCAATAAATATAAACTATCGCAAACGGGAGCTCGTAGAAGCTGTCGTTTTCGTGTGTAAGGGCAAATATGTGTACTCTTTCTGATACAACTACCTTGCTATGGGTACACTTACAAGAATAAGGACATCTGTCTCTCTTATTGGCAAAGTGGAGTTCTATCATTTCGTTTTTCCAGGATACTGGATGATAAAAAGTGGAGTTATATGATTTTTCCGAGAGTTACATTTCCGAGAATACTCTAAAAAAAGTGGAGTTATGTGTTTTTTCCGGGAGTTATTCTAATAAAATGGAGATATTTGCAGTTTAGTAATTTCTGTCATAACTAGCGTTAATTTGGCGCGCTACGCGCGCCCTCTCTTCGCTGTTTCTCGATTTCTTTCGAGTTTCAAAATCCTTAATATAAATTGAGCGATCGATATTCGTTCGGTTTTCGAGCGTTTTTGCGAGGTTCTTGAAATTTCGAATCGTTCTCGAAACTCGAAAGAAATCGGGAAGCAGCAAAGCGCGCCAAATTAACGCTAGTACCTCGCAAAAATACTCGAAAATCGAACGAATCTCGATCGCTCAATTTATATTAAGGATTACGTGATAGAGGACTGTTTGAAGATAAGAAATAAGGTATAAAACCTATTTTGAAAAACATGTCACTTACGTGGTTTTTCCTGGAAGCCACAGTTATATACATCATAATTTATGAAATAATCAAAATGCGCATGTTTATGATTTTTATGTACTACATAATAGCTAAATAAGGAATTCCATCTAGAATCACCATGAAATTATCGAGGACTGCGGACAAATAGCCTTAATTAGAACCGCTCTCATTGAAGCTCACTTGAATATGATTCCACTTAACATCTAAGTCTAAGAAGGATATAAATAATTTGATAGTAGTATGTAAACACATGCTTTATGTCTTGATTCACAGAGGAAGTTAGGATACTTGATTGTGATTATTGACTGCGGCACTCACTATTACACTGTTTGAATGTTTCAGGAGAATCTGCCGACCTCTCAGAAGGAAAATTGAAAATAATTTTTTTACTTAGAAAAATCAATATAGATTATTTCCAAATATTAGGTTATTAGTTATAATATTTCGTAATTTAGTAACTGCACTTTAAAACTTTACGTTAAGGTGATGCGATGCCTATGCTATTACTCAAAATTGGGTTCCCGTTTTTCTCATTCAATTTTCAATTTTAAGAAAAAAACTGATACGTTGTAGTTCTTTATTACACTTAAAACATGTCAAAGAGTTTTTTTCAAAAAGTTTAAAATTTAAGGAGAAAAACGGGAACCCAGAATTGAGTAATTGCGTATGACGGTAATGATACATATATAATTATGTAAAAAAAGCTTCCTGTTGTACAGCAAACAGAATATGATATAATAGAATTTTCTCATGAAACCGAGTTGGTATTACTAAATGGACAAGCAAACATATTTTGCAGTCATATACAGTGTAAAATGCATTATATTTTTAACACGGATGCCTTTCTATTCTTCACGCTAGTTATTTTATATAATTCTAAAAAAATGTATTTTATATTATATAAATCATATAATATAAACAAATAATATGAAGAAGACCGAATAAATTAAACATATGTATATATTGTACTACTGGAACCTTGAATAAATAACAATAAACTTCTGACTGATTATCGTGATGACTCTATTTCTACTGTTGACTGTTTTTAAGTTTTTTTGGATTAGTTTGTACGTGCAATATTTTATTTCTAAAAGCCAACTTGATGTAGGTATATAAGTAAATATAAGCTAATATAGGCATGTAACAAAGTTTTTATTTTCCTTTGCACATATACATCTTCTTTTATTTATGGGTGACGACACTGCAATTTATCTTGTGCTGTCAGTGTAAAGTATTATTAATTTATAAAATATTATAGCTAAGAAACCTAACTTTCCCCATCAATCAAATGAATTGATATGTTGCAAGTATGTACATCATTGACAAAACTGTATTATGCAGTATTTTATATATACAATATTTGATGTATTACATACGAAAAGTTGTGCTCGCAAATATTATTGAAATGAGTAAATAATTTAATTTAACGGTATCGTTAATACTGAAACCAATATTTTAAATTAAAAAAAAAAAAAAGAAAAAAAAAACAGAAATTTTGAAGCAATTGAAATACTAGTGTACTTTTCTAGAAATTTCCTGTACGCACAACCGTAATCATTCGCACAAATACATATTCCAATTAAAATAAGAGATTTCGTTCGATAAACCGTATTTATGTACAAAAAATTCCTGAACTGCTTATCCATTGAAAAAACCCTGGTAGAAATCGTCTATTTTTCTCCTATTTGTGAAACGATTTTTCTCCCATTTTCTAGCCATTTTCTAGCGATTTCGGTCAACTCGCCATTAAATGGTTAGAAAATGGGAGAAAAATCGTTTCACAAATGGGTGAAAAATGGACGATTTCCAGTACTTAACTACATACTTACAATGTAAACAAACATTTTATTAAAATTATGAATTTTTTACGTTTTAGATTCTTACAATTTTTCTAATAAATCGTACGTATTCTCCTATATAATTTCACACAACTTCGTTCCAATTAAAAATCAGTATTTGCTCATCAAAATATCAATCAACAAAGAAAAACAGGAACACTCTTGCAAATCTGTATACCCAACAAGAAAAAACGCCGGAGTATATCCACAAATCCGACGTAAACCTTGCGAAAGTTCACTTTTTTCCATAAAAACTCCATGCGCGTGCGTAGGCAAAGTAGAGAGAGAGAGAGAGAGAGAGAGAGAGAGAGAGAGAGAGAGAGAGAGAGAGAGAGAGAGAGAGAGAGAGAGAGAGAGAGAGAGAGAGAGAGAGAGAGAGAGAGAGAGAGAGAGAGAGAGAGAGAGAGAGAGAGAGGTGGATAGCGGAATGGAAAAATCGCATTATGCATTTGTCCGATTTGCGCGTGCAGGTGCTGACACAGTTTGCGCGAGCTGACGAGTCGCGCGATCAGCTCGGCCGTGATCCGCTTATCTCGCCGTCTACTGCCGCTGCTGCCTCCGGTCTTTAGCGTGTCGCCCGTCGAGAGGAGATTAGAGCGGGAACGGGGGAATCGACATATTTTGCGGAGATTGATTTATACGATTTCACACAAAAATTTGCGTATTTATAGGAATAATCTCTGAGTATTATTAAATCTATTTTGAGTATAACATAATGTTTTCCTTCATATTTTAGTAAATAGAGAGTTACAAAAACTAAGAATAAATGTTTAAATCATTTTTGTAAAAATAGATGTGAATGTAGGTAATTCAGTTTACTTTTTATCTAGTTAGAGGGAAATTCAGAAGTTATATTCCCGGTATCATTTCTTGCTGAAAAATTCAATGTACAAGAAATACTTTAAATTCATACTCCTCGAGAATTTCTAGAGAATATTTTGAATATGTATACTAATACCAGTATTTTCTATTAAAGGCACATTTTTAGCTCTAAATTTAAATGTTTTATTAAATTGAATTCAAAATTATAGACTTTTATTAACTTATTCAAAAATATAACTCTAGTTTATTAAACGAAATTAATTTGATTTATAGCTATATATAATATTAAATTTAGTTAAGGTTTTAATTAACAATCAATTGAATAAATATTTGTTAAATGACAAATAGCCAAATTCAATTAACCCTTAATTAAAGTGAAAATCAACATACTATAAACGTCACATGAAAAATGAATAGAAGTGTTCGCCTACATTTGTGATCGGTTTACCTTTAATTTATCAGTAAAATGAAATATTATGTAAGAAGTTTACAATAATTAATAATATTTATAACACTTGTATCAGTACGTGTTTCTTAAATTTCCTCATAAACCTTTTTTAAGAATTAGCATACGTCAGATTTCCGGGTACGCGTAAAAGGCTTTTTTGTTTTGAGCAGATTTTTGTCAGTAGTAGAAAATACAAAGCTTTTTTAAATGTAAATGTTAGTAGATATTTTGAGACAAGAACAATTTCTTTACGAAATCAATAGTGACATTAAGAAACATTTTTCTATAGGATTTGATACGCATCGCTAAACATACTCGAATCAAGCAGAGCGTATAATGCGCTAAAGCATAGAATAAGAAGAAATTTTATATACATTTTCATGCAAGAGCTTTGTAAGGTATTGTCGTTTATAACAACATTTTCGTGAAAACAAATTTTAAAAATCGTAAAAAATACCAGAAGAAAAAGTAATTTCCCCTCTGACAACCCTCAGTTTTATAAGCCAAAGTTGTACTACCGAAAAAAACAAGGGGCACTGCATGCAAAGTATACTGGCGATAGTAGAAAAACGAGCGAACAGTGACTGTCGCCTCGGCCCCGATGCGTATGCGAGCGAGCGCGCATTCCTAAAGTATCCCCTAACAGGCTTGCGCGTCTGGGCGCCTAATCGGCCATTAACCTACACGCCTTCGGCGCAGCACGAATACAACCCCGCGCGCACACACACACACATATACGCAGCTTGACACACCGAAGAGGGATTACGGCCAGCCGCGAGGAATTCCGATAAAAGAGTACACGCCGCGATGACTTGCCCCGCCTGTGCGGGGAAAAAAGAAAGATGCCGGCTACACCTTTTTCCCCCTTTTTTCCGCTCGCCGTGCCTGTATGTGTGTCTGGGTTTATGCGAGAACACGGAGTCGACGTACGAGGGTGACGGCGCACCAACGTTGACGCCGATAACTTGCCCAACATTACATTCTCAGCCCATATAAATGACGCTTTTAACGGAGTAATTCTTTTCCATCCTCCCAAGAAATATTTGTTTTTTTTTCGGAACGAGAAGGGAAGAAAGAAGAAAACAACTTCGCCGTGTTTGCTTAAGAGAGCCAACGTTTCGTATTTCTATTGATTTGGGTAACGCTTACTTCCATGAAACGTTTATACAAAATGAGCCGATTTTTAATATGAAACCTGATCAAGTGGCAGACAGTCTTAAGTCATTTATCCACAGAAACACTTATTTGTTGTTATTTCTATGCGGAATTGTTATTTTTGGCGAGCGAACGTCGATCGAATGAATATTAACGAAGAAGACGTTCCGATGATGTTCGAGTGCCTCAGGGCTGTCGCTGTGAAGATATTCAACGTTAAGATGATGCTGTTCGCCAACAATGTCGCTTCCTTAAGAATTATGCCGAAGCTACGTAACATTTTATATTATGTACATCAATACAAAGTATAATATCTTAAACAAACTAGATGTCTTGCAAAACTCAGTACTGCGCATTTACCAAGTTGGTTGCGTATCACATTGATGAACGTCTTACACCAGCTTGCCGAAATCCCCATCTTGTAGCTGGGTAGAAAGTATAACGCCAAAAAGTTGATATATACATAGAGCCTCCTCAAACTTGAACAGCTTGATTATCTTAAAATTATTATAACCTACCTAACATTAAAAAATTCTATCAGAATCAGCAGGTATGGC
This sequence comes from Torymus aiolomorphi, assembly GCA_036365515.1. Classification (NCBI taxonomy): domain Eukaryota; kingdom Metazoa; phylum Arthropoda; class Insecta; order Hymenoptera; family Torymidae; genus Torymus; species Torymus aiolomorphi. The sequence continues at coordinate 52,758,145 of CM070874.1, read as the reverse complement.
TTATTCTTTGACTCATGTGCAGAGGAATCTCAGATTTTTTCAAGAATAATTAATTTTAGTTCTTTACCGACATTTTCTCATACAAAGGTTTATTTCTAGAAGATTTATGTAATGGTCATGAGAGAAAATCGTTAAATGCTCATAACGGGCAACCAGATTACAAAAACTTACATCATCTTCCCCTATAACAGAACACCTCATCTCATTCACAAACGGCGCTTCTAAGAAGGAGAGAAGAAAGGGTTTGTATATTTATTCACAATCTCGAAACATCCATTTCGATAAGACTTTCCAACAATTTTTCTATCTTCCCATGCGAAATCTTTGCTAGGATATAGAAAGCCCTAGATTTCCTAATTACCAATTGATTCGATTCAATCATTTTCATATACTCATTATCTGATGTTCGTTTCCTTTGAAACAATGGTTTCAATTCATCTACCTATGAATTCATTGGTTACATCAGACAGAGAATTTCAGAAATTGTAGAACATAAAATTGACCTCAGAATCTACTGAATTCCAGAAACATCGTGGGTAACGTACTTAAACACACAATACTCCACTTCCAGAGATTATATTCCAAACCTTAAAATTCATTTAATTCTCCAGATGTCAGATTATATAGATAACTGTTATATAATTCGCTCAAAGGTCGTAATTTTCTTCGTTATGCAAACTTTTCCCTACACCCATGGTTGCAGCTAGAGGAGACAGATATACTTTATAAACAGAATACGAAGTGGTACAGTAAAACTTCTAGTGCAAAGAAAGGATGCACTCGGTGATCACTTGATTTGGGGATGGTTCTCTGGATCAAGGATCCCCCTGTTGAGAGACCGCACTACCGTGGAGATTAATCCAGGCTTGAAAACTCCCCAGGCAATGACGATGTCCTTCAAGACAGGGGCCCTTATTATGGATTTTATCATTAATGCCTCTTTATTAATATAAGCCTGATATTGTCAGAGATCCTATTCACATTATTCATCACATAGCAATCATAATTTAACTAAAAATTGCTCTTTCCCAATTTACAAGAAGATCCTCAAATTCATCTTCATGATTTTCAAGTGGATTCGACAAGACGTTCCCTGTGAATGGGTATGTGGCCGTGGTGACATCACCCCAAGAAAAAAAGGAACAAAATCACGCTATGCAAAGAAGCAAGAAATAAACTTAAATGACGTAAATGACTACCAATAAATAATTTAGTTTTGAAATCAATTTAAAAAAAAACATCAAATCTCCTACAGACACTGATTTGCTTCTCATGTGTTTAGGGTAGCGGTGGGGGTTACTGCATGGTTAACATAACCTCTCAGATGTTTAGTCGAGTATAATCGTACAATGAACAATACGTTGAGCATTTAAATCATTTTATTAATTAGAACACATATTTTGATCGATTAAAGTTTTACTCAAAATTAACCATAAACATTTAAATATCAATACGAACTTTGGGTGATGCATGCGGCAATTACTGACATGCCATAAGAACACGGCTTTTGATTACTGTGCCTCGGTTACCGGTTAAAAGATAGGGCACAGTAATCCGAAAGGGCACAGTAACTCCCAGATCTACCCTAGTTGCTACCAGAAATCCTTTATTTAAGGTGAAGCTTAACCAAAATCCGCTGTTATAGGGTATATAATATATCACCTTTCTTATCACTTGTAAATAAAAAAAGAGTAAGAATGTCGATATTTTCTACGTAAACGAAGTACACACGTAATTCTGCAGTTTTTAGTTTTACATTATTATATTTGTGTTTTAAATTTTTTCCTGGAAGTTATATTTTACAATGACATTACTATAATAATGATAAATTTGAACAAGTGCAAACTACATATTCTACTTTATTTTACATAAATTAAATCAAAATATGATTAAACGCAACTATCTAAAAGCTTTTTTCGTATACAAGTTTCAAGTATTTATTTTTATCACAAACACAAAAACAATTTGTAATTTCAATTGAATTATCAATCAACCGAAGAATCAGGTAAATAGATTAAAAGCTAATCGTATGACTGGAAACCCACAAGTTTTCTAAGAAACCTGCATTCTACTTCGAACACTTTCAAATGCTATGTTTTTTCCTTTAAAAAAAAACTTATAAATGACGATATATGTTTAATTTTTGTAGAAAGACATAGCATTATCTTCCAACAACCAACATTCTTAAAAAATAATACTTAAAAAAAATTCTTAAAAATATAATTTTTCTCTTAAAATTCGTCCCCATATATTTATTTCAGTTTGCTTTAGAAAAGCGCTCCGAAGGCAAGTATAGAAGAAGCCTGAAGGAGCGACCCGTACTACATATACATTGAAATACCTGACCGAGAATTTCAAATATTTACTGCAATTTTCAATCGCTTTTTAATTAATACTTTTTAAATTATCAATACTTATACGCTTGCAACATTACAAAATTTTGAATTAGGAATATTGCGTAAATATTGCTCATTCAAGAAAAGTAATTACATAACAATTTCATTTAAAGTACAAAAAATTAAGCATAAAAACTAATGGTTTGTTTAGATAAAATTACTAAATAATGACTACTTTATAAGTAATAAATAAACTTCGCATTCTAATCATATCAGTGGCTTCAAATAAGCAAATCAAAACTTCAATAAATAACGATAATGATAAATAACGAAATGGCAAGGACCGTGTTACTCGAAAATAAAATAGATATTATCTTTCCCATTGTGGTGCAAAACAAGAACTTCTCATGTATATAGTATAAACGTTCACTGAAGAATAGAAATTTACTGAATGCAGAATGAAAACAATTTATTATTATGTACATGCACTCAATTCAATTCTAAGGGAATTATTTGTAATCGTTGTCTATAAATTATATTGAATGCAATTTTGCTAGACAACGATTACAAATAATTCCCTTAGAATTGAATTGAGTGCATGTACAGAATAATAAATTGTTTTCATTCTGCATTCAGTAAATTTCTATTCTTCAGTGAACGTTTATACTATATACATGAGAACTATAAATTATATTGAATGCAATTTTGCTAGTTTTACATTTTGTTACAAAAGTTTCATACAAAAATACCTTGTATGCTTTAGATCTCGAATATAAGCAATTTTAATTTGAACATGAAATTCTGACGTAAGCTAAAGCTATTGTTACACAAGAAGTTCATGCTAATAATTTGCCAAATTGCTTTTTCTTAAAGCCACGGGACGTTACGTAAGATTCTTTTGTCGATAGGAAACCGATCATTCAAAACGACGACTTTGAAAGCACTCCATCCGTGAAAACAAATGATATTGAACGTGAAAATGACAAAGGGAAGAAACGTTTGAAAAGTTTAAATTAATATTCCGATCCGATCATCGAGTTATTCCTTTGCGAGGCCGTATTATACCCTTCAGCGCTTATCATTATTAATTCTTGCAAACATATACACAAGCGCGCATATTTATATAATTTTTTTTTTTTATCAAGACATGTACAATTATACGATAACAAATGTTGTTGCTATCTAAAATACATAATTAATGAAACTTTTTATAATAATATAATGATATGGTATAATAGTATAGTTGTCAATGTTTTCCATTATCCATTATCTATTGACTAATGTCTGGCGTTATATACGCTGATACGGAGCAACGTGAATCCATACATGAACATAGCTTCACAAAGCTATAAACCTTTGCGCGCCGGTAAGTCCAGCATAGTACGATCTAGCCTCGTATTATAACCTATCCAATGAAATCCCACGAGCCAATGAAATTGAGAATTTCACAAGAAAATCGAAGCGTTTGCCGAAGACTGTTTGAGAGTCTAGAATAAATAAAATATAAAATAATATAGAATATGAAAATTTTCTCTCGCATTGTGTGGATTAATCTTCTAACTTGAACATAGACGCACACACACAAATTAGGACTGGCCATATCCCACGGATAGGTTATTTATACTTTTTATGATGTAAGCCTGCAAAACTTTCTCAAAGAATTATCCAGAAGGAGACGTAAGTATAAGAGCCACCTTTGACGCCACAAGGGAGAAACTCGAGATTAATTGAAATAATTCTTGCGAGTCTCGAGATAAAATTGAATGCCTGGTCCTAATTTTCGATGAAGCGAAAGGAATGGCGCGCTGTTGCTCCGCGGGGACTCGTTTTCGTTCGATATTTTGCGCCTTGAATTACGCGAGTGTTGCGCAGCTTGTAACGCAACGGAAGTGTAATGAGATTTCCGAGTTATATTACGAAGGCTCCTATTAAATTGAAAACTCAATTTTGTAGACTAACTGAAATATTATGTTGTTTCGTAATAATCCATTTGATCTCGAAATTTTCAATTTGTATGATTAACCGAATTATTTTACCATCTAGGTCAAGAAGAATTTCCGTTTATCTTTCAAAATAATAAAAATATTGTGTTTCTCATCGTCGATAACGTTAGAAACGTAGTTTAGCTACGTTTTTTATTAAAGTTTATATTAAAATTTATTAATAATAAAAGTACGTGAATTTAATATACCTATATCGAAAATTATTGCGTATAAATCAATTTATATATTATAAATTTAACGATATCACGATCACAATGTTCATATTATATTTGATCTGAATTTATAATGGGATCTTACAGTATTTTATAAACGTTTTCTAGATAAAAATAATATACTAATAAAATGATAGAAGGAAATTTCGCAGTACTGGACAGCGGATAGTACCGGCCATTAACTGTTTTTCGTTGTTTCTAGTAATATATTTAACAAAATTGGATAACTGCGGTTACCTGTACAGAATATTATAAGAGTTGATTAATATGATAAAAAAATAATTTTTTTGAATTTCTCTGTGTTTTTTAAATCTTAAAAATCTCTTATCTAAAATATCTCCGCGTCAATGTAACCATTCATTTTCCCGAGCTACTATATGATCGCTTAAACAAAATAATGCTTTTTTGATCAATATTGATCACTGACTGAGAAATAGATATGTATATAATTCATGGTAACTAAATAACTATTGCTTTTCTTTTCCCTTACGTAAAAAATAAGTAAAAATTCTTAAATTTTATTGTGTTTATTAAGCAAATATTGTATAGATAAGTAATTTTACTGTTTCAATTTTCGATAATGTTAAATAAAGTTTTAATATTTTTTAATAAATTTTATACACTAGTCATCTCTAAGCGCGCTTCGCACGCCGTAATTTTAGCAACACTTCGCGCCACTTTTGTTTTTGTAACCTAGCATTACTCCCACCAACCAAATCACGAATAAATTGATATCATAACAAATATTTAAGAATTGCAAAAAACCACTATTCTACTTTGTTAAACAATTTTGTGAATAGAATTTTGAAAAAAAAAATAATTTTCATTTTTGACAGTAGTTAGTTCAAAGATCATTTTCTTTTTTTTAAACTTAATTTTGAGTAAAATGTATGGCCAGAAAAACTATGAGCGTTAATACCAGACAACTTTTTACGCGTACTATGGCATAGTCATATTATCAAAAATGCATGCGTATAAATTACTTGTGTAATATAACTTAACTAATCACTTCTTTTTAATTATAAACCATTTTGGGATTTGAATGGCAAAAATACATTGGTATGGCCAGTTATTAGTTAATAAAAAAAAAAAAAAAAAAATGTAAAAAAATTTCCTGACTCAATTATTGAGAAAAAGTTCAAAAAAGTATTCGGAATATAAAAAATGTTAGAACTTTATTTTTAACCAATTATATGTCAAATTGTGGAAACTACTATCGGAATTCAGTAATAATTTTTCATGTAAATATAAAATTTTTAAAAAATCTTATAGACAGTCAGTCGCTATAAACGGTTTTTCGCTGGCATTCATTACTGACTCATAAAAGTTTTTTAAAAGCAAAAAAAATATGTAAAGGAAGCTCTAAAAACTTTAATTATCTTAAATAAGAAAAAAAGCATGCAACTGCGTAGTATTTTACTCTTTCTGTGTCTCTCCGCCTCTCTGCTACGCTTTTATGTGCCCAGGCGATGCTAAAGTCCAAAGAGCCGTGGTTTAGCTCGAGGATTAAAGATGAAGCTACAGAGAAACCCTTTCCTAGTTTACGCCTGCTTTTTTATAATCCGCGTACCTACGCTTAAATCATTCTAATTACAGGTAAAAGATATAAGAAAACGAAAGTTATTTTAGACTAACAATAGTTTAATTTTGTTATCATTATTAATATCTCAGCATCAAAAAAGTACAGGATAAATACACATTTTTAAAGATATGTATAATTTATTTTTGATATATTAGCATTTTTTATGTTTTTCTAGCGGAAACTTAAAAAGAAAGGAATTTAATTTTAATAATTCTTTTATTGCTTTGTCAAAACGAAGTTTTGAAACCATAAAAAACATTGAGACAAATAATGCTTAGAAACTCATTTTAAGACTATTGTCGCAAAAATCTGCGATTTTGACTAAAATTGTTTTCGCAATAGTATTCACATTTTCACACCCGGAAAGAGACTAGAACCCCTGTTCTACATTGAAGTACAACTTTTCAATCACCTGCACTTGACACGTACTTTATGGTTTGCTGATGCCACAAACAGCCCACCCAAAAACTATACGCTAGAAAACTTATATGTTTATATAAGACTATTAGTTATGAACTAAAAACTGCAGTCAATACAAATTTAAATTTAATTAATTATTTTACGTTAAATTATGAAATATTTAACCAAATAAATGCAATTACACTGAATTTCTGTACAATACATAATTTTGACTTTATTTTTACGTCCTCTTTTAAAGAGTTCATTACTAAAACTAAATATAAATAAAATTCTAAAAGTGGCACGTTAACTGAATGAATTTGTCAATTTTTCACTGTAATTTTAAAGATTCAATTGCCTTTTATGCGACTAATTGCACTCTTCAATGAAACCGAAGAAAAGTCAGAAATACAATAGAAACTACAAAGATGAAACGTCAAGTTTCTTCGAAACGCAACTTTTCATGAAACTTTTCGTGAAACTGCATATCAAAATTTTACTTCCACTGCCATGCAACCACCTGCGTTGTGACCTTGTTACAGAAAAGACAAAAAGATCATCATCCGCTTGCTCTAACGAACTTGCACACATAATACAGCCACTATAATCTGCCTACTTATCCTGCTAGTTATAATTAAGTACTGCAGATCTGTTGGCGGCGAGGGGGGTAAATAGAAGTTAGAAAAAAGTGCTTAGCTTCATCAAACATAATTTATTGAAACAAGATGAAAAATTAAGTCTAGAGTTAGTATTAAATTCATATACTAACATCCAAAATTAATTAAAAATATATAAATTAAAATTTTTAGTTGCTACAAGCTAGCATCCTACGAAACAGAGCCTCTCGAAAGAACCGCCGGGCTAGAGTTTTTCACCCCGGTAGTGTTATTGTAATCTGCGAGGCGTGCGACAAATGAGCTTTAATGTGACTGCCTGTGCATTCACGTGTGCGTTCATAGGAGGAAGAGGAGGAGGTGAAGTCAAGGTCTCAGCGGCAAACGTCCACTTGCGCGTGTGCATTAACACAGTTGGGCAATCTACTTGAGAATGCGATGCCTACCATGCGCGAGCTCTTGTTTAGTAGTGCGTTGAAGATGTTTTTTAAAAAGGTTTATCCGATTCTTCAATTTTAAGGTAATTACTCGAAATGTCCGCTCAATTTAAAAGGCAATAATAGCTACACAATCCTTAATCCGGCACTTTTTGAGACATCAACTCACATTTACATTTTTGTATTTGCCTACAAAAAGAATATGCCGTTAATACTTAAGGTAGTAATCTGAATATCAAATCGGAATTCTAGAGAGCTAAGCTTTACTGCTTTCGTGATATGATAGTTCAAGATATATCAATCCAGTGGGTGTGTTTCCACTGTATATATCGACGGTTGGTTGGAAAAATGTGTCACTCAAAATTTTTATTTTAAAAACTGCCATTTAAAATTTTGAAATAGCAAAATTCACAGTGAAATAAATGACACCTTTTAAAAACAAAACTTGGAATCGACGCCTTTTAAAGCAAAAATTTGAAATGACATCTTTTTGTAGTCAACCGCCAATGTGCGAACACGTATTTGCAGGAGGAATAACTGTGACACTCTAGAATATCTCAGAAGATATATATATATATCAATAAAAATAAATGGTTGGTGAAAATGCGAAACATTTGCAGAAATCTGTCAAAAGTTTGGAGTATGATAAAAGATGACCTAGTTTATTTTCTATTCTGAGCTTGTTGGTCAGATTGCATTTATGAATTTTGTGGAATCACCTAAAGTCCTGGTCCAGGTGTCTGTTATATTATAGAAATAAATTTTGAATCATAATTGACAGCAAAAACAGGCTGGGAACTAAAAATAAATAAGATGACTAGAAAATTTATTGATTACGATAAAACACTTTTTGAGTATTCAGTATTTTCACTTGATGTGCAGGAAATAGAAATGCATAGATATGAAAAATTTGTATTAAATTTTTTACACACCTAAAATAGAAGTAAAAAATATAAAGAAAAAAATGCATTTACAATATTCTTCCAGCAGATATATTAACCTCTATAGAGGGTCGGAATTTAAGATTCCAGAACGTCCTTGAGAAGGGCCTAAATTTATATCTTATATAATGTATTAACTACGTATAAAATCCTCTCATGGCTCGAGCCGATATATCGGCTCACTGGCCCGAAAGGGTAAAGAAAAAAATTTCGGATACTGAATTTAGCAATAAGGGACTACTTAGAGGGTTTAAGGGATGCCAAACACGATGATAATGTTGAATTTCAAAATATGTTATACCTATCACCTTTATTACAACAAAAAGCAATAAAGTGCTCGGTTTTCTCGTCTCTCCTTTATCATAACCCAGAGCTAATGATGTGAACGTAGCTAGCTAGTTGCGTAGGTGTGTGATTTAATATATCTGAGCATACATGAGGAAATCCATAATTTGTCCGCACTTAAAGAGTTAAAAAAATAAAAAAAAAAATTTGGAGGCACACCTCTGAAAAAAAATTTGTCTCGTTCTGTATGTTATAAAATAGACGAGAAAATTTTAGAATACTCGAAAATGGTCTTGTGTCACGGTTTTAAAAAATACTGAAAAATGGAGAAAAAGCAGTTCTGATGATTAGTCAATAGCGAACTCTTAGATGACAATAAAAAATTTCACAAAAAGCGATTAAAGTAGGAGAATAGAGCTTTAATTTAAGCTAAAGATCGTTAAAATTCGTCGGTTCTGTACAAAGTTACGTGCGTTTAAAATCGTCAAAAATGACCAAAAATTAGCAATTTTTCTCGAATCCACGTAATTCTTGAAAAATCGCTCATTTTTGGTTATTTTTGGCGATTTTCAAATGCACGTAACTTTGCACAAAACCGGCGAATTTTAACGATTTTTAACTTAAATTAAAGCTCTATTCTTCTACTTTAACCACTTTTTTCTGAAATATTTGTTGTCACCTTAAGAGCTCGCTATAGGCTAATCATCAGAACTGCTTTTTGTCCATTTTTCAGTATTTTTTAAAACCGTGTCACAAGATCATTATCGAGTGTTCAAAAAATTTCTCGTCTATTTTATAACCTACAGAACGAGAAAATTTTTTTTCAGAGGTGTACCTCCATTTTTTTTTTAATTTTTTGAACCCTCTAAATCTGGACGCAAATTATACATGTGTTGCTTACGCTAAATAATGATTCTCCTTCGGAGCCGATATATCGGCTTTCCGACCCTCTAAAGGTTAAAAAAAAATATTTATTTATTAATAATACCTACTTTGGCAAATTTATTACTGACGCTATCTATAAAGCAACGAGACTATTGTTACATTCCTCCTTCTTTTAGATTTCACAATCGTTGAAATTTCATGAAAATAATGTTCTTATATATGGTGAACCAAATTTTTGTCGATCTCGTTGCATACGAGAATTGTTTTCACCAAATAAACAAATAAATACACAAAATTAAACGATAGTATAAGCGCAAACGCGATCAACTCTTACGGGTTACGCTCCTTGCAATAATACACCGCGTATACTTAGGGTAATTAATGGGTTTACGAGCGATCGTCCAATGCGTTCACTCGCGCGCCGAAGACGAACTTCTCGCCGCGTGATCGACGAGTGATTATTGCGTAACGTGTTTACATGCCCGCGAGCTAAAATACACATGTAGAAGGACCACTGCGCGCATTCCGTAAAAGTTGCACGATCGATCGAATTTACGTTCGCGTGCGCGCTCTTTGACTGAAAATACAGAGTGAATGCAGCGCCGCTGGGAGCGATTGTTTCGCATTCTGTGGCCCTCCCATGAGGTTCAAACGGGAATGCGAAGGGCATGGCTGCTTTAAAAAAAAAGAGCGTTCACGGGTTCTTTAGCTTGGAAAAGGCTACTATGTTGCTCGAATAGTTCTTGTTGAGTAGGAGATAAATTGTTCTAACGGCGATTATTGTATGCTGGAACAAGTTTCCGATGAAAGAGGCTCGGAATCGTTAAATTTTCATTATTGATGAAACTGCTTGAATATACCTGCGAATAAAAGCACGCAGAAGACTCTTGACATACTTGACTCATTGTGAGAGGAACGAAATTCATTTTGACGTATGATGTTGAAAATTTTTCGATTTTCAATAATGAAATAATACACAATTAAGAGAGTAAAATATTGGTTATTACATAAGAACATTGGAAACGAGTGCGCGATATTAAACTTAATAAAGGCTGTTACAATCATTACTGCGGTGGATTAACATAATACAATTATGTCTAATTTTCATTCACGATGTGCAAGAAGTTTAATTCGAAAATTTTTTATACCATATGGAATTCAAATGAGGCATGTAAATCAGCTGATCGAAAGCACGTTTTGACAAATTCATGACTCTTCAAGAAGTGTATTTTTAGATTTTTTATACAGCCAATAATAAAAAATGTACATCGATCGTATGTCTAATCAATGATAGAATAACTAATCTAAGTAAATTTTTCTTCGTACATAAAATTAGTTTCGGTCGTGTTACGTGTAATCAGACAATAGTCATGCTAATTTTCCAGAAAAACTCTACTGTCATTACTTCAGGATACGAACGATGTAACGTAAAATAGAAACCTCCGACTTTCTATCCTCCTATGATGATCTATACGCCTTTAATAAATGTATTTTATAAAGAATATAGATATCAAAATATCGATTTAATTATTAATATAAAGTGTAGCAAAAATGCTTTTTTCTTCATTAAAATTACTTATACGTAATAATAAGTATTCAAAGTAATGTACCACCCACTGATATTTAAATATATATTCAAAAAGGAATATTTTAAAATAATGGCCAATCTTGAAAACCCAATGACCTGCATGTCATGCTCGAGCCGCAGTCACATATCGACGCGAGACATCCGCGCAACTAGCGTTCCACGTCCCGTCCGCGTATATCAGGGAACATTATCTTAATGAGCGAGCTCAAAATTACTAATATAACAGCGACGGCGTCGCAGCGAGCTCGCGCCTACAAAATGAAATCCACGAGCTGCACGCAATCTTTTATGAGCTTCTCGTCTAGTTGGCGCAATTCGATGATTATATTATCCACAGTCAATTGTCACCATCAATTCATTTTCTGCGAGCGGCACTTTGGCGCGATGCTGTCTCTGATTATCGGGAGGCTACGCGCATGTGTGTGTGGGCAGCAACTGGTCGATGAATTTCACGCCTCGATACGGGGGATATATTATTGAAATGAGGTATTTTCAGCTGTTTGCATGTGATGTGATACTGTGCATCGATTCGCTGTTTACGTATTTTTAGATTGAGAGGGAGTTAAAAAGAGCAGTATTTATTCATTCATCATTCACGATTATTGAAATGAGAACGTAAACTTTCGTTCTGCTACAAACGAGAGTTTTGTCACATCTGAATTCAGGATTGAAATAAGCATTGTCCCCATTTTGTTTTTATTTTTACTATAAACGCAGTAAAAATTTGTTGCTTTATTCATTGTTACCATATCTTTTAAAAGGTTAGTGTAAAATTATTGGACAAATAATTTGTGATGAAAGTCTTTTGCGTCTTAAAACTTACAATACTTTAGTAGTTATGTGGTAGAAAAATATTTGGATTTGCCCCGCCTAGGTGGAAACATGCAAAGATCTAATTAAATTAACACTTTTAAGTATGCTTTTTCTATTATTACTGAACAACGTATCTCCCACATTTTTTTTTTGTATGAGGTAAATAATTTTATTTTGAAGAACCGAGTAAATGTAATTGCTAATTAACTTTAGCTCAACTATACTAAGGACTCTTTTACTTTCTGCTAGAAGAAGCTTTGTGGTAGTAATAATTAGTAATGAATTAGAATAACGCCTCGAAAATTTCAAAATCGTTTTTCAAAAAAGCTATTGGCTGAAATCATTCGAAAATGTAATGAAGACTTAATGCCATTTCGGAGACCTTCAAATGTGGAAAATAATATAATTTAGTTACCGGTAAGGTGCGGCCAAGGACGTTTGCCGGAAAATCAATTCTTCCAAACTTCTTTTTGAAACTTTGTACCCCCATTTAGTGACCTTTTATATATTGCTGGACAGCAAAACATAGGTTGCGGCATTAAAAAGGAGATTAAAAATTGAGATATTTCTCTTTAAAATATGCACTTTTAACATGAGCCGAGCCCTTTTACACCAAGTCCGTCAAAGTGACACATTTTTATGAATCTGTGGAGCGAGTTATTCTAAACTTTTTCTAAAAAAGTAATAACTATGTAACATTAGACGTATAGATCATTTGGTATAATTTTCAATATGGCATAAGCGGGAGTAATTTCAGAGATATAGCAACATAAAGAAGAACTTGCATGTTATTTGTGTGTGTGTGTGTGTGTGTGTGTGTGTGTGTGTGTGTGTGTGTGTGTGTGTGTGTGTGTGTGTGTGTGTGTGTGTGTGTGTGTGTGTGTGTGTGTGTGTGTGTGTGTGTGTGTGTGTGTGTGTGTGTGTGTGTGTGTGTGTGTGTGTGTGTGTGTGTGTGTGTGTGTGTGTGTGTGTGTGTGTGTGTGTGTGTGTGTGTGTGTGTGTGTGTGTGTGTGTGTGTGTGTGTGTGTGTGTGTGTGTGTGTGGTAACTTCATGTCAACTGTTCAGCTCAAAATTTTAAAATTGCTCAAAATTTTTTTACTCATTCTAAATTAGCCCCAAAAGAAAACCCTAGAGTTTTAGAGCAAAATATTCAATCGTTCAAAAGTTAGAATTAATTGAAAATTTGAAAATTTTGAATTTTTTCATAAATCTTCAATTTTTATGATTTTTTAACTCAAAAACTTGAAACTTTTTGTATAGCAGATTAAATAGGAAAAAGTTTCCAAATTGTAAGTAGAATTGCTCAGAATTTTTGCAGATCGATGCCAATTATTTTGCTACTTTATACTTGACAGAATACCATTCAAAATATGCTTAAGACGAATGCGACTATATCAATATCCCTCACCGAAGGCTAAAAAATTTGTAAAAAGGGTTACCTTTAAAATGCGACCTTGATCAAGATAGTAGATCACAGAAAAAAGTTACGGGCAATTAAAACTGTCAAAACAGTGAAAAATACTATTATAGTACTATTATAGTACTATTATAGTACTATTATAGTACTATTATAGTACTATTATAGTACTACACACACACACACACACACATGCAGACACGTACACACTTTTTTCAAAATCAACGGATTTTAGTGTAAAACATCTTAAAATATTTTTTGAACATTTTTTATCTTAAAAACTTTTTTCACCGCTCCAAAGCTTTTACGACGAAACAATAAATTATTTTGTTAGCTATAGTCAGTCTTTAAAGTACTAATGCCACTTTGCTTGGTTATAGAATTACGACTCTTCTGATATTTGAGTTATCTATGAAACTTTTTTGATCGCCTTCATGTAATAGTTTGTCTTACTTAAACGTGACGTAGAAAACAGATATAATTTTGTTAGTATTATTAGTAAAAGAGAAAAGTTGAAAAATTAGTTCGTAGAAAGTAAACTGTTGCCACATTCATTGGCACATTGCTTCCTCAAACTTCATTTACTGATGCTTTTTGTTAAATTAGAATTTTAAATTTTAAATTCCAATAATAAAAAATAAATTCCAAGAAATAAAAATATAAGACTAATTCAAGGGGTCACTTTCTCGAGGCTTTCGTTACCCGTAAAAGACACCTCGATTCTTATTATCGTTTCACTTAATATGAGAGAGAATAAGTATATCAGAAAGAGAGTGAAAGAAAAATTTTATTTATACCTGAGTACTCGGTCACATGAAGAGAAATGTAGTATGAAAAATTAAAAAAGTGCCATAGTATTATGTGAAAAGACTGAAAAAACTGCTATTTTCTTGTTCAATTAATTTTTCATTTCTGGTTTAGTTGTGAAAAATTAACTTGATTCCGCGCTTTGACTGTACAAATCAATTTACAAAATGAATGGCCAAGGCGTTTACGTGCATGAACTTGAGCATGCGAAAGGTAAGAGGGTAAGTAAAGAGGACTTGATTGATTATCATGATCTTTGAAAGTGAGATTTTTCGTGCCTCCAGGTTGTTTGCCGTAACATGCTTTATTCCCACGCAACACATACAACTTGACAGTTCGTAATTTGGCAAAGTAATGTTACATATGTATATGGGAAATTATCTGGTTTTTCTAGTAAATAAAATATTTTGCTAAATTAGAAACAATAAATATTGTTTAATAATAAAAACATGAGTTATTAGAAAGCCAATTTATAAATAAATTAACAATAGAAATCGTATCACCTATTATGTTATGCACACTCTTTTTAAACTCATCGATACATACTCACTATGTACTTGAAGATTACAAAAAATCTAGAAATTACTTTTTAAAAGTAAAGAATCACTCTAAAATATAAGAAAATTAATTTTTACATAACGATTATCCCAACTTCTATACAAAAAACGAAGAAGCTGAATCCCATTCGATGAATTTCAGTTTATTAGCTTCCGAGTACTGTACATCTGAACGTATATATACAAAATTTAATTCAAGATGTTCCAAATCAAATTTTTAAAACGCTTTGTAACAACTTTTTTAATATCACAAAACTACTCTGTGAGGAAGTAATGTAAAATATTTGCTTCACTCTTTGCAATGTCTTCAATTTTAGAAAAGATTAAAGTAATTTTAATAAGGTGAGCAGCCAAGTACCTGATGGGTTTGAAGTTCGCATCGTTGGAGTGCAACGAAATAATTTTTTACGATTGATTAAAGTTATTGAACAATAGAAATTTTATCTAAATCTTTGTTATAAAGTTATTTTATACTATAAAACACTAAATCTACACGCAAAATTAATATCAACTATAGTATAAACTTGAAGTAAAATGAATTAGTTTTTTTTATTTCGTTGCACTCCAACGTTGCAAACTTCAGACCCATAGTACCTGGATATCTTAAGGATATATACCAATACATAGGTGTTTCAGCACTTGCCATTTGATTGGGGCAATACGACGCTAATCTAGAAATATAATTCATCAGGTATTCAGGCACTGGGCCACTTACCTTATAGGTATACTGAATTATGTACACAATGAAACAAGTTTCATATGGGAATCTGAATTTTACTGAATTATTGCAATTATCGCTTTCATAAATCCCACTGACCCAAATTAATAAAGTCAACGATGAAAGGACTGCAGGCGACAGTATTCGTTAACGATAATGAAAATTTGTCCTTAGTCTCTCTCTCTCCCTCTCTCTCTCTCTCTCTCTCTCTCTCTCTCTCTCTCTCTCTCTCTCTCTCTCTCTCTCTCTCTCTCTCTCTCTCTCTCTCTCGCCTGTGGGAGTGCACAGAAAAACATGAACTCGCTTAATTAGCCGGTGAATGCGTTTCACTTAACGCCCCGAGCGAAATTGAATTTCCTCTCCCTCCAACAACCAACCCGCCTACTGTACCTATACGTCACACGCCTCTCGTCGCTCCTACATATCTCACTTGAGGCTATATCGTTCCTGCGCTTGTGTACAATGTACGTTAGCAACTCTGACCATTTAAAGCGTTTACCTTTTCCTTAAACAGTTACCATATCTTTATCATTTTCCTAAGCGATTACTAAATTAAAATATAGATTCAGCCCCATTTTATGGCACAGAACAATCATTCAAAGAACAAGTGTTCTAAGAATCATTCCCATTTTATCCTCTGATTCTGTGTAATTCTGAGTTAATAGTTCTGAATTAATATTAAAAGAAAAAAAGAACAATTATTTTTTATTAAATGTAAGTTTGCTTAGCATTAATATTTTGCAAATAACGGAAAATATGATTAGCAGAATAGTTTATCAAACAAACCAAATTGATTTAGAAAAGTATGCTTAGGCTAACATTTTCAAAAATAAGTTTTAATTAATACTAATCTACATACTCTTCACATAAAAATAAAGAAATAGCTGTTTTTGTAGTGTAAATTTCATTGAAGAGGATTCACGTGGCATGACCTCGAACGAAAAGTCACGCAATCTGTTAATCAAATTTATTTACCCGACCGTATAAAAGTGAATGAATGTTCTATAAAGTAATTAAAGGATAAAAATAAAAGAGACGCAAAATTAGATTTAGAAACTTTAAATTCAAAACAATTATTCAATTAAAGTCAATAAATCTACTTCCAGATAATTTTATTATAATCTAAAATAAACTTTTAAAATTGTTTAATATTTGAATAAGCATGTATCTGTACAAATATATTGTATTAAAATTTGGTTTACTTAATTGGAATTACTTATGATTACAAACTGCATTTCTATATTTCAGTTCTTACAGTATACAATTGATATAATAATCCCAAGGTTGATAATTCAATATTTTTTTTTTTTAAACAACGCCTCTGGGTCTCAGATTTATTCTTCTTTAGGCTTTGTTTCAAGATTGATCGCCAGGATTTTTTACAATATTTCTTTTTTGTACAAAAGTTCATTTATTATCTTTGAAATTATTATGTAAGAAACTTTCGAAATATTACCTTCGAAATATTTTTTTTCGGAAATATCAATTTTCAGACACAACCACTGTCTTATATTTTCACCATCGTAAAAAGTGTAACACCTCCAAAACTAACGTTTCATAAGGAAAAAGAAGGTTTGGATGATTGAAAAATCTAGTTTGGATATTTTTAAAAACGTAGAGATGTGCGTTTTTATAAACGTTGAGATCTCAACGAGATTTCGAAAGATCAGGTGAAAATTCGCAGAAATCTCTAGCAATATTACACGAAGCTTATGGTTTCATTTGGAGACAAAGCCATTCTAAATAAAAAATTTGAGCACCTTTCAAAATCCTAAAAAATTGCTTTTGGAGTTTTGCTTACAGAGACTTGCTATCACATAAAAATGTTGTTAGCAAAAGTGGTAAAAATTTAATGAAAACGCACGTTTAATAGTTGTATACTAAAAATACCCAAATTTGCCCAAAAATGACGCTTTTTGAAATTAACTCGTAGGAATATCGATTTCCATAAAAACTTTAGGCATAAAAGTTGTAGATCTTATCAAAACAAAAATTTTGATTTTTTTTTCTATTGATCATTTTTGTGTAGAATCAATCCCCCTCAAATAAGGCCGAAAAGAACCATTAAAAAGACTTAATCGCAATCAAAATAAGGTAGAGTTCATTAAAATATAAGCTTTATTGTGCAACTAGATGTTAAGAGCGCTACACGACTCTCTCTCTCTCTCTCTCTCTCTCTCTCTCTCTCTCTCTCTCTCTCTCTCTCTCTCTCTCTCTCTCTCTCTCTCTCTCTCTCTCTCTCTCTCTCTCTCTCTCTCTCTCTCTCTCTCTCTCTCTCTCTCTCTCTCTCCCCCTGTCTACCACTCTCGATCTTATACGCCTCTATATGTATACCGAAAAAATAAATAGTTAATTCTACTTATCACACAGTTGATTTAACTTGGAAATGACAAGTTAATTATACTCATAATGATATCGGTGGAAATATTCTGGTTTTAAATATATAGTTGTTCTTACTATAAAGAAAGTTAATCTTAACTTTTGCTTCCTCCTAGAGGAAGCTTTGTGATAGTAAATTTTTGAGTTGTTGTAAAAACATGTTATAATTGTGTTCCGAGGTGTTAGGAATCAAAATACATGGTTTTTGAAAAATGTCTGTATGGCTGTGTGTGTGTGTGTGTGTGTGTGTGTGTGTGTGTGTGTGTGTGTGTGTGTGTGTGTGTGTGTGTGTGTGTGTGTGTGTGTGTGTGTGTGTGTGTGTGTGTGTGTGTGTGTGTGTGTGTGTGTGTGTGTGTGTGTGTGTGTGTGTGTGTGTGTGTGTGTGTGTGTGTGTGTGTGTGTGTGTGTGCGCGCGCGTATACGCCTGGATCTCAGCTTCTACTCGGTCGTTTCTTACCGGACAGGTCTCATTTTTTTTGTTTTTTTGCGTGATGGCGGGTCAAAAATCCGTTTTTTGATTGGGCCGATCCGTTTTTGTTTTTTTTCAAATTTTCGATTTTCTCAAAACTGTTTTTTTGATTTTTTTAATGATGGGATCGAGTTATTCGAATCTGATGGGTAGCGTTCGAAAGAGAATTAAAATACCTATATTTTCTAAAAAAAAAGTTTCTAGCTATCACGGTTCTTTTGTTATTAACAAAAACGTGTTTTTTATTTAGAAGCTTATAACTCCTAAATTTAACGGTCAATTCTTTTGAGAAAAATCGTGATAATATAGAATATAAATAGCTATAATCTGTTAAAATTTGAATACATTCTGTAGGCTACATTTTGAGTAAAAAATTGAAAAATGAAAAAAATCAGTTTTGTATGTCCAACGATTACAAGAGTAAAATTGACTTAATAGCTTCAAAATTCCTTTTAGAGGTAGATATTTTATAGTTCTCGGTTGAGTTCTTTGGGCAAAATGATTGGTCCATAAATTTCAGAGATATTTGAGGTTACAAATTTGTTGACATTTTCTGAAAATCGTAATTTCTCGTGAAGGGCTCTATGTATCTGAATGGGGTGGGTGGCATTCGAAAGAGAATTAAAATACCTATATTTTCTAAAAAAATTAATTTTCTATCTATCACGGTTCTTTAGTTATCATCAAAAACAAAAACGTGTTTTTTTTTTAAACTCATAACTCCATTTTATGCGTTTTTGAACCTAAAAAGCAAGGCTAAATTCATTTTCGCGATTTTACATAATTTTAGAGCAGAGGGAGAGAATGAATTTCTTTACACGATAGGTAAAAAAAGTCACTTTTTAGAACATATTTTTATGTAGGAAAACGCAGAAAATCATTCATGTGTTACAAAAAATAATTTAATCTCTAAATTAAAAAAGATTTATATTTTATTTAAAAAAAACGCGCAGTGATATCTACCGCTAGGTGGTGTGGAATGAGGAAACGTCATTGAGTAGGCATTCGATGATTTTTTTTAATTTTTAAAAACCAACCAACAAAATTAATTAAAATGTTTAAAAATTATATCTATTATAATCTGTTATAATTATGAATTATGCATTATGAATGCATTATATTCTGCATTATTATAATTTATTTGTGAGTTATGAAATTTTTTAAAAAAACAAGTTTTTGTTAATAACAAAAGAACAATGATAGCTATAAATTTTTTTTCTTAAAAAATATGAATTATGAAATATAAAAAAAACACGTTTTTGTTAATAACAAAACAACCGTGATAGTTATTTGTTTTATTATAAAATATAGATATTTTACTTCTATTTCAAATGATAACTTTATTTATCAGCTCAAAATTTATATAAATTTGATATAAATAAATAATAAATAAATAAATAAATTTAAAAATTAACAATTTTTAATATTCATAAATGAATTTAATTATAATTATGCAATAAATTTTTTTAAAAATTATAAATTTTGTTATAAAAATTAATTAAAGGAATCAACAAATTACGGTTGAGGAAGCTACGTGCGAATGAATTGGCAGCGGTTTTTTAATACTAATTGAACTTTTTCCTAAATCAATTGATATAACTGAGCAAACAAATTAGATTAGCTTTATTTTTTTTTTTCGTGAATATCCTCTTTGCGTTACAGGTTTTACAGTAACATTTTTCGCAACGGTAAACATTTAAGGAACAAACCATTATAGATTACCCAAGGCATATGATGTAAAATAAGCTATTAATTTTTAGTTAGATAGTTTTTCCGAGTTCACTGAAGTATTTTGGTAATATTTGTTACCAATGCAACATACAGATATTTAAGAGAACGTATCTTTTTTATATCCATCGTTGTTGTCCAACTAAAAGATTAAAAAACTAGATACAACGAAAAGTAGTTAGTAATACATCTTATACTTTTGTTATATGCGCATCATAAGATAAAATTAAAATAAAAATACCGATCCCAATCATAATTTAATTTCTGAATCAATGTAATATATAATTATGTAAATAGTAAAAAATATGTATTTCCTAGTAATCTTCTTGTATTGCCTCTTTTAGGCAATGGTCTACAAACTTTTTGTGTGATGTTGTCAGTAACATTTCAGGTTTAATTCCACCGAAATCTTTGGCTATTTTTTTTACTGTTGATCTAGCCAGTCATTACATATACATCAGAAATGATGGTGTTATATCTCATCACGATCAGTTACTTCCGACACGCACGTTTTAATCATTAGGACATTTATCGCCCGATCCGACACCGCGTTAAAGAAGCTAACTCCGGAAGACGTCAGTTTACGCAATAATTAAAGTCTCCGGCGTATATAACTGCGCGCATGGCCTTCGCTAATACTCCAAAAATTCTTTATACATAAAACACGCACGCGAGAGTATTCGCGTTCGGTTTGTTTACTCACACGAGTACGATGACGACGAGGAGACTAAATAACGGTTGATGAAAACCAAAAGCTCGCAGAGAAAAATATTAGCGTACGCACGCGACGTGCCGTCGAAATCCCATTCATTATTCGAGTCAAGGCGGTAGCTGTCATGATTACGTTCCATCGATTCGACCAGGCATTAAAC
Organism: Torymus aiolomorphi; assembly: GCA_036365515.1. Taxonomy (NCBI): domain Eukaryota; kingdom Metazoa; phylum Arthropoda; class Insecta; order Hymenoptera; family Torymidae; genus Torymus; species Torymus aiolomorphi. The sequence continues at coordinate 52,737,102 of CM070874.1, read as the reverse complement.
GAGGCACAATGTCGCCGAGGGGAAGAATCTTGATATGATATTTAAGATTAGATTTGAGAGAAAATAAACTCGAAATGTCTATAACGGGCTAATTTGAATAGTTTAGTGTCTCATAAAAATGACAAGATCGTTATTTGTCAATGAATTATAGAAGCTCTACAGCTTATGTATAATATACATATAACTGCTGCATAAAATTTTAATATTTCTAAAAGTGATTTTTTTTTTGTCGCACGATAACTGGAGTAAAATTGGTTTAATTGCTTTAAAATTTTCTAGAGATGTAGAGTTTGTATATTATTTACTATATGAGTTCGTTGGGTAAAAGAATTGGTTAATGAATTTTAGAGATATTTGAGGTAAAAATTTTTGTAGCCCTTTTTTCAAATCGTAATATCTCGAAAACTGCTTTATGTATAAACATGAAATTTATAGACAATTTTGTATGTAGCATAGGCAATATATGTGTAAGATTTATCCAAGAAACTATGATTTGAAGTAAAGTTATTTAGTAATTTGAAAAGGTATTCAAGTTAATATTATAATCAATTATTTTATTCATTTTTTATACATAATTTAAAAATTAACACTTTTTAATCTTCATAAATAAATGAAATTACAATTATGTCATAAATTAGTGTAATAATTTTTTATTTTGGCATTAAAAATTAATTAAAGTAATCAGTAAAGTAAGTTTAAGGAAGCCACATGCCAATGAATTGGGAGCGGTTTTTTTATTTTTTGTTTACAGATTTATGTTATTATTTATAATAGTGTATAAATACACGTATAATAGCTTAAACAAGTTGGTTAGAGGAATTCTTATGGAAAGTATTACCTGTCATTATAAATGGCAAAAAATCGATCAACTTAGTTTTGGAACATTATAAATATACTTTGCACAACCTTGAGCGATATATTAACAAAATACGATAATTGTAGCGATTAAATTCCTTTTTGGTAATATACCCGTTTTATCCGGTGATTTCTCAGACTCGTTGAAACAAAGTGTCATTTTTTTTGTTTGATATTTTATACATATTATAGTTCATAAATTTGTATATGACTACCTTTGTAGTTATAAACAAAAGTAAAATGTGTTTAAAGTTATTTAAATTTTTCTTATTTTGTATATTTTTATTTACTTTTTCCTTAACACGTCCGTTTGCCCGGGTCACCCTTAAATCTGTATAAAAAGGATTTATAATACAATGATTAAATTCAAGAAACAATATTACATCAGCATTATTTAAAAATAATACTTGAGAAAGGTTTGAAGTGGAAAGTTTTATTTCCAAACACAATACAAAGTTCAGAAAAAAGTAAAAGAAAAATCAATAGTCAATAAAGTAGAAGTACTGGTCTAGCAAGACACTCAATTTTCAATTAATTTCTTTAGCAATTTTTTATACTGCAAAAAAACCAAACTTAAATTAAAAACTTTTTATTGCGAAATGATAGTATGACCTTCGGAGTATGTATTGGAGACCTTTTTCACATATGTAAACAAAAATTAGCCTAGCGCCAGAATAAGCCTACATAAGAACATAAGCTTAATTTTAAAACACCTGATTAGTCACGAAACAACCTGTAACTACTTATTGCTTTTCCTCGAATAAATCAGGAAAATATTTCTATGAGACCTTCTTTAATTGCAGCCTAAACCGCCAGTCTCAAAGATTTCTGGGAATACAGAATAAAAGATTGCCTCACAGCTTGCTCTTATGATAGCCGCGCTCTCATCTTATTGCTCAAGTTTGTAATGGGCCATCGCGCACAGGTAGGTATATTCGATCAGCGGCATATAGAGACGTCACCTTGTGGCGGCACGAAGTTTTTCTGAGTGTTTCCTTCTTTTGGTTTTACGTACAAGCGTAGGAGAAAAAGTGGCGTGTTGCAGAAGTGCTGGCTAGTTGAAAAAGTACTGATACAGTGGAATAGATCGATCTGTTCCTTCTTGTTCCTTCTTGTTTATCTACATATGTACTTTTTCGACTGTAATGGGCTTTACACGCAAAAGGAAAAAGTAAAAGAGCAGGAACAGATATAAGAATAATATGGATATGTATATCTATATATATGAGGAACAGGAACAGCTAAATGGAACACCTTGTACTGTTCCTGTAACTGTTCCTGTTCTTTTACTTTTTTCTTTTGCGTGTAATGGGCTTAACCCAGAGCTGTGTGAAGGGCCTTTGCATATGGATCTCTGTTGTTTTCGATTCTTTGTCACATTTTTGTTAGTTGCACCTGATTGTCATAAGCGTTACAGTAAATACCATTTGGGCATTTGATACACGAAGATGAGATTTTTGAAAAATATCGCATAATGTCTAGTAAGACTAAGAGTTAGACGTCGAGCACGACTTAGAGACAGACTAGAGTAACGCAGTACGGCAGTAACAGACAAAAACAAAAATTTTTTTCACTGCATTTTCAACATTTTTTACCACCCGCTTTATATATTACGATATTAAACGACAGTAGTAGAAAACATTACAAAAAACTATAGTGAAAATTCATAAGTTGAATGTATTCCTACATAAAAATAGAAATAATGCCTGAAAGTTTTGTGATTTTTATGAAAATGTTTAACAAGTTTTTACGTAGAGTGCACCAGGATCACGATTTTCTGTTGGGCGCATGCGCGCTTCGACATATTTACGTCGTGCGAAACAAATCGTGATTGATGTGCCCGCTCACGTCATATTGAATCTTCATTTTTCTCTACTAACCATCAGCTGGTGAAAGACTGAGTTATGAAGGAATATAGTGCAGCCTTATAGATGCCGGTACTGTAAGTATAGATACTATAAGTACGTTGAAGTTAGAAGAAAATATGTAAAAATCTACGAATTGCAAAATATATAACGTTTTCAACATTGAATTGTCAACAATCCATACAAATGATTATATAATGCACCGACTTTCACGTACATTACCATATTTTTTTATAAACTATGACTTCAGTAAAAAATTTAATTTCGGATAAAATTGAGAAACTGGAAATCATATTTTTTATATGAAAAATTCTATTGAAAATTGCAAGTACTATAATAAAATTTTGGTGTTAGAAAAATTACCAGACTACTGTGTACAATATCCTATAGCCACAGTCTCTAACCAAATTACTACTGCGTTGTAAAATTCCATACCTTTTAGTAATTTTTTTCAAATCTTTTCTCTCCGTAATAGAATCCGACCCTGAGATTACTTTTTTAGTTTAAATTGTTAAGATAAACTGTTTTTTTTTTTTTCATTAATTTCATTTTGTAAACTTTCTTCGATCTCAAAGCTACGAATAGTCTTTACTATTTTCCTTAAGAATCGGCAAATTTATTGAATTTTTAAAATCCAACAATGAAAGAATGGAAAAAGGCAACGTTGATTTTAAATAAAAATGTATAGATAACAAACATGGGTCTTCTCGCAAAATGGTGTAATGTAAAGTATTGATTTTTCATTATGACGAATATTCTCCAATGCGACCCCGAAGCGCGAATAAAACCAATAAAAGTTAAACATTAACATTATTAAGATATTTTAAATAAGAAAAAAAACATTTTATATAAATTATAACTCTGTCATAGTCTAACATTGTCAAGAACTTATAATGAAATTATTTTTTATAAAATTATATTTTAATAAATAATAAATACATTTAAATCAAATTTAAAGTACAATAATACCTGGCTTAAAAAATTTTCTGTATTTAATTTTTACTTGTCCTATTTTCTGATATTTTCATTAAAACTTTTAAGTGACTATTTAATAGCTACGTACTGTCATTCTACATAAATTCTAAGTATACTTACAGACACATACTAGTTTGATTGATAATCAACGACAATGAACTGACATCACTTTTAAAATTGATGTCACACGTTTCACTCAATTCTGATTGAAAGGTGTGTCAACGATGTTTCCGTTTGGAAGTAATACAGCTCAGGTTAGTACATTAGTTACTTAAGTACGTTACTTTTAAACAAAAAGACTATTTATGATGCTACAACTATTCCCAGTTTAATTTTTCATATTTGAATAGATATTTCATTAAAAACAAATTGAATAATAAAGTATCCTCTTACGGAACTTTTCACTTTATATATTCCAAAAAACTTTTTCCGTTTCAATAAAACATTTACAAGAAATTTGCCTCTCTTATCGATTAATCAATGCTACTGAAGTGTCACAGCCGCTGGCAACTCAACCTATGATAAATTTACACACTCTTATCGTCATATTTTCAGTTGTCCTTGTCGGAAAGATATTAAATTTATTACACACATTTTAAATGAATAAAAAATGATTTTCTAGATGCTATCGACATTTGTTAAATACAAGTTTATGAATGAAAACTATTACCGTGACATTATAATTATTAATTGGATTCTTTGGTTGCTCAGGAGATTGAATGCTGGTTAAATATTCTTATCAAAAACTGCTACACCGTCACAATCATCAAAAGGAATGAATTCGAACATCGACTCTCCAGAAATGCCAGCCGAATGATGAAAATTTTCGTAGACCGCTAAACGTTGCAGGTCGCGCACTATATCACATTCCGCGAAAACCGAGAGAGACATTCGTCGGCCAAGTGCACACATACCAGCGAACGTTCTAACTTGCGTTTCTAAAATAATGCATCCCTCGGCACGGCGTGTTTTCAATGCCTCTCTCTATCTACCACTCTCTCCCCCCTCTTTCTCTCTCATCTTCTCTATCATTCTTTATTTATCTTTCCCTGGTGCGTGGGCGCAAGCGCGCACGTGCCTATGCAAATGCGTCATATATATATATTTGCGTGTGCACGAGCTTTTCAGAGGTAGCCTTTTTCCTCGAGGAGTAGTAAAGTCGCCGACTATTTTCACAAGTTCGTATTTTCCTCCTTTTGTCTCGGATTCGCGACAAGTGTGTCAAAGAACGAACGCGCGCATAGCGGCGAGCTTTAATTTCTTGGATTCTTTAGCCCATGCGCGGTATCGAGGTCGCCTTCTCCTATTTGACCAAAGTCTCGTGCTCCCTTCCGTTCTTTTTGTTCGGATGAATGCGAAGCGTCTCGGTGTGCGAGCATATTTCCTAAGTGAATTCGTCACTGTTGTGTTTCCGTGTCTATTGTCTTGGCTTGAAGACAAAATGAATGTGTATACGTATTCATAAAAAATGTCCATCAACGAATTTACTTAATTATAAAAGGGCGCTGATGCGACAACATTTTCCTTTTAAAAGAAGAATTTTTTAATTTACTTTGCAAGAAAGCTATTACAACAAATGAAATACACTGAAACATATAATTATTTATATAATTTAAGTGGGAATCTTTCGAGTTTAGTGTTTTTTTTTCTGTCCGTTTTTGCAGCACTGGAATCACTCAACGTTTAATTGAGAAAATCTTGAATCACTCAACGTTTAATTGAGAAACACAATCAACTTGGACGTTTTCATTAATATTTAAATTAATTTCAATTATAAACGTTAATTGACGCTATCTTACGATAAGTAAACTTACTCTCGCTATAATGATATACATGTAGGAGTTCGGTAAATACATTTTATATAGGCAATTTCTATTTTCCTAATAAGAGCATATCATCACAGGTTCTGTAATCGTATACATAACGACCATTGAACCATTTCATTATCGATTTTCATGTCTGCCAGCTTATCTTCCCAATACAATGTATTCAATGTTTATAATTATTTTTTTATGAATGATTTATTTTCAAAATTCTTGCAATTTTTAAATTACTGTCCTGCATTATAAAAAAATTGGTAACAATATTAAGAATTAATGATTTGATCACTTTTATCGTACCTTCAATTAGCAAGAAAAATTAATTAGAGCAGAACTTTGATCTTGTCTGCGGAAGTCTATAACGAGGGCAGAGAAAATTATCATTTTGTATAATTACTTTTCTAGATTAGTTAAAAGATGCAAATTACAATTTTTATTAAACTTAATTTGCAATCGTTTTTACTTTTTATACAGACATGTAAGCAATAGTACTGAATCAGTATTATACTGTATTAATGTTTAACAGAAAACTTTTCATTTTCCATGATGAAATATTTAGTATCTAATGATGGCTGATTAAATAAAAATACCTTATCCCCCACATGATTTATCATAGCCGGAGTAAATAAAATCCAAGCGATCCATTTGCAAGAAACTAACCCTGCGTCATCGTACGGAAAAAAAGGTGGGGAGAAAACTGCGCCCCGCATTTTTTGTATGACGCAAGAGATCACCCTGGTGACGAGAAGGAAGCACGCGTATATACACACACACGATCCCTCAAAGGACTCCCTTTTTGCTTCGTCCACGCGTACCTACCCGGTCAACTTCGTCTCCGATTTCCCCCGACTTAATACCATTAGCGGCGAGTTCATATATAGTGTCACCCGAAGTTCATGTCCGCCGAAACTATCAGTCAAAGAAGTAGCTGTGGCAAAGCCAGGTTAAACCATTGGCCTCGATCAGCTCTACCTGAACGGGATATCGGATAGATACTATAACTATTTTTTCCCGCCGCTATTGGCCGGTAAATCGCTCGATCTATATGAAGAAATTGCTGGATCAAATGATTAAGTGGCGGAAATTATCATATTTATGAGATTCACCGAGCTTGGTGTATTTTCATTTCGTTAATGTATTGTCATGATACAGATAAATACTAACATGATTATAAATTCATTGGAAATACAACTTCAGTTATTGCTGTTAATAAATATTTGATGTGATTTTTTGGATTAAATAAGGTAAATTAAACGAATGAAAAAATATTTACACCCGCGTTTAAACAAGCCCATAAAACGATTGTCATAAAACGATAGCACTTTTAGCAGTGGCGCAGTCTTTGAACCACCGCCAGGTAAATACACAGCATAAATCACGCAGTCATTTTAATTGCGCGGCTTTACTAAATAAAACGAAAATACATGGACGCAGAGCCGACAGGAGCGCGAGCATCTTTAATTCATGGAATTGACTCGGAAGTCAAAAGAGCGCGGTCGCGAGAGTGCGAGAAAAGCCGCGAGATAAAGAGCAAAAAGGGTCTAAAATTAGAGCAGTCTTTTATCGCGCGCGATGTAAACCCCGTGTGCGCGCGCTCCTTCCCGCGCTCTCACGTACACACACATACACAAAAAGTTCATTATCTCTTTCAGCGGCAACTTTTCGCGACCTTAGGTGCGCACCGCATGGCAGAGGAAGAACTTTCAGAGCTCTCGAAAAAGGGAGGGATTTCAGCAAGAAAGAAAGAGGAAGCGAGAGAAAGGAAAAGCGCGTGTAAATACAGCTAGCTCGCTTGTACGTTTGCTCGGCGGAGCTTGATAGATAGGGCAGCCGTAGTGAGATATAGATATTTCGGTCGGCCGTCAGTGCCGTTCATCGAGAGAGAGAGAGAGAGAGATGGGAAAAAAGCGATGTGGGGAGAGGAGAAGATAGACGCGAGCGTTCGTCGAATAAATAAAGCGGCCGAGAGAGGGAGAGAGATGATATGGAGAATTGCGCTGTATAGAGCGCGCGCGAGCACCTATATTGAATAGGAGGGAAAGAGTGTCGCGCGCAACCGATAGCGTAACGAGCACCTTTGCGCCTCTGGATATGTGTATATATATACGTGAGGAAACGAGGCTGGTATCTGCGGTGAAGAGTAAGCGGCGCAATTATTTTCGAAAATGTTATACGGCTGCGGGAAATAGTGCGGAGTTGTGTGGGAAAGGGGAGCAAAACATTGTTCCGCGAACCTCAAGCAACTCGACCTGAAAATGATACGTTGAGGGGTAAAATGTGCATTTTTTCCTTTCACAAATGTGGTAGGTTCAGTTTGTGCATGGATTATTGGAACATTTTTCAACAAAAATAGCAAACGTTGGGTGAAATCCTGTGTTGAAATTAATCTAGCATTTATTTAGAATTAATAAAATATTAATAGCACATTAAATTATCGTACCGTATTCCTATCTTCGAAACATATATTATGAAGTTTTAACAGAAATCGAATAAGATTATCATGAAAAAAATTACCGCGTTAATGAAGGAATTTTTCCAAATCAAGGTTTTTTATTAGTATATTCTTATTAGTGGCTTCTATTTATAAAATAATAAAGAAGCACTGAGATACATTTTTCAAGTACTCATGCGTTTCGGCAATTAAAAGTTAGATTGATGAACACACTGATATAATTAAAATAACGAGTAGCACGTTGTCAGGAATAAGTACGTAATTATATTACTGCATGAATATACAAAGAAAGTATAAGTATATTAAAGAGCTCTTATAATTCTTTATTGAACAACTCACCATAAATACATAATTATATAAATATATGAGGTATATATAATACATAAATATATGACGGATTCTACGGGAAATCCACTCGTAATTTTTTTTTCTCATTCCACAGATTATATAATGTATACGAAAAACTTGTTGAACCTATAAAATCGGGCTTGTGTTTTGACCACATAACCTTTTCTCGCGACAATTCAACATGGAAAAAATGATCGAAAAACAGCCGCAGGTGATAAGCTCTCAAGGGCGTGAATAAATTTCGCAAAATACGAAAGATAAAGTAGAAGAAAAGTGCTTTGAGGTTGAATTTTGTTATTTTTCCTTCCAAGAATCGTCGAAGGTGTCGTGGAAATTTTGACTTGAAACTTTACAGAATGATATAGATATAATTATAATACGCAGGGTAAACGAATTTGCATAAGTTGTTAATTCTAGTAATAATTGAGTTATAACAAATTGTTGGTGTTCGGCCAACACGGTATGTCACATAATAGAGATCGATATCCCACATCACCGTTAAGCTAAGAACCGTTGAAAATTGCAGCTCTTGTGCAAAATTACGAGCATTTCAAAATGGCGTGAAATCTGGCGTGAATTAGCGATTCGTTGTGATTTTTTGCTATTTTCAAATACTTGTAACTTTACACGGGAGTGTCCATTTCAGAGGTATGCTTCAAGAAACATTTAGTTTTATTTTTTTTATTATTGATTTATTTGTTTTTAAACTTCTAAGAGTGAATTTCTTGTAGAATTGATCATATAATGAAATTTTAAAAAACATACCACAACTATTTTTCTCATTCTTCGTAGCTTAAAGTATACCAGAAAAATATCAAACAATGAAAAGTACATTACGCAACTCGAGTGCAAAGAACATTATCTCCTCTTTAAAAATGAATAAGTGAAAAGTCACTCACTGGTACAAATAAGTGGAAAAATTGACTAATTTTTTAGTGAATATTCACTTATTACGCAGTGAAAATTTTATTTCACTGTTGCAATAAGTGAATATTCACTAAAGTATTAGTAGATTTTTTCACTTATTCATATTTAGAGAGTCGATGATGGGAAGTTTGTCAATCGAGCAAAGTGAGGTATATGAAGTTTCAAAAAAACAAATAAAACTAGAGAAAACAAGTATTTAAGTCAAATGTTATGCTGAACTGCGATTTGAGTAAAATTTATTAAAATATTTGAGCAATTTATGCTTAAACATGTAAGCAAAAAAAGCCTTTAATCTCTTTTTACGTCCAGTATTTACAGAAAAAATTTTAAAGTTGTTACTTAGAACACATAACATCAAACATTTTTATCTAATCGTATTTGAAATGATTCATCGAGATTGGTATTCGTAGAGGTGGAAATTTGAATTTATGATTCAGATTTCAAAATGGCGATTCGAAATTAAAAAAAAAAAATATTTTTCTCCATAAAGGTGAATATATTATAAGAGTTTCAAGTCAATCTCAGCGCATAATGTTTTAACAATGAATTTCAAACAAACAGAAAAAAGCTTCTTTAAAAAAGTTAAATTCCAACAAATCTGGCAGCACTATCGTAAAGAAAATATGGCTACATAACTTCTGATTATATAGAAAATTTGGCACAACGTAATACTAAGCATTCGAAATGGAGCAGGTGTTCAAAATTAAACACGCTGTGTAATCGACGCTGTATATAACAAAACACATGTCTATAAAAGCTTTACCATTGTATACAATTAAATGAATTGTTGTTAAATTTTTTCCCTCAACTTCTATGACGATCAATTTAAATGAAAGATCATAATATGTATTACTTAATGTAATAAGAATTTCCACTTCCTTATAGAAGGTTACATTCTTTAGCAGATCTGGGAAATGGTGGACATTGTATTCGATACACGTGAAGCCATTAGGTATCATAAGTACGAGTGTCGCGAGTAATCGCCATAAAACGATGACGAAACTTGGCCATAAAACCGCACTTACGGCCTCTCATCCGCACCTCGAGTAAAGTAGAAAAAAAGCGGTGAACAAAGCTCAGGACCACGCAGAGCAGAGCGTGTATTCACCGCTCATAATTCCCGCGAGTTAGTCGTCGGCGGCCGGCCGATTATTATCACGGCTCGTTCAATTAATAAATCGTCCGGCCTTAAATGCCTCCGCGCCTTCAGCTGCGCGCGTTCTTTCGAGTACTCCGCTGCAACGACGCCCACTAGTAGCTCTCTCCATCTCTCTGTCTGTCATGAAGGGAAATGGGAAAATTTCGGCGCCGGTTTTTCTCTCGATGAGTTACGATGTTTTTGCCGGGCGAAGTGTCGCAGACGCGACTGTTTGTAAAGCAGCGAGAAACAAAGGCGGCACGACTGCGCGAACTTTTGAATAGTTCGGAAACGCGGAGGCGATGTTTATGCTCGCGCGGTGATGTGTGCGTGTTCGTTGGTGTGCAAGTTTGTCGTCGATTTCGGAAAACTATATATATATATATATATTCCACGAAAACTTTTCTCATTTGAAATGTTACACATGAAGAGTATGATAAACAATGAAAACGAAATTTGAAAATCTGAAAATTTGCTTGGAAAAGAAACAGTTCCGAATAGATCGACACCGCCAAAATCAAGCCAAAGTGCTTACCTCATTAGAGAACAAAGGAAATAGAGAGCACCTATACCAACAACGTGCTGTTCGCCGAATTTCACTCGGAAGGTTAAGTCGAATTAACACCTGACTCGTAAAAACTAGCACAGCCATTTTACCTATTTGGTTAGATAACAAAATTGCCCATTCAGCCATGCGCGCATTGTCCGCGCTAATCCACGAAATGAAATTACCCGAAGATAATTTCTATTTTTGGCGCCACTGAGCTCCTTAAGCCTAGTCAAATTTCTCGACTCGAGCTACCTTATTTCTCTGTCCAATAGGCAGAGATAAAGCTGAAACATACATAAGCTCTATCAGACTGAAATTCATCCAATCCCTATTGAAATATTTAAGCTTAAAGCTACAACTGTTCCTCCACCCTGTATTTCTACTCTCGTACATCGAGAGAAATGGATAATATTATGACAAGCATTTTTAAACAAAAATTGACCCAAATAGAAAGTGGAAAAAACAAGGTTGTTTGCATTTTAATATATGACTTGGCTCTATAATTGACCTATATTAAAAAGAACGTGTATTATCTCTAAATTGTCAACTATAACATTTTGTAAAAGATACATTTTAAATTTGACTTAAAGGATGCTGAGATAGAGAAGTTGAGATCAATACTTGAATTGACAATTAAAAGGTCTCCAATATTATTTAATCGGCATTATCGTTTTATCAAAGTAAAAATGTAAATTACCGGAAACGTAATTAAAAGTTCCAGCTCTGGTAATCAAGTCAATCACTGAAATTCAATAAAACGATGGCTAACACGTATTCAGCCTTGACAAACAATCATTTTGTGAGTGGTATAGCAGCAGTCTATTTGCCCCTTTGAGCTTGGAAAATAATTTCCGGAAAGTAAAAAATTTGCGACGGTGCCGCCCCTTGCAGCAAATCTATCGCCAAACGAAATTGAATTCTCTGGCAAACTACTTTGATGCAAGGCGCGACCAAGTAATTGGTTTGTTTCGCCGCCTACAGTCTCGGTTTATACCGAGAGTTTTATCTCTTTTCCCCGCGTATTCTCACAACCACGACACATCATTATCGTCTCTTTCTCTCTCATTCGGTGTCTCTCTTCTTTGGCTTTCCTTTTCTTCGTACGATCTGAGTGCAAAGCTGACAACAGCTCGAATTTAGATAATTCCCTTCGAATTTTGGAAAATTAAAGATAATTATTTCGTTACATTAATAAAGATTAAAAAAATATAATTAATTCCTAAGAGAGCATAAAATGCAAAATTGAGGGTTGATACTTTCGGCTCCTTTTCATTAGGTACTTGTAATAACTTTGCTAACGTAATTGTTACATCGTTTGAAAAGTGGTGATCTTTAATTAGCGCAAACAAATTTTATTTTAAGATGTAGTATTTGTGTTTAGAAGTGACATTCATATACTGTCTCTTATTTGGTATTGCATTTAAATATCTCGATCTTTTCCTTGATTTCATCTTGGATTTTATTTACATAAACACACGTTTTTACGCTTCGAACTGCGCTCGATGATATATAAATATTGTTTTTAAAGAATAAAGATAGGTAAGTATACTTTATGTTCATTATTTTTGCATTTTCAATTAGAAAAACAATTATTGGCAAGTTTGATTAGTGTAGACAACGAAATTTTACGCATTGAAAAATAACTAATAACAATTATTTAAAAAATAAATGTCCGAATACTCTCCTATAACTACCATTAACATCGTACATCGCCAAATGCATTCCGACTGTGCGCTAATTGAAAAAAGCGAATGGGGAGTCAGAGCAGGAGGAACAGAAGAGGGTGAAAAAGGGACAGCCAACGACTGATATACGCGAATTGCGGAGCCAAATGCGCGAGGGCGCATCTCTCATGGGTGTATTACATATAGGCGGCGCACGGAGTGTTGATAGCAGCCTAAAAATAATTTTGACCGACTTTTCAGCAACATGCGCGCGCACAGCTGAAGACCGATGTACTGGAGTAATTTCTAGAGGGAGACAGAGTGAGAGAGAGAACGTGTGCTCGCGATCATCGCACACGAACATCCTTGAAAGTGCAGAGCGCGGCGACATAACGGCACTTTATAACCGGATTACGAGAAAGTGAAAATTTTCCTGCTACGTTTTCAAAGGGCCTCGTGCCTGCAATTCTTTGTCACTGTGCAGCATCCGAGCGCGATTTTCGTTTAACGTAATTTTAATGGAATTTCATGCACTTTCTAGGGACAGCGGTAACGATGCTTCCGTCGATGACTACGTAAAGTGAGTTGCAATAGATTCAATTTCTTTCGCGGGAAATGAAGATATTTTGAAGCTGAATTATTTGTCATGTGCATCAACTTTTGCGTACGTGATGCCACAATTGTAGAGTAAAAGTAGATGTTTAGGTAGCGCCTTATTATTATTAAAGTAATGATTAATGGCGTCAATAAGATTGAATGGTCAAATCAGATTTTAAATTTTAATAAAAATTTTGCTTATATGAAGTGTACAGGAAGATTAAAAAAAATGTCCAGTTATTTAAACATTCGTTTAATCGTAAGAGCACGTTGGTAATTTTGCATTACGAATTACGGGATTGATATTCGAAAATCGTTAGAAGGAATCATTCTAAATTTTGTAGACTGCAAATGAAATGGATAACAACATTCGTAGAAATGTAAAACATCTTACAAATCCCTACAAATTTAGCGAGTAGAATTTTCATGATGAGATGTACTTTGTAAATATAAAGGTGTAAACGTTCACTATTTGAGTAGTTATAAGTGGACAATCAATCAACATAATAAATATATCCAATACACCCAATAGTGAACATTTACTACTAAAAAAGAGAAATGTTACTATTTTATATTTAGCAGAAAATATAGTACACTGAAATAAGTCAAAAAATTATTATTTAACTGAGGAAAAAAATGAAAAATTAATTTTCTCAAGGTTCATCTTATATCATTTAATTTAATTTAATTTGGTTTTATACCTTAATATCCATTAGAAAAAAATCTATTAAATAGTAGAAAAACTATAATTTAAACATCATTCACGAACAATTATTCCTAATAAATAATGGTTATACTTTCTAATTAAACAATTTTAAGAGTTACATATGCAATATGTGGCAAGTGATAACTATTTATAATAAATAAATGAGAATATTCAATTGAAAATAAAGAGTATTTTTCATTATAGCATGCAACCTCTTTTTATTACTTAGAAAAGGGAGAACGTCGAAAATTGAATATATAATTTCGGTACGCATGCAACTTCTATAGGCTCCGAAATACCCTAAAAAAACTTTGATCACCTGTAAAAAAACACCTCACAGACTGAATTAATAAATCTCATTCTCATGAAATAAACATGAGAGTTCCAGACTTTTAATATCGGTATCAAAAAACGGGGCACAGAAAATACTGCACTCTAATCACAGTGTTTTCATTTTGAGCACTTTCTAAGCACCCAGACAATATTCGCAACATGAAAATTCTACAAAACCTTTAATTCTATATATATATAGAAACCATGTTTGTATAATAACTAATCAATGATAATAGAAGCGGCTATGCATAAAATTCATCGTCCAGAATAATAGAACGAACGGTAACGATAAAAAGTGCATGACAACATTAAATTGTATGATAATCGTCATGCAAGCTTGAATGCAAGACGAGGTAAACAAAGGTGCATGGGTTGAAGCGCACGGCCTATTGGACTCGGAAAAAACACAATTCGCCGATTTCGCGAGCGCGCGGTGAACACGCAGTAAGTATAGTCGCGAACGTCGACAATACTTACAGGTACACCTCATAATCTCTGCTTTGCAGCGCGCTGAGGTCCTGGCCAGCGGCGCGAAACGTGACATGCATCCCTAGAGCGCACTCCCTACGCATATACACAGTCACGCACGGACGCACAGCGTCGCACAGTCGCGTGCACGCGTACACGTAAGGCTATCGGGAGAGACTTACCGGCCTGGCCGCTGCCCGCAGCCTCCCGTTATCGCATCCTCCGGCACGGAGTCGTGCGGCCTCGAACTTAACCCTTGGGCCTCAGCGAATTGTTCGCCTCCGCCACCTGATTGATACTCCTACTCCTGCCCTCGTGTGCCTGCTCACCGCTCCCCTTGCCAACTCGCTCTATCTCTTTCTCTCTATGAGTGAGTGCGCGCGCGCGCGTGTTTTTCTAACGTGACGGCGGACTGTTGGACTTGTCCGCTTGTCGAACGACGCTCGACTGACGCATGACGTCAGATCGAAAACAGACGCAGGCCACGCAGAGTAAGTGTGAGCGAGCGAACGAAAGAGAGGAGACGGCGGCGCTCGTGCTGCTGCGCGCGCCAAAGCCACAGACGGGCCGCCGGAGTGCCGGACTATCCGCTGCCAGCTGGCCACTACTGCGCGCGCGCGTCTGGCTCGATACCGCCCGCATCTACTGCCGCACGAACGCGCATGCGCCAACCGACGCGGCTAGTCTCGAGAGCAGATGAGTTATGAGTAAGTATGCTGCGGCCTGTGGCCGACGTGGAGCATGCATCGCGCTATGGCGCAGGCAACGGGAGATGAGAAAGCCATGTGAACGATGTAGGAGCTGTGAAGATGTTACCGGCTGAGGTCAATTCGAATGGCAGTTTAACCAACGGTAGGTATCTAAGCAGTATCCTTTACGCTATCCAATAATAATAAAAATAAAATAACTTTTGGCAACAATTGTAACCACATATAGGGTAAGTGTGCCAGTTACTGTGCCCCTTAAGGCGATGTCCGTAGTATTTAATCAATTACTATTTTTTTTTTCAATTTTTAATCATCTTAAGACCTTTATATGATAATTATATATTCTGCGAGCAGAATAAACACCTTTTTAATACAATATTATGTAAGGAATATTATATAATTAATAAAATAACAGCATAAGCCCTTGCATCAGTTACTGTATCATTAATTTAGTTACTGTGTGTCAGTATACATTGTTTTAATTACTGTACCTTAGATTCTGGACACTGTATTTAATCCTGTGTCTTTTTTTCTCACTCATCTGCATCTGCATAAACTATATAAAATATATTTAGATATGAAATTTGTTTTTTTTTATTATATTTAGTAGACTCCCTGCTGGAAATCATCCATTTCTCTCCCATTGCTATGATTTACTACGTATAGAAGTACTTACTTATTATAGAAGAAAATAAAATATATTATTTTTAAATATATTAAAAACTGTGTTATTTGCTCTGTGGGTAAGCAAAGAACGTGAAAGTTGACTTGCACACAGGACAGGCGACGAAGCATGAGAAAGTAAGGTTAGCGTAGCCTACCGCGAGGGGGCACAGTAACTAAATACATTCATGAAAACTTGTCCAGTTACTGTGCACAGTAACAGAAACATGCCGAAAATTCGTTTTAGTTACTGGATTATATTAAATTAAACAATAATATTAATCAAAACTACTTTTTTTATTGTTCTTTTGTCAACTAGATGGGTTTTATAAACATTAAATGTATTTTTTTATTATGAAAAATGTTATTTTTATTGTTTTTCAATCACTTTTGTATAGGCATATTGTTAAGCGTTTCGATAAGAAAATCATAGAAATCGCGATGAGAAATTTAATAAATTATTTGAAATATATTATAAGAATAATTAAGTCATACTGTAGGTTTAACAATAAAAAGCATGAATTGAACTGTATATAAAAATTTAGATATTTATGACTAAATATGATTATACTCTACTATAGATGAAAATGATTTAAGGGCACCGTAACTGAAGCGGGCACAGTAACTGGCACACTTACCCTATGGGCTAATCCATTAAACTTTTAACTTTTGCGTGACTATTTTTTAAAAAGAATTTACTGCTGTTATTAGTGTGCCGTGCTAAGCACATAAACGAGACAGGGTGTAGTAACATCTTCAATTTTTACGTAGAAAACCAGTCCTGTAATCCATATTAGTGTGCAACGCACGACACAATGCAGAGATGCATAAAAACTGTCAAAAAAGGTACCTTTTTGAAAAGGGAATATTTTTTGACAGTTTTATGTATCTTCGCATTGTGCCGCGCGTAGCACACTAATATGGATTACAGAACTAGTTTTCTACGTAAAAATTAAAGATGTTACATCCTGTCTTGTTTATGTGCTTAACATAGCACACTAATAACAGCAGTAAATTACTTAAAAAAAATAGTCACACAAAAGTTAAAAGTTGAATGGATTTGCCCATATACGATTCTGTCATGTACACTAAATGGAAATGTGTATTGATAGAAACGTAAAAGAAATATAATTATTCAAGGTAATAATGGTAGTGATATAGGTATTGGTGAATACAGGAACATGAATTTTAACAGAGCATACGAAAATAAACTGCAGTTTAAATTACTGGCTAAACTATTGGCTCATCTACTGCCTAAACTATTGGCTGAACTTCTGTCGAACCACTTGTCGTCAGTAGTATTTTCGGATACCATTTTATGGGTTATTAGATAACTATAGTATAACTACTTATTATTCTTGCAGATGTTTCTTTTGATTTTGGAAAACTGCAAAATATTCCCGTAAGACTTTGTAACACGAAAGGAACATTAAATTTTAATTTTTAGGTACCTAATTATATTTTAAATCAATCCTTAAAACAAAATTAATTTGTTTCACGCAGATATGGCGTAACATTTTGCGTCCCCCATTGTAACAGGGATATCAAAAACAAGGCAAGCCTTGTAATTAGAACTCTTCGTTTAAGGGGATGCCTTACTCGTACTATTACCGACCGAGCAATTCACACAGTTTCAAGCTGATTAAAAATAAAATACGTCGAATCACAAAAAATCAAGAGAACACTCTTCTGTGTTTTTTAACGTTCTATCATTCAGTCAAAGTTTGGAGTCGAAATATCAAGTCATTTCTGCAAAAACTTTGAACAAACGAAATTAAATTTCGTTTGTTCAAAGTTTTTGAAAAAACGGCTTGATATTTCGACTCCAAACTTTGACTGAATGATAGAACGTTAAAAAACACAGAAGAGTGTTCTCTTGATTTTTTGTGATTCGACGTATTTTATTTTTAATCAGCTTGAAACTGTGTGAATTGCTCGGTCGGTAATGGTAGGACTATGGCACCCCGTTAAGAGTCATTTGAACAAAAAAAGAAAGAAAGAAGGGATGGTGGGGGCCCCCTCCGTCGCCCCTACCAGTGAGGTACAGCCTGCCCGGATCACCGTCCAGGAGCCCCTTACGTAGAAATGAATCCACGTAGGAGGAGCCTGGGCGATTCCAGTTACCTCTCCTTAAAGAAGGAAATCAAAAAGAGGAAGTTGTGCGTTGCCCTGTGAGGGTATTTCCACACTATCAGAAGTTATAGAGCAAAAACGGTTGTATGGCTAAACTACTATGTGGAGTGTAGAATGGGGAAAAACCTCGCTAGGAGCAAAAACCCATCAGTCATTTGAACGGCTGACTTACATGGCTTATATACTCTCGGCCATCCAATGTATACACATAAAGCACTACCGAAGCGCCCCATAGCGGGTAAATAGCCGAAGCTTACTTATTGGGAGTCACCCATCACAAGTTCTCCTTTGTCACCGCTATGCGGCACTCCGATAGTGCTTTCTGTGGATACACTGGATAGCCGAGAGTATATAAGCCGTGGAAGTCAACCGTTCAAATGACTCTTTACGAAAAGTCCTAATTACAAGGCTTGCCTTGTTTTTTTATATCCCCGTTACTTACAATGGGGGACTCAAAATTTTACGCCATGTCTGCGTGAAACAAATTAATTTTGTTTCAAGGATTTATTGTAAAACATAATTCCTTAAAATTAAAATTTAATGTTCCTTTCGTGTTATAAAGTCTTAAGGGAATATTTTGCAGTTTTCCAAAATCAAAAGAAACATCTGCAAAAATAATATATAGTTATACTATAGTTATCTAATAACCCATAAAATGGTATCCGAAAATACTAACGACAAGTGGTTCGGGAGAAGTTCAGCCAATAGTTTAGGCAGTAGTTGAGCCAATAGTTTAGCCAGTAGTTTAAACTGCAGTTTATTTTTGTAAGTAGTCTCAAAAGAATATAAGGTATACTTTATGGGAAAGCTAATTATATGTATACAAGAAGCTAGAAAGTGTGAAAAATAGGTCTTATAAATTATCTTAAAATTTGCCGAATCATTTTCACTCGTTTGATCATTACCCAAGACCAACCAGCGTGGAGGTAGTAAGTATTTTGGTCTCTTTTTTTTTGTTTTTATATTTGATTTTGTTCTCTTTATATTTTTCTTTGTTTTTTTTTTTCGTTTTTTTCTAAATACTGTTCCCTTTGTAAATGTTTATACTACTATATTCCAATTGTACTAAAGGTCTTAAAATGGCACAATAATGCACAGTACTTTGGCATTCATTGGGATGATATTTGATCGTTTGATTTTTTTAACATCAAATGTACTCTTTATCCGTTGTTTTAGTAGCTGTATTGGAAATTATTTTACTATTAATACGTTGTTTACTAGCAGTCATAATCTTGTTAAAATTCATATTGATCATTTTCCATATCACTTTCATTGAAATTAAAGCTTGTACTTGTGCATATTATATATGAACAACTGTGTAACACGTGGCACAATCGTATAGTACGCGGCACAACCGTGTAACATACGGCACAACCGTGTAACATGCGGAACAATTGTGTAATACACGTGGCACAACCGTGTAGCACTGCACAACCGTGTTGCATGCGGAACAATTGTGTAATATACGTGGCACAATCGTATAGCATACTGCACAACGGTGTTACACAAGGCACAAATGTGTAACAAGAGGTACAATTGTGTAACAAAAGGCACAATTGTTTAACAAGAGACACAATTGTGTAACAAGAGGCACAGTTGTGTAACGGATCAACGCACGGACGAGTTCATCTGCTCGACTTGCATCGCTGCCATACAAGGAAACATCGGCCCATTACCTGGACACCGTATCGTTCCAATTTTATTTGATTATTTAATCTTGCGACTTGTCGTCTAGTCACTCCAGTCACTGCATTCGTCATATCTATTCAATGAGATTAAGAATACTTAATTAAAACTTGAGGGCATTTAGTTTGAAATTAGAACTATTTAATTGAGTTTGAGTTTATTACAATTGAACTTGCGTCTTTGAAGTTAGTCTTGTAAAACTTGAATGCAATTCTTGCTTTAGCAAATACTTATGTTACTTGACCTTACAGTTTCTTTGGATGTCGACTGCACCCAACACGAGGCACTGTTGCTCACATCTGCGGATTACAACTTGACTACTGCTTGCTGATACTCCATCTTGACTGGAACTTCGATTGCTGGCTCACATCTGGATGCATTCCTGATTCTACAGCTGACTACGCTGCAGGGATAGCTGTATTTACTGCCAGTAGGAGTCTTGATGCCGTACAGTCATCGCAGTGGATCAACAGCTGATTCACCGTGGGAACGTTAGCGGACGCATTTAACATTGCATCTTAAGCGCATACTAGCATAAGTATAATATTATTATAATATTATAACTTAGATTCAGATTTGGTTGCTATTCCTTGTTCAGAATCTTATTCTATTATCACCTTCGGGGAATAATAGCATAACTCACGCGGTCATCCAGGTTAAATGGTCAAGTTAGTTGTTCTAATTATTTTTGATCTCAAAATGGAGGAGTTACACCATAAGCAGATATTGATTCAAACTAAAATCGTTAATTCATTTCAAAATTTCAAATCTAATGGTAAATTAAGACAATATGACTATGGGTAATGCCGAGTCGCGCCTAGCTGGTCTTGAAAAATATTACACTACCTTTCAAGTTTCTCATGAGAAAATCTTACTTCTCAAGGATAATGATAAGAAACGCCTATTTCAAAATTGGTCTTTCTGACGTAGTTTAAGATAGTTTTTTTGACCGCAAAGGTAAGTTTCTCGAGTTCATTGAAAACCCTAGGAAAGTTAACGCTAAGATTGGGCGCCTCTACTTCAACCGGTTCCTCCAACTTCTGCTCAGTCTACAAATGTTTCATTTCAATCATTGCCAACAATAGATTTACCAAATTTTTCAGGTAAATTCTCGGATTGGGAAAATTTTAGGGATGTTTTTCGCTCTATCATTCATCGTTGCGAAGACTTATCATCCGTCATGAAGTTGTATTATCTTCGCACTCACCTTACAGGTGATGCCCTTAAGAAAATTAAATCTCTTTTCATTTCGGGTGATAATTATGAACGGGCATGGATAGCCTTAATCGAATATTACGAAAATCAACGTCGTATTGTTAGCTCTCACATATCAGAAATCTTCTCTGTCAAATCTATGAAGTCAGATATTTCATCTGAAATCAAGCGTATTTATAGGGAAATTTTCAATCTCATCGCTAGTCTGACCTCTCTTGATAGAGCTAATTCGTTAGATAGTGATTTAATCGTTTACTTCACGCTAAATCGGCTTGATTTAAATACACGTAAAGAATGGGAAAGATACCTTGGTGATAGTGTCGACCCACCCACAATGGAGCAACTTCAAGCTTTTCTTCGAAGTCAAACCCTCACTCTAGAGGCCATCGAAGCCGGTACTAAATCCTCATTAAATAATAGCCCTAAAATTCAATCTACTAATTCAAAATCTCGAAAGCCAAAACATGACAATGCTAATACGGCTTATTCTCACCAAGCATCGCCTCAAAACGCGAAAAACAATCAGAAAAGGAAATGTTTACTATGTAATGAACCGCATTACATAAATCGATGTAAACAATTTCTCAATAAGACGATTCCCGAGCGGAAAGAGCTTCTTAAGTCGTCTAATCTTTGTTTTAATTGTTTAGGGAAGCACCACATAAAAAATTGTACTTCCTCGTATCGATGCTTTCTTTGCAAAGCTAAGCATCACACGCTAGTGCACACTGATGGCTATTCGTCTAATCAGCCGAATAATTCGACAACGTCTGATCAAACTGCCTCAGTGACAAACTTTTCAAGCCCTAACTGTGTTAACCTTGTCGTTTCTAATGACGTTCAATCTGCTCATCAAGCAGCCTCTCTAAATACTGGTGTTAGTACCAAATGTACAGGTGTACTTTTGGCTACTGTTAGGGTCAACGTCGTTGGTCCAAATTGAACCAAAATTCAAGTGCGCTCGTTGATTGATCCTGGTTCTCAAATATCTCTTATTACACAAGCATTTTGTAATCAATTGTTACTAAATTGTAGAACCAGTCACACTCATATTTAAGGTATAAGAAAAAAGACAGCTGCTGTGTCTTCTAAGGTAGCTTGTCTTTTTATACAACCTCATTTCAATTCGACTTTTTCGCTGGAAGTTGATACTGTAGTCTTGCCAAAATTATCTTCTTATAAGCCTCCCGTTGTAGGTGGTATTTCTAATTTCGAATACTTAAGAGGGCTGTATCTAGCAGACCCCATGTATTTCGAACCCTCTTGCATCGATATTCTTCTCGCGCAAATCATTGAAAGCCAAATCCTTAAGGGTCAAAGTCTTCAGCCGATAGCACTAAGTTCTAAACTTGGTTGGCTTTTAACAGGCAATCTCTCCTCGTCACACCCAGAAAGCGGGCCAGATTCTTTATCTCTTCATTGCTCAAACGAATGTGAACATGAAGCTAAACTTTTGGAGCTCGTATAAGATTTTTGGAGGGCGGAGGGAATAACAGTCGACAAGAAATTTTACTCGACTGAGGAACATGCGTGCGAGGAGTTTTATCAAAAAACCACTCGATAAGATGAATCAGGTCGATATATAGTGTCAGTCTTCCATGGAAAAATCGAAAAAAGCTGATCTCTGCTCATCTCGAAAACTCTCATTCTGCCGCATTACGCACACTTAATCGCCTCGAAGCAAACTTCGCTGAGGACGAACAATTAAAAATAGCTTATACAGATTTCATAAAAGAGTACATTGACTTAGGTCATATGTCCCTCTCATCGAATTCTGGTTCATTATCTAACGACTCTCAAGCCTTCTTACCACATCATGGTGTGTGGAAGGAAACAAGTACGACAACCAAATTACGTACTGTGTTTAATGGCTCGAGAAAAACTAAATCAGGAGTTTCAGTCAACGATCTTCTACACGTTAGACCTAATCTTCTGCAAAATCCCGTGGCTTTGATCTGTGCCTGCCGTAGGTATAAAATCGCCTTTTCCGCTGACGTGGAGAAAATGTTCGAAAGTGGACCTCAAATAATGCCGAGGTACTATCTTGTTTACCCTCAAATATGCTAGCTGCAGATTCAATTTTTCTATTTGCCTCAGAGACAGCTGTACCAATTTTAGGTATAGATTGGCATCCTAATAAAGATTGCTTCAGCTTTCACATCGAAGTCGTTCCAATTGAATTACTATTTACGAAACACTATTCTCTCTAGAATAGCTCGCATATTCGACCCCATGGGATGGTTAACTCCCATTGTAATCACCGCTAAGATCATCATGCAGTCTTTGTGGCTTCTTAACGTTAGTTGAGATGACGAACTTCCTCTCGATGTTTCTAATCGTTGGCAAACTTGGTTACGAGATCTTCATTTCTCACATCAAAATCCCTCGCTGGAGTGGATTCACACCTCATTGTGAACTCATTGAAATCCACGGTTTCGCTGACGCATCTAAATTTGCATATGGTGCAGTAACTTATCTGCGTTTGATTCAAAACCAAGATGCTTTAGTCACACTTCAAGTGGCCAAAACTCGAGTAGCTTTACTTAAAACGCTAAATATCCCTCGCTTAGAACTTAGCGCTGCGTTGCTACTTGCTCGCCTTACTCAAGCGCTTATCGAATCTTTCCCACTAAAGACTGAAAGTGCTCATCTATGATCGAACTCTGCGGATATGCTCTTCTGGTTAAAAGACCACCCTTCTAGATGGGGCGTTTCTGTATCAAATAGGTGCTCAGAGATTCATACTATGTTACCTCACGCGTATTGGCATCACGTGCGATCAGGTGATAACCCCGCTGATGTAATATCTAGAGGTATTGAGCCCTCAAAATTAGCTTCGCATAGTTTATGGTGGAAAGGTCTCTCTTGACTATCTGATAGTCATGAACCATAGTCGAGGTCCCATGATTAGCTCAACTTCATCGTAAATAGTCTGAATCTTCAACCTAGTCATACTCTAGTCGCTAGTAAGGTCATACTAAATTCTGTCGAGAATACTCCAGAAATTTGGAGTCTTATTAATAAATATTCGTCATTAAATAAATTGTTACGAATGGCTTCTTACTGCTTCAGATTCATCTACAGAACCTGCTCGAAAAGTTCGTTCGTTAGCTTTCTTACTGTTTGCCAATCCCTACTATGCAATCACACTCCGGCTTCTATAGATAAGTCCTTCTCCTTATAAGGAGATAATTGCTAGTGAGACTGAAACCACCAGACTTTGTGTGATTTATTTAGTTTAAACCGCTTTCTTTAAACTTGAACTTCAACAGTTATCTAGGAAATGTAAACTTTCAACGAAAAGTCCTTTTTTACCACTAAACCCCATGATACCAAATCATTTGCTCAGGGTGGGCGGTCGTCTTTCACACTCTCTTCTCAAAGAAGATGCTAAGCATCCTCTTATTCTATCTGCTAGTTGTCATTTCACTACATTGATAATTTGGGATGCTCATCAGCGTACCCTTCATGGTGGTGTTCAGCTAACGCTCGCCACACTTAGACGTCAGTATTGGATAGTGAAGGGACGAACTGAAGTCAAGAAGGTTATTAGAGCATGTACTACTTGCTCACGTCATGCTGCTCGAGTGTCTACTCAATTAATGTATGAGTTCCCCAAGCCTCGCGTGTGCCCTTCGTCGCGATTTGAGCGTTCTGGTGTTGATTACACCGGCCCTATCAACATTCGTCTTACTAAAACTAGGGTTACAGGCACAATGAAAGGGTATATTGCTATATTCATCTGTATGTCTACTAGAGCCGTCCGCATAGCTATTTTGTAAGTCTGATATTAAAATTGTGATCCGCGACCTTGAAAACCCCTGTATTCTAATTTTGAGAAAAACCGAAGCTTTTATCGAATTTTTAATCGCCATATTTGATCCGCCATTTCCAATTTTGAAAGTCTGATAGCAAAATCGTGATCAGCAACTTCTAAAACCCCCGTATACCAATTTTGAATACAATTTAAGCTTTTTTCTTACTCTTTATTGCCATATTGTATCTGCCATTTTAAATTTCGAAAGTCTAATAGGAAAATCCTGATCAGCGACCTCTGAAACCTCTGTATACCAACTTTCAGTCAAATCTAAGCTTTCTTCGAATTTTCAACGGCCATATTGTTCCGCCATTTTGAATTTCGAAAGTCCAATAACAAAATCTTGATCAGCGACCTCGAAAACTCCTGTCTACTAATTTCAAGCAAAATCTAAGCTTGCCTCGATCATTTGACGATTTAGAATTTCGAAAGTCTGATGGAAAGATCGTGATCAGCGACATCTGAAACACCTGTATTCCAATTTGGAGAAAAATCTCAGCTTTTTTCGAATTTTTAATCGCCATATTTGATCCGCCATTTTCAATTTTGAAAGTCTGATAGCAAAATCGTGATCAGCAACTTCGAAAATCCCCGTATACCGATTTTGAACATAATTTAAGCTTTTTTCTTACTCTTCATTGCCATATTGTATCCGCCGTCGTAAAGGCAATGTAACGTATAAGTGTAGGCAAAGCAAATAATGTTTGGCGATTAGGCCGAGTGCGTGCCACAAGCCTCTATATGTACACTCGGAATGATGTTCAAGTAGCGCATTGGCTTTCGCCTGACACTTATAAGCTTTTAAAAAAACACACGTTTTTGTTAATAACAAAAGAACCGTAATATCTAGAACACACGCACACACACACACGCACACATGCACACACGCGCACACACACACAGACACACACACACACACACCTGTGTCGAGTTGCTAGCCCCGCATCAGGCGCCTCCCCAGGCGGCGGATAGGGAAAAGCTCGTCAGATATGAAGGGAAATAAAATAGCCGGGGCGGACCAAAACTAGCTAGGGGAAGACACCCCGAATATTAAACCAACTATGATGGATGTGCAACAAAATACTTTACTCCAAGCCGGTATCCTCAAAAATGAAGAGAATCCCGCCATCGATTCCGATCGGGTGAAAGCCCCAATAGTCGGTGCAGGCCCTGCGGATTTTGTTTTTTTTGGGGGGAGGGGGGGCAGAAGCACGATGTGGCTCAGGCTGTTGCAGACTCAGGGTGGTTCACTTGGACCTTACTGCATCGCAAAAGACGAGTGAAAAACAAGAAATCGGCCAGGCTAGCGAAGAAGCAGCAACCTTCCGGGCACTGAGAGCAAAGGTGGACTCTCTGGTGGTTTTTATCTTAGGCAAGAAGAAAATCGATACAACAAAATCCATGGAAAATAAAGTGCTTCCGAAATGATACCTTATTCAAGGAAAATTTTAAATGACAGCTAGCAAAATTCGAAGTAACATTTCTGCAATCATTACAGTCTTGTTGTTAGTGCAATCAATTATTCAATTACACTAAAACCTTTTGACAATAATATTACCAATAATTATTTAGAAGACAGTTGGATTGTAGTAATTTATAATAAGAAATGGTATCCTGGAGTAATTTTCGAAATCGAAGAAAACGTATTAATTACGAAGTTTTTCGCGCGCGACGTCCACAAAGGATTCCCGACTCAAATATTATGTAGAATTGAATCTCCATTTAAATATAAAGGGAAGCAAAAAACAAATACTTTCTGCCTTAGCGATAAGACATGTAAATATGTAGATGAGGGAGTTAAAAATTGTAAAATTTAGGAGCTATGAATTTACTTATTTAGACTTATTGTATAATTTTCTTATAATTAGTAAATAAAAAATTAAATGGAATGACTGATGTTCTTTATTCACTTAGAATAAAGTATTTTATTACGTCGGGTTTACAATTCTATAGCTTCATACATTTTTGAAGCTGTCTGTTTTAGCTTACCCCACTGTTGTTTTAAATCCGTGCAAGATGCATCTTGAATAATACATGATGGAGTTCTTAAAAGAATTAATACATTTTATAAGTAAATGCTTTAAATATTTACTCATCATTAAGAAAAAACAAAACAATCATTTTGAACTGACTTGTGAAGGTGAATTAAAACTGTAACAGAGTGTTTGCATTTTCCCAAAATACCAGTTGTACAAGAGCACACACAATGAATGATATTTTCATCAGTACATACATTTGAAGAGATCTTTACTCTTATTTCATGAGGAAATTCTTGTAAACCCGACGTTTTTAGGTACAGTGCTATTATCTCTGCTGAGCAATCATTACTTTCTTTGGCTAACCCATAAAATATTATATGATTAGCCTTATAAACTCTTTCGCCTTCCACATAAGGCCTTGTTCCATTGCCAATATATCTGATAGTATCAGACAAATCAATAAATGATTTTAAGACGTTCATCGGATTACTACTTATTTTATTTTTTAATTAAATAATCTTTGGTCGTATACCGCTCATGCTAATCAGCTGTGTTTATCCTTCAATAAGATTTTAAAAGAGGGCTAAAATAGTTTTAACCTCAAATATTTCTGAAATTCATAAACGAATTCTTTTACCCTCAGAACTTTTCTAATAAATAATATACAAACTCTACATCTCCACCAAATTTCAAAGAAATTAAAACAATTTTAATGTAGTTATATTGTGCGACAACAAAGATACATGAAGTCGTCATTGAGAAATTACGATTTTGAAAAAAACCGTAAAAGAATTTTAACCTTAAATATCTCTAAAAATCAGGCATGTTCTTGTTTTTGCACATAAGGATTGTGCACATATTAATTGTGCACACTTTAGCATTGGTATATATCTATATATATAGATATGTACCAATGCTATCTGTGCACAATAAATATGTGCACAATCCTTAAGTGCACAAACAAGAACATGCCAAAAATCATGAGACAATTCTTTTACCTAAAGGACTTATACGATAACACAGACTCTACATCTCCACAAAATTTCAACACGATTAAACCAATTTTTGTTTTCTCTAGTTATCATGCGACAAAGAAAATAACTTTGTAAAATACGAAAATTTTCAAAATCAAATATCTCAAAAAGTAATCGTACGATCTTGATGAAAATTCGCACACATATTATCTATATCCCATACAAAATTGTCTATAAATTTGGAGCTGATACATGGAGCCGTTCTTGAGAAATTACGATTTGAAAAAAGGGTTAAAAAAATTTTAATCTCAAATATTTCTGAAATTTCTGGACTAATCATTTTGCCCAAAGAACTCGACCAAGAGCTATCAAAAATCTACCTCTACAAGGAATTTCAAAGCGATTAAGTCAATTTTACTCCCGTAATCGTTGGACATACAAAACTCATTTTTTTCACATTTCAATTTTTTTCTCAAAAACTAATCAACAAAATGAAATCAAATTTTAACAGATTATAGCTATTTATAATCATGAATTTTCTCAAGAAAAGTGATCGTTTAGTTTAGGAGTTATGAGCTTTAAAAAAAAAACACGTGTTTGTTAATAACAAAAGAACCGTGGTAGCTAGAGAAATTTTTTTTTTAGAAAATATAGGCATTTTAATGCTCTTTCGAATGCTATCCATTCGATTCAAGTATCTCGATCTTATCATTAAAAAAAAGCAAAAATCAATTTTGAGAAAATCGAAAATTCGAAATAAAACAAAAATGCATCGACGAATCAAAAAACGAATTTTTGGCCCAACCCGCCATCACACAAAAAAAAAACAAAAAAATGAGACCTGTCCGGTCAAAATCGATCGAGTAGAAGCTGAGATTCAGGCGCACACACACACACACATACACAGACACACATACATCCATACAGACATTTTTCAAAAATTATGTATTTTGATTCCTAACACCTCGAAAAACAATTATAACATGTTTTTACAATAACTCAACAAATTACTATCACAAAGCTTCCTCTAGGAGGAAGCAAAAGACGAAATTTTCCTTAATTTTTAGATTTAAAGGTTGCGCCAAAAAAGTATACCGTTCAATCGGGCTTGTAAATAATTTTTTACACATTCAGAAAGACATTCAGAAAGAACAAGAAAAACTTTGTCCTGTAGATGTGCCTTCAAAATTAAATCATCTTTTCAAGTTTCGTGGTTTAAAAAAAAGGTGAAATTTCCGTCAATTCTTTTCAATCCAAAATTGACTTAAAACTGTCGCCAAAAAATTATACCATTAAATTGAGCATGTACCTATTTTTTCACATTCAGAAAAGCTTAAAAAACAAAGTAAAACCTTGTCCAATGAATGGGCCTTCAAAAAAATTTTTTTATTTTTTTCGAGACGTAAAAGGGAAATAATTTTTGGAATAGCTCATATAGTCTCATTGCTTTATAAATAAGTGTTGATGAAAGATAATCTTATAAATATGAACAATTTATTGCTATTATAATGACAAATACTTTATATTTACAATAAAAAAACTGTTAATATACTGAAAAAGTCTTCGTCAAAGGTGAACGTTTGATGTGCTAAACGAAGGACACATTTTATACCGCTATTCAGCTCGTGATGTGTGGTGTCCTGGACACGTCAGAATTAGGTTAGCCTCTAGCCTGTCGTGCAATTTTTAACTTCTTTTGAGATTATTCTTACGTGATCGAACAATTTATGTATAAATATATTTATTTGCTGCG
The DNA here is from genome assembly GCA_036365515.1 of Torymus aiolomorphi. Taxonomy (NCBI): domain Eukaryota; kingdom Metazoa; phylum Arthropoda; class Insecta; order Hymenoptera; family Torymidae; genus Torymus; species Torymus aiolomorphi. The sequence continues at coordinate 52,707,477 of CM070874.1, read as the reverse complement.
AAATTCTATTATTTTTAGAGATGTCAATGTTTGTAAATAGTATGTAAGATTTTGTGTATCAAAAAAAAAAAAAAATGAGACCTGTCCGGTCAAAATCGATTGAGTAGAAGCTGAGATGCAGGCGTATAAACACACACACACACACCCACACACACACACCCACACACACACACGTACGCACACACACACGCACACGCACGCACACACATCCATACAGACATTTTTCAAAAATCATGTATTTTAATTCTTAACACCTCGAAAAACAATTATAACATGTTTTTACAATAACTCAAAAAATTACTATCACAAAGCTTCCTCTAGGAGGAAGCAAAATACTTTTCTGTGATAATTTTATTGTATCGGTAACGATTCGTCAAAAAGTTAATTTTGTTTTTTATTTGTTCATAAATGTTCTGTTATAAAAATTGAGTTTATTTATTTATCATGCGCAAATGTTGTACACTCGATATGAAATGTAAGCACGCACTTAAATTTTGTTTAAATTGATTAAATTTAAATAAAATATATTCATGATTAATTAATCTTTTAATTTATCTCAAATTTCTTGTTAGTCAATCTGCCCCAACTAAAGAGTCAATAAGCCCCTCGCTAAGGGCGAATCGGCGCAACAAAGAGATGATAAAAATATATTTATATTTTTAAAACTCCTTATCTTATAAACTTTAGATAACAATTATAGTACAGTGCTTAGGTCAACTACTTTAAATAGAAATATTAGGTTTTTCAAAAACACACTTATAGGAATTAAAAAAAATTATCATGTAGCAACTGCGCTTACCAGCCCCGGTTACCCTTATTCCATTTTTTAAAACTAGAGCGCAAAAATCGCCAATTTGTCGATGAATGTTAAGCGGGCGCAAATTGTTCTATAAAGATAAGTGTACAGACTTAAAAAATAAACGAATTTCTCTCATGTATAATTATTATTAGGCATGCTTCATTTTTTCTTAATTTTAAACATTTTTTTTAGAAAATGATTAAATCTTTTTTCTCTCAAATTTGCTTGTGGGAGAAGAAGAATAGAAGTTAAGCGAGTAAAAATTTCAAGTCCCTATTTTTTAAAATAAACGTGAATACAATATAATTAAATAAAAATGAAAAAAAAAACTGAATTTATACATTTATTTAATTAACTGAATAGGTTTAGGTGGTCAAAAAAAGAAAAAATAAAATAAACTGAAGAACTGAATATGTTTATGCAAACGAGATCAAGCTTTTTTGGAAATTTGACTAGAAAAAGAACTTGAAAATTTCTTTTGGAAAGAAATGTTTGAGTTTTTCGTTTGCAGTTCTAGTGGATAGTATCATAAGATACATGGTTGGAAAAATTATACGTGTATTTTAACGTGAGATATATTTTAATTTACAACTTAACAATTTTTATTTGGATGTTATTCAATTTCATCTAAAATCTAAAAATTTCATTTCCTAATTTTTATCAAAATGCTTGATCGGTAATGATAATCCAAAATGCTTTTTACCTCTACAGCAAACTCGCAGCGTGCCTGTTGCTGTGCTCTGTTTAGTTAGCACCGAATATTTATGCGCTTTCAAATATTTAGCAATTGAACATTATCGTCCGCTTATATAAGAGGCACAATAATTTTCTGCGAAATTCTTGGAGCAGTAATAGGTATATAAAATGTAAAGAAAGCCAGTCACATAGATAAGAATCTCTTTCATAACCACCGTCGGCAAGCGGTAAAAATAAGCGAACAATCTGGCTCGATGGCGCCACCAGTCCGAGAAAATCCCGCGAAAGGAGAAAACTGACAGGCAGCGAGACCGCGATGCACAGCTGATGTCCGTGTGACGTCATGGAAACAAAGCCATGCGCGGCGGTCGATGCGCGCGCTGTGCGCCTGTGCCGTGTACAGTGTACACACACGGATATACGGGCGCAGTTTCTCTCTCGGTCTCTCTCTTTCTCCCACTCTTCGAAGCACCAAAGACTCCAGAGGCAGTTTCCGTATGCTGCCTTGCGTCGCTGCCAGCCGTCGTCGTCGCTCGTCGTAGTCGTGGTCGTCGCGCGCAGGCAGCGAGCTGCTCTCGGAAATTGCTTCTACGCTCACCGGGCTCGCGTACACACATACACACAATATAAACCTTTTTCCAGAGCACTACAGCCCTATAACTCTTTCTCTCTCGCTATCTCTCTCTTACTCCCGCTCTGAGCGCACCGAGAGATAAAGCACGCATACCTTTGCTTATTGCAGTTTACACTAGCAGTGTCCTCTCTCTCACTCTCTGTCTTTGTGTGTATACAAGCGCACGAGTGGAGAAAGAGCAGGGAAGTGCGTACACGCGCGGTATCTACTATAAGTGAGTACGTCGTGTGTTTTTCTTGTCTAGCATACAAAGCGTACATACACGTAAGAATTTTGGACTAGTCGAAAAGTACGCGCAGCCGTAGCAGGAAGGAGACCAGCCCGACGATCGCTGTTATGCCATTTATATCCAAAGACTGGAGGAGTCCTGGCGAGGAATGGGTCAAGACCGTCGAGGGCTGGGAGAAAAAGAAGATCTTGGAGTGTGCCAATAATAAGACGCTCTCGCTGTTGCTACGGTGAGTGCGTTGACCATTGCCGCAACCGCGAGAGCTTTTTCCTTCGCGAACCTGCGGCTTTTTCCACTTCGTGCGCTTCTTTTTGCGACTTGCAAACCAGATGACAACGCTTCTTCACTGTTGGTTTTTTTCAGTCTTGAAAAAAGTGTGAAGGAATAATCGCTGACATAGGTCTTACTTGTTTAACTTTGAAACGTTACACTTTTTCAAAACTACTGGCTCGATCAAATAAACCAGCGCTACGCTTCCCCATATAAGAACTAATTTACGGTTCTTTGAGGAAATTCAACAGCATATCTACAAATTTTTTTCTGCTCCCAACTTGTCGTATTTCGTTAAAAAGAAATCGCTTTGATAAGTGACAGCTGTCGAGATTGCTTCCATCAAACATCGTCATTACCTTAGTTAATTTTTTATAAACTCATAAGATCAAATCAAATGTATAAAAATATACCAGTTGCCAGTGACACGGTAGCAGATCAATTGAAAGCTGCTGCACACCTTCGCAGAAATTATCGCTAAAGAACAATACTTTACAGTGGGAGGATTTTCGCAATTATGGGCGCATACACGGAAAGCATTGAGCTGTTACCATACCATTGTCGAGACAAAGAAAAGAGTACGCAAGTGTGTACACTCGTATGCGTGTGTACATGCTTCGATCGAACATCGTCGAAGGTTGCCTCTTCCACTCTCTCTCTCTCTCTCTCGCTCTCTCCTCTCTCTCTCTCTCTCTCTCTCTACCTCTCTCGCTCGCGGACAATGTATCCGGCGCCATTTATTGCTCTTCCAGGCGAAAATCCGTGCAGTGTCAACTCGTGTACTGGTCGCCATTAAAAGCAGCAGCACTGGGAACCCGTTGAAACACGTTCGCAGACTTTTCGACCGCTTCGTTAGTGCGGAATTCCGGATAGTACAAAAATAATTTGACTCGGTGCTAATGTTTCATTGTTGCGGGGGCTTTCCATCTCTTCTTTTTAAAAATGGCAGCGCGCGCACGACGACAGAGATGGTGAGAGCGAGAAGGCGAGAGGGGGAGAGAGAGGGCAGAACTTAATGTTGTAGATGCACGGCAGTGTAGGTGTCTATATAACTGCGCACGCGCGGTCGCGTGCCTGAGCTCACAGCTGTTACACACGCTGCATGCATCGATATTCTTTGTTTGTTTACATCGGCACATGAGAGTTATTGATGCGTTGCGCAGTGCAGACCAGTTTGTTTTGGGAGTATTAGTACTTGTTATGAGACAGATTTGATTGTTTTTATATTGTTTAATGCTGCTCTCATTTTATAGCACATATATATATATATACACACACCCGCTACCCTTTCGCTGCGTTCCACAAAGCGCAGGCTTCTAATCGGCTAGCTGGATTATTATAGGTAATCCTTTTCCTTTCTAATTACATAATGTGATACTTTACATAATTTCCAAGAGGTAATTTTTCATGCTAAACTGTCGCAGTCCAAGATGAATTTTTTTTAGAACTTTTCATATTAATAAAATATTTCAAATATTGAAATACACCTACAGTCACTTTGAAATCTATATGTATTTTTAGATTAAAAATATGCTTCTATCTTTTTTTTTAATTTTGTAGCTTCTAATACACTCATATTTTTAATTCTTAATTTTTCTTTGAATAAAAAAACGTTGCGTCCAAATGAAAATTATCATTTTTTGTGCATTCAAACATTTTAAGAAAAAAAAAACACCGCTAAGTGCTTTGCATTATTGTAAAGAATATCATATACTTCTATACTTGCCTTCGAAGCGCATCCGCGCTCTTTGATTCAAACTTCAAATGATTCCATCCATTGCACTTTTTCAGACACTTGAAATTTTCACAATTACTTCTGATTTATTATTAATTTCAAAAGTGTCTCTGACGTTAGAGATTTACGTTTGTGTTTCACATTCCCTAAGGGGGATGCCATTGTCAATCGAGCAAATTACAGTTATTAATTAATTAAAAATTAATTTAAAAAAGAAGTTGAAGATTTGAAGTTTTTCAAAATTATCGCAATCATACGCCGAAAAAATTAGTAAAAAACAAAAATTGAAAATAAATAGCGAAAAATATAAGTATTTCGGTAAGTATGTAATTCTATACATATAGGTTCCGATATAAAGAAATACATCTTGCATATATTCTTTCCAACTTTTAGTACAAGATATTCGAAATTTTTCAAAATTCTAAATATGCATAAAAGCGTACTGGAAACTTTGAATTCTTGCAAGAACTTCAATCTTGTTCAAACTTTCTAGTACGCAAGTAAAAATATTCCGAAACTAAAACGAAGAGTGCCATCGACCAAGTACGGAAACGGGAGTTCATTCAAAGACAATACTAACGATTTTTCTATCCAGACCGCTGTTCTCCGTTTCCCAAGATATTTCGCTTCAAAATATATGGGTCTGAAGTTTGCAACGTTGGGGCGCAACGAAATAAAAAAATAATTCATTTTACTTCAAGTTTATACTAATTAATATTAATTCTGTGTGTAGATTTAGTGTTTTATAGTATAAAATAGCTTTATAACGAAGGTTTATATAACATTTCCATCGTTGAATAACTTTGAGCAATTGTAAAAAATTATTTCGTTGCACTCCAACGATGCAAACTTCAGACCCATCAAAATATTCACCAGTTTAGCAACATCAATATATGTACATGCACTTGACGCGATCTAAAAGACTTTTTAGTTTTTGCTAATGCGCACTGAGTGTTTACTATAGAAAAAGTTGGCGTAATTTTTGCTTCGTTTAGAAAAAGGTATGGATCAATGTTTAACTCTTGCTGGACTCACGGGCTGCAAATGGATAAATAATAGTGCAAATAGATATAAAACTGTAAATATATATGCGTCTATCAAAAGACTTTTAGCACCGACAAGTTAACGATCGTGATATTAACTTAAATCTAACCACTGTTTTTGGGCATTATTTAATTTGAAAATTGTTTTAGTCGCTCGGCTGTATCAAAAGTTGTGTAACATATAGTGCAACATGTTACAGTGATATTCTTATTGCGATATCTTATTACGATTTCTATGTTAAACACATCACTAGACGTTTTATATATGAACGAAACTTCCTATAATGTCAATCGATAACACTCAGCTTACTTCTTCTGTACCGCAGAACTTTGAACTAACTTATTTGAATTCTTGATATTGAATTTTTTCGTCAGTCAATTTAATTAAATTGAGAAAGACACGGAACCTCCACACTATTGTATTGTATTTATTTAATATAATAACAGGCCTTATGGCCTTAGATACATTGTGGTTTATAAAGTAACATAATAGTTTAGAAACAAAAAAAATGTATGCTATTATAATATTACAATTCATCGGCATTAAAACAATACTTTTTAACTGATTTCTTGAATAGAAATTATGGGTCTGAAGTTTGCATCGTTGGAGTGCAACGAAATAATTTTTTGCAATTAATTAAAGTTATCAAGCAATGGAAATTTTAGCTAAATCGTTGTTATAAAGTTATTTGATACTATAAAATAATAAATCTACACGCACAATTACTATTAATTATTATGAACTTGAAGTAAAATCAAAGATTTTTTTATTTCGTTGCACTACAACGTTGCAAACTTCAGACACATTAGAAATTGATTTTCAACACAATTTGTTATTTCGCATGGGAGTTTATTCCATTTAGAAATACCTCTAGGGTTGAAGGCACTACTAATACTTTTTTGCCCTATCTTTCAAATCTGCTCTCCATTCCCTTATGCTATGTTTTAATTCGAAAGCCTTTAATTCTTGTGAAGGACTATAACAATTTGTGTTCCATTGAAATAAAATTAAACGATTTTGTTATAAATTGGTACACTAAGAAAAACATTTTATAGTAATGTATAGTAATGTATGCAGAGAAGACTATAATAAAGATGCCTATACAATATGTTATTGAATACAACATTTCATTTTCATATATCATGTACGAAATTGTGATGTATACAGGGTGTCCCATCTTAAAACGACCAGGCAAATATTTCGAAAACTAAGGGAGATGGAAAAAAACCTTGAATACAAAAGTTGTAGGGTTTAGAGGGGGCCAACTGATGGTAACCTTGATCATAACCTTGAGTTCAAGGATCAAGGTTATTTGAAGGTCAAATCGATTTTTTTTATATGGGAACCCCCACTTTTGACCTCGTAAATGGAAACAGCGGAAAATTTTACGTTCAGATATGTCCTTGAGTCAAGGTCATTGTCAAGGTCATGGTCAAAATCCAAATCAATCAACGCATACAAACATTTCGAAAATTACGCATACGAGAAAGAGTGTTAAATACAGAAGTTGTATGGTTCGGAGAGGGAAATTGATGGTGACCTTGATCATGACCTTGAGGTCAAGGATGTCATTTGAAGGTCATCGATTTTTTAAACGGGAAGCCCCACTTTTGACCTCGTAAATGGAAAAAGCGGAAAATTTTATATTCAAATATGACCTCTGATCAAGGTCATGGTCAAAGGTATGGTCTGTTTCCGGCAAGTTAAGCCAATGTTGGGGATGACCTGACCAGTCAAGGCGAGGACGGGGATGACCCGGCCAGTTAAGGCAAGGTCGGGGAAGGAAAGAGCGGAAGATTTTACGTTCAGATATGGGCTTGGGTCATGGTCAAAATCCAAATCAATCAACGCATCCAAATGAATCGATTAAAAGAAAGTAGTCATGTGCGAATTTCTCCGACATCACTATGGGATAGAGAGGATGGTTACTTTCCCCGGTAATTTTGACCCAAAGTGAAATAGTAAGGTTACTTCAAGGTGAAATAATATTTTTTCATGAAAATTCATATTTTTAGTCAAGAATATGGAGAGCAGCTAACAGTGCCAAGTAGGTGTAACCATAAATTACCACAAATTGCCTTAACTTGCCGGAAACTGACCAAAACCTTGACCATTACTTTGACCCAAGGTCATATCTGAATGTAAAATTATGCGCTTTTTCCATTTACGAGGTCAAAAGTGGAGGTTCCCGTTTAAAAAATCGATTTGACCTTCAAATGATATCATCCATGACCTCAAGTTCATGGTCAAGGTCACCATCAGTTTGCCTCTCCGAACCATACAACTTCTGTATTTAACACTCTTTCTCGTATGCGTAATTTTCGAAATGTTTGTATATGCGTTAATTGATTTGGATTTTGACTATGACCTTGACAATGACCTTAACTCAAGGACATATCTGAACGTAAAATTTTCCGCTCTTTCCATTTACGAGGTCAAAAATGAGGGTTCCCATATAAAAAAATCGATTTGACCTTCAAATGACCTTGATTCTTGACCTCAAGGTTATGATCAAGGTTACCATCAGTTGGCTCCCTCTAAACCCTACAACTTTTGTATTCAAAGTTGGTTTTAAAATGGGACACCCTGTATAATGTTATATTCATTATAAAATATGGTTTGCTTAACAATATTGCGTTTACTATAATTTAAAGTTGTTTTGTCTAAACTGATACACTTATCATTACCATATTATAATGTTGTATTAAAGAGTTTGGGCCAGCTAGAAAAGACCGGAGAGGGTGGCAACCCCTGGGACAAGTTCACCGAGATTCCAAGTAGCACCCAAGCACTGGCGAGCGCCCCCGAAGGGGAGAAATCACGGCTTACCTCGAGCAAGAGCGATCCCGAAGCTTGCTCGCCTTTTCCCAATCATGAAAACTTTCAAAAATTCGAAAATTCCACCGGAAAAATCCGAGCGTTCCGGTATCAGAACGTAATAATGTTATTTTCAATAGAAACAATAAATATCAAGTTCCTTTTTATAACTTCTTCAAACGTTCAACTATTATCTTACTGCTTTACATTAATTATGATAATAATACGTTGATACTTTATGTTGAAATTAGATCAAAATATTCTTATAAAATATTATAGTAAAAGCACCACATCATTTAAATTCAAGTCCCATATTTCCCATTTTTATAGTAAAGACTTCATGAATCATTAATTATCATTTATTTGGAATTCATTTTTTTACGAGTATAAAAACAGGATTTGGCAATCTGTATGAAAATTTAAGTCTACACAGCAGCATAAAAGGTGTAAAATATTCGCTATTGTCGCATCGCGAAATTTCTGTGTAAAGTCATTTTTTCTAAATCAAGGCGTGGGGATTTATAAGTACCTCAACGAGCAGATACTTAAACGCAAGTTACGTACGTAGATAAACCCCACTACACTCACTATATCGTATAGTCTGCTATTTCGTCTTACATGCACTAGTTTGCCTTCTTTCTCGATCGATTCAGTAGTCGAATTTCTCATCCGTATATGCATAGTGTGCTATAGCCGAGGCAAGAGTGCTTTAATTTTTATAGAAAACTATTGTTGCTGTCTATTGGATTATATCGTTAAAGAGATACAATTGCAAAACGCGCCTTAAACGAATACCTTTTGAGAAGATGTAAAAAGTTCCCGTAAATATACGTATGTGGCTAGCTCTTATCTGATGCTATGATCCAAATAATATTTTTACAGCCAATATTATTATATTTTTAATATGTTTTCGATTATAAAAAATAAATAAAATACTGATAAATATTTTTTGATATTTGTTTATAATACATTTATACGATATCACTTTTAATGAATAAAAAGTTATCAGTTTAATTGATAAAAATGAAATTATGCCAATGCACCAATTAAACTCTGTAACCAAAGAGTATCGATTCTGCAGCATCATTGAATTTTTGCTTTGTGAGGCATTCTAGGACCGTGACACAATTAGCCATTCGCGCGCGAAATTGCAGGAGAAAGTAAAACGAAAGCGAAAATTTCTAAATTTAATGTTTGGCAAAATTAACTTTACTTCTTTGAAATCTATAGGAATATTAGTAGTACAGTATTTTATATTCCTTTTAAAAAATATAGAAAAAATATATTTAAGTAGGTTGTTTCGTTATGCACAAAGTCAAAACACGGTCACTTTTCTTTTATTTTTCAGTAAAACGATTTATAGCATGAATAATTTTAAGAAAGAAAGAAAATTTATCTTAAAAGTTCGTTATCTGGATTGGTATTTTTAAGTTCAATAGGAACATATATATCATTTTTCAGTACATTAGCTTCTAAATAAAACGGTAAAGAGGTTTTCATAAAAATTAAATACTTTACACATAATTTATACTTTCAGATAAAAAAGTATTTCACTTTACTATCTATTTGGAAAACATTAAAAATAATATTTGTTCACTCCTTCCTTATCTTGTCTGTGTTAGAAAAATAATTTTGAAATATCGATATTTTAATTTAGAACTACACGGTAAAATGGCTTGAAATTTAGCACGTACATTGAAAAATGCGTTTCTTTATATTAGTGGAAATTTCAAGTCTATTCCTTTTAGGATAGCAGAGCTGACCTCAAGTCAGCTTACGAAATTAGATGTGTAATTTCTCTTCGGATCTTCTGATATTTGAACAATTAAAAGACGAATGAATAATACAATCAATACCATTGTTTAAAGACGGGTAAAAAATAAACTTTGAAGAATGAAAATTCTCAACAGTTGAGGGAAAGTTGATGTTTTGTAGAAATAGAAAGAAACAGGCCATTCTTACAGTTTCCTGCAAATTTTTTTCTCTAATCAGACTAATTTTCCATTCATACATAATAGGTTTCGCGATAACATCACTTCTCCGGGAGTGACGGTGTCGCGGCAATAGCGCATAATCTACGATAATGACTCAGTGCGCTTAGATAACGGGCTTAATTCGAGAAAAGGCGCACGGGCAGCTTAAATCTACGATAATCGCCCTCGCGCCTCCAACGGCATACGCGCGGAATGGAGGAAAAGGGCCGGTGGAGAGTTGTACATCGCGCTGCGGAGGAATATCAGTGTGAGCCGAAGGCAACGCGCAAAAGTGGGTCGCGACCCAGCTAAAGCCTGCGCACGGTGTATACAGGGCGGCTGCGCGCTCGCGTGTGCCCATTCCTCATCCCGTTTCTACTTAGCGACGAAGCGCAAGCTTCTCTAGTCTTCAATACTCTGGCCCCTCTCCGCCCCCATGCAACGCCCGAATATTGAAGCCCTTTTGAGAGGCAAGAATCTCTTTCGAGCCCTTTCTTTTGCCTGCGGAGCTTTTGTTTATTTTATTGGCTCGGGATGACCGACAAAGCCGGCTTTTCGAAATGCAGGAAAGAAGATTGCATTCATTTCTTCTTATTGATCAACTAATTTCGTTTCAACTTTTTAAATTTTAATCTGGCCCAGGTTCTATTAGAAGCGTATACTTGACACAATACTTCACTTATAACCGCGCAGAATTTGCAAGCTTCTTTTCCGAGAAGTCAAACATACATAACTCTATCATTATCACTAACCTCAGCACGGTTAAGTATCACGCGCAGCTATATATAGCATTCGAAGGTATATATACCCTCGAATATTTTATTCGTATTATGCGCATCATCTATAAACTTTCAACTCAAATTTTCGCTGCAATCATTAACCTACTTCGAATATCAAAACAATTAGATTTACGCCTCGGAGTTCTGAAAAAACTGAGGTGAGGAATATGAGTTCGCGGTTCTCAGCGATTTTTGTGCGGACTGTGCGATGCAGTATGTATAACCGTAACCTATCGCGCGCGCGCGCGCGCGCCAACATGTCCTTGACAGCGCGCAAGCAGCGACTTTTTCTATTTTCGCAGCACTCGGTTCTACGCTTCTGCATCGCACCGCATGCGAGAATACGCGTGCGGATGCTAATGTGTAGGTGTGCGTATGTTTCGAGAGAGTCGCTGTATCGGGCTGATGAGAGCGCGCACGCGAATGTCGACCATTACGAGCAAGTTCAACTCTCGTGAGTAGGATTTAATCGGGTAGGGTGAAAATTAAATAACCGTTTTTTTTTTTTTTTTTTTTTTTTCAAAACAATAACAAATTTTACTATGTAGAGGAATATACTGTACATATATGGAAGATGTTCATTGGCACGTGGTATTTTGAAACTAAGTGTATATTGGTTCCTTGTTTTAATTTTTTGTGCCAATAATTAATTGTATCAAACTAAAGTTTGTCTATGAATATTCGCAATAATAATAATAATAATAATGATTATACACACACACACACACACACACACACACACACACAAATATATATACAAAACTGCAACGAATAATAAACTTAAACGAAGTGAATCAAATGCTCACAATTACCCTGTGTAAATAGTCATTATGTCAGTCTTCATATATATATATATATATATATATAAAAACTACTTTGAAGCCATAGATAAAATCTCCAAGTAAAAAAATTACAACCATATAAATACCACCACTATCGTTACGATAAATAAATACGTCAGGGTTTATCCAAAAATTAAATTTTTATAGGAAGACTGACATAATGACTATTTACACAGGGTAATTGTGAGAATTTGATTCACTTCGTTTATGTTTATTATTCGTTGCAGTTTTGTATTCCATAGCATTTTAGTTTAAAAAGAATACTTCCGAGTCAGTCTTAACAAATAAAAATATAACGAAATAATATAGATATTGTTTCTTTTTCGTTGTAGGCGTAAACTAGGTCAGTAAAGGATTTCAGTGTTACTTTCCGGAATCCAATTTTAAAACTAGTACAGGGAGACACATTTTTTAAATTGATTGACCTGATAAAAGTAAAAGTATCCAAGTGTAATTAAATTTATTTAGTTTTTTCGATTGGCCTTTTAAATAAGAAAAATACGTTTTTAAGAGATATTAAGTAAAGGGAACATCAAAAGCTACAATCATAACATTTGTACACAAAGATGAAAGGTTACTTTTCTAGTGTTAACATAATTAGACTGCCTCAATTTTCAAACTTTGACAAAATGCCAAAATCTTGAAGCTTTTCATACTCACCGCATAACGAAGCCTAGAAAAACTTAAAGTAGATAGTATCTTGGAACCGTAAAATGGTCAATTCGAAGAGTCTTAATTTTGGAATTTTGTCCTCGAATGAGTTCCGTGTTATCTGAATTCACTTATTGCGGTTTTCACTGCTATATTTAAAAAATTTGAACATTTCTTACTAACAATCTGAGTGTTTGAATTCAAAATTACTTTTTTGAACCTCGGGTCGCAAAATTCCACTTTTGATGCCCTAGGGCGCAAAAGTAAAATACTTCGCGCCCGCTATACAGGCATCAAAATCGAATTTCGCGCCCCGTGGTTCAAAAAATAGTATACACAACACGGGCGCGAATCACCCACTTTGCGCCCTTGTTGCGTAATGTACTATTAATCTTATATTTTTTACTGATTTCTGATTCAAATTTTGTTATATTTAACGAAAACCACTGTAGTACTATACATATTTTTAAGTGAAATACTAATGAAGTTTTTAACAGCTTCATTGCTATATGAATCATACATGATTTATATACTTTTGTAAATATTAATGTTTTAATTATTATAACATTTATAGAAAAATAATCGCGAATCATTTTTTACTTGTCCCATCATAGTAAAATAAAATGCAAAGAAAATTACCCTTTGAAAACGGATCTTAACTGAGCTTTGAGAGTCGATTACTGATATCTAAAAATGAAATCCAGTACCAGTAATTATAAGTTGTCAGACGCCCTTATTGTTGAGATAATCACTATATTATGCGTAAAGAAAATACTAATGAAATACTAATGAAGTTTTTAACAGCTTCATTGCTATATGAATCATACATGATTTATATACTTTTGTAAATATTAATGTTTTAATTATTATAACATTTATAGAAAAATAATCGCGAATCATTTTTTACTTGTCCCATCATAGTAAAATAAAATGCAAAGAAAATTACCCTTTGAAAACGGATCTTAACTGAGCTTTGAGAGTCGATTACTGATATCTAAAAATGAAATCCAGTACCAGTAATTATAAGTTGTCAGACGCCCTTATTGTTGAGATAATCACTATATTATGCGTTATTTTGTTGAAAATTTATGTTTCTTTTATTGACTGTAACTCTGCTGGTATTTATATTACGAACAGAAGCAAAGCAGATTATATAAATATAAGTTTGGTAGAAAAGCTTTAATTTATGCTTTTTCTTTGAATAATATAAAAATTTTTTTTTTTTTAACAATTTTAGGGAGATATTTTTAATTATTTTCTTAGGCTATCTTAGATTATATCTTAAATTAATTAAACGAAACATACCGCATAAGAGCTTACGAGAAATAATTACCCGTACTGGGCTTCAGTTAAGAAGTGATTCCCAAAGGTTGTGCACTCTCCTAGCAAGTTTATAAACTTATTGCAGCTAAAATAAAACGATTTCCAAAAAAGTTCATTTTCATCGTAGCAGTGACAGTGTCGAATAAAATAACATAAAATAATAAAGCGACGGTGCAGTCCTTGCAGTAAACTTGTAATCAAACCTCCGAGACAATTCGAAGCACGGCGCTTCCTGATCCTTTGGAACTATAGCGCATCAGTCGTCTAGTCGACCGCGTAAATAAATTACAGCTGCTTAAGGGGATGCCGAAGCTTATCTGGAATTACATACTTATCGACATTATCGTATTTTCCATTGTTTTATTTAATTTTTGATTTTCATTAATTATCTTTGTCACCCGGCGTTCGTTAACCCACTACAAACACCGGATGACTGCGATAATTTAAAACAATTTTAAATTGTATTTAAATACTGTAAAATTGGATGTATAGGAATCTGTAATTGGCTCCGATGTTTTTTTAATTGACTTACGTAATTCGAGCACGCTAGGATTAACGACACGCGCGCCTGGTGCCGGGTTTCTCTCCGAGGCACAAGGTCTTCCGAGCAGCTGATCCCTGCATGCAGCTCTCTCTTCTCTATGCGCCGTTATGTTCTCTGCAATGGGATATAATGTGTTGAAGGCAGGGAGACTACAGACGTAAGCTTGATTTTCGTAATGCAATGGCGCGCATGGGAATTATTATGTAAAGCGTCGTGTTGCTTGCGATATGGATTGCATAAATGGTCGCAGCGAGGATAGCATTGATGCGCACTTTCCTATAGAGCATTTTCATATAATGATTTGAATTCATAGAAATAGAAATCACTGTATATTCACTAATCCAGTTATTGGAAGAAAATGTAGCATGAAATAGAAATCACGGGTTATGTTATAGCAACGTGTTATCAAACGAAATGTAAGTTCTTAATTAAGAACCAAATAGAAATCATTACACCATTAACCTTTCATTTAAATAAAGGTAAAAAATAAGTATAATTATTGATTAATTGTATCCACGTTTCTTCCGGTTGATAAGTTTAGATGAACTTTTGACTGTATAAAGTTTCTAACTTAAGTGTACAATTTTAGCTTGAGTCAATGAACTAACCCCACCCTCTAGTATTTTTAGACGCGACAATTGCTCACACACGATATGTGAGTATAGATATATCGGCGACTTAAATAATGATTCTAATTAACAATTTCTATTAAGATACCTTTCTAATCTATTCTAATCAAGATGTTATATAATTATTTAAAAAAAAATTATAAATTAATGTTTATAAAAGTTACTAAAATTTTCAAATCCAAATGAAATTTTAGCAGAGGGAATCGGATAAACGTTTTTTTTTCAATTCTTTTGTAATGCAATGTTGTAAGGCCTCATTCTTCTGAGCTACAACAATGATCCAAACAATATCCATTAGCCTCTTATCCGTAATAGGTAATAGAGCGTTGCAAAAAATAATATCTGCTCATAACAAGTGCATGTATGTACGCACGAAACTCATTTTCAATAATTCTAATGATACATTTAGACTAAGGACAGCGCGAGCAACAAAGTCGCCGTATCACGAAATCATTGAGCGCGTCGTAAAAACTGAGACGAGGGGCCGAGTTTTTCATTTCCTCGCGCTGGCAATCATCCTGACGCGAGAATACGCGTTATACGTGTTCGTCCACATGCGCTGACTGTTTTCAGACTCAGAATCATGTCTTGTGTATCTCGTAAGATTGAGCTCATTGCTAAGTTTTAAAAATAATAAGTATAAATTTAACCAAAATATAGGATACTTAATGTTGTTCAAAATACACATTCATCTGTTTTTAGATTAAAAAGTATATTAATATACTTTCAATCAACAAGCCGAAAAGGGTACTTTCAAATTCAAAGTTTTTGACAAATACTTTCAACTGAAACAAACTTAATTCTACAACATGTAAAAAATAATTCAATTGAACAGAAAACTTTGTTCAATTAAAAAAAAAATATATAACTTCTACTATATTAGCCAAATGCATCAAATGGACAGATGCGGAGAAAGCGCAAAGTAAAGAGTCAAGAATTATAAGTCATATATATTTAACAATCACATTTTCTCTTCAATTTCCATGTTCGCTTGTTTTTTCAGTCGACGGTGTATCAATAATTTTAGTATTTTCGCTTTTCAAGTAGTTTTCTTTTTTCGCCCGAATCGGGAATGCGGTCGTAAAAAGAATTCAAGTATTGGAGCATGCAATTTTACATACGTTTTTACTTTTAAGTGGTGCTAACGCCGTTCATTATGATGATAGTTTGGCACGGACGCTGACACTACAACTTCTTATTATTCATAAAGTTTCTATCTGTAATGAAAAGTTGAACGACTCTGGCTGTCACCTAATACCGGTCACAAACTCTTGTCGTTCCTGACGATGCATATATCAGAAAACTAGTTTGATATAAAATGTCTTACCATTGAATATTGAACATAGGTTCAGGATTTACAAGAAAAATACCGAAAAAAGTTAAAAGTTAAAAATTAAAAGTTACAAGAAACATACTTAAAGAAATAATGCATAATATTAGGTATATCAAAAGTATGCTAGAACATCCATATTAATTATTACAACGTTTTTTTTATTATCCTCATATAAATTTGTAAATTCCGTATGGGGGTTCATCCGACAAGGAACGTATCAAGAATCAATGTCACCCCGTATACCGCGCGCACAGGTTTACTCGCATGGTGCCCCCACTCCCGTAGTAAGAGCGCGTGTTTATACGGGACTGGCACACACACATTAGTCCGGGCGCTGGTGACACTTGAGCATAAATTTTTAGCTCCCCTTGGCAACTTTAGTCTAGGCGCAGGCTATGATTTCGTAGCCGATTGAGTGCCATTGTTCTACTCAAGGTTTTTATACGTATTTTTTCGTCCTGATTACGAATTTTGAGGGTAGAAGTCCTGAAAGTAGTCAGATAAATTATTATTAACAATTTAATTGTTTAAATCGTTATATTTTTAATACTTTGATAGATATCAAAATTTTGCTTTTGCAAAATTGTTGGTTTTTAATTCAGAAATATGCTCGATTTTGAATTTTTGAGAAAACTTAATTAGAAAAAAAGTTATAGCAAATTTAGTGCAAAAAAGTCCTGATGTTGCTTCGCGCGGCCACTCTTTCGCTTGTATCTCCGGTTATAACGAAAATTTTTTAACTTTCAACCTCGCATTTTGAAGAGAGAATAATATTCTATTAAGCTACTTGATAATTATTATCTACAATTTAGTTTACATAATTATTTAAACGTTTATAATTAAAAATTTCAGTAAAAAATGTCAATTTAATTTGTTTATAAGACTTTTTTCACTATTTACACTAATTTTATCAAAATTTTTCCTTTGCAAAGTTGTTTGTTTTTCGTTTACAAATATGCTAGATTTTGAATTTTTAAGAAAACTTAATTAGAAAAAATGGTATCGCAAATTGAGTGCAAAAAAGTCCCGTTGTAGCTAAGCGCGATAATTCTTTTACTTGCTTCTGGCAAAAATTTGTTAATTTTCAGCTAAACATAAAATATTATTACATTAATTTATAATTATTATCTATATTTTAGTATAAAAAAATTAAGCGCGTACACGCATAAATAAAAATGACATTGATATTTTATCCAACAATCTATTATTCGTTTTTCAACGTATTTCCACACCTCAAGTTTAATTTGAAAATTAATGTAACAAAACCAAAATATGCCAAATGTAGAATTTAAAATATTATTTATATGTTTGAATTTGAATTACCGCGTTATATGCGAGCCGCGGGCGCAGGGCTCATACATACAATGATTAAATTAATATAATTTAGAGTTCTTAATTACATATTTTATGAAGTTGTATTAAAAAAAATCTTAGTAAAATATGTGTATTGATTTTATTAAAATATTTTAATTTCATTTGACAAATAAAATCGACATTTTTTACAGAAATTTTTCGGTTGAAGCGCTGAAATAATTATTTAAACTAAATTATAGATAATTATTATAAAGTAGCTTTATAGAATATTATTCTCTCTTCAAAATGCGAGGTTGAAAGTTGAAAAATTTTCGTTAGAACCGGAGATACAAGCGAAAGAGTGGCCGCGCGAAGCTACATCAGGACTTTTTTGCACTAAATTTGCTATAACTTTTTTTCCAATTAAGTTTTCTCAAAAATTCAAAATCGAGCATATTTCTGAATTAAAAACCAACAATTTTGCAAAAGCAAAATTTCGATATCTATCAAAGAATTAAAGATATAAAGATGTAAACAATTAAATTGTTAATAACAATTTATCTGACCACTTTCAGGACTTCTACCCTCAAAATTCGTAATCAGGACGAAAAAACACGTATAAAAACCTTGAGTAGAGCAATGGCACTCAATCGGCTACGAAATCATAGCCTGCGCCTAGACTACTTGGGGTTTTCTGATGTTTTCGGTGCGCTGAATCGAAATTTGTTGGTTATGAAGCTCGAAACCCGTTAGTTTTTTTGTTATAAACAAATTACTGATGTGCAATAAACAAAACATTGTTTTTTGCAATTAAAAAAATTGCGTTACGTTTTCTAGGTATTTTTGAATCGAAAGTGTTCTTAGAAGTTTTTTCGCAAAACGCATACTTTTTGAGTTAAAAATTATTGAATTTTCATATTTCATGAGAATGGACGGAAATAAAAGCTCAAACAATCGTATTTTGTGAAAACTTTATCAATTTTTAACTCAGAAAGTATGCGTTTTACGAAAAAACTTCTAAGAACCCTTTTAATTCAAAAATACCTAGAAAACGTAATGCAATTTTTTTAATTGCAAAAAACGATTTTTTGTTTATTACAAATCAGTCATTTATTTATAACAAAAAAACTGACGGGTTTCGAACTTCGTAAGCAACAAATTTCGATTCAGCGCACCGAAAAACATCAGAATACCCCAAGTTACTGAGGGGAGCTAAAAATTTATACTCAAATGTCACCAGCGCCCGGACTACATAGCTCCGTGCTCGTCAGAGCGGTGCTCGTTACGGCTGTGCGTAACCCCACCGCGCCTGCGCGCGCGGCCATACACCTAAAATTCCATACTTTCAACTATAATATCTTAAAAACGGTGAAGCTAGGATCTCTGAACTTTTAATATGTTATTCTAATTATTGATGTTAATAACATATTAGTTTTTCAGACAAACGCCAAATGTATCTTCGAAGTTATAGACTGTAACGATCTTTAGCGCGTACGCGCCCCATAAGACGCCATGTTAAAATGTTCAACTTTGCCGTTTAATATCTCGATAACGGTGAAGCCAGGCTCTTTTTTCTAAGGATATGATATAGATAATGATGTCACGTACATGTGACGAAAGTTTCAAAGACTTCCCAAATAAACTCAAAATCAGATGAACCCCCTTAAAATTTCGAACATAAGATATGTTGAATAAAATGATATTTTACATCTAACCATAGTTGTGCGATTCCGTCACATATCATCAGACACGAAAAACGCAAGGTTGCCAGCTTTAACCAATGGCTATGAGTGCGCAAGTCTCCCCTATATTACTTTTATAAAATATTGAAACATAGAATATAAACGATTGCTTGCATACCAACATTTTTAAACAAAAGTACAAAATATATAGACTAAAGGGTTACAAATCCACAACTTTCATCTCTTGTAAGTAGAACCATCATCGCAGAAAGTTAAGGGAAAACTTCAAAAAACGCATTCTACATCACGTGGTTAGAGCCGGCTTCTAAAGAATAGGACGTTTTTGCTTTGCAGCATTATAATAGTTATGACTGCACTTGTTGCGTTTTGATATTGGCGAACCTCTCGAGCACAGTAGGTCGGTCAATAGAGGGAAAGTGGCAATACGTCTACCCGTATATATGTCTGCATACACGTTGACGAATTCGAGAACGAAGACATATGAATAATTATTCTAATACGCGTAAGGAAATCCGATCATGGTCGCGTTGGCATATGGGCCACGCGCAAGACTTTCCTTGAGGGGGTATGTACAGACGGACAGGTGAAGTCGCGCCGGTGCACGCCGATTTATTTTTATTGTGCAGCTGTAGAGGCGGGGGCGGTCGCCTATGTACGTAAGGTCAACGACCGCGCCATTGCTCGCAGCTCATCGTGTAATAAGAGCACAACTTTAATGCGATAAATGCACGGGAATGGCTTTACTTCTAGCGATTCCCCGACTAATTATGATTTACGAGTTTTTGTATGTTTACGTAATGGGGAAAATGAAGGTGCCAAGTCAATGTACTCTTACGGAAAAACGTTTTTTTTTTGTAATAATTATAAACAAATATCAATTAATTAAATGGTATTTAATTATTAAATATCAATAATAATATTATGCAAGTATAACATATACGCAGTTTCAGTAATCAAGATGCATTTAAATTTCTTTCATTAAATTGATTGTAAATTATTCTTAAATTCCTTAGCTTCAAATATGAAAAATCTTTTATTTTTTCATCGTCTAATATTTTTTTTTATTTCACTAATGGCAAAGTATTTCCGTAATTTTAATAGGTTAAAGGTACTTGTAAAATGAGCTTGTGAACGTATTTTAAAATTCAAATTATTTTTTAAATAAACAATTGCATCTTAGCGTTTTCTTATTAATTTCTGTCTTACTCGTGTGAACGAGATATTATTTGGTAGGTACACTCAGAAAAACAGTTCGAATCTCAAATGTATTTATAGCAGTTTTAAGTATTATATATAGATAAGTTATTCACCCTAATGTTTCTAACATGTAAGAGTTCAGATATGGCTCCATGTTCGACGCACTTTCTTGTGCCCCTTGTGCATTTTTTATGTATGCTACGAACTGGACATGAGTAGTAATATTTTACCTTGATAATCTGTACTTATTAATATCTTCGGTTTTGAATAATAACTTGACAGCACACTCTAATGTCTGCTATATCTACATATACAAATTCGTTAGGTCAACATGTTTTACGACGAGACAAATATCATTATCAAATGACCTTCCTAATGAGACCATCGAACTGTACCATTCTCACATATCATTTGTTTTCAAAATCATTATAATTTTATCTTCTTTTTCTAATAGACAATGAGAAGTAGTTTCATATATATAATACCAATTTCGATACTACAAGCAATACCATTGTTTTTTGCACTTGACATTTCGCTCTCAACAGACCGCTAGTCTATTTGCCAGCATGAATCGGCTCTCGGCAAACTTAGTCACATGCAGCACCGCAGCTTATGCGCAGTAAGTCGTCGCTTGAAATACGAAACTGCGCAATAACAAACGAAAATATTCTGTGCGATCCCCATTACGGAGAATATCATTCAATGAGCTTTCGCAACTCGACTCGGAAATTGACAGTACGAATTCATAATGAATAAATTGTGTGTGAATATTCGCACTTCCTGAATTGCAACTATCACAAAAACGCTGTTACCAGGTTTAGAAATTTAATCGAAATGAAGTTTTACCGTATAAAAAATCCACTATACTTTTTTTCTTCTTTTGAAATAAAAAGTATGATTGTGTACAGTTCCACGAATAACGAGTTGAGAATGTGAATGAATGATGATGAATAAATCGATGATAACGTTTAGAGCAGCAGAATAATACTTTTTTATCCTTTTTCAGAGCGGAGAATAGCGGTGAGAAAAGGGAAAAGGAAAAGGAAAAAGAAAAGAAAAAAGGTATGTCTAAATTAATTAGAAGTAAATTTTCGGGAATTTCGTCTTATATTTACAGAAAATAAATTAAAACTCTAATAGCGGAAAAATATATTAAATTAGTATACACTTGCTAGGCGTTATTGTAATTAGAAAACTTTATTGAAACCCTCATTAAAATTAATAAATTAATCCTTTGCCACAGAGTTATCAAAAGTATGGTAGCCCATTTAGTTACGGTGTTTTGTGTTTGAGTATTATTTTTCAAATAATGTTAAAATAAAAATTATAATCTTTTTGACCTTTCATAAAAACCAATTTTTTCCTAACATAGTAATATTATACACATCGAATTATTTTGTTAGCAATTTGACATATTAAATAATTGGCATTAGTGGAGGAACTTGACAATTAGAATTATTTTAATTATTTATTTTCTGTTTAAATTAAAATTTGAATATTGACTACTGTTTGAATGTCTTGTTGAATTTAGGATTTTACAATACCTAGATTCATATTTCAAAATAGTCTCTAAAATTTTAATCTATATTATTGGACAGTTCGAAAATTTCCTTTTTTTTTATTCTTAATAAACTTAAATATAATAGTGTAAATAATAATAAAGTATATTGAAATCACCCAGATTTTCTAACCAATACATTAATTTAGTAAACTAAAAAGGTTCAGAAGCTGAAAGAACATTTATATAAGCTCACAAGGTTCCTGCAATCAAATAAATCGAATTTTTTTCGAACTTTTACTCGAAACAAAGTCGAAAAAAACATGTGTTAACAATTTCAAAATGAAAAAAAAAAATGTTAGATTAGCTTCATAGATGTCGAAATATTGCAAGCGTATATGCTTAAAAAATTTGTTGTCCCCTGCTTGTATGTTGTAATAGAAAAAAGAAGAAATAAAAAATTTTCGAACTATTCGTTTGCAATCTTAAGTCATAGTGTTACTGAATCTTTAATAGAACATTTATGAAGCTGCAAATGGTAGATTAATTTATTATCGTTAACCCTTTAAGGTGGCTCCATCGAATGTTAGAAACTCATAAGCAACGAAAAAGAAATATATCTACCGAAAGTGTAAATTTTAAGCTTTTTAATAGTATATTTTTTAGGATCACTAGATGAACTATGAAGACAACTTTTTTTTTTTAAATTTGATTTTAAAAATAGGTTTTTATAAAGAACATAGAATATTTCTCTGTCATGCGATGAAGATCCATAATTTTGTTCATAAACCATTTAGACATTATAGTATTGCTATTATTTTTATGAGTAATATTGTAGTACTTTTAATAAAAATTTATTGGTTACTTGGCAACAAAAGTTGTGTCTCCGCGAGGCTCCTTGTATAGATACGGCCCATCGTTCCGGAGCCACCTTCGTATTTTATTAGTTAAAGCGAGAGAAGACGTTAATTGCCACTGCAATTGCGTAAATTTATTCTTGCACCTAGAGTAAAAGTGCACGCTATATAGGCATAAGAGAAAAAAGCGAACTTGAATGAAAAGGAAGAAGTCCAGAGCAACAGACATAATTCGTTTTTTTTTTGCAATTCCAGAAGATGCCGTCCAGCCACACTGTCACATTACGCTGAAATGCACCCGCGAGGTGAGTGACTTTTCCGGCTGCCATTCCCTTTATTTTTAGTATGTCCTCTGGGTTCAGGATGGGGACACAAAGATTAAACAAGCTCAGCAATCTAAAAGACACGAGTCTATCTTAAGTGTATAAAAAAACGCCGCAAGCCCATCAATCGTGACAATGCACTAGTTTGACTTCCGGAGGCGCCCTACCTACGAAAGTGCAATACAATCTCGGGAAACGTTAAAAGGGAACGCAACGATGGCATCTGCCTCGTATATAGCATGCTTTAACTCTTTATAGAGCTAGAGTCACATTCTTTAGGGCGATCTTTGGTCGTGATTTTTTAATCCTAGCCGAGGTCGTTTTTCTACGTGGTACATACCTTGAACATCTATAGAAGATGATCGTATTTAAATAGAGAAGGACATTAGAATTTAACATTAGTATGCTATTCATTGAATATTATAATTTTAACTCGTATCAATAATGGTAATTAAAACTTTCTTATTAATTCAATTTTATGCTTATCATCTTCATTGTTTGTTAATATCTAAGGTGTCTCTGAAGAATATGAAGTCAATCGAGTATGCACAAATACAAACTAAAATTATCTTATTAGATTTATATTATTAAGATTCGTGAAATTCAGTTTTCAAAAAGATAGTTTAGTATATTACATAAAAAGTAATTTTATTTTTCACAAAAAATTGTTTGATTTACAAGCGTATGGTTTGTTGAATATTGACGTACTATTTCGTCAACCTAGCCTACCGTTTTACTTTTACATGGATTATCATATTTTAAGAATTAATATCTTAAAAAATAATTTGTCTTACATATATTTTTTGTAATCATTACCAAGATCGAAAATTGTCGTTTCATCGTTTTTTTTTTCTGTTTTTAGTCCGGTGTTTTTCAATACAAACTTCAAAAGTTTCTCTTTATATGTTTGTGGTAACTGTGTGCAGTGTTTGCCATTTTCATAGAACCACCTTAAATATGTTGAGAAAGCGCTAGATGATTAATATAATTAATAAATATTCTTAAATAATGGCATTAAGGATTTAGCAAAATTTCGGATTTGTTCAAAATTTTCATAAAAAGATATTAAAGATGAACGTAGCTTGATGTTATGCCATTCTATTTCCAATCTATGAAATAGCGAATAGCGTAGAAAAAAATGGTTTCACCGAGGTCTGTGAATAGCTATTTTTTCTACCCATTTACTGAGTTTTTGGTCATTTCGTAATAGCCAAATTTTCATCAGCCTAAGATTTTAGGATATTTTAAGCATGTGTAAGAAGATCTAAGAATATGTATTAAATCTGTAGATGCCCATACGATTGTCACTTTTAGATCGCCGGCTTCAACGGGTTAAGCGATGCGCTGAAGAGGCTCGACTTTTTGTCAGCGGTGCATGATTGCCGGCGCTTTAATTACATCGTGCGTCTCCTCGATCTCTTGGTGAGCCACCGAATGGGAGGACTGAGCGGCTGCGCGCAGCGCGTGCTGTTCAACATGCTCGAGGAGGTTGCGTTAGAAGGTAATTATCGCGTATTTTCCAATTTCATGTTTAAGTGAATGATATTTTTTTAATTGCTCGACTCAACAATGCGCTTCCTGCTGTGTGATGTCAGCACAGGTCAATTCACTTTTAAATTTTAATTTCAAATTTTTACAACCTTGCAATGAGAATTTTTCTACACGTATTAAATAAATTATAACACCGACTAATCTTAACACCTATATATTTATATGAAAATATAAAACTTTTTATAGGACTGATTGAATATAAATATAATAAAAATCCCATTTTATTTTTATTTTAAAAGTTATATGAAAGCTTGAAAAGACAGAAACTATACCTATGTACCTAAGCCGTGTTTAGTGATTGTTTGCTTCCCCCTAGAGGTAATTTCATGGTAGTAAATAGAACATTTCGATAAAGTCGAAAGTTGGATGTGCATTCATATTATTGTTTTATAAAGATTTTTATATCTTTCTTTTGGTTTCTTTTTAACCCTTTGCGGCATAGTGGCTAATATATTAGCCACATATCCGGAACTCGTTTTCTTTACTTTTCGGGCACAAAATATTTTTTTTTATCATTTTTGTTGTTGAGATTTTACTTGAACAAAGGTCTCAGTAGTATTAGGGCTTTAATTTTTGTTTACTATTTGTTAATTTTGTTATATAAACCCTTATAAAAATATCCTATAGAAAATCCTGTAGGAAATGCTATAGAAAATCCTGTAGGCATTCCGTAGAAATCCTATAGGAATCCTATAGGATACTCTATAGGCAGTCCTATATGAAATTCTATATAGGAAGTTCTATAGGAAATCCTATGTGAATTTCGCGCTTTTCCTGTAGGAAATCCTATAGGAAATCCTATAGGAAATTCTGTAGGTAATTCTGTAGGAAAAACTGTAGACAATTTTACATGGAAAATCCTGCAGGGAATTCTGGAGTATTTTCGTGAAAACAGTTTATAGAGGTTTAGCATCTCATTAAGCGCTGTAACATCGCACAGCAGAATCAGTGGCAAACAGTCCTAGATAAGGAGTTGCACCTAGGGACTGCCGTGCACGACTGCCGGCGCTTGCCGATTAAGCCCAATGAGCTCAGATATCAAAATCAAGATAATCCTTGTCATATTGACTCTCCGTAAAGTCGTTCAAACGGTTGAATCTCGTGGCTTTACATACCCTCGCGGTTCCAATGTGTTTATGAGAGTCCCGACTGCTGCGCTGCGCTGCGGCATGCGGTAGAAGCTTGCTTCTCCAGAGCCTCGTTTATGTATGTTCGCTGCTATGCCGCTATGGGGCGCAACAGTCGGAACTCTCATAAACACATTGGAACCGCGAGGGTATGTAAAGCCGTGAGATTCAACCGTTTGAACGACTTTACGGAGAGTCAATGTGACAAGGATTACCTTGATTTTGATATCTAAGCTCATTGGGCTTAATCGGTAAGCGCCGGCAGTCGGGCACGGCAGTCCCTAGGTGCAACTCCTTACCTAGGACTGTTTGCCACTGATTTTGCTGTACGATGTTACAGCGCTAAATAAGATGCTAAACCTCTATAAACTGTTTTCACGAAAATACTCCAGAATTCTCTGCAGGATTTTCCATGTAAAATTGTCTGCAGTTTTTCCTACAGAATTACCTACAGAATTTCCTATAGGATTTCCTATAGGATTTCCTACAGGAAAAGCGCGAAATTCACATAGGATTTCCTATAGAACTTCCTATATAGAATTTCATATAGGACTGCCTATAGAGTATCCTATAGGATTCCTATAGGATTTCTACGGAATGCCTACAGGATTTTCTATAGCATTTCCTACAGGATTTTCTATAGGATATTTTTATAAGGGTTAATAAACAAATTCTCAAAAATAGTGTTGTTCTCCAGGAAATGTATGCCACAAAGGGTTAAGGGGATGTGCAACCCTAATTTAAATATTTTT
The DNA here is from genome assembly GCA_036365515.1 of Torymus aiolomorphi. Taxonomy (NCBI): domain Eukaryota; kingdom Metazoa; phylum Arthropoda; class Insecta; order Hymenoptera; family Torymidae; genus Torymus; species Torymus aiolomorphi. The sequence goes on along the minus strand of CM070874.1, from coordinate 52,680,878 downwards.
TTAAATTAACATTCAAACATTTATTTGGAAAAAGACGGCTGTCAAGCGCTCCGTACACGCAAACACTATATGCAGATTTTTTTCTGGATAATTCTATTGATATTTGCGTGAATTATGCTCGTTTGAAAAGTAGGTCAATTGTAGATTCCTACTTACCGACAGTACGGTTTTTATTTAATTAAATAAATTCTCATCATTTTTTTGGAAAAAGACGTCTGTCAAGCGCTTCGTACACGCAAACACTATATGCAGATTTTTTTCTGGATAATTCTATTGATATTTGCGTGAGTTATGCTCGTTTGAAAAATAACGTCGGTACTCACATCCCCTTAACCTTAGAGTTTATATTGCCAATATATGATTATTTGAAGCAGAATAAAATTTTTTATAATTTGAAAAGGCTAATGATGATGGTGATAGTTACAATAGCTAATGAGTAATTTATAAAATGAAAATTTTTGAAAACAGCTTTATATATCATAATCTCGAAATGGAAAAAAATAATAGTACATTATGTAACAAGGGACTAAAGTCGCAGATTATTCCCGCGGGTGAGTTGCAGATTATTCCCGCAGTGATCACCTATAAGGAAATGATCGACTTTAGTCCCGTGTTACATATAGTACTGTATTCCCATATCCACTGTGGCCATTTCATAAATTTGAAACGTTATTTTGTATTTATGTGTTATAATTTTGTTAGTTTTAACCCAATTCACTATAAACGAAAAAAATTAGACTATGTTACTTTATTCCCGCATTATGCGGGAATAAAGTAAAAGAGAGAATCAGACGTCACTTTTGCCCCGCTTTTCAGGCTATAAAATGGCCATTATAGTAGAGATGGGAATAAAATTTATTACATGTTCTGTGAGCATCCTAATTTGGTAATCTATATTTTTTGCCTATTGTATTAGAAAGATGATGAAAAAAACAAGAGGTTACAAAATTTGATATTCATGTCCTTCTTAACGGCCTAATCTTCTCTTATAGTGTCCTTATCGCAGCAGCAGACGGGAAGACTGCGTAGACTTATTGAAAGGGTCCGAGCATTCAGCGCAGGTTGCTGTTGGGGCGGTAGACCGTTGGGCTCTGTAATTCTGTGGGAGAAGCATAAAGCCGCACTTGACAGAATATTACAGATTGCATCCTCCATAACGATTACACAGGTAAGAAGTTAGCCAATTGTTTATTAAATTTTCAAATGATAAACACTATATTAGTTCTTTTAACATTTAGAACAACATTCGATAACCAATGTTTCCCTTTGCTTATTTTTCATTTCTCATTGATCAAAAATTAAAGCTATATGAATATTACGTACTTCAATTTAAATTTTAGAGGAGAAGAAAATATGATTGATATATCTGTGGGTTCCAGGTAAAACAACTTAAGTCCATTTTTCATGTTTTTGAGAGATAGCGTTTTTAAGGTTTACATTGAAACACTAGATCGATGGATGCAAGTTGCATATAAATTATGCTGATTTAATGTAGTATTGGGTACCTTCTCAATGATTGTATTAGACAAAAAATAGGTTGGTTATCTTTTTAGAAATACTGCAATGTTTGGACTTAAGTCGTTATTCCGGTACTCAATCTAATACATACAATTTTGTATCATCGCGCTAAAAATATGAGTTATTAGACATGCGCCATCTATGGTAAAGACTCGTTAAGCTCGTGATTGTGAACAGCGATGGCAAAAGGCGGAAATAGTATATTACGCAACTAGGGAAAAAAGAGAAAAGAGTAAAGAGTTGGCCAGTCCAGAGCACGTGTAAATTGCCACTCGAGCCGAAGGCGAGGGTGGTAAACATGTGCTTTGGGGTGACCTTTTTTATCCCCATGTTGCGTATACTATTTTTCACCATACCCGAGCCGAAAATACCACATTCACGTTTTTGAGCCGGGAGCGAAAGTGGTACTTTCGGCCATGGTATGGTGAAAAGATTTTTTCATCTGTTGAGAAGTTTCTTAATTCTACACCGCGCAGAACCAGAATTCTCCAACACTCTTTCACCGTTTCCAAGATAACAAATATTTATCCTCATCATAGTCTTCGCAAGACATGTTGTTAACCGTTTTATTTATCATCACTTGTAGCAATTTAAAGTTTCTGGCTTTTGATCTTTATAATTGGCTTCCTAAAAGCTTTATTTTACAATATTATATGTATTATAAGGGGAAAGGTTATTTTTACATCTTTAAATATTCGCGATATTACAGAAAAAGTTATCTGCAGTGCAATAAAATAAATGCACCAATCATCTGAAACCGAATAGAAGCCTTTTTTGTAAAATAACTTAGTTTTTTTAATTAATATGCAATATTGAGTCAATTAAAGGTGATTGATGTATAAAACGTGTATGGACTTAAGTCATTTTTCCGAGAACCATTTTTAACAAAATAGACTTAAGTCGTTTTGCACTTACTACGATCTCGGTCTTCCCTTATATTTTCGCTTATTTTGATTTTACCACGCGAAAGAGACGTATTTGAACATATAAAATGTTATGTGAACTCAAGTCGTTTTACCGGGAACCCACAGATATAAGGAATACATAAATTCTTTATAATTTTGAACCAATTTTGTAACGTAAGTAGAGTGAAACTTATCACTGCTATTCCAAGTATCGCTGTTTTAGTATGCACAGTATCTAATACTTAAAAAAGGGAAACAGAAGTTAAATGTTGGATACAGTCAAACATAAATATTCAACCTAAAGATTGGATGAATTTTTTTTTTTTAACAAATTGTATTTAAAAGAGGAAAATCGTACTTACTTTTCATTCAATAAATATGAAATTCTTTAATTTTCTGCATCCTAGAATATGAAGTATACTTAAAATAACGCTAATTCGTGTCATGATTAAGAAATTGTGATTCTGCTTGTTGTTATAGACAACAATATTCTTAAACAGTTGTGTATAATACTCTACTTAAACGAATGTTCGTCCAGCCTGACGAAGAACAGCAGCCTCAATGGTCAGACCTGCCAGCCGAGTGTCGACGCGAAGTGCTGCTCCGGCTGAGCGACCCGCGCGACATCGAGGCCTCATCCGAGGCATGCGAGCACCTGGCCGTCCTCGCGCAGGAACAGAGAATCTGGCGGGAGCTAGCTCAGTACCACTTCACACCCCAGCAGATCGCCACTGCCCGCGCGAACAATCCCGGAAAAGACTGGAAAACCATATTCACTATTGCCCGAAGGTGTGTATGCCTGTCATTAACGGGGTGCCATAGTCCTACCATTACCGACCGAGCAATTCACACAGTTTCAAGCTGATTAAAAATAAAATACGTCGAATCACAAAACATCAAGAGAACACTCTTCTGTGTTTTTTAACGTTCTATCATTCAGTCAAAGTTTGGAGTCGAAATATCAAGTCATTTCTGCAAAAACTTTGAACAAACGAAATTTAATTTCGTTCAAAGTTTTTGAAAAAACGGCTTGATATTTCGACTCCAAACTTTGACTGGATGATAGAACGTTAAAAAACACAGAAGAGTGTTCTCTTGATTTTTTGTGATTCGACGTATTTTATTTTTAATCAGCTTGAAACTGTGTGAATTGCTCGGTCGGTAATAGTACGAGTAAGGCACCCCCTTAAGCTATAGCTTCACCGACATTGCTTTAACGAAATATTTATCCTAAACTCTTTCTAAAAAACATTTTCTGGAATTACAAATGAAAAACAGGAAAGTAGATCGAGTTGACGATTGAAATAAAGAAAAATAAATAATCAAAAATCGAGGCTTCAACGCTGGCTACTGTGCTACTTCCATTATTGATGTGACCAACAGATGATAATTTTTTATGTAAGCCGCAGGTTCTTTGTGCAAAATTGAGGTTATCAAGTTTGACTTGTAAAACATAATTCTTAAAAAAAAAAAAAGAAGAAAATGATACCACATCTACGATCAAATAAGTAAGATTATCAGTTCCAAACACTATTTTGACCATCAAGTGCTAATATTCTTTTTAATAAAAAAAATATTTTTGTAACACAAGCACGATTTTCGCGTTTTTTGGCCTATAAAGCGAGACTAAAGTGATCATTTTGAGACCGACGGGCGAAAAAAGTCGTCAACGGGCGTTTTGCAACATTTATCGCCCGTTGCTCGAGTAGCGGACGCTTTTGAACTTTTATCGCCAGCTAAACAATTTTCGGAAATTTTTAGAAAATCATCATTAATTGTTAGAAAATATGTTGAAATTATTTAAATTCGATCGTCAAAAATAGATTTTACTGTAGCAAAATATTAACTAAATAAAATGTAAGAATACTCTTAATCAGTGCATATTTGCCGTGTCTAAAAACGGTCACATTGGCCCCGCTTTATATTAAAAAAACGCAAAAGAGTACATGCGTTACAAAAAATATGGTGTGCACTAAGGGTTATGTGGGCTTTTTGACCTCGTCTGGTTGGAATACTCGCCGTCGGCTCGTGCTTGCTCGTCTTGGACTCGTACCGCAAACTCCACACTAGGTCTAAAAAAGCCCACTTTGTGCCCTTGACACACAATATACTATTTTATTACTAAAAAAAAGGTAAAAAATGTTCATCTACTGGTAACAGTGTTTATCGACTGAGTGAGTCGCTCTACCTGTCTAAAAAAACTTCGTCGCTAGCACCGTGCCAGTGAGGAGGGGGGAGAGGGAGGAGGAACTGCAATTTTTCAACTTTCAATTTACGTTATTTTACATTGCTTTTACGTTATTTTATGTTATGAAATTATCATATGTATTTTATTCATTTATCCCACGCCACCCGGAAGGTAGCTAAATCTAAGCATGTTTTTGCACAGTTATGTCCCCAGTTGGGCTATTTTTATTCAATTCTTTATGAAAAACGCGAAAAAAATAAAACGGAATGTCCTTTTCTTAGTCGCTGCAATAGCTGCCCATCAAGGCAAAAAATCTGCACTTAATTTTTTTTCTCTCTACGAGAGAAAGTGGACGACCTGACATACATGGTTTGATAGGTATTTAGGCCTATTACCGAAAAAAGATTCATGGGGTTTCCAGAAAAAAGCATTTTTCTAAACAGTGCATTTTTTTTAGTAAAAATTGCATATCATGCCTTTTTTATTTTTATTCAATTAAGGGGTGAAACTACCTGCTAGGCAATTTCCAGTACTGAAAAGCTGATTTTTAATTAATGAAAGATTTTTCGCAGCGGTTGGAGCAAAATCTCAGGTCGGATTTTGACATGAGATCTCACCTGAGATTTTTGAGTATAGGAATATATTTTAATCGTAAATTACACGCAAGAGTGTTCGTGTTATTAAATAAAGAAAAACGTCAAAGTAATGAATTATTTTTATTTTGTATTCCATTTTATTATTAAACATGTCATTTTCCATGGTGGAAACGAAATAGTACATTATGTAACAAGGGGGAGAAAAGTCGCTCTTGATTCCCGCGGGCAGTGATCACCCGAGGGAATCATCGAATTTTCTCCCGAGTTACATATAGTACGTTATTCCCATCTCAACTGTGGCCACTTTTTTATTTGGAAAGTGGGACCAACGAAAATATGTGGAGTGTTTGTAAATATGGGCGGCGGTCGGCAAAAAGAGGGAAATATGACCATATTTTCCTCTCTTTGCGGGAAATATGGCCATATTTCCTTCTTTTGCGGGAAATGTGGCATATTTCCCTCTTTTGCGGGAAATATCGTCATATTTCCCACAAACGTTAAATTTGTTGAAAGAGGGAAACAAATCTAACTTTTGTCCCTCTTTTCAGGGAAAAAAGTGGCCATATTTGTTGAGATGGGAATAAAACATTTTTTTAGCCAAGAATAGCCGGTTTCATTGGAAATGGGCAAAAACTGAACTCATTTTGTTTCTCCTGATGAAATGTCTTTTCCTTCATTATTCGAACATTTAATAGCCTGAAAAATACAATAACAACACTTTTTTTTTAATTTTTTATAATACATTACACAACTAGTGCGCAAAATAGGTCATTCCCGCACGAGGCGAGTTTGTCGCCTTTGCTGCGCTCGGGATAAAAAGCTACGAGTGTGGATGACCTATTGCGTACGTTTTGCGTATAGTATTTTTCCTAACGAGATGCGCAGAGTTCGATTTTGCACATTCCGTTAGGAAAAGATATTTTTTGACACTCTGTGCTCAAAGTTCGATTTCGCACATGCTCGAATAAAAAAGCATGCGCTAAATCAAGCTTTTCACCCTCGTTTCGCTTGGGCGCAAATGTCTACACGGGGTTAAAACTACTTTAACGCACTAGTATCGAAATGTACTAATCATTAACCCCATATGTTGCCATTAGATTCTATCCGGCTCACTCCTCACTATAATAACAAGCATTCTGTTAGCCAGTTTCGAACTAAAAAAATTGATCAATTGTTTCTTGTTTTCTCTAATTTTTTTAGCTTCTGCTATATAGATTTTGAAAAACTTATTTTCATTCTTCAGTCTATTAAATGTTCGTATTATGCGGAAAAAAGTGTTTCGCCGAGAGTGAAAAATATGCCCATGCAGTTTTCGCCCATTCCCAATGAAACAAACTATTTCTTGGCTAAAAAATGTTTTTCGTTTCCACCAGAGTATAGTTATAGAAACTTTCTGCATTTCCGAAAATAGGATATTCAAGTATTATTAGTACCAGTACAAAAATTCCTTACTTTTCGGCTGAAGTTATTGTTAAGATTTTACTAACTAAATAAAAAAAGTTTTTTCTACATTTATAGTATTGGTAAATAACTATAGTGAATTGATTTTTATGTTTTGAGATATTTTAACAATATGTACTACACACACGACTCTTAAACTTCCCTTCCAATTCCAATACCGTCTAATACAAATAGAAGCTGAAACTGTAATGCTGATATATATCTTGCTTGCTTTATTTGAAGGTCTTTCGGACTGCGAGAGGAGTACGCAGAAATGATTCAGCTGTGTCGAAACTGCCGCTGTTTATTCTGGCGATCGCTCGGCCACCCGTGTATCGCCGACCAGGATCCGGCCTTCCAGGAGAAGCTCGCCGACGTCGACCAGGCCTCCCTCCATGTGCCGATTCCACCCCAAACCTTCCTCAAGTTCTTCTCGCTGTGAACGCCGCGCGAGCGAGACGGGACGACGACGTATTGACGTGTGCAACGCGCGCTTGCAGACGAAGCTGAATATATAGGGCGCAAAAAACGAGCAAGGAGAAACGAGAATGCGTGATTGAGAATGTGAAAGAATGTATCATGGATATTTGCGAAATTCCGTTATTGTCACGTATGCGTTATGATGTTTTTTAATACGAAATAAAGCGAGATTATCGTTTGGACGAGAAATTTTTCATTACTGTCAAACAGTCTATTACTTATCGCGAGAATCCTTTGTTACATTGGTATATTCTGTTATTTTATTTTTGCTTATGGATTTTATAAGTGAGAAGATTCAAAATCTTCATTTTTTATTTGCTTCTTTTGTTAACAATTATTGTATATATTATATTCTCTACGTGAAATTCTATTTTGTTTAAAGAATATACTTAGTCTAGACAAAAGTTATTTATATACATGAGACTACTTATTGTAATATAAGTTGATTGAAAATATTATGATTTTATGTAAATTTGCATTTTTATAAAAATTTTAATTTAAAGCTGTTATGAGAAAATGATATATAACATTAATGAATGATAATAATCGTGATATTTTACAATTTTAAATCAAAAATTTAATAACTATAGCTTTTGATGAAATTATTTTAGTCATTGTACGTCCTCTAGTATGTTAAAAAATATACATCGCACTTCCAAATACAACTATGTTATTTTCTAGCCTTATACTTCATTATGAAGTTAGATATATTACATTTCTATAAAAAGAATAAAATATAAAAAAGAATGCATAAGCAGGTTATACCAATGTAAGTAAGGGCGTTTTTGATTTCCTAAGAAAAGTAGCGTCGAGACGATTTTTTTCTTCTTTTGCGAATTTGCTAGTCAAATAATATACGTGCAAATAAATCTCTGAATTTTTGTTAAGTCGAACAGTTGAGAAATGAATGATAAATTGTTTGAAGGAATCCTGAACTATAAGCATAGATTGTATATCGAGTATAAAAACGACTTAATGGGTATGTTCAAGAGTTGCACAAGCATCACATGGTTGTCCAATATTCCAGTACAATTATAACCAAGCAGAGTACATCGTCTATGAGATTCTCGTAAAAATGTAAAATGTTATCAATATGGATAGTACTGAGCATTATTAAATAATTTCGAAAACGAATTTATGAAAATTAATTTTATTACTAATAAAGTATAAGTATTAAAGAAATTGTATAGAAAATAATTTTTCGTTAAAGAATACTTAAAATTTTTTTATTTTTAATTAGGACAAATTTTTGACCAATTTTGGTTTGAATTATCAAACTGCAATTTTCAGTAATTACAATCAGTTTGTAAACATAAAAATTATATTAATGACGAATATTTATTAATGCTTAGGGAATTCATCACATTGTTAGAAAACCATATATGAACGAAGATTTATGATTCCTGCCAGAGACAAATAGATTTTTCATCGACACACTACACATATATATATATGTATATATATTACCTGTACATAACGGCCCATATCGATTTCTGATCTTGATCGATTGAAAATAATTTGAGCTCTGCAATCATAAAAGTGATACGAATTACCGGGATATATAAAGTTCGTATAAGACGTAACTTATAAGCGTATTGCCGATAAATATTATGAAACATCAACTGACACTAGTGCAGCGTTAACTGCATTATGTTTATTCTTGTAAAGTCGATGGAAGAAAATACATGACTTATAAACCTAAATAGGTTGGTTATTAGTTTTTTTGGTGCTCTTGGTAGCTCTCTAGAAGTACAATATTTACGTAAGGATTTTTTTACACAATTCATTTATTAGCCTTCCCGAAAGCCAAAGACGCGCCTTTACGTAAAATCCGTCTATTTTTACCTTCCTTAATACGAGTATTTTTTTGTATCACGCTTATAAATTTAAACAAAAAAGTTTTAAATACATTTTTAGATATATCATTCTTCTCTTTCCTTATTAAATAATATTCTCATTAAAGAGTTGATAGATTAAATATTATAAAACCGCTTGAAACACAATTCTATGATTAAATTTATGAATCTTAAATATAAACTTATAAATTATAGTTAGAAATTTACAATTGATTTTCGAAAATAATGCTGAAAGACTGTTATTTAGTAGACCACACTGTGTTTAAATAATTTTTTAATCAAAATAACTCTTTGACTTTCTGGTAAGGCATCAATCGTAACGTATGATTTTAATAGTGGGCGGTTATAAAATTATCTTGATTCTGTGATGACATTACGAGTCCATTGGACTCCGGAAACTAAGAGAAACTTATTAGAATCTAGCATGGATGAAGAACACCACTACGTCCAATACGTAGACAGATGATTACGAAATCTGTCCTCGGCCTATACAGGGTGTCCCCAGTAAGATAGGTCAGTTGAAACAACACTAATACGAGCTATTATTCGCTCTGTAAAGCTCACTTGAGTAATCCTATTTGTACTACGTCGTATAAGTATATTTCAGAATATACTCTAGAGCCAGGAAAATATTTTAGATTGCAGAAATCAGTTTAAGTACTTTTATATTATATTCTTTACAACTTGTTTCAGTAAATAGAATGTGCGGCACCCTAATGACTTTCAAATCGTACGCACACGTCAAAAACATCACTCATACTTACACAATTCTTCTCGTATAAAATATATGAATTCTGAATTATTTCAATGTAAAAGTATTTAAATTTATTTTAAACAAAATATTTGCCAAGCTTTGATATACTCATTTAGTATTAATATTAGTTTGTTTCTTAAAATATATTATTATATTTTACATTGGGTCGGCATATTCAATGTTTTCAAGCTACATGTACACTCTTTTTTTTACGTGAATATCTAGAAAATCTTTTTAAACTCGAATATTCATACATGTGATAACCTTGAGTGATTCTCGGCAATGTTTTGCGTAAGTTTTTGCAGATATGTACTGTACATGGTAATTATTATATACACGATTAATTCGAAAAATGAAAATTATACTGCCAAACTGGAGATGCTATTGCATTTATGTGAATTGACACTCTTATGAATTTTGGTTGAGAACCAAGAAAAAATAATTCTTTTTGATATGCATTTTTTATTTCTAATCGTAATTTAAAACATGTTGCATGACTTACATATTTTACTAACCTAGTCACTACGTAGGGTGCAGCATAAGAATGGCATTATCACCAATAACGAAGAGTCAGAGACAAAAACTAAATAATTGCAGTGGAGAGTTATCAATTATCAATCAGATGATAATACATTATCTATACTTATTGCTTGTACAATTTCGATGAGCCACATAGAAAGATGGAAATAAAAAAATAAAAGCTCTGTAGGCTTGATCTGAGAAATATATTGTCTTAAAAAATGTCGGTACAATTCTACCTAAATAGGAGGTGTATAGAATGATGTTATGCAAAAAGCTTTTAAATAAAAAATCTATTTAAATATATTTATGACAAGATTGATCGTTATTTTAATACTTCGCGCGAGTCTTAAAAATTTAAGTCTACTAAAATATACATATAAAAATGTAGTTCTTATGAATCGACTAAAAAAATTATAAATTTGTCTATACCTAGAATTCGGCTTATTGATTGAATTAAAGAAATCGTTTTATGTTAACTTCGTTGTATTATAAAATACTATAGACCACGAAAATATGGTGATATATCAATAATAAAAATCATTAAAAATAAATTTTCTCCTACATTTATTATTTCCCATCAAATCTGTTTCAAATTGTTATGCAATTTCTCACGGAATTTCTTGTTTCAATAAAGCTTTGAGTAGCGCCATGAAAAAAGTTTTTTCCTCCCTTGGGAAGAATTTTTTCTCAAAAATAGTATATTACGCAACTAAGGAGGTAAAGAGTTGACCAGTACAGGCTTCAGAGCAGGCGTAAATTACCAAATCATGTGCTCTGGGGTGGCCCCCTTTATCGGCGTTGAGAAAATTTTTTTTTTTTAATTCAAAAACACAAATAAAAAATATATATTTATTGAACATAATTTATTCTGCTTATGTTTATTAGTATGTCCAACGACTCAAAAATCCCAAGTCCCCGTCCACTTTCCTATGGCATAGAATAAAGGGCCTATTTCTGCACTTATTAAAAAAAATACGATGTGAACAGGGGGAGAATGGCTTTTTCAGACTCAGATAATGATTTGAGCATCCGTGTAAATCTCGAGCGCGCTTTGGACGACCGCGACTTCTGCTCGTACACGGAGAGAAATTTTGTAGTGAAAATTACAAATATTCGAGACAAAATTACCAGTTTCTATGGTAATGGATGGACAGATTGACAATTTCAAACTTTTTACCAAAGTGCCTTGGTAAAATTTTTTTTTAGTTAATTTAAATTAAAAAAATTAACTTTTTTTATCCATATTGATGGATATATAGTATTTTAATATAGAAATAAGGATGAAAAAACATTAAACTGAAAAAAAATTTTTACGGAAGTGGGATTCGATCCGACGATCTTTGGGTTGAGAGTCCGACGTTCTACCGACTGCGCCACGGAAGCTGTTACCAACAGTTATTTGAATCGCCGTTATTACTTACTGAAAATATGTGTATTGTTTTCATTTTAACGTCGCGCACGCCTCTAGTATCAATCTTCTGAAACACAATAATGCGCAGTGCGCATGCGCGAGTACACAAATACCACGTTATTTGGTCAAATTTATCAGTTTTCTTAGTAAAAATTCTTAGGTTACCTTGTAAAAATGACGAGATCTCAATTTTTACCAGTGTGTCTGGTAATTTTTATTCCAATAATTTGGTATTTTTTTTAAGTGGTTATGGTAGTTTTTCCTGGGAAACTTATAAATTGTATTAGAAACCTGGGAATATCACGGCTTTTGACAGTCTATCCATGCGCTACCAAGGAACCTTGGTAATTTTTACTCTAAAATTTCTCTCCGTGTACTCAAACATCATCTTCGCTATAGAAAAAGCCAACTTTCGCCCCTTGTTGCACAATGTACTATTTTCACTATAAAATATTGGTTTTTGAGCTAATACATTTTTAACGATAGTAAAAGTAAGACTCGCCCGAGTATCGGTTGTACTACCCTGAAAATGGAATAGTATATTAGTATAGTTCCCTTGTAAAATAAAAAAAAGAAATTTGAATGTGCTGGACGGCCGACGACATGTGCAAAGAACAAAAGATTGGAAACGTTTTATCGTCTACTAGTAAAATTTCCTCCAAAATTGTACCCCACTATTGTTAATACAATATATCCCAAATAGTATAATATAAATCAAATATATATTGTTATAACTTATGCAACTTAAAATGGTTAACGAAGTGACATTTTCGCAATTTGTTTCAACAAACTTTTAATACTGATTAAGGATGTTATGGCTATATATTGTCCCTGTTAAAGGTTAGTTTTTAGCGTTAGAACCCGTCCGGTACGTCTATACAGAAATGAAATACGAATATTATAAGCTTTAAAAATCAGGAATCGAAGTAAAATTGACAAAGTTTAATTATTTTAAATATTTTGATAATGAAGTACCGACACAATCCCTACCTCATCGGCACGGTGCCGCCGGGCGGCACCTAAATTTTATTTTTTTTATCGTATTTAAACAAAAATTTTAGAAAAAAGAGTTCTTTCACGGTCTCCGAAATGCTATTAAATATACCCTGTTAAATTTTCAAATGATTCCATTTGTTAGATTTTTCCAAAAACGATTTTGAAATTAGTAATAAATCAGAATAAGCCATCATAAGTTTAAAAATGGTTTTTGGAAAAATTAAATGTATGGAATCATTTGGAAATTTAATAGGGTATACTTAATGGCATTCCGGAGGGAATGAGAGAATGTTTTTTCTAAAATTGTTGTTTAAATACGATACAAAAAAATTAAGTGCCGGAAAGGTATGGATCATGTCGGTATTTCACATGGCCATAATAATAAGACACAGTAAGATCTGCAAAAGCGCAATGATATCCGTTAGAGTTTGTCAAAATCTGAAAATTAAAAGAAATTTGGATAGCGAGAAATTCCAGGAACCACCGCAGCAAAATAGGTTAAAAGTTGAGCAAACAATTGGAAAAATCGAGATTTCATTAAACTTCTAGTAGTCAAACTATAACAAGTATTGAATGTCAAATAGTGAAAAAATCACTATCTAGTATAGTGAAGGTGTCTCTGGCGCGCTGGGCCGTATCATTACGGGGCCCTTTACGGGTGCATTGCATTTTTACTTAGAGAATCGATCAAATTGCAATAAAAACAGTTAATAATAAGTTATAAAGTACTCTCAACCATTTAAGCACCCTACAATATAAAAAATAAAAAAGTTATTCATCACTATTGATCAAGTACTACGGCTCTGGGAGTGTATTTTATACACAGGAAGAGTGGCTTTTTATTTTATACATAAAGATTTCTTCAAAATTTTGTCGGTGATCGTGATTTTTCAATATATCATTGTAAACTATAGATAATGAACAATTATTTACAAGTTCGTTTTTAAAGAACTTATGTATTTTGAACTCATACCAGGAAAATTAATGCTTGAAAACTCTACATACTCTCCCATAAGAGCCCGTAATAAAAGTACGAATTTCAAACTTTTTTTTTCGTTTGTATTTACTCGGTGACCCAACTCGGGACACACGCCATTAAATAGTTTGAGATTTCGGCTTTCAATTCAGATTTTTATTTTTTTATTCTTATGTATTTAAAAAAACGCCGGAGCCACCTTAAAAGTCGTGCACTTCCGAAATCGTTAATATGCACTCCGAAATAATAGGCATCCACTATTTTAGCAGTGTATAAGTATTAACTTTTTCAAAATAGCGAAATTTCACTATATTAAAAAAAAATTAATAAGGCAAAGGACCCAGCACTAAGACAGTTTTGACCATACTTTTTATAATCTTTTCTAAGTATTACCAAAACTAGGCAGATAGTCTCAAGGTTTATTTTAAGAAAAAAATGCTTTCTTTCTTTGTTGGTATATTAAAATAATTAAAAGAAAATATAACTATCGACTGATGTAGTGGGACACGCTACTTTATTTGAAACCAGTAGTGGGACACCCGTTCAAACCCAATAGTGGGACTACATACTTTTATACGCGTTCCACTACTGTGACATGGGACTTGAGGCACCTAAAGTGGGGCAAAAGTTTCGCTATACGCACTTCTGAAACATAACCTCGAAAAATTTGTATCTTGTTATACATTAATGAGTAAATCAACATAATAACAAAGTGACTGCATAGCAACATCATAAAGAATACTAATGAATTCATGCTGTTATCGTCTTAACCGTTTAATGTAGTTTTTTTACTGTTGTCCTACTACTGGTTCCAAAATTGACTTTGTTCTAGTACTGGGTCCTTTATACCTTATGCACTACTAAAGTATAGTGGATAATATAGCCAATTAAAACGATGTATATTACAGGATTACACAGGACAACTAAATTTGTTCAAGGGATAAATGGTTATTCTTCTTGTATTAATTACTTTTACATGTTCCGCCAATAGAACAATGTTAGTGTAGTGAAGTACAGTGCGACACCCTCTTAATATAAAAGCTTCTGGTTATTTAACAGAAAAAAATTCCGTGCTCTCACGGGATCCCTCATAGACACAGCCAATCACAGTCATCAGAGTTTCCCATATTAGTGTGCTGATATTATAGTTTTGTAGTGTCCTATTAAAATTTTGTTCTAGTTGGCGTCGATGTCCTCCTTTGTAAGCGTAAATGATTTTATATTTTGCACTTGTCTTTAAATATATCCTATAAGATATAACTTAAAAGGCAGATGGATATACTATAGGGTGAAGCCGTATTGCTGAACAAAAATATGATTGTTGGAAAGGCCAAATGTTGATAAACCCGAAGTCATAGACGCTAAGACAAACTTAAGACGAACTCAAGTACAGCCCAGGTGGAAATGACCTTCTATAATAAAAATTCAAAAAAGTTTATAACTGATATTAGCAGATTATAAAGTCCGGATTTGAGACTTTTATAAAAATTTTAAACTGTCATAAATAGTTATTTACTTTTATAAGTTTTTTGGATCGTCGTAAAAATTTGAATCTTTGAATAATAAAAAAAGTTAGTATTTGTATTAATTGAAATTTATAATTATTAGTATTTTGGAATATCCATATTAATAAAATTTCTTTCTTACAATTAAATAAACTTTTAATAATAATAACTTAATTAATAAACTTTTTGAAACTATTAATAACTATTATTATTAAGGTGATGTGATACCCACACTATTACTCAATTCTGGATTCCCGTTTTTCTCCTTCAATTTTAAACGTTTTGAAAAAAACTCTTTGACACGTTTTAAGTTTAATAAAGAACTATATTAATAATATATATTAATATAATATTGATATAACGTATCAAAGAATTTTTTTCTTAAAATTGAAAATTGAATGAGAAAAACGGGAACCCAAATTTGAGTAATAGCGTGGGCATCGCATCATCTTAAATAAAAAAAGGTTATAACAGATAATAACTTTTTATAGATTGATTTTATGGTTATGCGCCGCGGCCCACAAAAGTAAATAAAAGTTTATTACTGTTATAAACTTTTTTTAAAAATTATAAAACATTATATATTCTTATTAATCATTATTTGCTAAGTTTTATTTCCGCCTAGGGGTATATAATCTCGGCGCCAGAGGGGTTCCCGTGACCGATTAAGGTCCAGTCACTCACCAGAGCTGATCTTATGTATTTTGACCCGATGATTACGAATTTTGAAGGCGATAAGCTTGAAAATGCGGCCTTCAAAATTTATAAACAATTTAATTCTTTAAATCGCTGCAAAATAGACACGATTAATGGTATTTAAATTCCAAGTTGATAAAATTATAGCATTTTTATACACGATTCAGCTCCTTCTTGAAAAATCAAAAAAACCATTGTTAGAACTCAAAATATTGGAAATTTACTGCAAAAAGGTCTTCTCCACGCTCCGCGCCCATGTCTTGGCGTCACAGAGGGAAGGACATCAAGGTCCAGTCACTCACTATATAGCTTTACTTATGCATTTTGACCCGCTGATTACGAATTCCAGGGGGATATCCCGGAAAATGCGTCCAAGGGCGATATTCCAGAAAATTTTGGAAAATTTTTCACCTTTGCTATCCAAAAAATTTTTAAGGCTGCGCCTACAAGACTAGGGATTTCTGAACACTGTGAATTGGCAAGCTTTTTTGCCAATAGTAATTTTCTATTTTTATACTACTCTAACCTAAAAATCGCAACTTTGACATGATTTTTAAGATCTCGTGGTATAAACTGTATGAAACTCGCTTGTAAGGCGATTTTTACCGCATTCGACTTTTCTCACTCGCTTCATGTCTCATGCAGTAAATAATCACCTTCCACACCAGTGTCATAAACTACTAATTAAATGCTTAAAAATGGCGTCCTTCCAAACATAAATCATTTCGTCAGAGTCACGACACATGTTATACCTTTAAAAAAAAATAAAATAAAACTAGAGAATATGGGCTTTAATTTCTTTTTTACCAGATGAAAACATGTGGATTCCTTCAAAAGTTACACGAGTTC
This sequence comes from Torymus aiolomorphi, assembly GCA_036365515.1. Classification (NCBI taxonomy): domain Eukaryota; kingdom Metazoa; phylum Arthropoda; class Insecta; order Hymenoptera; family Torymidae; genus Torymus; species Torymus aiolomorphi. Next base: position 52,664,186 of record CM070874.1, on the reverse strand, counting down.
CAAGATGAGTGTAAAATACACGTGTTTTTGAAAGGCAAAATCCGCTTTTGTGCATTTTCACAGTATTTTCTGTATTTTAGGAAGGAATCAATTTTATCATTTTACAATTATTTTTTCTTTAATTTAATTTTTTTTTTTTTTGGAAATGTATGTACGACTTTTCCTGACAAAGTGATTTTTTGTACATTCAAATTGGTCCAGAGAACAAAAAAAACCCTCAAAAAAATTTTTAATTTTGGTATCCAACCGTTTGATGTTTTCCGTAGAATTGCTCTGTATAGATGCTCAGGTACACTACAACCAGAGATGCTACAACATGGCTTCAAACCTTATATACCTGAGTGCGTCTCAGCGTCTATATGAATTCAGATCATAGTGCTTTTCTGTGCGCGGGCGAGAGTCTGCTGCGTAAGAAGGAACAAATACAATAGTACATTATGTAACAAGGGAGAAAAATTACTCTTGATTCCCGGGGGTGGATTCACCGTGATCACCTGAGGAAATGATTGACTTTTCTCCCGAGTTACATATAGCCTTTATTCCCATCTCAACTGTGGCCACCTTTCTATTTGGAAAGTGGGATCAACAGAAAGATGGGGAGTGTTTAATGTAAATGCGGGCGGTGGGCCGAGGTGGGAAAAAATGCTCCATTTATTCCCTACCCCACTCTAGTTCCCAGCGCCACGCACATGTGCCCGAGTCGAACGCGAGGCGTTGCGCTTGAAACGAGAGCGAGGTTAGGGAATAAATATGCAGCATTTTTTCCCTTTTCGGCATGGAAGAGTACGAATTTCACGATAGTTGTGTTAAAAAATATTGCACTCGTGAATATAGTGGGTTGTGCGAGCCTGCGCGTTTGTCGCCCGAGCGAAGCGAGTCTATCTCGCTTCGCTCGGGAGACAACTCTCGCACGTCCGGCATCCAGCCCACTTTATTCTCTTGTGGATAATATACTATTCTGCTTTTTTTTATAAGAGATTTTATGTTCAAAAGTCACATAGCCTTACTCCCCATAAGAGCCTATGTCAAAAACCCGATTTTCAAGAATTTTTTCTCGAAAAAAAATGAACTATAAAAAATACTAGAAAAATTTATGTAATCTTCTTTCAAATGAAAGAACAATATATAACAATTCTAAATTGTTTGCTGCATTTTTATGTAACCACTGAACCTAGCTCTTTAACATGGCACCGTTATACCAAGGCAGTAATAGCAGCAAATGTGGGATGTATAAACTTTTTTCCCGCAAATGCGAAAAAAAAGTAAAATTAGTTAAAAGAGGGAAACAAGTCTAATTTTGGTCCCGCTTTTCAAGGAAAAAAGTGGCCATTTTGTTGAGATAGGAATAAATATACTTATATTACCACGCATTGAGTGCCCTGTGCGTCGTGTTCGCTATCTTCTGATCAGAAACGAAAGAGGCGTGTGCGTGTGACGTTTGTTGACATCTGCAAATTTCTTGAATTTCCATATTGAATGCCGTAGATGCCAACTTGACTGATTGGATGATTCTATCGATCCCAACAGCAGTGGTGAATACGTATAATTGTGCTTGTATTATACATGTATATGTACATGTATTATACACGTATTATACGAAAGCTCCAATTATACTGTATGTTACGTTGTCAAATTAGAATTCGGGTTTTAGTTTATGGCGAAGAAATTCAAATTTTGCGCGCTGCTATAAGGCGTCATTATATATTTACAATCTAAGGCTGGCTCTACAACCTACGGAATTTTTTTTTTGCGTTTATGCAAAATCGTATAGATGGCGTGAACGTTACCAGATGAGCCAACTGCTAAAAAGTTAAGGTGATGTGATACCCACGCTATTACTCAATTATCGGTTCCCGTTTTTCTCCTTCAATTTTAAACTTTTTGAAAAAAACTCTTTGACACGTTTTAAGTTTAATAAAGAACTGCAACGTATCAAAGAGTTTTTTTCTTAAAATTAAAAATTGAATGAGAAAAAAGGGAACCAAATTTTGGGTAATAGTGTCAGTATCGCATCACCTTAAGGAGAAAATGTTATTTGTAGAAGTACGTTTTTCTACAAACGGAATTTTCTCCTTAACTTTTTAGCATTTGGCTCATTGTGGGGGCTATCCACACTGTACGCTCCGTGACCAACGGAGTGGGAAGAGCGAGGGATGTGAAGTGAGCGAGCGCAGTCGGCAGTCCGTCCGAGTTGGCTCGATTGTAGATCAGAGAAGTAACTAATAAAACCTACTCTTTTATATTGTAGAACAGCTCTCTTATTTCTCGCCTCATCGTGAGCCTGCGCACCAACTTCTACGTGCAGCCGTGGGACTGCCTTTCCTGCCACCATTTCCCACATTGGTGACCCCGACGTGATCGTCATCTCCAGGAGGCAACCTCCAGTGATCGGTGGAGGTCCAGGCTCCAGGCACTGGCAGTTTGAGGTATCGTCGGAACAACCGCCATCGCACGCGGTCGAGCCACTACGAGTACTCGTCGACAGCACACCGAGCGACCGAAACGTGTGCATTCACGTCCCAGCAGGCAACGGCCGCACCACGAGTTCTTGGCACTCAGGTGAAAAACTCATCGGGCGCAGCGCGCCTTACATTACCGCACAGGCCCGGAATTTTCTGCTAGGCTCAGCAGCATCGTTGTCGAGGTTCTCTGGGCTTGGAAGTGCGTAAAGCCACCGTCACCGGCGCCTTATCATCACACCCAGGGGAACGTCTCTAAGTCAGCGCAGCGCATCGTCTACGAGACCTTCGTTGACGGATTGCGTGAAGCCACCGTCACCGGTGCCTTATCATCACATCCTCGCTACAGCCGCCGACCCACGCACCTCGTCGAGCATCTCCGAGGCGGCGTATCGGCGGACAGCTTAAGGTCATCGGCGTACAACCTCACTTGCGTTACAAAGTAAGATTGCGTACGGCTAAACGCCGAGCGAGCGTAGAACTTTTCATATCTCGTGCCGCGCCGCCATATTGAAATTGCGTATTTCAATGTTGCGCATTCGCCGAAGCGAGTCACATTAGGTTAGTTCTCGGAAGTGCGGGCGCGCGCTAGTGAATTCTCGGAAACAGCGTGTTCGTTGTCCGTGGCCGGCTTTCACAGAATTTACCTTCGCGTAACCTTGTCCTCGCATTTCGACATGTAAATAGCAATTTTAGTGTATATAGGAGCTTTAACCATAAATTCAACTTAACTTCACGGAATCAATCCGCTCTAGCGATTTCTATTGAACACGGCGCAGGGAATTTCTTTTCAACAAAAACCCTCTAGTGATTCAAATTACGCGAACGTCAAAAATCGTTGGTTAGGCGGAATCGTACAGTCGTGTGGCCGAGCAATTACCGTGTTTCTTTTTCCAAAGCGTGGTGCGGGCAAATATTTAGTGTTAGACCATTTAATTGTACTGCACCTGCGTGTGCAAACCAACTTGCGAATTTTTGTAAGCTCACGCGTCAAGAGCATCCGTGCACCTGATCATCAATCATTCCCAACGACGAGGAACTTACTCAAGCTCGTCAGGTGCTGCCGGAGTTTCACGAGCAAGTAACTGCCTTGTGTGCTACGGGCAATACTCAAAATAACCAAGCCGTGGTCCCCACCCCAGCGGTAAATGCGATATATCAGCAACCGAAAATCGCCTCTTTCTCTCGCGACAATCCGGCTGTATGGTTTAGCCAGGCAGAGATCACCCTCAGGAACGCAGGTATTACGGTGGGGGCAACCAAAGTAGACTTCATTGCCGAGAAGCTAGACATGGAAGCATTTGAAGCTATCAGGGACATTGTGACTTCCGAGCCTCGTCCCACGGATATTTTTGACCAAGTCAAAAAGCGTCTGATCGACACATTCGGTGTCTCAGCCGAGTCACATTTGCGTTCACTCATCAAAGGTCAGGTCTCGATCATCGGAAAGCCTTCACTCATTCTGAACCAACTTCGAGGCCTCAATACAGGCGCGAATGACGACGTTATACGTTCTGTCTTTTTAGACCAATTACTGACCTCCATAAGCTCGTGCAAATGGCCGATAAAATCATAGAAGCAACGGACCCGAATCAGATGCAGGTCTTAGCCATCAGCAACCAGGAGTCGATCACCATTACTATAGCATCGCGACTCAGTTAACTCAGATCCTGAATAGACTAGCTAAGGTAAAAGCGTTCCAGAAAAACCCTCGCGGACGCAACCGATCCACGTCGCGCCGCGGCGGATCTCAGAGTAATCCCCGGTTGGGCGACACAAACTGTAATCCTAATTCTAATTTTAACCCTAACTCGAACTCGAACCTCTGTCGTTTACATCACAAGTATGGTAAGGAGGTGCGTAATTGTTACCAGCCGTGCTCGTGGAATTCTTCCTCCAAGCCGGAAAACTAGAGCGACCTCCCCGCGTGGAGACCGTGGGCGCAGGTCCGGTGCTTTCAAAACGTCTCCACATCCGCGACACTGAGTCAGGTTACATTTTCCTCATTGACACCGGAGCGGAGATCTCCCTCATTCCAGTCAGCCCAAAGACGAAAAACCAACTCAGTGATCTGAAACTCTACGCGACGAATAACACGCTGATTGACACGTTCGGCGAAGCCCGTTTAATTTTAAACCTTCGCCTCAGACGCCCCATTTCGTGGAACTTCTGCGTTACAGCAGTTCCCTACCCTATAATAGGAGCCGACCTGCTCAACCATGACGCACTCATAGTCGATCTTCGTAGACAACGTCTTATTGATTCGACCACGAACGCGGTGTCCGTAGGTATCGTGAAAGATCTACTCCCCCTTAGTGTTAGCGTGTTAGACCGGTCGTCGAGCTATAGTAAAATACTTGCCGAATTTCCAGAAATTACTGGCGTGTATCAAACCAAACCTATTATAGCACGTGATGTGTTTCACCACATCCAAACGAAAGCCCCCCGGTGGCTGAGCCGGGCAGATGCTTAGCATCCGAAAAACTGCGTATCGCAAAGGCTGAGTTCCAATATCTTCTGGAACAGGGCTTTTGCAGACCCTCTAGCAGTCCGTGGGCGTTACCTATCCACATGGAGAGCAAACAAGACGGCTCATGGAGACCGTGTGGGGACTACAGCCGCCTGAACGCGGTTACAATACCGCATAGATATCCTATCCCACATCTTTACGACCTTTCCGTTAACCTCTATGGAAAAACTATTTTCTCCAGGCTAGATTTGTGTAAAACTTACTACCAAATCCCACTCACGCCGAAAGATGTACCCAAATCAGCAGTGATAACACCGTTTGGCTTGTTCGAATTCACTGTAATGACCTTCGGGCTTCGAAATGCAAGCCAGTCATTTCAAAGGTACATTAACCAAGCCCTACGTGGGCTAGACTTCGCTTTTGCGCACATAGATGATATCCTCATTGCCTCCTCCAACGAGGAAGAGCATCTCCGTATCGTTTTCACCCGCTTAAAGGAATTTTCCTTGCGGCTGAACTTAAGTAAATGCGTTTGCGGTCAGAAAGAAATAGCCTTTTCAGGCTATTGTATCAACGATCAGGGATCTCGCCCCACCAAAGAACGTGTTGAAGCCATTCTCGAATTTCCTAAACCTAAAACTGTTAACCAGTTGCGCCATTTTCTAGGCCTTGTAAATTTTTATAGACGCTTCTTGCCCAATGCAGGGGGCGTCCAAGCTCCCTTAAACCACTTTCTTGTTGGGACCCAAAAAAATGACAAACGCGAAGTCCCGTGGATCGTGGAAGCCGAGGAAGCCTTCAAATGACAAAATCGGATCTTTCTGAGGCTATCCTTCTCAGTTATCCCGCCATGGATGCACCTACTCGCGTCGTGTCGGATGCATCGGATACTCAGATGGGGCGGGGTTAGAGCAGCTTCAGCGAGGCTCTTGGAGACCGCTAGCTCTCTTTTCGCGTAAATTTACTCCCGCGCAGACGAGGTACAGTGCTTCCGACCGCGAGTTAACCGCAATCCACGAAGCGATCAAAACCTTCAAAAACTTCCTCGAAGGAAGGGACTTCTTAATTATTACCGACCACAAGCCCCTTACCCATGCGTTTCAGCAACGCTTAGATAAGGTAAAAGTACCCATTATGAAACATCGCTTAAATCGTGACCCCTTTATGGAACAGTTTGAAATATAGTAAAATAAAGTCTATTAATGATACAGATAAACAATATCAAAATTTTATCTGAATAGTGAAGGTTTTTTATGTAATATGCAAAGAGATTCACATTTCTACATGATAATTATAATTTTAAAAAAATATATGACTGCGTGTATTCTGAGATCGACTCAAATCTGTGGCTGTTGAAGTCAATGGTGCTGGTTTCATACGTTTTATTTTATTAACTGTAACTATGCACTCCAACGCTTTTCAAATATCAATCTTTTTATAATATGCAGTTTTTTACTCATAGATTAAAGTTTTACAGTAGTTTTTCTGCAACAGTAAGATTTTCAATAAATATTTTAGTGTTTCATAATTGCCGCATACAAATGAGCGTAGTCCGACTTTATGGAACAGCCAAAGGTGGCGCTCCAAGTTTGGGGACCTCTGTCTCTAAGCATGTCCCCTTTATGGAGCGCGTTTTCACTCAACAGTATTAAAGTTATTTATTATTTAACATTATCTTGAGACGTGCGTGAACAATCATTTGAGTTTCCTGCATCATTTTACTAATAAGTAAGTATATATTTGTTTGTGAAATTCTGATTGTGAAACATAAATAACAAACCTAACCTATAAATTTGACAAAAAATCAGTTTGTAAGTTACATTCCTTTAGAAATTTGTTTTTTATTTTTTACAGATTTTATGAAACTCAAGAAAAATGACAGCAAAGAAAAAAAATAAAGGCACATAACATAAGACAAATAAAATGAGACTACGGAAGATAGTAAAGAGATGTTAAAAAAGAATTATGCTTAGCACAACATAGTTATTCGCAAGAAAGTTCAACCAGACAAAAGGAAACTAAAAATCAAAAGGAGACTGTATTCCAATTGCAAAAAAGCTTTCAATGCAGTTAATTCTACACTGCAAATTGCAGCTAAATTGAATGTCCCAGCCACATCTCTTCACAGAGCTGTAAAGATCCACAAGAATCTCCTTCAAGATCTGGCTCGTCTAAAGTTTTATCACCTCATATAGAAAAGTAGTATAGAACTAAGCAACAGTTTAAATAAGGATAATTGCATACTAAATGAAGAATGGTTACTCGATAACTGTGATGATTTTACAACAGAAAATTTGTTTGAGAAACTAAGTCAATGGGGTTCGTACAATCTAATTGAAAATTATTCATGTAACTATATTAACATTTTTCTTATTTTAATCATGTTGAATTTTTTTAGGAGTTTTTCTCCATCTGCAATATAGTATACAATGATCAAACACAAGAATCTATCAGTCGAACAGTCAATAATGAGATTTGTCAAGAAAGTGTAATAACTTCTGAAAAAATAAATCTTCACTCCAGTAATCCTGAAAATAACTTAAAAAATAACAAGATGGAAGAAGAGACTATGCTCGAAATGAAAATAGTGTAGCAAGTAATAAATCCAAACCAAAAAATAAATTAATTGTAATTTTAGATATTTAAAAATAAGTATTAAGTATTCTAAGTTGTATGCAATTATTGTGTTAATTTGATACCTTTAAAATGTTTTTTAATAAAAAAATTATAAAAAATTTAAAATCATCATTTGTATATCATAAGCCACTTATTGTAAGTAAAATAGTACATAAGTTATTAAATTAAAACTGATTTTTATCCTGTTCCAAAATGGGGACATCGATTATGGAACGGGGGGACAATCTGTAAAAATGTCGTTCCATAATACGTACTTGGTGTCGGTTTGGTTTTTTAATTGTAATAATTACAATTCATATTCAATTTGCTTTTTTAAGGTCTCATTTTAATCTTTGATCTTTACCCCATCGATTGATATCCAAAAATTGTAAATATTACTCCTTTATAATAGTTTCAATCTCAATCCAAACTCTAAACTAGCAAAAACTGTTCCATAAAGGGTACTTTTACCTTAAGGCGTCACCGCGTCAACGCCGACAACTCTCGTTTATTTCGCAACATTCGACACGTTTAGAACATATTCCTGACGTCAAAAATGTAGTAGCGACGCCGACGCACTGTCTCGTGTAGAGACGATCCAACTACCGTTCTAATTTGACCTAGTAGAACTCGCTCGACTCCAAAAGGACGATCCGGAACTTGCTCAGCTCCGCGAATCCTCAGATCACTCGCTCAACTTAAAATGTATAGAGTGGGGCGAAGATCACTACCGAATATTTTGTGATCTTTCTGGATCAGCGCTTCGACTGTACATCCCAGCTGCGCTGCGGAAACGCGTCTTCGACCGATCAGGTCATAAGACAGCGGTACGTTTGGCCTGACATGCACCGCGCAGTTTACCGCTCCGGACGGACGTTTCCAGCATGTCCACATGGACATTATCGGACCGATGGTGAATTGCGATGGCTACCAGTACTGCCTTATCTTGATCGATCGCTTTTCGCGCTGGGCAGAAGCGATTCCTCTGAAGAATATTACAGCTTAGACTGTATCACGTGCGTTTTTCGATAACTGGATCTCTCGGTTCGGCGCCCCTAAATTGTTAACGACCGATCAGGGAGCACAGTTCGAGTCACAACTCTTCGCTGCATTATTATCATTAATCGGTTGCCAGCGAATTCGAACGACTGCGTAACACCCTGCCGCGAACGGCATGATAGAACGTTGGCACAGGAGCCTTAAGGATGTTCAATGGTTACAGCAAAGTTAACAGAAGTCTTTGAAATTTTAATATATCATTACTTAGATAAAATAAAAGCAGCTTGAATTTTTTCAATATTTTATACTCAGCATTTTTTCAAGAAAAAATTCATAAAAATCGAGTTTTTAACATAGGCTCTTATGGGAGAGTGAGGTTATGTGACCTTTATACAAAAAAATCTCATATAAAAAATTAAGAGATTAGGTTAAAAGACCTTTATTTGAATAGAAAAATAATCAAAGAATAAAAACGTAGAGGGATCTTGACCGCTTACAGGGCATTTGGGAAAGAAGTAGGTGAAAACGTAAACAAAACACCGAGTTCGTTGGCTGCGCGAGGAGGTGCGCGGTGAGCGGGGAGCGCCCGCGGGGAGAGAGGAGCGTCCCTCGCCTCGCCCCGCAGCATGAACCTCAGAGGCCTGTACTCAAATCATACGCCAAGAAAAAAGTGCAGATTTCGATTTAATTAACCCCCTCCTCAGTACTATTAACTTAGTATATCGGCACAGCGCCCTTAAAAACTGTATACTGCGCCTATGTAACTCATATTTTAAGTTAGTTAAAACACATCCCTCTCCGCGTTTATCCAAAGTATGTAATTTTTCGTTGTCACTCGAAGAGGAGTGTGTGGGGGCTATCCACACTGTACGCTCCGTGATCAACGGAGTGGGGAGAGCGAGCGATGTGAAGTGAGCGAGCGCAGTCGGCAGTCCGTTTCGAGCTCCTGTCCGAGACGGGTCAATTATTGTAGATCCGAGAAGTGACTAATAAAACCTACTCCTTTATATTGTAGAATAGCTCTCTTATTTCTCGCCTCATCCTGAGCCTGCGCACCAGCTTCCACGTGCAGCCGTGGGACTGCCTGCCCGTACATATTGCATGCCGAATGCCGTATGTGCCGTATGCCAAAGGCTGTAGAAAAAAAATTCGCAGTCCGAAATCTATAAGATTTATAGTCATAGGCTAAAGACGAACAGAGTAGGTAAAAGCATGTTGGAAGGAAAACAAGGTGTGTTCGTGCGCATCATACCTAACAATCAATCATCGCGTTGGGCCAAGTGGGAACCATTTTGAATAATTATCCAATAAGAACGAACCCGCGATTTTCAAAGAAGTTCCTTATTGAATAAACATAACATGTTTCTTATTGAAAAACCTAATAAAAAAATGAAAATGACAGTAAGAAGAATACATATTAACGTTTCAAAAGAATGAATATTTTTTAAATTAACTTTTGATTTTATATTTCTTGTAAAGGTTTTTCATTTCAATCTTTAAGTTTTTATAGGGTCAAGGTTATTAATAAAACAAATGTAAAAAATTTGCTCAATAAATAATTTTATTTTTGAAAAACAATTTTACTTACATATGGTACAGATATATACAAATATAGTACGTAAAGTGGTAATAGTGTATAATGTTAATATTGAAACTTAGCAATTTTTTTAGCACTTTTTTTTCGCATCAGAAAGTAATTTTTTATTGACTTCTCGAACTCTGATATAAGTTCTTGTATGAACAAGACAGAGCATGACATCTTCTGTAACAAATGAGTCTTTAGGAAGATTTCGCATTATAAATTCAGTGAGTGTTTTGAAAATAAATTTACTCTCAGATAAGTAAACAGGTCCATGAAAATCATTGAAAATATTATTCATGATAAAAGCTGCTTCAAGAAGATCATCACATGGATACATTAAATATCCATTTAACAATGTTAAAATCCAGCTTGGCTTTTGACTGCTTATTCAAATAAGTTGTCTTGGGTTTATAACACTCGGGTAAAAAGTGTACAGGGCAAATTCGACCTGAAAATTGTGTTTGCACTTGAAAGACAAATTAACACTAATAGGTATGAGTGAAAATATCGTATATTTCTTATAACGTGTCTGTATTATACAAATATACTCGTTTTTCAATATTGTAAACAAAAATATCCATTGACGATTAAAAAAGTCTTACCGTTTTTTTGGTTAACTATCTCATTACAGACTTTCATCCATTTTGAAGCGATTTCTGAATTTTTTGGGAATAAGAAAAATGCTACATTATTTTTTTTGCATTTTCGCTTCTATTCTTGCATCAAATTACACTGCATGCAGGCATTTTCAGAATTATTTTGCGATCAAAAACAGTTTTCACTGAATGTTTGTTTACGCTTATGCACATTATAGTATATCTATATATAATCTAATATGGCGCTCGGTTGGCCCAGTCACGTCATGCGCAGAACGAGCTCAATTTTTTTACCCTCGTACGAGCACACCTTGTTTTCCTTCCACCATGGGTAAAAGAGTAGGTAAGGTAAAGTCGCCTATTATGGAATGCTTTTTGGATACTTTTTTTCTACTCAAAATATAAATAAATAAATCACATCAAATTAGAAATTATTATAACTTATTGGAAGCGCTATTTCATGTAGAATCTATACCGTTTTTTACATTTTTAATTAATACTATATTTAACCCTTAGAGGGCCGGGATGACGCCTTGAGGTGTCATGGTCTGACTCGCCAACATCCGACTTTGGTTTGGTTCTAACTTGGGGACCTCAGATCACTTTTCAGTACAAATTATGAGCTTTTAAAATTTTTGAAATCCCGGCCCTCTAAGGGTTAATAACTTATAAACCAAATAGTAAATGTACTTTTAGGCCCTATTATGAAACACGATTTTCTCACTGGCACCTATGTTATGAAACAGCATCCCCTATTATGAAACATAATTAAATTACATTTTTCTGTATATTTCGAGTCATTTTTTATATAAAATTTGTTTCTATATGTTCACGACACTTGTAATAATATAAACTGAAAAAAAATCTGAAATTTATATGAATTTAAAATTATTTATAAGCAGCTACAAAATGAGTGGTTGTAATATGTGAAGTTTCTTGCTTATAAGGCTTCGAAAACGAAAGTTTCATGATTTTAATTCAATATATCATTAATAAACCTATGCGAAATGTATAGATCTATTTTATATTTATTTCTAAGCAAAATAATTGATATCTATTACTTATTACATCTACATTTAATCCATGTTAGAAGCTTGGATGTACAGTATCGGTAGGTTAAGACACGATTTGCAGGTTAGGTTTGTGTATTAATAATTAATATTTTTAGTCAAGTTACTGGCACAAAAAATATAGATATAGATAAAAAACAATGTTTAAATTACATTGTTACTTTAATTGACTTAAAATAAGTTACGAAATTCTTAAAAGAAGCTCTTTTTTATCGTTTCATAATAGGGACCTGCAGTGCGTTTGGGCTCCTATTGTGAAACAGGTATTTATTTAATAAAAGGCAATAAGAAAATCGATGATTTTGTGTATAATCTGAATTTATAACATACAAACTACATTATAAACTACTTTTCATGTTCTAAAATTGCTTAAATATTGAAAAATTGTTATAAATGCATACAGAAAACAGAACAGTTTTGGTTCAAACAGCAGTCGATTTATAAGTGCTTGGTAACGGCGAGACTAAACAAATTTTTTTCACATTTTATGAGAATAAAAATCATATATTTATTAATGCATCTGTAAAACAAATAGCACATAAATGTAAGTATATTTTTCTTATTAAATTTAATGGTTCTGAATCACTTCTGACTTAATTGTTATTAAGCCGTTTCATAATAGGAGCCACTTTTTAAAGTGTGTCATAATAGGCGACTTTACCTTACCTTTGTCTTTAGCCTATGATTATAAATCTTATAGATTTCGGACTGCGAATTTTTTTCTACAGCCTTTGGCATACGGCATAAGGTAAAGTAGCCTATTATGAAACGATTTTCGGGTACTTCTTTTTCAATTAAAAAAATGAATAACTAAATCACATAAAAGTAAATACTATCATAGCTCATTCGAAGCACTAATTCTCGTAGAATAAATATCTTTTTTCAAATTTGAAATTAATGCTATATTTCATAAATTATTATCAAAATAGTGACAGTGATTTTAGTGCCTATTATGAAACATGATTTTCCTGCTGGCACCTATGTTTCATAATTATAACCCCTATTATGAAACAGAATAAAATATCCTTTTTCTAGCTTTTATCACGTTTTTGGTACTTACACAACTTATTTTGTTTCACTTTATATTAGTTTTCAAAATTTATCAATAATTCTAAATTATAAGTGCTTATACAGTGTAATAGTTCCTACTGTTTCATTTATAAATTGGAAATTATATTGATTCTGGTGGAATTCATCGTTTAAAAACTTATATAAACATCATAGAAATATTCTATCTTTATTTTTCTGTAAAATAAAATATTATTTACCTTATATATTACTAAATGTGCACAAGTAGCGTAGGTGTGCACCGCCTATTCCTATGTACACACGTTTTAGAGGTAAGATTTCTGGACAAATAATTTATACTTTTAGAAGAATTTTCAGGTTTAACGATGAAAATATAAGTTCAGAACAACATATAAACTACTATTTTAGTTAAATTAATCTTAAATGATCGAGGGAATTCTTAAAAAAGACCATTTTTACCGTTTCATAAATAGGGCCCCTCGTAAATTTTGGCACCTATTGTGAAATAGTTATTTATTTTATAAAAGAAGTAAGAAAAACTAGTAAATGTGTATATAAACTGAATCTATGGTCCAAAAACAATGGTATGAACTATAATATGCGCTTAAATAATGCTAAAATATCAAATAATCACGAAAAAGTCAACAGTAAAAATGAACAGTTTTGGCTCATCTCGCAATCAATTTATATGTACTTGTAGACAGCAAGTTTTTAAGAATTTTTTTAAGATCTCACACCACTAAGAATGATATATATTTTTATATATTTGGGAAGCATATAGTGCCTTAGAGCATATACTCCTGGAGGTAGTAAGTTAAATGAGAAAATCGTGGTCGGTTTTCGTACGGTGCGAGAGAGAAAGAAAAAAAGAGTGCCTCTCGTTTGTCTCTCTCGCACTATGCTATGATTGGCTACTCGCGCTCCCCTCCAAACTAAGATGATAGAACAACCAATCACAGTACAGTGAGAGAGAGAGACAGACAGATAAGGGACACTTTATCTTCGTCTCTCTTGCACCGTACGAAAACCGACCACGATTTTTTAACACGACATGCTTCCTCCAGGAGTATATGCTCTAAGTATAGTGCATAGATATTAGTATATTTTTTGTATTTATTTCTATGATGTTTTATTATGTATAAAATTTATTTTTATATGACTGTTTCATAATAGGAACCATTTTTCACGTTGTGTCATAATAGAAGACTTTACCTTACGGCATTCGGCATGCAATGTGTAAGTAGGGGCCGTGCCTTTCCTGCCACCGTTTCCCACATCATCAGTCACGCTCATGCTATCTATACCATTTTGCGTACACGCAAAAAAAATTCGGTAGGTTGTAGAACCAGCCTAAACCAATCAACGCGCATAGGTATCGTCACACACGGGATGGAGCACGCTGGGCCCTTTCTACATATGTGTGTTCTGTCTGTTCTAGACAACTTCTCTCTATGTCTGTCTCTGTCTTACATAAACGGAACAGATATATCTGTCTTTGTCGGGAACACACAGAACACGCAGAACACACATATGTAGAAAGGGCCCTGAGAGTACGGTAGGGATACGATGGTAGGAAACGTTCCCCTCGGTCGAACGCAAACATAGTTGAAATATAGTTTGAATACAATTTCTGTACAAAGAATTAACATAAGCAAAGTAACATATAGCAGTGCGGAAAACGAAAAAACATAAATAAATAAATTAATTTATATATTATATCGTATCACGAACATATACTTATTACGGTCTGTCTTCATAGGCGAATGATGAATTACGAATGATGAATTATGCCCGATGAAAAAAATGTTGTTGTCCAAAATCTACTAAATTTATAGTTAGTGGTGTACCTTCGGTGTGTTGTTCTTTGACTAGACTACAAATTTAGTAGATATCGGACAACAAAATTTTCTATCGGTCTATGAAGACAGGCCGTTAATATATTTGTCAGTAAAATTATTTTTTGACAACTTGAAATTTGGTCATATAAGGTCACAATGACGGTAACATAACTGTGTCATGGAAAATGGCGTTGGTTAAAGGCCTCGACATGAGAAAAGGATCAAAGAGGTACAACGACACAGATACACGAATAACATGGGTTACTATACTTATGTATAGAGGAATAGTGAGGAACAAAGTTATTTGTATCTCACTGTTCCTGGTATATATAGATATAGTAACCCATGTTATTCGTGTATCTGTGGCTTTGTTCCTCTTTGATCCTTTTCTCATGTCGAGGCCTTGAAGGTAGTTCTCTTCATATTGCAAAAACTGAAAAAGCTTCTGTAAAAAATATAAAAATATTCCTCAAAGTCACAGAAATGATACCATATGTTTGTTTACATACATTGCGGAACAAATTTTTGAGAAAAAAATTCTTGAAAATGGTTATTTTTACATGAGAGTAAATGAGTGCTATATCAAATGTGACAGAAAGCAATAGTATTACTCATCAAAAAAACTGGACTTCAAAAAGAAAAACATAGCTTAAGAAAGATGAAATTCGGCTCTTTCTATTAAGAAGATGTGTCAAGCCGATCTTTTTAAAAAGATATTAATGATTATAAACACAAATAGCAGACGACGTGCACGAGAGCGAGAGAGACAGAACGACGCCCATGGTATAGGTTGTGCTCTCGCTGAGCCACAAACTGTAGTGCCCGAGGAGAACCCCCTTAAGAGAGAGTGTACATAAACGCTACGCGACGCTCCGCGACGCAACGCAACGCTACGGTTACTTGTAGAATTTGTTGCTGATTGGCTAATATACTTTTATCTCGTAGACCACAAAGCTTATTAGCCAATCAGCAACAAATTCTACAAGTAACCGTAGCGTTGCGCTGCGTCGCGGAGCGTCGCGTAGCGTTTATGTACACTCTCCCTATGGGTGAATGTACATAAGCGCCGTGCTGCGCCGTGCTGCCGCTGCGCTGAAGCTTAGCTCTGCCGTTCCGTTCCATTCGTATATTCTTACAAAAAAATGAGCAGTTGTATGTCTATGATATTTATAAATCACGGACGATGTGTATATGCTCCAAAATGAAAAGTTAAATAAATGTAGGGATAGTTTAGATGACGGACAGTTCAAGAACAAAAGTATTTTAAGCCGAGAAAGAAAACACAAGACCCAATTGATATGATATACTATGAATTATAAAATTGATTAGAACATTGGAAAATGCAGCTATTGATGAATAAGATGGAATTAGGCGATAATGGGATGTCCTTTAACCAGTTCAAATAAATTATGAAATTGATTAAAACTCATGTTAATAAATCTATAAAACTCTTCATGATCCTTTAATGCAAAATATTTAAATAAAGTGCTATAAGCACTATGAATATTTCTTTGAGGTATTGCTAAATGTGGTCGAACCCACCACCTTCTGCAAGATTGTTGTTTCTTTTTTTTTTAATTTTTTTTAACAATTTCAATAACTTTAATGAAATTATACATTTTTCTAGTTTTTTTATTTTGGCTTCAATCATGATCATGACTATGAAAATGATAGATGTACGACATAGATCTATAGAATTGTACCATTAACAATGGAATATAGAAACGGAACTATGGACCAGCGCAAGCAGGGCCCTTTCTACATATGTGTTCTGTCTGTTCTAGACAACTTCTCTCTATGTCTGTCTCTGTCTTACATAAACGGAACAGATCTATCTGTCTTTGTCGGGAACACACAGAACACACATATGTAGAAAGGCCCCAGCGCGGCGTAGGCGCAGCGCGGCGTAAGGGAGCTTCTACATCGATGCGGCTGCGTATGCGCTACATATAGGTATACCTTATACACGGCGAGCGCACACGCAGCCGCATCGATGTAGAAGCTCCCTAAGGGAGAAAATACAATAGGCGCCGTCCTCTGCTCCGCGCCCTGCTCCGTGCTCTGCGCCATCTGCCCCGTGGTATCATCATTCCGCTGATTGGTTGATTCTATTAAAATCATAGAGCATATATATATATATATATGGTCGGGATGGGTGGAATCAACCAATCAGCTCAATGCTTATACCACGGCGCAGACGGCGCAGAGCACGGCGCAGGGCACGGAGCACAGCACGGAGCACAGCACGGCGCCTATTGTATTTCTCCCTAAGGGTAAGTCCAGAATAGATGCGTACGTGCGTTTGCGTTCATGCGTTTACGTTCATGCAGCTACTTCGAGCAGAAGTCAGGAGGGTGTACTCTAGCTAGTGCCAACTGCGGGAAAAGAAAATGCGCCAAGTACGTTATAGCGAGATACCATTTGATTTTTACAGTTTTTTTCCCGCAGTTGGCACTAGCTAGAGTACACCCTCCTGACTTCTGCTCGAAGTAGCTGCATGAACGCAAACGCATGAACGCAAACGCACGTACGCATCTATTCTGGACTTACCCTAGTGCCCTCTCTACAACCTATCGAATTTTTTTTTGCGTGTACGCAAAATCGTATAGATGGCGTGAGCGTTACCAGATGAGCCAACTGCTAAAAAGTTAAGGAGAAAATTTCGTTTATAGAAACACGTACTTCTACAAATAACATTTTCTCCTTAACTTTTTAGCAGTTGGCTCATCTGGTAACGCTCACGCCATCTATACGATTTTGCGTACACGCAAAAAAAAATTCGATAGGTTGTAGAGAGGGCATAAGACGGCGCAGCGCAGCGCGGCGCTTATGTACATTCACCCTAATGGAGGCATAGAGGTACCGCAGCGGCGGGAGGACGAGCTGGACCCTGGACGACTCCATAATTAATTCCATTGAAAGAATATCACTGGAATGTGGATTGTGGATATACATACCTTTATAGCGCCATAGAACCGAGAAACGCGACGCGTGAACGAAGAGAAGAACGTAGGAGGGGAGGAGTACTGCTAGTGCGCACTGCGCAGGCGCAACAGCAGCGTGCTGACGCTTGCGCCGTTGCGCGCGCCGCCCATCGACACTGTGTCGTGGGAAGTGAGAACCGTGAAACGCCGAAACGCCACCAGCGACGCCGGACGCCGTCTGTACGTGCGCGCGAGCTTGTGAGAGTGGTGTGCTGCCGTGCTGCACCGTGTTCTCCGCGCTTTGCGTTCAATTTCGGCTTGGAGACGAGTCGTCGACACCGCTGAAACTTATCCTGGTGCCGGTATTCGACGAAGATGTCTCAACTACAGCATAGCAGGAAGCGCGTATGCTACTACTACGACAGTGAGTACAAATTTCTTACAAAACTTTGTGACTTCCAGCCAAACGAACTTACGGTTAGTCGTGGTCGTGACGAGTACCTCAAGCGACTCAACATTTTCTCATCTTTCTTCATTAAAATGGTGTATTTTCAAAATTATTTGCTTCGAAACTCCGTTTCGTAACGCTATTTGCATTGGTGATCAGAAATTTTATAAATTATCGAAGTTACCAGTTATTTGTATGGTTTGCGCGACTTTAAGTCGAAAGATTCTCAAATATGGCTTCGCGCGACCGTAGTTTACGAAGCGAGTCAGGCGTCCCTCATGACTACGTGCGACCGTAGTTCACCTGAGAATCTCTGGCGCTAACTCCGGCAAAACAATATTTTCATCACAGAAATAAATATTTTTCATAATTTAGTTTACTTATTCATAAGACTAGCTTATTTTATAAGAAAAATGATAATTTTATAAAAATTTATCATAAAAATTTATACACAATAGTTTGTTATATTTCCTTTGAGTAAGATTTTTTTTAATGCTCTCTAGTAATTAAATGTAATATTAATTCTTGAAATTAGCTATAAAATATACAATAATTTGTTTTTATTATCAATAGCGATTTTTTCAACATTAGGATTAAACATTGTTTAGGAATATTAAGGAGGTTTATGCACAACTCAAAAGTCAATGGTATATCATAGTAAAATTAATAAAAGAAATCAATTTGTGATATTTCCAACATAATATTTATATATTTAAGAAATCAAAATAATATTTTTTAACATGCATTGTGTCTAGTGTAAAACTTTTTTTTTCTTTGTCTACATGCCTAACCTGTAAGTTTATCGTCGTGTTTTTTATTTAATATATATGTTTTTGAGATGTTCAGCAAGATAAAAATTTAAAAATGTCATAAGAAAGATCAGAACCTTTATCTGAGCGTACTTTTCGGATCTTGAGATTCAGTTTTTCTGGAGCAAAATTATATCAGTTCCGGTAAAAAGTCAAGAACTTGAGAAAATACACATAATAAGCTGATTTTCAAAAGGCATTCTCTCGCTATTTTAATCACAACTATATCTGAAATTACTTAAGGGGTCATATTTAATGTTAATATAAATAACTTAATTAGTTTTTATTAAACTATCCAGTTCTTACTCTGATGTATGAACATCTTTAATTACTGTACTTTTAAAAAGTAGAATCATTATTGCTATATTCTACAGAGATTATATTAATAATACATGACAAAACAATAATAATAATACATTTAAAAGACTTACTACATATAATAGCTAAATATAAAACAACTTTTTAAAGAAGTTAATAAACTAATTACATTAAACGATACTTAATTGTTTTAAATTAATTCTGATTCAGATAAATTTTTGATAATTTATTTACTAAAATAAAATTATTCAACAAAATTATATCAAATTCCTGTGTTATTATAATTACCAATAATTTATTTTCAAGCAAATATCAAATTTGTCTTTTTTTCTTCTTTTAATAGGAACTTTTATTTAATATTGAATTTGTATAATGTTAATTTAATTTTTTTTTTAATAGATTGTTTTATTATCAAAAGCTATATTCCATTATATTAATTAAAAAATAATTAGATATATTTTGCATGCTTTTAAAAATATTACAAATGTCATTAATTTTAGGTGATATTGGAAATTACTATTATGGACAAGGTCATCCAATGAAGCCTCATCGCATAAGGATGACACATAATTTATTATTAAATTATGGACTTTATCGTAAAATGGAAATTTATGTAAGTACAATGCAATTATTCATTAAATTATTACATTTATAAATTTTAATTATTATACTGCATTTGTACAAAAACTGCATGGTTACATATCTACAGTATATGTGATTTTCTCTTCTTCACAATATTCTAGTAGCTGTATCTCTGAATTATGTGTCTTATAAACACTTTTTTTAATTTTTCTTATAAAAAATAAATAATCTTTTCATATCTACATTATAGAGACCACATAAAGCTACGGCTGATGAAATGACAAAGTTCCATAGTGATGAATACATCAGATTTTTAAGGTCTATCAGACCTGACAATATGACTGAGTACAATAAACAAATGCAAAGATGTAAGAATAATACTTTATTAATTGTTTAATATTTTGCTACAAGTAACTGAAGAATAACTTTTAATAAACTTTTTATAGTTAATGTTGGAGAAGACTGTCCTGTTTTTGACGGCCTTTATGAATTTTGTCAGTTATCTGCTGGTGGATCAGTAGCAGCAGCTGTAAAATTAAATAAGCAAGCATCTGAAATTTGTATAAACTGGGGTGGTGGACTTCATCATGCTAAAAAGAGTGAAGCCTCTGGTTTCTGTTATGTAAATGACATAGTACTTGGCATTTTAGAACTACTTAAATATCATCAGAGAGTCTTGTATATTGATATTGATGTTCATCATGGTGATGGAGTAGAAGAAGCCTTTTATACAACAGATAGAGTAATGACTGTTTCATTTCATAAATATGGAGAATATTTCCCTGGTACTGGAGATCTTAGAGATATAGGAGCTGGCAAGGTATAGTTATATTTGTGATTACAAGTTTGTTTTTCTAATTTTTTCTTCAAGCTACAATATAATTTTTCTTATAGGGAAAATATTATGCAGTTAATATTCCTTTAAGAGATGGAATGGATGATGATAGCTATCAATCTATATTTGTACCAATTATTTCAAAGGTCATGGAAACTTTCCAGCCATCTGCTGTTGTTTTACAATGTGGAGCTGATTCCTTAACAGGTTTGTGGAGAAACCTCTTTGAAATGAAAATTATGGTTGAATAAAATTTTATTATTTTAGAATAATTGATTTTTGTATATTATTAACAGGAGACAGATTAGGCTGCTTTAATCTTACTGTAAAGGGTCATGGCAAGTGTGTTGAATTTGTAAAGAAGTACAACTTACCTTTCTTAATGGTTGGAGGAGGTGGTTATACTATTAGAAATGTATCAAGATGTTGGACATATGAAACTTCTGTAGCACTTGGTTCAGATATAGCAAATGAACTTCCATATAATGACTATTTTGAGTATTTTGGGCCAGATTTTAAATTGCATATCAGTCCATCAAATATGGCAAATCAAAACACTCCTGAATATTTAGAAAAGATCAAGTAAGGAAACAAGTTTTCAAAAGTTTAAAGTGTCAAAATTATAATAAAAATAAATAATCAATTTTAAACCTTGTTACTTTACAGGACAAGACTTTTTGAAAATCTTAGAATGTTACCACATGCACCAGGAGTTCAAGTACAAGCAATTCCTGAAGATGGTGCCAATATTGATGACTCAGAAGCTGAAGAAAAAGTAAATCCTGATGAAAGACTTCCTCAACGTGATATCGATAAAAGATTACAGCATGAAAATGAATTCAGTGATAGCGAAGATGAAGGTGAAGGTGGCAGGAGGGATAATAGATCCTTTAAGGTATATAATTAAAACAAATAATTTGTTTTTTTATTTTAAAACGTAGAGTACACAATAGTTTCATTGTACTACATTTTATAGGGATCTAGAAAACGACCACGATTAGATAAAAGTCAGGAAAATGCTGAAGGAGATGCAAAGAAAGAAGATGAAATCAAATCAGAAGTAAAAGGTACTAATAATCATTGTTGATAATATTTGCACATAAATATGATAGAAATGAAGACTATTTAATAATGAATAATTTCTTATTTTAGAAAATGAAAAGGATGAAAAATCAAACTCCACAAATGAAGAGTCAAAGAAAGATGGAGGAGCGAATCCCTGATTTAGGCACGTTGAGAATTCCTTTAAGGAATGGAATTTAGAACTAAATAAGTGAATAGTCCTTAACAGCCAATGTTTGCAACCACAGATGTTTCATATAATTTTCTTTTCTCGAATTTATCGCTTGACTATCATGATTAATTCAAATGAACAAAAAAAAATTTTTTTTAGTGCAAATTTTAATGAAAATAACCTTTGTGGTAAAGCAAAAAGGCTGAAAACAATTTTGCCTATTCATTGTTTTGCTTTTAATTCGCACATGAGTAAAATGATCTAAGTGGTGAAAGTTATCCTAAATTATAGTTTCTTACATTTAGTAGACAAAAGTATTTTCGTTTTTCATCGAATAAGGATGAACGTTTAAACTTCCATGTCGATTGTTTGTATTAGCACATACTAGCAATCTTCTTAGTTAAATTTTTATAAGGTACAGTTGGTGATATCCAACTACAAGATTATTATTTTAATAGTAAAGAAAAATCGAAGCAAATTTGTTTGGCTTTCGATTTTTTCGCATATTAAGTGAACTCTAGTGTCGTAATTAAATCAAACCATCGCGATATATGCAACCGTTAAATTTTACGGTTGGATTGCATTCATTTAAATTAAGTATTTTGATTATTATCATACAAATCCTTTGACTGAGCCCAACGAATTAGATTAACAGAAGGGCGAATACGAATATTAATGAATACAACTCAATAATAAATAAGACTTACCCAGCAAATAACTAAAACAGTACCAGATCGAATTTTGAACTTTAATAATAAACAATCAATTCTATATCTAAAATGCTGTTTTATCACGTACATATTGTACAGATAAATATTAATGTGATCTTACGATTGATTATATGAGTGATAATTATTTAAGATTTACAGTTACATATAAACATTGTTTTTCAACTCTTATATCAGTCAAGACGTCTGAATGACTGGATTTTTTTCCTTATTTCAGTATTTAGATTGGTCTTGTTATAAAAGATCAAAATTCGTTTTGCTAGTATTTTAAGTTAATAAGCTAGTAACATTTTTTCGCTTCCTATTTTTGTACATAAAATAAAACTAAAGCCGATTGTGAAGAACGAACCCCTTACGCAATAATACGAGTGGTAACGACGTTCGTTTTAGTGTGTATAATATTTTATTTTTTATGCGAGAGGAATTTAGTATAATCACAAGTCAAGTATAAAATTTAGATAATATTAAGACTATTGGTGAAAACTGACGGTGCATTATAATGGTAAAGATTTACAAAACATTGATTGTCAGCAACTAGTCCGATTTTGGTTGAAGTATGTATGGTATGTTTTTTACTGACTATTTTTAAAATAATTCAATTGTATAGTTTCAATGAAAGAACAATATCTGTAGTTCATATTCCTTTTGAAATCTGGTTGTATGAAAGAACTACAATTGAATTGTTGACATTATTTTTACTGTAAATATCAAATACATTTACACTCAAAACTCAGAGAAAACATTGTATAAATGTGATCAATTATTTCGTAATTAATTTTTTACTTTTTCCATTATTAAGTCTATATGCAAAGATCTCAAATTTGTTTCTACATTCTTTTTAAACAATTGAATTTTTAGTGTAAATATAACCAATGAAAAACTTCACTATTTACCAAATCGGATTAGATGTCTATCACACTTCTAATAAGTTTGAAAACAAAAATAAGAGCGATTTACCTAGCTATAATGTAATTTTCATTAAAGAAATACTGTGTAATGTTACGTATAATAGTGTCAGTTCTGAAAGATAAGACAAATATCGTAATATTTATGTCCAAGTATAAAGTACTCAAACGTTTTTAACTATTTATAATAAAAGAATAAAGATACTTGTGCAAGTATAAATTGTTTTTTTCAGTAATAAAAAAATATTCACTTTACCTTAATCTAAGTTTTAGATTGAATAGTAGAATAGTTATTGCTCTGAAAATTTTCACGAATTGTGTACCTACGATTTTCCGATGCAAATCCGTGTGGATGACAGTCAATTGTCCGACTCGAAATCTTTTTCTTGTTACATTTTCCAATTTTTCTTCAATCATGAAAATGAATTTTTCTTTATTAGAAAAATATTTTTCTCATTACAAAATCAATATCGCAAATAAAAGAAGCTTTATACAATTTATCTCATTCATTAACATTGTACTTATTTATTAACATAAACAATGTTGGAATAATCGGTATTATTCTTTTCCCAAATAGATGTGTTTTATAGAAATATATATATTTCAACGAAAATGATTTTTTATAAATCATTCTTGATTTTACTATTCAAATAAAAGTTCGGTTTAATTAAGAAAACAAAAGTACATATTAATCTTATTTTCGAAAATAAGATTGTTTTTTGCTGGCAAATAAGTATAGAAATAAATTATCCGCACTTTTCCATTATGATAATGCCATTACATCTACTTTTATCATTGTAAATCCTTTTACGAAAATAGTAAGCAGTATAATGTATAATTATATAAGTATAGCGTAAGATGAAAGATCGGGAAAACTTGTACACCCTTTAATTGCCATGCGTGAAATTCGTATGTCCTTTTTTCGTATATTTACGACTATTGATGAAAGATATAATATATAGTCCCCGATTTATGAAATAAGTATTTGTCCTGGCAAAATATAAAATAATTAAATGTTCTAATTGAAATATTAGAATTAATATTAAACATATAAATCATCCAACAATAAGTTTTTCCATTTTATTTAGAGCACGTCCCTAGTGGAAATTTAATTTGCTCAAAATTGTTTAAAACAATTCGTCACTGTTCAAATCTGTTTAAAATTGTTTAAAACTGTTCAAAACCGTTTAAAACTGTTTATTAGTGTGAATTTTTGGACGTTTAAAACAGTTCTAAACAGTTATGAACAGTTTTAAACAGTTTTGAACACTTTTGAACTTTTTTAAACATTTACGAACAATTTAAAACTGTTTTAAACTTTTGTATTAAAATATTATTAATTAATAAGAATTTATTTAAAACAGTTTAAAATAATTTTGAACAGTTATGAACTGTTTTAAACAGTTTTAAATGGTTTTGAACATTTATGAATGGTTTCAAACAATTTTGAACAGTTTTAATCCGTTCTGAACTTTCGTTTGAACAATATGAATTTGTTTAGAATAGTTTTGAACAGTTTTGAACCGTTATTAATGTCGCCGTCGTCGCAGATATGACGAAAAGTCGCTTCCTTACTGGAAATTTAATTTGCTCAAAACTGCTGTAAACTGTTCAAAACTGTTTTAAACTATTTCAAATAATTTCCTGATGATCAGTACATTTTCAATACAATAATTCTGAATTGTTTAAAACTGTTTAAAATTGTTCATAACTATTTAAGACTGTTTTAAACTGATCAAATAAATGTCTGATCAGTACATTTTCAATACAAAAATTCAAAATTGTTCAAAACTGTTCAAAATTGTTCATAACTGTTTAGAACTGTTTTAAACGTCCAAAAATTCACACTAATAAACAGTTTTAAACAGATTTGAACAGTTACGAATGGTTTTAAACAGTTTTGAACAATTTAAATTCTTAATTATTAATACTATTAATACTATTTTCACACAAAAGTTAAAAACTGTTCAAAACTGTTTATAACTGTTCAAAACAGTTTAAAGCTGTTCAAAACTGTTTAAATCTGTTTGAAACTGTTCAAAACTGTTTTAAACGTACAAAAATACGCACTTTTGAACAGTTTTAAACAGATTTGAACAGTTATGAATAATTTTAAACAGTTTTAAACCGTTTTGAACAAATAATATTTCCACAAGGGCTCCCTATTAAAAATAATCACGTGAGTATTCACGTGAGTACTCACGTGAATACTCACGTGAGAGCTCCCGTGAGCTCTCACGCGAGCTCTCACGTGAGTTTTTCGACCATATTCTCACGTGAGAAGTAAACAAAATGGTTTAAAAAAAATTAGTAATCAATGTTTTTTTTACTAAACTATTACATAAATATTTTAACTTTAATTTTTGCATATACCTTTCAATCCTTAAATAGTGTAGGAAGATATCAAAAGTGAGGCAAGTCTCGTAATTACAACTCTTTTAAAAGAGTCGCGGTATTGACTAAGTCAATACTAAGTTATGGCTTTATGTATTCTCGCCGGTGTTCATTTGCCTATGGAAATCGAGAAAGGGGTTGCCGCCTGGCGGTTAAAAGAGTTACTAGACGTGGAGTTCAGACGGGTCCTATCAGTTCCGCCGGTGACCGCCAGGCGGCAACCCCTTTCTCGATTTCCATAGGCAAATGAACACCGGCGAGAATACACAAAGCCATAAGACTTAGTCAATATCGCGACTCTTTTAAAAGAGTTGTAATTACGAGGCTTGCCTCGCTTTTGATATCTCCCTATACTATTTAAGGATTGAAAGGTATACGCAAAAATGAAAGTTAAAATATTTATGTAATAGTTCAGTAAAAAAAACATTGATTACTAATTTTTTTTAAACTATTTTTTTCACTTCTCACGTGAGTACTCACGTGAGAATATGGTCGAAAACCTCACGTGATTATTTTTAATAGGGTTAGCAGTAATAATTTTGCACATGTTGCACAAAAAATTCATAAAATACATTTTAAATGGTAGCGATAAATAAAATATACTAAGACACATTGCGATGATTTATTTGTTATTAATTCAAAATAATAAGGACTGGAAATGAAATTTAAAAATGGCTTTATTGACCTAATATAGTGCTAACTAACACGAAAAAGTTGATTGAATAAAAATATTGTTTGCTATGAAGCGAAAAACTTTAAGAGAGTAAATAATTTTATATTTACTACAAAGTGTTTTTGTTAATGTTTATTTATTTACTTATAATCTAATAATCATTATGTTTTTCAGTTACAGTGTTTCTTTAATATTCATATCTTTAACAAGATAGTTCTCTATCACAACAGAACAAATTATTATTTTTTGTACACCAATCAAATTCTTGAGGTCCTCTATTTTTATTATAAAACTATGGAAAGGCATCAAAATTGTTAACATATACAAATTACCTATTGCAAAATTACCTTATGCTGAGAAATAAATTAAATATTTAACCACTATATTTTGAATATTTTCCGATTTTATGTATATATAGTTTCTGTCATATCGCAGAATGCAAAGGAACTGAAACCGTATACCTATATAATTTATCCCAAATCCTTCTGCCCTTTCTACAACCTCACGCAAAAACTGAGCGTGCACGCAAAACTGACTAGTTTTCGTTGTATCAACCAATCACGTTTGAAGTTACATCGGAAACTAGTCAGTTTTGCGTGCACGCACAGTTTTTGCGTGAGGTTGTAGAAAGGGGGTTCCGGACATTTTCTAACTATATAAGTACCCGTATGGAAATAATAAATGTAGGAAATTATAGAAAACCGTACGAAATTGTACGAAATTGTAGGAAGTGTAGAAAAGTGTAGGAAACTGTTGGTTTTCGGACAAAATTCGTACGATTTTGTACATTTTTGTACATTTTTGTATGTTTTATACGTTTTCATAATACGATTTATAAATTTTCTTAAATTTGTCTGTAAAAACTTAAATGTATGAAAACGTAAGAAAATGTACGTAAACGTAAGGAAATGTAAGAAAACGTACATTTCCGTAAGTTTTAATGAATCTTACAGTTTCGTACAGTTTTGTACATTTATTTACGGATTCGTACGAGTTTATATACTTTCATACATTTTATTACGATTCGTAAATTCTTTGCGTCTATAACAAATTTTTCCTGTCGAAATAGTAAATGTAGAAAACTGTACAAAACTGTACAAAACTGTACGAAACCGTACGAAAACGTATTAAACCGTATAAATTAACCCTGCAAACTGTCCGAAAATCAACACTTTTGTACAGTTTTGTACAGTTTCTTACGGTTTTCTACAGTTTCGTATAGTTTATTACTATTTACTACACTTGTTTTTTTCCATATGGGTAGGGATGTTGTATAAGAAACATTTGCCAATAAAACACTTAAATTGATGTAGATAAATAAAATTTGCAATATACAGAATAACAGAAATAAGTTGTTTCTGTATAAATGATTGTCATTGCATGTTAATATGTATATACAAAAGTATTTATTTTTCTTTCTTCGCAAGGTCAATATTTTGGTTTTATTGACAAGTTTTCCCTCCCACGAGGCACAAGGCCCACAACCGCAACGATAGTGATATCCAATATCTTTAAAACTTATCTATATGTGCATGTAGATATAAGTGTTATAACGTTATAAGCCACGCTTTGAAAGCAGCGCTCTGCCACGCTCCAAACTTCCATCATATATAATATTTCTCTTAAACTTACAAGTTATATACATATACTTATATATTATCTTGTATAGGTACCTAAAAAGAAAAGTCCAGTCACAGTCACCGACTCTCAGTTAGACGTACAATTGTACAAGTGCCAACTGAAAGTTGGATCATGACAGCTGATTGTGTTTACCTACCATTCTTTTGTAATTGACAACACTTCCGTGTAATAGTATAAGTACGAGGTTTTTCTGCAAAAACATGTAGGCAGCTCAGCAATTAGGAATACGTCTTTTACCTTTGTTCTTTAGGCGCATGTACGCCCGCATGTAAAAGTTTATATAACCTAGAAAGTATCTTAATTCATTGAAGAAGATTCGTATTTTGAATACACCATGAATTACGATTGTATATTGGTAGAAGCAGAGGATTGTGTA
This sequence comes from Torymus aiolomorphi, assembly GCA_036365515.1. Lineage (NCBI taxonomy): Eukaryota > Metazoa > Arthropoda > Insecta > Hymenoptera > Torymidae > Torymus > Torymus aiolomorphi. The sequence goes on along the minus strand of CM070874.1, from coordinate 52,635,660 downwards.
CTTTGACTGAAAATTAATAAATAGTCAAATAAAAATGTAATTTCTTCAGTTTACAAATTTTAAGGTATGTCATTCTGCACCTTATATTTTTTATCTCTTAAATTAATAATTTGTAGCAAGTATTTTTTAGCTAAAACTGTTTACACATTTTTTAAATTATATACATCTAGGAATTATTGTAATAAATTTACTAGAAAATTAAGTTTTTTAGGTCATATTATACAAGTGTTTGATAAAAAGAAGAATAAGATTTTGCTTTTGTTTTGATATGAGTTAACAAAACTGTGATACCAAAATGATCTCGCATGTAATGACACTTGCTAATAGCATTATTGGGGTTAGTGTCTTAGCTATGCCATTTTGCTTTAAACAATGTGGTATTATCTTAGCAACACTGATGCTTTTATTAAGTAGTACTCTTTCTCGATTGGCATGTCATTTTCTGATTAAGTCAGCTGTTATGTCTCGTCGACGAAACTTTGAATTTCTTGCATTTCATGCTTTTGGTTCAATGGGAAAAGTTATGGCAGAATTATGCATCATAGGATTTCTCTTAGGAACATGCATAGCATTTTTTGTTGTTGTTGGAGATCTGGGTCCACAGATCATTGGTGAATTGGTCAATAAGGATCCCAGTGATATAAGAACCAGTTTCTTAATTACTACGGGAATTTTTATTGTCTTACCATTGGGCTTATTGAGAAATATTGATAGTCTTGCAAGTGTTAGTACAGCATCAATTGCTTTTTATATCTGTTTAGTTTTAAAAGTAAGTATTACTTATTAACAGCATTTTTTTATAGAGTAATATTTTAACTACATATTTTTCACAGGTAATAGGTGAATCAACTCATCATATTTTCACAGCAGATGCATTTAATAAAGTTAATTATTGGCAACCTGGTGGTATACTTCAGTGTTTACCTATCTTTGCATTGGCACTGTTTTGCCAGACCCAGTTGTTTGAAATATATGAAACTATGCCTAATGCTACTTTGGAAAAAATGAATGAAGTTGTGCGAGGGTCATTGAATATATGCACTGTAGTTTATCTCTGTGTAGGATTTTTTGGATACATTGCCTTTTGTAATCAATCATTTACAGGTATATATTATATTGGTATAATTCTTCATTTCTAAAAATGCTTAATACCATTAAAACATGATATTTATTTTTTAAGGAAATATTTTAATGAGTTTTGAACCAAGTCTGACTTCTGAAATAATCAAAATAGGTTTTGTGCTATCAGTGGCATTTAGCTTTCCACTAGTCATTTTCCCATGTAGAGCAAGTTTGAATTCTTTGCTTTTTAGACGCGTATGTTATTAAGTTATTTTAATCATTCTATTTCTATTTTAAAAATTTAGAATTTGTCAAATTTTTATATACTTATCCTAAATTAATTCTAATTTTTTTTTTACTTTAGGGTTATGCATATGAAACTTCAATGAGCTATATAAGTGAAGTCAGATTTAGATGTCTCACTACTTTTATTGTAACAATAGCACTAATTGTAGGAATTTTAATTCCAAATATTGAGTTTGTACTGGGTATAGTTGGGTCAACAATTGGAGTTTTAATATGTCTTATATTTCCTGCTGCATTTTTTGTTTCAATTAGTACAAAAAATACCAATGAAAGGACCCTTGCTCAGGTATAATAAATAAAATAACTTTTTTATTGCTGTTTCTTAATTTTAATAAATAAAAAATATCATTGCACTTTAACACTATTTGTTCTATATCATATGTAATTTTTTAATATGCTATCTGAAAAATAGTATTATATTCACTTTACAATGCATATGCTTAATTCCCATTTAGATTATTATAATTATTGGTGTATCAATTATGGTTCTGGGAACATATGCAAATTTATATGCCATGGAGCAGTCCTCAAATCATCGAAGTACGACAACAACAGTAAAGATTCCCAGTCAACTAAATAACATGCCTGAAGCTTTGATGAATAATGAAATTCTTGGTAAGCCAGAACAAGAAAAACATCTAGACAATCTACAAAACACTAAGGGTATATTATTAATATTCTTTATACCACTCTAACTTCAAAATCATAACTGTAATATGATTATTTGGTTCTCGTAGTATAAAATACGGTTTGAAACTGTTGTGTAAGATTTTTAGCTCATGTGACTTTTCTCACTCACTTTGCTCGTGCGAAAAACGTCACATGAGCTAAATAATTACCATCCACAGTCCACACTCGGAAATTAGCTGTTTTTGTATAAAATTATATTTTATGATTTATTTGTAGATAACTCTGGAAAAACAAAACCAAAAGTTCCTGACAAGTTTTCTGATAATGAAAATATACGAAGAGAACCTCCTGTACCTGTTGAGCGTTTATCAGAATTTGAAAAATTAAAAAATAAAGATGAAATTAATATTCTTGATACTGTCACAATGAATCCGAAAATTCAAGAAATAGTAGATAAGATTAATAATATGGACAATGAATTGATTAAAGAAACTAATATTGTGTATAATCCATTAAATAAAAAGAAAGAAACAAATGAATTACCCTTAAAGCCCAATGCAAATTTAGTATCTGGTAAGGAAAGTGAAAATGCTAATCCTAATCAGAATAGTGACATCATAGCAGTTGATGCAATTAAAAAAGAAGAATCAGAATTAGCAGCTGATAAAGAAATTTCAAACAATGAGCCTTTAGAAAGGCGAGAACAACTTGAAAAAACCTTGAAGAAGCACATCATGGAACAAAAGGAAATGATGTTGGAACAAAAAGAGTTGCTGAAAGACATTGAGCAAAAAAACAAAGAATTGTTGTTAGCAGAGAAAAAAGGTGAATCCAAAACTGTTCTTGACAAAAGTATGTCAAATAATGAATCTATACAAAAGGTGGAACAAAATAAAGAAATTTTTAAAGAGCATATCTCCAATGAAAAAGAAATAAAGCAGGAAAATAAAAAATTGCTGTTAGAAGGAAAAGAAGCAAAATTAGATCTGGTATTAGATACCAAAATATCAAATGTTAAGACTATGCAAATGCAAGAAAATTTAAAGGAACATATAGCAGAGCAAAAAGAAATGATGCTAGAACAAAAACAATTCCGTGAAGATATTGAACAGAAGAATAAAAAATTATCACTAACACAAGAAAAAGATAAAGAAGAACAAGAAAATAATAATAATGATATGAAGGTAAATAAATTACCTAATAAATCTAAAGAAACAGATATCAAAATTGAAACAAAAGTTGACCTGGAAATTCAAGAAAAACATCTAAAACCAGCAATTCCAGAAAATAAAGAAACATCAGTAAATAAGCATAATGCCAATAATGACAGAATTCCAATGGATGCAAAAAAACAACAAATAGAAAATATGCAATTAAGTAACAGTGGCAGTCCAAAAGGTATTAAAAATTTTTCCTTAGATTCTAATACAAATCAAGTACCAGAAAATATTCCAATTAAAAAGTCTGAAAATCCTATTATTAAGGCATTAACAAAACAATCAAATAAACTTTCCAATGACAATGAAGATGCAAACATTCCAAAAGATGATAAAGACACTAATACGATTTTAAATGACAACATTAATAAGAAAAATGAGAAGGACAAAAAATTTTCCATTCCAATTGTTTTGAAAATGAATAATCAATCAAAACAAATTATGGATCCAGAACGATTGAAAATTAATCAAAGTAATTCTGATGTTATGGTTGTACGGAGGGATATTTTAGAAGAACATCCAAGGGAGAAGAGAATGATTGAAGTGAAAAATAATACTGCTTCAAATAATATTTATAACAAAACTATTAATATTGAAGATCATAAATACGATTTGGAGACAGATGATAAACGTATAGTTAAAACAGAAAAACTTTGTACTAAAAAGATACCTAATTTACAAAGTACAAATATGAATGAAAAAAATGATTTTGAAGATATAGATGGCAATTCAGAAAATATTATCAAAACAAGTGTACATTTGTCTAATCAAGATGTTTTAAAGAAGGTTACAATAGATACAAATTTGAATGGAGGTGATAATTTTATAAAATTAAAGAAAAGGGATCTAAAATCTTGGAGGTTTTATGATGTAGACAAAAAATAGTTTTAAGGGGACGTCGGAGTCAATGTATTTTAAATAGAGGGTGGTGCTGTATTCAGTAAAACGCGTTTTTATTGTATAAATTAAAAAATTCTTATCTTTTTGGATTTTGGAGACTTGAGTGCACTTTGGATATTAATGTTTAGTTATTTCTCGAAATCACAACTCAAACAATCAATTAATTGCCGAGAAAACCTTGAAAAACATGCTCGGGTAACATAACCTATAAATTACGAAATTGAAAGACAATAATTTTTTTGAATTTCAAGACTTGAGCGCGCTTTGTATATAAATTTTAAGTATACTCCAAAAATTTCAGTCCAATCGGTTAATTATTCGAAGAGAAAACTTTGAAAAACTTACTGACGGGACTTCGGCCTCCCCTTAAAGTACCATAATTTAATTATTTATTGGTAATTAATAATATACCAGTTTGATTTGTACAGAAATTTTCGTTGTGGAATTTTCCATTATTTAGTATATTTAAGCTGATTTGTTATAATTACAATTCTAGAATTATTATATTTCATAAAAATTACTTTTAGGTATAAGATATTTATTACTGTTTCTAAAGTAATATGCCTTTTGTAAAAATAAAAAGTAATTTTTATAAATTTATTACTATATCTACCTATAATTTTCAAGACTTGTACAAATCTGTATGATTATTCCTTTTTATATTGTTGCTTTGATAACAGGAATAATATGAAGTTGAACAATGATGTATGATGTATACCTATACATAAATTTATAAAGTCGTGATTGTAAAGTGTGCTAAATGTAATATAATATTTTATGTATGCATGTGTATATTTGTATGAACAAAGAGTATATTTTTATGCTAATAAAATAATATTTAATTCGAATGGTTTTTGTAACTTTTATGATTATGACGCCGTGTTTTCTTACAACATTAATACATTTTTTAAACTAACTAGAAATTGAGAGCTCGCGCTTTGCGTTTTTTCTTATGATCACTGAGGAAAATATAGTGTAATATTTCATATATATCTAATATAAAACAGTATTTATATTAGTTTTTAACGAAAGTATTTCAAAGTCAATGAATTTTAGAAGTATTTTATTTTTAATTGTTATTTTTATATTGAAAACAAATATCAAACAATGTGGTTTCCACACGGCGTGCTGCGAGCAGTGTGCCCTAGACAAAGACAGATATACGAAATCCTATAGGATTCCTATAGGATTTCGTATAATCTGTCTTTGTCTAGGGCACGCCGTGCAGAGGCAGCTTTACAGAACAAATTTGATAAATATGCATCTAATTTTTTTCTTAATGAATAAGTTTGACTTAATGAAATCTGGTCTTGAATTTTTTCAAATAAACGACTTTATAATTTTCTATTCTAAAAAATAAAAGTAAAATTGGTATATAATAAAAATAAATTTTCTTTGTTGACATTTTACAATATTTTGTGGTATACAATTCTTGTCAAATTGTCAATACGAAAACTTTATCTGCGTGTCAAAAATTAAATAGGCATTTTTACAATAAGAATCACAGTATCACTCATGGAAAGTATGTATGAACTTTTTGTGCACGGCTATGTACTTAATGAATATATAAGATAATGAATGTAAAAGTACACATACAAGGTGTTCAAAAAGTATCGTATGCCCCCCCCCCCCCCCTGATTTTGGAATTAACTACCTAAATAAAAATAATGACCCTCAAGGTTGATAGGATTTTCGACGAGGATTCCAATGGTGACCTTGAATTTGACCTTGGACATGTCCTTCAAGGTCATTTGAATGTCAACTTCATTTTTTCAAATGAGAACCACTATTTTCGATCCCAGATCTAAATTATGAAAGACCATAAAATTTTACGTTCAGATATGATTTGTCGTTTGACCTTAAGGTGGTTCTCTGGAGATCAGAGTTGATTCAGCACATACTTGAAATTACACACGTAGGTCAATAAAGACATAACGAATGTCATATCCAAATTTCAGAGCATTTTATCGTTTAGCTTGAGTAATTGCTGTGTAAAATTACACGGATTACATGGGAGATATATCTATATATATCGAAACTGTCGCGTTATGTATCTGTTTACAACAATATCTAAGCAACGAGATTCACGTCAGCCTTGGAATTTCATGTGCACATAGAATATATAATAATAGAAGTAGATTCATCGTTTCATTATTAAAATAGAGCTTCTTCAAAATATCGCTTTCGCAGAACTTGATATGTTTCGAGAGTTATGTACGCTCAGCGCGCCAGCGTACACTCTCTATCTCTCTCGCTTAAAGCTGTCTGTCTCTCTCTTACCCAGGGAACCACCTTAACCTTAAAAGGCCAAAAACAATTAGTATATTACGCACCATGGGAGGAAAAAACTTGGACAGTCCACAGCTCGTGTAAATTCGGCTCGGGTGGCAATTTACACGAGCTGTGGACTGGCCAATTTTATTCCTATGGTGCGTATACTATTTTTCCTCACATCGAGGCCGAAAATGCCATATTTTCGTTTCGGAGCCGGGCGGGAATGAGGCACTTTCGGCTCGGTGTGAGGAAAATGAAGATAATCTCTTGAAATTTATACCAAACATTATCTTTAATAAGCGCAATAAGTAAATAAAATTTTGAGTCTATAATCAAATATTTTTTGAAAAATTACTTTATGAATTATAAGAACATTTTTCATGACATACTAAAGATAATTTGAAAATTAAAAAAAGAAAACGTAGGTAGTTTAAAGATCTTTCAAGAAAAGTTTATAATATTAAGTAACATTCGCTGTAATATATAAAAGAATAAAAAAAAACGAAAAGTCAAAAACGTTTTCTGGTTATAAAAAAAATACGAAAATCGATAAAAAATTAAAACCAAGTTTTTTTCGGGACCAAGAGAATAAGCTTTGTCCCTTATATAAATTGAGCATTCGAGATAATCTATTTTGCCCTCGAACGATCTCGAAATCTCGAATAATCGAATCCGTCTCGAATCTCTAAAGGAGAGAAACAAAAGACGAAACAGTGGCGCGCGTAGCGCGCTGATTAACGCTAGTCTGACGAAAATAGGTGTTTTTATATATATCTCGAATGTTTTTCGAGATATATCGAGTGTTTACACACACACACACACACACACACACACACACACACACACACACACACACACACACACACACACACACACACACACACACACACACACACACGCACACACACACACACACACACACCCACACACCCACACACACACACACACACACACACACACACACACACACACACACACACACACACACACACACACACACACACACACACACACACACACACACACACACGCATGCACGCACGCACGCACACACACACACATGCGTACGAACACGCCCATACATTGATACATATCCAGGCACGACAACAAATTTTTTCAAAATTGACAAATTTCAACATTATCGCCTTAAGAGTGCTCTCTACCTAAACCCCAACTCCGGAATAGACTGCAGCGCCCCCATGACTTCATCTACGTATTTTCATTAATTTAGGTGTACTTACAAATTTTAAATTCATCATAACTCAGTTTTTGCATGTGTAGAAGTTAATAAGGATTACGTTTATAGTACATTTCGACACTGGTGCGGAAGGTGATGATTTACCTCATGTGACGTTTTTCGCACGAGCGAAGCGAGTGCGAAAAGTCACATGAAGTAAATAATCAACTTCCGCACTCGTTTCGAACGGTATTTTATACCACGAGCGCCGAAAAATCATACCAAAGTTGTGATTTTGAGGTTAGAGTGGTATAAAACAAGTTTCATGAATTTAGATGAATAAATGAACTTGTGTTTTGTAGAGAAAAATCAAACGTCCAGTGGGTGTTACGGTAAGCTGCTCCCCGCGTTTCTCTACAAAATACGCATTTATTGATTGACTTTAGTTTGTGAAAACTGTTCTAATGTTTTCTTTAATACCTAATACACGTGCAAAAACTCAAATTTTATATTATAATTGCCTCAAATTATTAATTGACAAAAAACACTTTTGACAGTAGGTGGCGTTGCGATTGGGGTAGACAGCACTCTTAAGCTATCTTTTGGAACATTTTTTTCTCGGAAATTTTTGTCGCCGACAAAATTTATCGATTTTTGTTCCAAAGCTTCCTCTAAGGGGAATCAAAATAGATATAAATTTATATTTCTTCTTGTTAATTTTGGTGGATGTGGTAAGGAAGGTATGGGACACAGGGTCTCAAATGATTGACGCCGGCTATAACGTGAACAGTAACTTTATCAGACTTACTCCTGACTTGTATCTTTCTCTCTACTCTGTTACAACCGCTCTCTGCGGAGGATGATGAACGAGTTCTCCCGCGCGGCTCGGCCGCTCGCTCTGTAAGCTCTGTTACACTCTCACCGCTTTACTCGCATGATGGCGCTGCGCATACATCTTCCATCTCACTGATATAAATGTACTCATATTCTAACACTTCTAATGGTACATTTCGACACGGGTGAGGAAGTCGATTATTTAGTTGGTGTGTCTTTTTGCACGAGCGAAGCGAGTGCGAAAAAGTCACACCACCTAAATAATCGACTTACGCACTAGTTTCGAACGGTATTTTATACCACGAGCGTCGAAAAATCATATCAAAGTTGCGATTTTGAGGTTAGAGTGGTATAAAAACAATAAAATAATAGTTAATACAAACATAACTATTTATCTTTAAAACTTAGGGATTACAATTTTAGGTAATTAAAAAAATGAATGATAAGTAAAAGGAAATGATATCACGCCTTCAATCGAAGTTCTTGGATTTTTAATAAAAATTAGTAAACGCATAAGGTAAAAGTACCAGTTATGAAACGAATTTAGAGGGGTTTCAGTCTTTTTGTAAAAACTACGCCGTGAATCATGTTTCGACCAAAAATCTTTTTGCTATACCTTAAACATGTTTTTCCAAATATAAAATTACTTTACTTAACGTGTTTTAATGTTTAAATTTAATTATATTAATAAAAATTGGAGACGTCTAAATGACCCTATTATGAAACAGCATTCATGTCGTATGTCCCGATTGTTCCACTTTAATGTCCCTATTGTGAAACACTAAATAAAAGCTGAAATTTTATTAATACATCGATATAAATGTTATTTTATGTTTTCGTAAAGCAATTCATTATGTATACAATCATTTTGAAATAATTAGAACGTTCCAATTTTTTTTAAATATAGAATTATTAACACGCATATTCGTCAAGTCGACACTTTTTGACATGTATGTAATGTGTATCGAATATTATCAAAAAATTAATCAAGACTTTCTACTTTAACGTTAAAATAAGTTTTATAAGTTTTCTTATGAAAATATGTATTCAAATAAAATTTATTACAGCTAAATTATAAATAATTATGATTTTTTCTGTAAATTAGAGTACTTTTTCAACATCAGTCATTATTGATCGCGAGTTTTTGATGATTACGACTGCCTTTTGATGTTTGTAAATGATAAGAATAGAACTATTTATCATAATAACATTACTATTAAACGTTGGAATATGAAAAAACTTTAATTCATCATAGATATTTGCCAAAAATTTACATTCAAAAATTTCTTGTTTTACAACATATTATTCTAACTATAGTTGTGCATTGATTGATTAATATTACTAACACATTTAACATTATTTTCAATAATCTTCATATATGTTTCAAAAATGCATAAATTTGCAATAGAATTTTAAATAATAAAACATTCACTTTCATACTACTATACTCGCAGTTTATGGGTTATATTGACATTTTATAGGTTATGTTTACTCTTTCTTTAAGGGGTTATATCTGGTTGGAATTTTTTTTTTTCCATTTTTTTTTTATTGGCTTAAAGTATGGTAAAACATCCCTAGATTTATGATCAATAATGTCCAAACATGAAAGAAACTCAGACAAATTTTAAAAATCAATTTTTCCAAAGCAATTCTGAGGTGAAAAATGAAGAAATTTCGTCTATTTCGTTGACGGTGCATTTTTGCATCTCGCGGTCATATATATGCTTATAATTTATTTTTTCGGCGAGAAAAAAGCTGGAGGACGAAAATACGACCTTAGAAGGACAATTATATGGTGCTGGGATAGCAGAGTAAAGGTAAAAAAATTATTACGGCCCTCATTACGATTTCACAAAATTATAAAGTTTTCAAATTTCAAGTGCGTTTATCTCAAAACCAAGTTTTCAAAATCGACACGCAGTAAAACTCGATGAGTTTTCATCCGATTGATTTGAAATTTTAACTGTAGCTTCTTCATTAGATTATCTGTTTAAGTACACACGATTTCAACGATCGATAAACAATTAAAAAAGTTATAAACAATTTAAGTCGATTTTTTTCGTCGAAAACGCAACTTTTTGTTTGAACAACCGCCATTTTGCGAAAAAAATTCCTAAAAATATAATCGTGTGTACTTCAACCGCAAAACTCATGTATATATGAAAAAAATTTTTTTATTGTTCCAGATGGTGATCCAGAGGACTTCTACTGCGTGCCGCAGAGATACTTTTTCAAATACTGCTTTACATTTATTGACAAATAGCCGCCATTTTGTAAATTTTCACCAATAAAAAAATTTTTTTATATTCCCAAAAAAGAGTTGCTTAACCGATTCATATATTATTTATTTATGCTAATTTAAAAACGAGCTCAAAAAAAATATGAAAAAAGGCCTTTTTTTTTGAGCTCCAACCAGATATAACCCCTTAATCTATGAGAAACTTGTAATTATGAAGTATAATACGTTATGAATTACGAATGAGGTAAAACTAATCACCTATTACATAAATTAACCAAAAGAAATGAAAAAATCTTTGTGAATATGTATTAAATATCAGTGTTTTACAATCGGGACATAGTCAAAAAGCGTGTACCTTAATATGAAACACCCTCTTTTCTTGTTTCATAATACGGACATAAAGTAAAATTTATGTACGTATTGTGAAACAGTCAATTAAATAAATAAAATCAAATAATAACACTAAATATATAAAATATGTTCATAGGCTATCGGTTAATACATTTTGTTTGGTATGAAACGACCAAAAAACCTTAAAAAACAACTAAAGAAAGTCGGCGTCTGAGTCGATGATTTCAACTCGAACAGCGGCGGATTTGTTGTGCTTACGGATCTGCATGCTAATAATTTTTATTTCAACGTTTAATACTCTTACAAGTAAAATTACTTATGAATTGCAATTGTTGAATGAATATTTAATTAAATTAACTATTTTTTTCGTAAAGTAATCTGTTTTCAATTTTATATAAATAAGCATATTAAAAAACTGTTCCACCCATTGGGACCTGTTTCACAACTGGTACTTTTACCTTAGAAACTAAACCTTCTCAAATAATAACAAAAATAAAATAATCTTCTAATTATTGAAACAAGAGATCCATAAAAGTCCCTCTAAACCATTAAAAAAAATACATTCCCTATATAAAAAATATATATATGTACAAATATAACGTAGAAAATTAGTTCAAAATTTACCAATATTACTTTTCTGATCAAATAATGAATAAATATTTTTTTTTCAATAAAAACTTTTCACCGATTTATCAATTGATTATCAATTTCTATCAATTAATATATATCATATTTTCCCGCTCACAACAGCTGCGCTATCTCTATGCTATTCCACCATAACTCTAAGGGCTATGACACAGAAAAAGGAACAGCACACAGGTAAGGGGAACGTCCCAATACCCGAACAGTGCCCAATACCCGAACAATATTACTTATTCGTCTCTTTCTCGGTTAATAAACGTTAAAACATCTCAAAAATTTTTTCTTAGTTTTCTTTAAAGTTTTAGTTTAGTTAGTATTCTTTTAAAGTTATTAAGGATACGGTAAACAGTTTATAAAAAAATATAGATAGTATTCGGGTATTGGATCATGACATTAAATAACATGTCCCGATACCCGAACAGTACATGGCGTATGTCGTAACCTCAATATTGCAAAGTTTACATGTATTTTAGATTATGTTGTTTTCCATATGACTTACATTTTACATATATAGTGTTTATACATCTATTCCAGTAATTTATATAACAAGAAAAGAACATTGTAATAATCAAAAATGAGGCGTTTCACGTCAACTGTCCCAGTGCGGTTTTTGAGATATAAGATGTTTTGTAGTTTTTGAAGGTGAAAATGGAAAATTTCGAAAAACTGCCTATATCATTGGAAAGCTGAGGAAAAAACACGTTGAAAACGCTTATCAAACAATTCTTTTAAGTACATTTTAGTATTATAAACATGAGTTGGAAATAGCACGATTTGGCACTCGCGCGCCGATCTGGGGCAGTTGACGTTAATTTAATAGGTCGTTTATTTACAAACGATTGTTCGGGTATTAGGACATAAAAATGGAACAATGGGGACATACGTATTTTCTGCGTTCAGGTAAAGGGACAAAGGCATCATCGTGCTTTTATCTTTATAATAAACAATTACCTTTATAAAGCAATCTCATTTTGATACCATTTGACTAAGGACGTCATAATTGATTATATAAAAGAAAATATTTTTGTTTAAACCTTCTAGAGTAATTATTTTCGTTGAATGTTGAAGGTCAATTTCTTTTATATGTTCAGGTATTGGGACGTTTCCCTTATAGGATTTAACATGGGTTACTATATCTATATATACAAGGAATAGGTAAAAGGAACAAGATTTTCTCGTATATATAGATATAGCAACCCATGTTAAATCCTATGCTGCTCCTTTATGTGCTGTTCCTTTTTCTGTGTCATAGCAGACTCATCCACTGATTGGTTCACTCGCAAAGCTCAACCAATTAGTAGGGAAGTCTACGAGTATTGGTCATAGTCACAAGTCATAGATCATGCAATGTGGATTCGCTGTTAACGCTAGTAACTCTAAGAGCGAGTCCACATAAGAGGCACAGGCCTGTGCCTAGTATAGGCCTCGACATGAGAAAAGGATCAAAGAGGTACAACGACACAGATACACGAATAATATGGGTTACAATACTTATATATAGAGGAATAGTGAGGAACAAAGTTATTTGTATCTCACTGTTCCTGGTATATATAGATATAGTAACCCATGTTATTCGTGTATTTGTGCCTTTGTTCCTCTTTGATCCCTTTTCTTCAGCAATGGGTAACGAGTATGCTAGATGTCGGACAACTAGTTTTTTTCGTTTGGCACAAAAGCACAAAAGCACAGGCCAGTGCCTCTTAGGGAGAAAATGCAATAGGCGCCGTGCTCTGCTCCGTGCCCTGCTCCGTGCTCTGCGCCGTCTCGCCGTGGTATAAGCATTCAGCTGATTGGTTGATTCTATTAGGATCATAGAGCATATATATATCTAAGGTCGGGATGGGTGGAATCAACCAATCAGCTGAATGCTTATACCACGGCGCAGAGCACGGAGCAGGGCACGGAGCAGAGCACGGCGCCTATTGTATTTTCTCCCTTATGTGGACTCGCTCTAAAGGACAATGTACATAAGAGCCGTGTCGTACTGTGTAGTGCTGTGCCTTGCCGTGCCGTGCCTTGCTCTTGCCGGCCTTGTCGTTTCGTTCCCATTTCTGTCGGTTTATAAACATGTATTCTATATCTCTGTAGGAACGAAACGGTAAGGCACGGCAAGAGCAAGACACGACACGGCAAGGGCAAGGCAAGGCACTGCACGACACAGCACGACACGGCTCTTATGTACATTGTCCCTAAAGGACATTGGCGCATGCGCCAAAAATTCGACATTTTCGGGATATTCGAGATATTCGAGATATTCGAGAAAATCAACATGGCGTCACAACATGGCGTCGCAACATGGCGTCGACCATGCCGAGGATGCATTTTTTATAGAGGGATCCGAGAAAATCAACATGGCGTCGCAACATGGCGTCGCAACATAGCGTCGGCCATGCTGAGGATGCATTTTTTATAGAGGAATCTTATAGAGGGATATACCTTTCTTTATCTAAAAGCGTAGAAAGGATAACGTTTGCTACTTTAGTCCTAGCATCATCGTACATTTACATCACATTCCATAGTATGGTTGCGAGTTTTTTGTGCAGTTAATTTCTGAAAGTATTCCCCGGCTATTGTGGCTATTTGAGTTTAAGCCTTTTTTAATAATCGTCACGCGTATTGTCTCACGCCTGCTTAACTCCCTTTTTTCGCGTGGTGTTTGCGGACCCCGGCTGTATGGGTTTAAGAATTTTTAATTAGTCGACTCTCTTATTGTCGCACGTCTGTGTAACTTCCATTTTTTGCATGGAGCTTGCGTCAATCAGCTATTTGAGTTTGAAACTTTCTCCAATAAGATAAGCCTATATATTATATATATTATATTATCGTACGTCTGTGTGACTCCCTTTTAATGCGTGGACCTCGCGTACACCGAATACATGGGTTTTAGAATTTTTTAGATAATTGACTGGCTTACTGTTACACGTCTACGTAACTCCCTTTTTCGTATGGACCCTGGCATCCCTCGGCTATGTTGGTTTAGAGTCCCTCTATATAAAATGCAACCAGACATGTTCGGCGCCATGTTGATTTTTTCTCGAAAATCTCGAAGTATATCTCGAAAATCTCGAATCGCGTCAATTGCGTCTGCTAAAGGGAGCATGTACATAAGTGCTGTGCTATGCAATGCTGTGCGATGCCGTATGATGCCGTTCGATGCCGTTCGATGCCGCGCGGTGCCGCACGGATTAGTGCTGCATCCGATCTGTTGTCTAAATGGTTCAAAATAAATTGTAAGTTGTATCTCTGCATTATTTATTTAACTATTTAATTTAAATCATGCAGAGATACAACTTACAATTTATTTTGAACCATTTAGACAACGGATCGGACGAAGCACTAATCGTGCGGCACCGCGCGGCATCGAACGGCATCGAACGGCATCGTACGGCATCGCACGGCATCGCACATCACAGTGCTTATGTACATGCTCCCAAAGTTAGAGGGACTAGAGTTTTAAATGCGAACTAGATTAAGTTTTGAATACAGATATTGTAGTAATATGTAAATTGTATTTTGTATTATGTTGACATGTTGTTATATATTACATTATTGTAATTATTGCATTTGTAATATAATAATATTAAAGAGGCGTATACATTCAGATGTTGCGCCGTGTTGCATGCGCAGAGATGCAACGTGACTGTGACGCGCGTCATAAGACGGTCATGCGACCGTCTTAAGACCGTCGCAAGACCGTCGAAAATATGAAGCAAATGACCATACTTTGTCAAGTTCCTGATGACGCTTATCGCCATTTTAACAGATTTGATATTGATAAATGCAACACATATTTGTCTAAAGTTTTTAAAACTCGTATCGTATATTTCTTAAAATAAACTTTTTATATTTAAACTATTTTTTAATAGCAAAACTTAGATTAAAATTAAAATTCATGACGTGACCAAAACTTTTGAGACGGTCATTCTACATCTATATAGATTTATAGGGTTATAGATTGGATAAATGCAATACATATTTGTCTAAAGTTTTTAAAACTCCTATATAGATATACATAAACTATTTTTTAACTATCAAAATTACAATTTAAATATATTTTATTACAAGAATAAAAGTTACAATCACAAAATAATTTATTAGATTAAATTAACTTTATAATGACAAATATTAAATGTAGCTCCTATTACACTATACTCGGGACTACCGCTTTCAAATGTAGCTCAATCTGAGACACAAAATACAACAAACTTGCGGTTTTTATAGGCGATGATCACGAATCTGATATAAAAAATAATGTAATAATGAATTTAAACAAAATTATTTAAACAAATTATTGAGAAATATAATTTTTTGAAACTATAATTACGGAACTGTATTATGTTTTGTTTTTGGGGTTGCCAATCACAAACCTGATATCAAAAATAATGAAATAATTAATTTAAACCGGATTATTTATTTAACAAACTATTACAAAATAGAATTTTTTGAAACTATAATTACGAAACATGTATTAGTACAAGTAGGCGGGGAATATGAGGTCCACGCATGTAAGGGAGTTATGTAGACATAAAAAAATAAGCAAAACGATTATTTAAATAACTTGTAAACCCCAGTAGTCAGGGGATATGAGATCCACGCATGTAATTTGCCCACCACTAAGCATCGAAGCCGAAGATTGGCTCCGATTGGCTGAGAGTTGGGTACCTTAATGCACAAGGTACACATTATGTAGATACTCATGAATGACAGAAATTTAAAAACGGTAATTTCTCGAAAACACGTAAAATGTAGTTACGTCGTCATTCCTGGAAACCACATATATGTATTTGCATAAATACTTGACCATTTTGATAGCTTTATTAACAAATTATTAGCAAAATAAAAAAAAAGAAAATCAGCGCGGGAAGCGCGCGTGTCGAACTCTAGTTTTTTAAATAATCGACTCGCTTGCGGTCGGAGGTCTACATAATTCCCTTTTTTGCGTGAACCTCGCGTCCCCCGGCTATTTGAGTTTAAGACCTCTTTTAATTATCGACTCGCTTGCTGTCGTACGTCTACATAACTCCCTTTTTTGCCTGATGGGCCTCGCCACCTCCGGCTATATGGGTTTAAGAATTTTTCAAATAATCGGCTCGCTTACTGTCGCATGTTTGCGTGAATCCTTTTTCATGCGTGGAGCTCACGGCCCTGGCTACTCAGTTATTGGAGTTTTGTTTTTTTTTTTAATATTCTCTGCGTGTTCGCCTAAAAAAGCTGAGTTGATAGTGAAAAGCGCCTGCATTAAACAAATTGTCATCATAGATTTTGAATGTCCTACTCTCTAAATGTAAAGTAGTTAATATGCACTCCGAAATAGTGGGCATCCACTATTTTAGTCGTGTATATTAACTTTTGCTTCCTCCTAAGGAAGTTTTGTAATAGTAAAAAAAAAGTTTTCGAGAAAATGTATTAGGAATGTTGTTTAGCACATTTGGAGTCGAAATACACTATTTTTAGAAAATGTCCGTATGGATGTGTGTGTGTGTGTGTGCGTGCGAGTGCGTGCGTGCGTGCGTGCGTGTGCATGTGTGTGTGTGTGTGTGTGTGTGTGTGTGTGTGTGTGTATACGCGGATATCTCATGAACTACTCGATCGATTTTAACCAGAGAGGTATCATTTTTTTGCATTTTGCTTTCACAGTTGGGGTCAATAGTCTATTTTTGTCAATTTCGATTTTTTTTATAGCCATTTTTCAATTTTAAAATTTTTATTTTCGTATTTTTAAATATTTAGAACTAATATTTTTAATATATTATGAATGCACTTTATGCAGGATAAAATTCTCTACATTTAAAAAAAAAAAGTCGATAGCTATATTCTGTTATAAGTTATTGATAAAAACGTCAATTTTTGAAAATAGGTTATATTTCGAAATTGAAAAAAGATATTGATATGAATATTTTTTTGGTTAAAAAGAATATTGAGTACTATCATTTTCTAAATGTTCATGTTTTTTTATTCATTGTTTTTTAGAAAAAAAATAATTTAAAAAAAAGTGATTTTTTTTGTCGTTGCATAACTAGAGTAAAATTTACTTAATCGCTTTGAAATTCCGTGTAGGGGTAGA
Organism: Torymus aiolomorphi; assembly: GCA_036365515.1. Classification (NCBI taxonomy): domain Eukaryota; kingdom Metazoa; phylum Arthropoda; class Insecta; order Hymenoptera; family Torymidae; genus Torymus; species Torymus aiolomorphi. Next base: position 52,617,964 of record CM070874.1, on the reverse strand, counting down.
TTTTGTATACGAATCGAGTGCTTTCTTTGGACAAAAGGATTGGTCCATAAATTTCAGAGATATTTGAGCTTAAATTTTTTTAACATTTTTTAAATCGTAATTTCTCGAGAACAGATCGATGGATTATCCTGAAATTTATAGACGAATTTGTATTTGAGATAGGCAATATGTGTGAACAATTTGATCATGATTGATCGATTATTTTCAAAGATATTTAAGATTGAAAATTTTCAAAATTTTTTGAACAGTTTTTTGAAATTGCAATTTATTGCGAACGGTTTGTTTTTATATATAATTTAATAGTACATTTCGATACTAGTACGAGGATTTGATTTTTCCCTCGTGTGAATGTTTGCACCCGAGCGAAGCGAGGGTGAAAAGGTCACACGAGGAGAAAATCAACTTCTCACACAAGTGTCGAACCGTATTTTTTGACACGACGTGCGAGAAGTGAGATTTTTGCACGCATCGTTTAACGCAGCGTTTAATTATAATTATGCAATAAATTTTTAAAAAATTATAAATTTTGTTATTAAAAATTAATAAAAGGAATCAACAAATTACGGTTGAGGAAGCTACGGGCCAATGAATTGGCAGCGGTTTTTGTTCGTTGAAAATACTTTTAATTTAATATACCATAACTGGACAGAAAATAATCAAGGAAAAAGGAAGGTTGTGGGCACTTTTTGCGGATCTGAAAGGAGCCTTTGACAGAATAAAGAGAGAAGAAATATGGAAGAGAATGGGGAAAGAAGACATAGGAGAGAAATTAAGGACAAGGATAAAGGAAATATTGAGGAAACAACCTGCACCATAGTAGTGAATGACAAAGAAGTAGGTAGATTAACCTCCAGGCGGCCGGGAAGGGTCAGATATGGCCACTAATCCAATCAACTATCGAACTTAATAAATACATAGAGAATTAATATTTTATTGATCAAAAATGACCTATTTGGCATTGAAATCGATCATGCGCGCCGCCTTGAAGACAGGTAGAGTTCACTAAAAGACCGCTAGATGGCTGGGGATAAATATCTCCCGAAAGGAATTTTTCATCTAGAACACATAAGTAAATATAGGTCAACTAAGTACAGGTCAAATGTACGCTGTATAGTGATTGAATGCTCAAAATATTACTAAATGCCAAAATTATCAAAAAAAAAAATGTATATTCCCAAAACCTTCCCGGCCGGGAAGGGTCACCATTTTGATCGACCCATATGTGGGGTCCATTAAAGATCATTTGTAGCCAAAATGTTCTTCAAAGTTTTATTTTATCTCTTTCTTAAATCCCGGCCGCCTGGAGGTTAAGGACTGAAAAAGGGGTGTGACAAGGCTGCCCGATAAGCCCCTCCATTTTTAACCTAAGCATGTCGGATCTGGAGAAGGAGTTGAAAAAAGTTCAAGAAGGAGGAATAAGGCTAGGAAAGAAAAAAATTTACTCCCTGGCGTACGCCGACGACGTCGTGCTACTAGCGAACAATGAAAGCGGAATGAAAGAAATGATGAAGAGATTCGACAAATTCTTGGTGAAAAAGGGGTTGGAACTTAACACGGAGAAGTCGAAGATGATGAAACTACAGAAAGCAGAAGGAAGGAAAAGCAAAAACGCGGTAGAATTCGAATGGAGAGGAGAAAAGATTGAGTTGGTAAAGGAAATAATATACTTAGGATACAAAATCCAATGCAATAATGGTGATAAAAAACAAATTGAATATGTAGCAGGAAAGGCGAACGCGATCCTCGGGAAGGTATGGAGTATCGAGGAGAGGAAATTTAAAGAAGATTGGACGAACACAATTAAGATTTTCGACGCGCTGGTGTGCAGTATTCTGATGTACGGAGCAGAGATTTGGGGATGGAAAGAATAGACACAATTGGAGAAAATACAGGATACATAATAATTGGAGAAAATACATTAGGTGGGTAGTAATGAGACTGGAAAGAACAACCCCAGGGTCTGCAGTGCACGAAGAAACGGATAGATAGAAGTTGGAAATAGTGGCTGGAAAAAGGGGAATGAAATACGAGGAAAATCTCAGGGAAGGAGAAACATACACAATAAAATGAGAAAACTGGCTAAAAGCAGTAAGAGGAGAAGGTAAGACGACTCAGGAAAAGAACCGGAAAAAATTTTTTGAGGACAAAGGATGGTCATGTCTAGAGGTTGAAAAGAGACTAGCAGAAGGACAGGAAGTGTGGAGAGAAATGGTTGCTAGGCACAAGGACATAGGGCGGGAAAAAAGGAGGTGTGAAATAAACAAGTCGAGATATACGGTGGACATCAAAGAGCTGATTTTACAAGAGGGAAGACCAGAATATCCTAGGAAAGGACCTACATTGAAAAAGAAAGTGTTAGTAAGGATATTGGGTGTCAGAATAATAAGGCACATCCTAACTCAACAAACTGCGTTTATTCCCAAATAAAACTTGACGGACGATCGGGCGATGCTCACACCTCCAGCTCACACTCCCAAAAGCCCCGAGATCGCTCGGGCGCTCGCTAACATCCCCTCTCGCGAGGCTCGCTGGTGGAGGGTGACCGGCCCTGGCAGCACGCAGACTGCTCTCCACAACCCTGCGCTGAGTCCACACGGACTCCGGTTAGCCACTGCCAGCGCGGCGCGAGTCACGTACGGCTGCTGCTCGCGTAGCTTCTTCGAATGCCCGCGCCAGCCTGCTTTCCGCTGAAACGCCCGGCCGTCCTGCTACTTCCAGGAATCGCGTTCGCTCGCCCTTATTAGAGAAATTCGGGATACAGCTCAAGCCGTATCCATACACATGCTTCGATTTTCCTCTCTGAGCCAAAATTCTTTACAAAAGGAACCCTAAAAATGTTCTGAAGGTACAGAATGGGCTGTGAAACCAGAAGCTACAGATACTGGATGAAAGAAGAGGAAACAATATGTAGAATTTGTGGGAAAGAAGAAGAGACACTGGAACATGTCCTGGAGAAATGTCAGGTCACAAAACAGACAAAAAGTTGGAAAGAAATCCTAAAAGGCGAAGAACAGGTCGCATGGAGGAGAGACACAAACCATGGAGAAGTCATGAACTAAGAAGAAGGCAAGGTAAGGGGGAGACGTAAAAAAGGTCAAGAAACAGAAATAGTACATAACTCCAAAAAGATTACACGTGGAATACAGATCGGACAGATTAGAGAATTGAAAGACAAGTAAGAGAGAAAATTAAAAAATTAAGAAAATTAAGAGAACATAAAAATGGAGATAGAACTGGTGGAAAAACTGCAAGAGAGGATAGAAGCGTGGAAAGGCGTCTAGAAGGAGAGATAGAGAGGAGACTGAGAGAAGAGACTGAGAAGAACATTGGAAAGAGGAAGAACAGACATTGGAAAAATAGCTGAGGAAGTGAGGGAAGAATTAAGGAAATTGCAAGAGATGAAGGATGAAGTAAAAAAGAAGTGCATACCGATGGAGATAATAAACAAGAGCAAAAAACTCGTAGTGAAAACTGGAAAAAATTACAACGGTATGGACTTCAAGACATGGATGAAAAGGAGATGGGAGAAGCCAAATGGAGTGTGGAGAGAATGGAAAACGGCGAGGAAATGAGATTGTTAATATTCGAAAATAAAGCGGCAAAGGAATATACATGGAGCATAAGAGGAAAGGCCGGTGTACAAAGAAGGAATATACAACCTGTTCTGAAAATGTATGTCTCGCTCAACATAATCTCGTGTAGAGCGCGAAATTCTAAGAAAAAATTTCCTGTGCCGTTTTTGCACATTTTGCTTATTAACGCCGTTACGGGCGATCAAAAGTTAAATAAACCAGCCAATCTTGCTTTTTTCGCTCTTCCTTGTTATCTTTCATTGTTTCGCGCTACCTCTTCCAGTAATACGAGTTTCCTCGCTGTCTCTCTCCTTCCTGCACTCTCTCTTGCTATTTCTCGCTCTGTATTGTTTTTTCGGCCTGTCATCCTATTTTCCACTTATCCCCGCTGTTTCTTACTTTCCCACGCTTTTTTTTTACTATTTGTTGCTCTGTCATGCTCTCTTTTACGCTTCATCGCTTTTTCGCTCTCACTTGCTATCCCTCAGTGTTTCGCACATTTTGTCCCTATTTCTGCCTCTGTCTCTAGCTGCCGAAGCGCTCGACGTCGTTCAGATGGGTCGTTTATTAATCGTTAATTAAATATTGCAAAACCAAATTATCTAAGCCTATTTATCCTCTACATTTTTATAGCTATACATTTGGGGGTAAAACAATTAAATATTGCTAAAGATTAGAAAATGAACAACTAAAGTTTTTTATTTTTAAGAAAATTGTTGAGGGATGGTGTAAAGTTAGTCTTGAAGGGCGCAAACAATCCTGCATTGTTTTGCAGAAAAGATTAACCAAAAACTTATTTTTACTTTGTTTTGTTAAGATATCTCAAAAATCTTATACCTACTGGTATCTTCAAATTCAGACGTGATGGACGAATTCTGACCTTGCGAGAAAGAGCGAGAGGGATCGATTAATGGCGAGAGGGAGCGAGAAAGAGCGATAGGGACCGAGTGGTACCGAGAGAGGGCAAGAGGGACCATGTGATAGCAAAAGAGAGAGAGAGCGACAGGGACCGTGTGATGATGAGAGATAGCGAGAGCAACCGTGTGATAGCGAGAGAGAGCGAGAGGGACCGTGTAATGGTGGGAGAAAGCGAGAGGGACCGTGTGATAGCGAGAGAGCGAGAGAAACTGTGTGATGACAAGAGACAGCGAGAAAGGGCGAGAGGGGCCGAGCGATAGCGAGAGAGAGTGAGAGGGACCGTGTCATGGCGAGAGGGAGCGAGAAAGAGCGAGAGGGATCAAGTGATGGCGAGAGGGAGCGAGAGGGGCCGAGTGATATCGAGAAAGAGCGAGAGGGACCGTGTCATGGCGAGAGACAGCGAGAAAGAGCGAGAGGGATCGACTGATGGCGAGAGGGAGAGCAAGAGGGACCGTGTGATGGCGAGAGACAGCGAGAAAGAGCGAGAGGGGCCGAGTGATAGCGAGAGAGCGAGAGGGAGCGCGTGATAGCGAGAGGGAGCGTGTGATGGCGAGAGACAGCGAGAAAGAGCGAGAGAGATCGAGTGATGGCGAGAGGGAGAGCAAGAGGGACCGAGTGATGGCGAGAGACAGCGAGAAAGAGCGAGAGGGGCCGAGTGATAGCGAGAGAGCGAGAGGGAGCGCGTGATAGCGAGCGGGAGCGTGTGATGGCGAGAGACAGCGAGAAAGAGCGAGAGAGATCGAGTGATGGCGAGAGGGAGCGAGAGGGGCCGAGTGATAGCGAGAGAGGCAAGAGGGACCGTGTGATAGCGAGAGACAGCAAAAAAGAGCGGAAGGGATCGAGTGATGGCGAGAGGGATAGATAGATAGATAGATTGTTTAACAACAAACTTAGTTGTGACGTTGATGACATCACAAGTAAAATGATTTAGAAGTGTTGCATGTGAAATAGAAAAAATCAACCACGACCCACGACCCATGGACAAATAAAACTTTGCTATTAAGGGAAACGTCCCAATACCCGAACATATAAGAAATTGACCTTCAACATTCAACGAAAATAATTACTCTAGAAGGTTTAAACAATAATATTTTCTTTTATATGATCAATTATGACGTCCTTAATCAAATGATATCAAAATGAGATTGCTTTATAAAGGTAGTTGTTTATTATAAAGATAAAAGCACGATGATGCCTTTGTCCCCTTACCCGAACGCAGAATTGTTCCATTTTTATGTCCTAATACCCGAACAATCGTTTGTAAATAAACGACTTATTAAATTATTTTTGATTATTACAATGTTCTTTTGTTGTTATAATTACTGGAATATATGTATAAACACTATATATGTAAAATGTAAGTCATATGGAAAACAACATAATCTAAAATACATGTAAACTTTGCAATATTGAGGTTACGACATACACCATGTACTGTTCGGGTACCGGGACATGTTATTTAATGTCATGACCCAATACCCCAAAACTATCTAATTGAAATATTTTTTTATAAACTGTTTACCATTTACCGTATCCTTAATAACTTTAAAAGAATACTAACTAAACTAAAACTTTAAAGAAAACTAAGAAAAAATTTTTGAGATGTTTTAACGTTTATTAACCGAGAAAGAGACGAATAAGTAATATTGTTCGGGTATTGGGCACTGTTCGGGTATTGGGGCGTTCCTCTTATATAAAATGATATTATAGCAGCGTCAGAGTGATGTAAACTCCCTCACTGAATATAATCGGGAAGTAGAGAATAAGCTGACGAAATTCAAAATAAAAGCGATTCAATTTAGCAGTCTATTCCCTGAAAACGATATCAACAGTGAGCGAGATGGTAGAATAATAAAAACAAAGATCTGACCTTTGTGTATTATGAGTAAGAAAATATGAGTGACCTTGACGATCGAAAATGATAAAATAATATATAGACGCTGAGTCGGTCATAATTCATAGACGCTGAGTAGCTAGAGCTTTGGCCGTTATCAACTAGTTTGATACTCTGCTGCACTAGTGTTTGCCACTGGGCCCTTTCTACATATGTGTGTTCTGTCTGTTCTAGGCAACTTCTCTCTATGTCTGTCTCTGTCTTACATAAACGGAACAGATCTATCTGTTTTTGTCGGGAACACACAGAACACACATAACACACATATATATGTAGAAACCCTACTGAAAAAAACCACATGGGATCCCACGTGAAATCTCACACGAGATCCCACGTGTGAATTTGATATGGGATCCCATGTGGCATCCCACGTTTAAACTCGAAGCATGAATTCCCATATGAGATCCCACAAGAGATCCCACATGGGATCTCATGTGGGATATCATGCGTTTAACTTGAGTACGGGATCTCATGCAGATATGGCGTAAAACTTTGAGTCCCCCATTGTAAGTAACGGAGTTATCAAAAACAAGGCAAGCCTTGTAATTAGGACGCTTCACAAAGAGTCATTTGAACGGTTGACTTACACGCCTTATATACTCTTGGCCGTCTAACTTATCCACAGATAGCACTACCGAAGCACCGCATAGTGGATAAATAGCCGAAGCTTACTTATGAAGAGCCGTCCATCACAAGTTCTGATTTGTCACCGCAATGCGGCGTTCCGATAGCGCTTTCTGTGAATACACTGGATGGCCGAGAGTATATAAGCCGTGTAAGTCAGTCGTTCAAATAACTCTTTACGAAGAGTCCTAATTACAGGGCTTGCCTTGTTTTTGATATCCCCGTTACTCACAATGGGGGACTCAATGTTTTACGCCATATTTGCATGAGATCCCGTACTCAAGTTAAACGCATGATATCCCACATGAGATCCTATGTGGGATCTCTTGTGGGATCTCATGTGGGAATTCATGCTTCGAGTTCAAACGTGGGATGCCACATGGGATCCCATATCAAATTCACACGTGGGATCTCGTGTGGGATTCCACGTGGGATCCTATGTGGGATCCCATGTGGTTTTTTTCAGTAAGGAAGGCCCCTGTGTATGTTGCGCCATTAAAGCTATAGTCATTGAATTTATATATATAGAGTCATGGCTAAAAGTTCTTTGTCTGGAATTATTAACAAGTACTTAATTATTGAATAAACTCCAAATTAGGTTTATTTCTTGAGTTCGAGTTTTATTCCAACTTTCCTGCAACTCCGTGCGCTTCAGCAGCAAACGAATTCCACGTTCCGAATGCTCAACTTGGCGACCATTGCAGAAGCGCCTTTCTGCTAAAAGATCCCGACTCGACGTCACTCGAGTCATAGTCATACACATCACATCTGGCGCCACTAATCACAAAGAAGATATAGTTCACGCACAAGTTGACTACCACGTTCACACCATTACTTCATGGTTCACACCAACGTATTTTTTATTGCTAAGAATTTTCACATGCAGTGTGCAGATAATTCGAGGACCTGGCGGAGCTAGAATACCTCTTATTATAGAAGAAAAAAGAAAAAACACAAGTGAATGCACTGAGAAGTATATCACCAAGTTGATACATCTTTTTCACTTTGTTAATTAGTCGATACTACCAAATTGGCCGTTGAAAATGAGTAAGTAAAAAATTTAGTTTTTTAAATTATTTTAAAATAATAATCAAAGTAAATTTGATTTCTGTAGGTTATGTAATAATGTTCTGCATTTTTTTTTTAATTCTTGTTATTTCTTTATTAGTTTTGATTAATTATTTTTTAAATGTTCAAGTTATTAAACCACGAGATTGGACTGTTGATTATTTTGTGGCTAATGAATCTGATTGTACTCAAGTTTTGGAGGACTCTGCTTATGTATTGCAAGAAATTCCTTCTTTGAATAATGAACCATTGGATAATTTCAAAGATGGTCAACTTGTTCATTTTCAAGGAATGATACAAGATATGCATAATCCTGAGTATTATTTTAAAAGTTACAAGGTTGTTGATAGAAAAACAGGCAAAAGTAACACGAGGTGTGGTCTGTACATAGATGGTGCAAAATGTCAGGTAATAAATAACATATTGTTTTAAATATCAGTAAAATAAGATATTTGCAGAGATGTAGATATATAGAAACAATCTGTATGGATATTAAACGAAGGTCAGAGCTTATGTAGAAGTACATACTAACATTTTTTGTACTTTTCTTTTAACACGTGTTTGACGACAATAATATTGATAACTTTAAAACAAAAATCTGTAATTGGCTCTAATATTTCTATTATTATTTGATGACATTATCGTTTCAATAGTAAATTTTTTTGGATAAAATAAATAACTTTTTAAGTTAATTATCATTGTCTGTGTTATAATTACAGTTTCTTATTAATGTATTTGTCGAATCATTTGAAACAAAAACAATTGAAAAATGTTAATAGGATTTATTTATTCTTGAAATATTAAAAAGGCATAAACCCTCTACATGAGTAGATAGTGGAAAGAACATACAAAAATATATAATCATACTTGTAAAAATATTATTACAATTTTTCTTGGATTGTAGTCATTTCAAATGGTATAATGATGAATATGTTGTGAGGTCTAAAAGGAGCACTAGGTACCCATGTTGAATCTATTAACATTCCAGGTAGTGCAAGACCGATAATAAAATAGAAGGTAGTTCCAGGTGTGGGATACTTAAAGTTTAGTTTATCCCATGTATGCTGCTACCAACAGATTATATATCATCTTTTTAGTTTAATATAACCAATCAATTTTAGAAAAGAATAAAATATTTAATGTTTATCTTTATTTCAGCCTCACGAAAAAGTCCTGGTTGACTCGGAAAATAATGACAGTTCAGAAAGACATACGTGGTTTGTTATCTCTATTCCAGGATTAAATAATTGGACTCAAAGTCCTTCGTTAACATTAACAAATAACAGTATGAACTTAGGAGAACAAAGTACAAGTAAAAATGATTGTAAGAAAAGGTCTTCGGATGAAACTGAAGAACCAATGGATTGTTCAGAACCTGCATCAAAGAAAGAAAAAATATCTAATAATGATGCTAGTACTTCACAATCAAACAAAGAATCAGAAGCCCTTAGGCTAGTTTCAAAAGATCATATTCTGAATTTTCCAATACCAAACAAAGATGGAAAAGCATGCATAGTAAAGGTCAGCAAAAAATTATTAATGGCTTAAATAGTATTTTTATTCCACATTCGACCAAAATGGTCATCTTTCGCTCCCGAAAATCGGGGCAAAAATTGCATATATTTCCCGCAAATCTCATTTGCCGGGCAAAAGTAAATTTTGGGGGGAGGTATTTTATCAGAATGGTAAAATATTAGATGGGTATTTTTTCAGAAAATATACTATTGTTTAAATTATTTTTTGAATCCGATACTGTTTATTCCGAACAAGAGTTATTCAGAACATACAAGAAATTATTTTCGAAAAGAAAATATCAGAAAAATTTGCGTCTATAAAAATTGAAAACAGATTGCATGAAATTATAAAAATACTTTTTACTAGAAAAATAAAATTCCGGAAAATCTTAAACGTTCATTCCTATACTATTTTCAGCTCATTTGTCGACATTTTAGCTTTTCTAAATCCCTGCATTTTTTACAATTTAATCGTTAGGTAGAAATGGCATTTGAAAAATTGACATGACATATTATATAAAAGTAATTTAATGAAAATATTATGGCCTTCTTGCCAAATTTTTTCGAATTTTTATATATTATACATTTTTAAACATTCGGAAAATTTACCCTTCTATCATAAGATATTCTAATTTGTTTTTTTACCTTTCTGAGAAAATATTCATCTAACATTTTACCATTCTTCAAATTTTGCGGGGCGAAAATAAAAATTGATATTTTTTTACAATTTTTATAATAATACTATTTATTTGTAATAAATCCATGAAAATCTAGTGTAAAAAAAAAAAAAAAAAAAAAAAACGTCGGCCCCTTCTTTTCAGAGTCAAAAGGTGGCCACGGTCGAATGTGGAATAAAATACTACATGTAATACGGGACGAAAGTAGATTTTTCTTTTGGGTGGTTACTGCCTTCACGAAAAGATTTTTCCCTCGGGTGATTACTAGTAAACGCACCCTCGTGAACAATCTTGTCGCTCGGGCAGTAAACTCACCCGCGAGAAAAACCTGCTACTTTCGCCTCTTGTTACATAATGTACTATTTTTCCTAGCGAGTCGAAAGTACCACTTTTGCTTCCGGCGCCCGATTTTGATGGTTGTATTTTCGGCCTCGCCGTAGGCAAAAAATCGTATACGCAACACGGGGATAAAGAAGGCCACCCCAGAGCACATGTTTGCCACGCTCGCCTTCGGCTCAAGTAGCAATTTCATGTGCTCTGGACTGGTCAACTTTTCTCCCTAGTTGCGTAATATACTATTCAATAAATATTTAATAAATATTTATAAGCAAATATTTTTAATTTTTTTTTTAAATAATAGTCTAGAATAGAAGAGTTAATTGACATTGAAATTTAATTTTAATTTAAGATTAAAATTTAAAATTTTTTTAAATTAATTTTTTAATTTAATTTTTTTACATTTTAATTTACATATTTCGTAAAATATATAATTAAAATAAAAAATATACTTATATTTTGTAAAAAAAACTTTATTTTTTGTTCAGACATATAAAGAATTTCCATACAAATTGAACCAAGTTATTGATATAGTTGGATTTCTATCGTTGGATCCAAGTTTGAGTGGAATCCACGATTCAGAAGAAATGGCAGATGATCTTGAAAAACAGACACATCATCCACCAGCTTCAATAGTTCCACGTTTACATGCGATTAAAGTAGTTGAAGAAAGTAATAGGTGCATTTGTGATCCTAATACTATATTTTCTAAAGCAGAAAGCATAAGAGGAGATTTACGGATGGTCCTGAGTCAACTGCTTTTTGGAGATGAGATTGCAGCTGACTATTTAATTTGTCATTTAATTTCTTCAATGTATGAATTCACTTTCCTTACAGTATTTTATTATTATTTTCTATAATAATTATAAATGTCATTTTCAGATATTTAAGGAAAGATTGCCTGTGTCTTGGATCATTTCCTTTAAATATTACAAACTTCTCAAAAGAATATGCAAATTTTACAAAAGATTTATATGAAATCTTAAAAGAAATAACTGTAAAAAGTCATTTTCTAAACATAACGTTAGAAAGTCTTAATGATATGAACCTTGTACCAAAGTAAGTTAATTAAGTCATTGATTGTTCATAAATACCTAATTTTTTGACAAATTAATGATAATAAACTAATTTCTTTTAGAAAAGATTATGATTGCAATAGATTAACTAGTGGTATATTACAGTTGAGTAAAAATACTCATTTAGTTATTGATGAAACAAGTTTAGCTACTGGTCAAGTGACTACTTGTGGGAAACTAAATTATTCTGCATTTAAAGATTTAATCGAATTTCAGAAACTTGCCTATGATTTTAAATTTTATACAATGGAGTACGAAACAGATATACCAGTTCTGATTTTGTCAGAGACCAAATCATTTATACCTGTAAGCACTCTTTTGTTGTATATTACTGTATAAACTTTGTTAAGAATCATAAAGATATAAGTTTGTACGTTGTTGACAGTGTCAAAATCAAGTTGTTTTACGAGCTGATCCAGAAACAGTTAAACACTACCCTCAAGTACTTGAAGCAGCACGCCAATATTTAAAAGATGAAACAAGGCTTAATAATATTCGACAGTATGTAAATGCACTTAAAAACGCTAAGTTTGAATTTCCAGATGAAGTAGCAAATGTAAATTACTAAAAAATTATTATATGTTTTCAATTATTTTTAACTAAAACGGGAAGCAATACTTACGTATTATATTTTAGGTAATTCAAGAAGACTTTGTAAGATTGAGGCAAACGGACAAGAAATTTTCTGCAGATAATTTACATTTTTTAATGGTGCTTTCTCGATTGATGGCCTTGTCACATGGATCAAATACATTAACACCTGAAATGTGGAAAAGAACTCTAGAAATGGAAACGGAAAGAATAAGCCGTTTACCGAAGCGTAGATAGGACTTTATGTAAATAAGTTCGAAATTTGTGTATATTATTAATTTTGTAAACTTTATTTATTTTTTGATAAAATTTTTTATTATAAGATGACATAAATTTGTCTCTATCATCTCACTTGATGATTGCATTTTCACAATGTATCATTATTTACATAGATAAATAATTATTTTCTAATTTATTAATATAAATTAAATATTTCGTAATAGTTTAATCAATTTATACTGATTTTCATTTTCCAATTAATGAAAATGAAATCAGCCTTTTCTACAACTATGTAAAGTGCCAATCAAAGATATTTCATTACAGAAATTACTTTGAGACATTTGCTTTAGAAAATAGTCGAATTCGGCTAAGAAGCATAATCGTATATTTATACGATTTATTTTCATTACTCACTATGAACACTGATTGAGCAATCATTGCTGTTCTAATTACACGTGGACGGATAGTGCTGCATATATAAAAGTGTTTTATAAATACATAATTATTTCATTCGCCTTCTAAAATTTATGTTTATAATATTTCACATTTTAATCAGAATTTAAGTTTTTTGAAAGGAAAAGTTTTGCAAGGATGAATTATTTTACAACTTCTCATTTGGATTTGATTAAATTGTGATTTTGAAAAACTCAAACGTTAATTAATATGATAAAAGTAGTTTTTTTTTAGAATATAGCAGTTTTCATCAGTATTATAGTACATTTCGGTTTGTTGAAATTCTCCGAATCATTCTTACTTATTGCTGAATATTGTCATCGAATTGTTGATTTTTGTTTATTTTGGTATTTTGTTATCGATCGAAATTAAAATTTTTCACAGGAAAATCATTGAATAAATGTGAGTATATTTGATACAAAATTATATTTTTTCTCAAGATACGAGGTCAAGTTGTTTTCAGATTCTAAAATTGATCCAAGGAAACAATTGCAATTATTTTTGGTTTCGCTATAAATCTTCAATGGCTATTCTCGAAAATGACAGAGGAAAAAGGCGTTTCATAATACTAAATTAGCAAAGTTTCAGAGGAAATTCGTATAATGGACATACTTCATCCTCACTACTCTCAACAAAAGCTATTAAAAAAAATCTTTACAACATTTACACATCCGTTACTAATGCCTCTGAAATAATGAAAACAACTTGTTCCAAGCATCGGCGATCAACTTGAAATTAGGCACTCGTTAGGCTCTCGTACCGGGGAGAGTGATCTCAGGGCCTTACGTGGCCTGTGTCGTCGAGGTGCGCCGTCTCCAAAACTCTGTGCACTGCCTCCTGGTCGCCGCTCTGGCGTGACTCGCGGCCCCGCTGCAGCAGCTCGAGGCCCTTGCGCGCCGCCTGCGCGTACCGCTTCGACAGGGCAACTTCGCCTTTCGCTCCAGGTATGTGGCCCGTGTAGCCGACGATCGGCGGACTCTCTGCCGATACCTGGTTGTCTGTGGAGAAGGAAAAGTCCTGTGAGACGAGGAGCTTCGCGGCAGGATTGGTCGATTTCAAGGAGGTGGATGAGATTTACTGTTGTTCAGATAACAAGGTACTTAGTCTAAGCGACGAGGCCGCGTTTTGTGGCTGTCATAGTCATCAAACATTTATTCAGTCTCTTACGAATCTCAATTTCTTGGATTGTTTAAGAACAAATGCTGGAAAAAGCAGTTAAAGTCACATACGGATTAGATGCTTCCTTTCTTGGAAATGTAGCAAATTGTTTAGTAAGTGTAGAAAAGTGTAAAAAAGTGTAAGAAAATATAATAAAATGTAGTTTAATGCTGGATTTCGGACATATTTTACATCTTTTTAGGTACGACCGCTTCTCGGGGAGAGCCTTATATTTTCGTCAGGGCGAAAATCGTAACACTTCAAATTCTGAAAATTTACAACATAAAAACTATTTTCCACCGATAATGAGTCCATTTTAAGCGTTTTCCAAGATGTATGTATGTCTGTACGTATGTATGTGATCAAGTAACCTGATTGTCTCAGCGAAATTTCGATAGATCCAAACGGGCTTTGGAGGAAATACTCGCCTAATTATAAATAACTGACAGTTTTCTACCAAGCCGAATCCATCGGCAAATAAAAAAATGGCAGAGCAAATAAAAATTTGAAAAAACAGATTTTTAAGCTTAATGTATACAAAATTAACTTTAAGTCAAAAACAACAAATGCATCTGCTAAAACTAATTAAAACACGTCTTTTTTACATTGAACATTTTTTTCTACGAACAATATTTGGCAATACAATAGCGAAAAAACCGCTAAAAATATCAAAAATAGTCCTTTTGCCATTACTTCACAGGATTTGACTTTACACAAAAATGTTAAATGTAAAAGTTTTAGATAAAACTTTTTTCATTCAACATTTCCATGTATAATCAATTCCTGGCGATCTAAACCTATAAAAACGATTTTAATAACGCGTAAATACACCTTAAATACTTAAATAGTCGATTTCCGCTTATAATTTAATAGGATTTTATTTAACACAGAAATATCGCATACAAAAGTGGTAGACCTCAGCAAACAAAATTTTTTAGTTGATGAACATTTTCACGTAAAAAATTTCTAGTAAGTTAAACCTAAAAGAACGATGAAAAATGCTTGAATACAATCAAAATAATCGATTTTTGGCCATTATAGAAAACAAATAATCTTTCATGAATGCGTTACAGTTTTCATCAAAATATAATATATTAGTATTTAAGATGTAACAGTTTTTGCAATGTCGAAGATGTAAGGTTCTCCTGAATAGTAACGGTCGGTACTTCATATGTAAAAACGAAGTTCTTATATAGACAGTAGGGGGTTGGCACGCGATAGCGCCACTAGTTACACTTATTTACACTTTCTTTACATTTTCGTACACTTTTGTGCATTTCACAAAATTTGTAAAAATACGTAAAAATTTACAGTTTTCTACACTTATTTACACTTTGTTGCATTTTTTTGTACACTTTTCTAAAGTTAATAAAATTTTTATTAACCATAAAAATATATAAATATAAAAAAAATGTAAGAAAGTGTAAATAAATATAAAAAAGTGTACAGAAGTGTAAAAAACATAATAAAATGTAAAAACAAATATAAGCAAATGTAAGAAAGTATAAAAAAACTGCAAGAATGTGTTGAAAAACTATAAAAAAATATAAGAAAGTGTAAAAAAGGTATAATAAAGTGTTAATAAATGTAAAGAAGTGAAAAAAACTGTAAATGAATTTTTGAATTATGAATTTCAAAGAAAATGTAACAAAATATAAAAAAAACTGTAAGATAGTGTAAAAAAATGTAAAAAATTGTAAAGAAAATGTAGAAAAGGGTAAAAGAATGTAAAAAACGTCCGAAATCCAGCATTAGTTTACACTTTTTTACACTTTTTTACATTTAAAAAAATTTTTTTTACATTTACCTGTATTTATTTACG
This sequence comes from Torymus aiolomorphi, assembly GCA_036365515.1. Classification (NCBI taxonomy): domain Eukaryota; kingdom Metazoa; phylum Arthropoda; class Insecta; order Hymenoptera; family Torymidae; genus Torymus; species Torymus aiolomorphi. The sequence goes on along the minus strand of CM070874.1, from coordinate 52,602,042 downwards.
TTTTAAAATTTTTGCTAGGGAACCAATTGAAAAAAGGATTTAATTATTTCTCAGTGCTTTGATTCAAAAATTCGGATTGAGGAAAAAAAATTTAAGTTAATTTTCGTAAAATCGGGGACTTCGAAACGGTTAAAACATTACCTTTCGCTTAGACTATTGTTTTTTTATTTTAACGAATTTCTAATGTGTTTATTCTCTATGCATGAGCTATTCTATCTCAAATGAGACGTTGGAAATCAAAAACTGACCATTTAACAATTTCCATAAGAGTAAAAATTGAATGATAGGTATACCAGATTGTGGCTTTTATTGAAAATGATAGACTTTAGCAGTTTTTGATTCTTGCAAATATATATAGATTTTATTAAAAAAAATTAGCCCTTCCATTGCAATGTAACTATATAAAATATATAAAATATATAAAATAAATATAAATATAAATCTCCTATCTACTTACTATATATTAACCCATTAAATCTTCAGCCGAATCTAGGCTAGATAGCATCAAACTAACTATTGGATTGGTGGCATAGCCGAAAAAAAGTACCCGTGTTTTTTCTTTTATCATTTGCAATTATTTATAAAAAATTATTTAAACAAATAGATAAAAAATTTGTAATTTTGAAAAACTAAATGCGGCAATCGATTCTATGGGAAAAATCATGAAGAAAATCTTCGTGACGTTTTTTTGTCAGACTTCAAATTGTTAATGTAAAAATGGTAAACAAATGTATTATCAGAGGTATAGGTAAAATTATGAGTGACCATTTTCGTGACTTTTGCACAGATACTTTTTACATTTAGAGCAAAATTTCTGAGTCCTTACAGAAAACATCGGTATACTACATCTTCTACGTAGCCCTACATTCATCTCATGTTCATCCGGTAATGAAGAAGTCGTGTGTTGTTGTCTAGATCGCTCTATATTGGAGAACTTTTCAATATAATATTCACATCCCTCTTGTACGACATCTTTAGAACCTTTTTTATCATCAGTATGAAGTTTATTATAAATGATTGTAGCATTAGCTAAAGATGCTTGAATAAGTAGTAAAAAAAGACACCATGCCCACTTTTTACTTCGAATTGAAGGCATCAAAGCATTGCAATGTTGATCATGAAGATCGACTCCTCCCATATTTTTATTATACATAGAAAATGCATACGGAAAAAGAATGGATTTTTTAGACTTTTCATGCCATCTCTGCATTTCAGTTATGTAACTCAAATTAGAATTAGCTTCATGAACTGAAATGGTAGTTCCTCTTTCTGATTTTTTTGGCATATCGATTTTCGTTTTACACGATTCTGTCGAACTGTTCCCGGTCAAAAATATCCAGTTGGGAAATCCAACTGGATTTTCCAAGAGGGAAATCCAGCTGGGGAAGAGTGGATTCCAGCTGGATTTTGGTGGATTTCCCGTCGGATTCCCAGTTGATGATACCAAATATTCCCACCCATTTTTAACTGGATATTTAAGTGGATTCCCACCTAGATATAACAGGATTCCTATGCATTATTAACTGGATTTCCATTGAATAGAAAAGCGAAAGTTAGATGGATTCCCATCTATATTAAACTGGATTTTTACATGGATTTCCGCCGTCACGCTGGGATTCCCATTTATTATTAAGTAGAATTTTGAGTGGATTCCCATTTAATAGAAATGCGAAAGTTAGGTGGATTCCCACCAACATTTAACTGGATTTTTACATGGATTTCCGCCTTCGCCCAGGAATTCCCATTTATTATAAGTGGATTTCCATTTAATCCAGTTAAAAATGGGTGGGAATATTTGATATCATCAACTGGGAATCCGACTGGAAATCCACCAAAATCCAGCTGGAATCCACTCTTCCCCAGCTGGATTTCCCTCTTGGAAAATCCAGTTGGATTTCCCAACTGGATATTTTTGACCGGGTTCTAGTTGTTGATAGCCCATTTTTTTTAAATGTATCATCAAATCGGGAGAAGAAAAGAAATTATCAAAATATACATGGTATTTGCTGAGCTCTTCTTTTTGAGTAGTTCTTGAAGCAATTTGATTACCACTCTTGATCCTAAACATACAGAAACTAATGGATTACGCGTATCAATACCAGATTTGCCTGTGTAGATGTCAAGATCATATAAATATCCATCAGAAGAACATGGTGCCCATAACTTTACTCCAAATCTGATCGGTTTGTTTCTGATACACTGTTTTATACTAAACCTTCCAAAATATTTCAACATTTCATCAATAGATAAAGTGTAATAAAAAAACCTAAATTGCATACAATTTGATCAGAATAAGTCATACAAATACTCATGATGTATAAGGAAACATGGTGTGCTCTCGCGCATCCTTCCAAATCAGCCAATAGCGTAAGCTTCCCAAACACCGGCCATATTGAATACGTAACCAATCATTGTTAAGCGCGCAATATTGATACATTTGAAAATTCAATAAATGTTTTGGTTACGCCGAAAAACCCGTATATCTGTACTCTTAGTGTTACCGTTCCAATTTGTACAAAATTTTACGAACAACCGGGCAGTTTAACAATAGTTACAATGCATTTTTCCCACTGTTCTAAACGTAAACAAATACCCAGTTAAATTTCAATATGGTGGAAAGTGGGAAGGCGCAGTAGATGACGAAAACGAAGTTAGCTTGGGAGCACATCTTCTTTCCTTACATAATGCAAATACCTAATTTTCCATACCTTATATTTTCATCTTTGTCTTGCAACTTGTAAAATCTTATGTATTTTTTTATTTCAAAAAATTTATCTCTTGTCATGAGTTCTTTGATCACAGAGCATTGTAGAAGCCGACTATTTGACCAATAATCCGCTGACTTTTTCTGGAGTTAAAAATAGTAATCATAATGACAAGAAATCTTTCAAGATCAATCAGACTAAGTTCTAAATTATTTTCTGAAGTTGCTTCAATAATATGGTTTTTTAACGCACTTGAAAAAAACAATTCAAATAATTCTAATGAGTTTTTATTATAAAATGATAAAATGGAACTATTATTGAAGCAACTAGTATAATCGTCAGTACTTTTAACAGAGCTATCATTGTAAGCATAATTCTGCCAATCATAAACATGATTACAGACTAGGTTCTAATAATGTTTACGTACTTGTGTAAGAACTCCTTACATATTCGTAAGAACCCACAGGAAGTTCACAAGATAGGATATCTTCACCTGGATAATGAAGAGAGTCTCGATCAGAACTATCGTCGTCAGAAGGTAAGAGTGCTATATCGATGTGTTGATCGCAATCAACATCATCATCGTCAACTAAATCGACTAAATCGGCAACTCTTCGCCTTGATATTTTTTACCGGGGTGCCTCAAAAGAGCAGAGACACGGGATGATGCTAATATGTAAATCGAAAAACAAATATATAAAAATTCTATTACTATATAGTTTTTTCGAATAAAAGTGCTATATTGATTTCAGATATGGAATAATTTCTGAAAATCAAGACATTTTGAATAAGTAGAATAAATGAAAACAAATATAACCATGTATACTAATTGATTAGTATATCTATACGTAAAATAAAGATAGATATAGTGTATCTATTTATACGGTATATATAGATATAATTATTTATACGATATATATAGTATATCTATACATATGGTATACATAAATGCACTATGCGCGGTTTTAAATCTTCCAACTACAACACTGTTCAAATTATAGATTTCCTCAATTTGTATTTCTTTATACCATTTTTACACTAACAATTTGAAGTCTGACAGAAAAACGTTACTAAGGTTTTCGTCATGATTTTTCCCGTAGAATCGATTGCCGCTTTTAGTTTTTCAAAAATACAATGTTTGCATCTATTTGTTTAAATAATTTTTTCTACACAATTGCAAATGATAAAAGAAAAAACACGGGTATCTAGCCTAGATTCGGCTCAGGATTTAATGGGTTAAAGAGATAGAATTCAGACTTGCTTCCTCCTAGAGGAAGCTTGGGGATAGTAAAAACAAAAGTTTTGAGAAAATATGTTAGACATGCTGTTTAGCACGTTTAAAATCAAACTACATTATTTTGTGTGTGTGTGTGTGTGTGTGTGCGTGTGTGTGTGTACGTGCGTGCGTGCGCGTGTGTGCGTGCGTGTGTGTGTGTGTGTCTGTGTGGCAGGGCTCATTTTTTTCGATTTTTCTCACACAATTGGAGTCAATTTTGGATATCTTTCGGCGGAGTTGTTCTTTTCTAATCGTCACTTTGTTTGATTGGTTCCTTTCTTGAAGTGCTCTTTTTTATTCCAAATATTTATAATTTAATAATTCAAAAAATTTCAGCTATTTATCATATCGGAGAGACTTCTGGATAACGGTATTATAGTTCGGTGGATTAAGACTCAAGATCCTTTGTCTTCTCTCCGCTTGCAAAGTAACTTTCTAATTTCACCAGCCATTGGATGGCCCCATCATTTATATTATGATATCGTACAAATTCAGATATATAGATTTTCTTTATTTATTACTATATCCCATGAATATTGACGTTCAACTTTGAATTAGCATAGGTAATTTTAGAAAGAATCAATATTTTTTAACCCCAAATTAGCCCCCCCCCCCCTGCGCGTCTCGCTCCGTTCGGCGTGCCAAACCCCTCATATACGATCGCACTACTCAAAAGAACCTTTATATATTTCCAGCATCTCGAAAAATGTTACCTGAAATACTAACATATTTTTGGCAAATCAAAAATTTTTCAACTTTTTCGTGTAAAATCAAATCCTATGATGTTATAGCGAAAAATCGACTATTTCAAGTGTACACAATGTCTAGCTCAGAAATTGCTATTATGAAAAAATCTCGAATAGTAAAAAGTTTGTTTTAATATATCTACAACTTGTACATGTAATATAGTTTTATGTAAAATCAAATCCTGTCAAGTTATAGTCGAAAATTCGCTGTTTTTAACGTTTTTAGCTTTTTCACCATTATACATATTATATTGGAAACGATTGCTCGTAGCAAAAAATGTACAATGTAAAAAATATATCTTTTAATTAGTTTTAGCAGATGAGTGTGTTGTAGATTTTTACTAAAAGTTTATTATTTGTACAAATTACGTTAAAAAATTGATATTTTCAAATTTGTTAGATGTTCACATTAACGTTTTTGAGCAGATCTTTCTGAAAATATGATCATCACATGTCTATTATAAGATGAAGATCTGGTATCAATTTTGATCAAATTCGATCAAATTTCGTTGAGATAACCGAGGAACTTGATTACACACGTTCATACAAACATACATATATCCCGGAAATGCTTAAAATCGGCCTATTTCGGGTTGGGTGAAATACAGGATTTACAGATTGAATTGTTAGTACTTTAGGTGAGTTCTCGTTCTGGCAAAATTATAAAGCTTCTATTATAACTCTTCCAAGTAGCGGTCGTGCCTAAAAATCACATTAAAGCTCGTTTTCTTTAGTTTTTTTTTTTTTTTCTAAAAATTGACATACTATTCTTCTTGAGTAAATAATAATTTACATTTAAAGTAAGGGCTTTTTAAAATATTTTAAAAACAAACACAGAACTTTGTTGCAAAACTTTGTTTCTCGTTTATTATACGTAGAAGTAGAAAAATTTATTCGAAAGGCCTGCCTAAAAAAAGTTATAACGAGTTTACAGAAATTTGTTAAATTTTTATGAATTAGCTCGTATACATTTCTAAAATGTCGTTTACTCCTTGTTTCGTTATATTGCAAAAATGAATTATACAAAATATAATATTAAATTTATATAATTACGTGAGTTAATGCCATTAAAAGTTTACATAATGAATCGATATTAGACTGATCCACCTCCTTGAAATAGTTTATTAATATAAGCATAATTTTTACCCAATGCATCATGGTTCAAATTTATGAAAAATTTTAGTTTTTTTGCGAATAATATACCCTGTTTGATCTGTTTTTTATGATATGGCGTTTTTTGGTTCTAGTGTCTGTAAGGGAATTTTAAAAGAACATTATGCAATCTATTAACACTTAGGACAGCACAAATTGACAGAAATATTGTGATTTTCAGAGGTCGACAATAATTTTGTTAACTCAGTATTGTCAAATATGATTTTCTCAAATCTTGTAGGAAAAAAAAATCAGCGAAAAATTTCTGTAGACATTTCTAGAATAAATCTTGCAAAAGTACCTAGAACTTTCGCAGAGCTTTCTCCTGTAGGAAAATTCTACAGAAATTTCTATAGAAAATATTGCATAGTTGAACAACTAAAATCTTTCAACAAAAAAACTTTGTATAAATTGTTTGCAGGTACTTCTGTAGGATTTCTTGTAGGAATGTATACAGACTTTTTTCTAAATGCTTTTATTGTTTGTAAAATATTAATATTAAAGTTAATTTTAATTTCTTTAGTGATTGAACTTTCGATTGGTATAGGTCATGCCTATATATTAACATTATTATATTTTAAATGCATTACTAATATTATTAAAATATAATTATAGAGATTACTTCTAAACAGAGAGAAAAATATAGTAAACATTTTATGACACTAATGAGTACACAAAACATTATATTTTTACAAATTGTGCATATAAATACTATTACAGAATAACATAATGCTAACTGTACATTTACCGAAAATATGATCATATAATACTAAACAATTATAAAACTGTAATATTAAACATTAGTTACCTATAATATTAAGACACTCCGTGAGTAAAATGTTACTTTTCCGCACGCTTACGTTTGCAAGCATGGGTAAAAATAGCTCTTTACACAAGATGTGTCAAAAACTAATGTTCGATACAGTACTCACACGAGAAGAATCTCGTACATGAACGTTTTTATCGCACGAGTATCGAAAAGTACTAATGCAAAATTTACATGTTTTACATCTTAAGTCTGCAAAATAGATTAGGTTTATTATAACGAGGCAATATTAATGAATGAATTAATGGAAATAATAGACTGAAATTCATTCAAACAAAAGTATAGAAATGAAATATCTGGTCAAAATCGTTTTTATTTAGTCGTTCCCTTTACACATGTATACGGTGATTGAACCAGTAGATGGACAAATCTTTTAAATATATAATTTTTTAAATATATAACTTCTAGTGATATATTATATCACTGATAGAATAATGTAAAATCGGACCAATGCAATTTTTTAAATCTGGTTTATCTATTATATTAACGGTAAGCTAATCAATTTTTTAAAAATTGTCCTTTATTTATATAGAACTTCGTCTATCGACTGGTACAGTCACCTTTTTATATGATTTTTTGTACCGCAAGCACGATTTTCGCGTTTTTTGAATCTATTAATAGAGCCGAAAGCGTCCGCTTGTCGACCAGCGGGCGGTAAAAACTGAAAAGCGCCCGCTGCTTGCAGTAGCGGGCGGTAAAAATTGAAAAGCGCCCGCTGTCATTTTTGAATGGAGTTTTCAAGATTGTTTAAGAAAATCATTGATATTTTGAAAAAACGCTAAAATCTATACTTGCAGTACATAAATATGGTGTGCACCAAGGGCTAAGTGGGTTTTTTGACCTCGTGTGGTTGCAGTACTCGTCTTCGGTTCGCAGACGCACTCGCCTTCGGCTCGTGCTAGCTCACCTTCGACTCATACTGCAGCCCCACACTCGGTCTAAAAAGACCCACTTTACGCCCTTGGCATACAATATACTATTATGACATCTGTCGTTTAAATGATTAGTTGATAAGTCTTTCCTTCTCATTGGTAGACTTTTTGACATAAAAATAGCTGAAGACTGACATTTCCCGATAAATTAATGTCAGTCTTTGCGCACTAGCTCCTTTCTCGTTAAGAATGAACTATTTACAAGATGATTCCGCCGTACGGCTATATAGGACTGGAAGCGTATATGAGAAATTCTACAGAAATCATCAAATAAATTGGTACAAAAGATAAAAATAAATAAATAAATAAATAAAAATTTGTTGTAGAACACACCTATCAGATCAGATTTTGTTGGTTCTCCGGTCCATTCTGAATATAAAAAAAAATCGTGAACACGGTGAATCAGATGGCAACCTTTTTTTCCAACAAAAGACCCCCGAGAGTCGCACATACATTTCAAAAAAGAAAATAAAACTAGAGAATGCAATTAACCCTTTCGTACCGAGACCCTTTTCCCGAGGAAAAAGTGACTCTTTTTTTGTATAGTATAATTGTGGAGACTTTAACTAAGATCAATCGACAGTTTTTTTTCTCCAAAAGTGTCGATAAGTACTATTTTCCAAGTGAGTTCTGGAGGACCCATACAGCCCATACCCGCCAATAGAATTCTTTTTTTTTTATTCTAAAATAAACCATTCAAGATCCGAATTTTCGTCAAATCCCAATTTTCATCGCCGAGCCCTTTTTTAATGTACTAAACGAAACGAAAAAAAAACAAAAAAATTTAATTTTAATGGCCAGAGGGGCTTCCCCTTGAATAAGAGAACACGACTAAATAAGTAGATTAAAAAAATTATTTAATTTCAGATTTCTACAGCATGTTGAACAAAGTGGATCCTACAGGACCCATACGGTACAAAAGGGTTAAGCTTTCATTTGCTTTTTACCAGATGAAAAATGTTGATTTCTTCAAAAGTTAAATTCAAAAGTTATTAAAAGTTTATAAAATTCAAAGATGAGTGTGTAAAATACACTACATTTTGAAACTACATCGAAAAATCGCTAAAACTTGCCCTTAGTATTTTGTGTATTTTACATTCATCTTTGAACTCATATAACTTTTTAAGGAATCAACATTTTATCTTGTTTAAAACCAAATGAAAGCTCGCATTCTCTAGTTTTATTTACTTTTTTTTTTTAACAAAGCTTTTGTCCGCAAAAACGGTTGCCACCCAATTGACCATGTTTCCGATTTTTCGTACATTCAAAATGGTGTAAAGAAGCAAAGAAACCTGGTCTGGTACGTGTGCATCTCAAAAAACTTTCTTTTACTTTTGTATCCAGTTGTTTGATCATTTCCGCAAAACTGCTCATAAAAGCGCGCGTTGTCGCCGACCTCTGAGATTTACGTCGAACATCGAAAAGAGATCTCGATCGGCCGATTAATCGAACTCACCAAAGTGCCTCCTGCGCGCTGGGTGGCCGTGATCGATCTCCACGTCGACGTTATCCTGCCGCACGCGCGACAGTAAATTTCGCGGGTTTTGCCGCTCGGCGTGCGCCCGCATCGCGTTCCGGCGCGCGCGCAGCTTGCTCTGCGTCTCGCGCCACTCGACAGCCCCTTCTTCCACCGCTCGCATGAACGTCAGACCGTAGCGGCTGCTGTAGCCGGGTATGTAGCCTGCGAAGGTGAAAAGTTTTTTTTTATCAAATGTCAAACCTTTCTAACGCATTTGCCTGTACGAAGATTGGTAATCTTTTTAAAATATACAAAAATGGAAAATTATACTTTTGAGCTACTGCAAATTTATTTGTACCTTAATCATTTTAATAATACCAAAATGGACATGACAGATAATGAACATTAGCGAAGGATGTGATACTCTGAAAGTACAGTGTATTGGTATTATTTGAGAAACAAAATTTATAACTAACAGAAAATTTTAGTTTCAAGTATTGTTTTCGTTGAGGAATTAAATTAAAAGTTAACCGATGAGTGGTTATAACGTTTTTTGTTAAAATAATATTTTTTTGGCTAATACGTTCTAATGAATTTTTTTTTTCACGTATCTCAAAAAATTTAAGTGACTTACTTTATATTATAGTGTAGGTCATTAACATCAAAAATTTGTTAAACCAGTATTTATTTCAGATCTTTACCTATGCTTTATTAAATGTAATTATAGGTACTGCTATATAGATTTAGTAAATGATTTGAACTTTTTTCACAGAAAGAAGGGTCAATTTTACTTTTTCAATAATACGTACTTTTTTTGATAAAAGAAAGTTTAGTTGATTTATTTAGGTTGAGCTTGAAAGTTGTCTTTAACCGTCACTAGTGTTATTTTTATCTGAACCGTTTCTTGCACTGGAGAAAATGATCGATAGTGAGAAAGCAGTTATAAAATTAAATTGACCGCTTCGAAAAGAAAATTCTTAAGAATTAAGGAATAAGACGACAATATGTATATAAAAGTATGTAATAATAATCAATAATCAATTAATTGAATTTTGAACGTTAATTAAGAAATTATCAATAAAAAATCAAAGATCTGTATTTCATACCTGTATAACCTAAAATATATGGTGGAGTCTTGTACATATAAGAATCCTTCTTCCAGTCTCTCCTTATATCCTTTTCACGCTGAATCGGAATTAAAGCCTCTTTGTTGATGGAGCTCGGCTTGTACGGGCCTGTTTTGAGGATCTTTTTTTCTATGAGCTCCTGAAGGAAAAACATTGAGGTTGAAGAATGATAAATATAGTTATTTCACGCATCTTCGTATTATATTAAAATTGTGGTGTTCTAATTTACTTTCATAATTTCTTCGGTGCACGCTCCATATCGCTTGCCCACTCGGAACTTGAGTGTCGGACAGTGTCCCGTGTATCTGCAACATAGTGCATTGGCGTGCAATTACGTTTCCTATTACGTGAGTATGCAGATTACATTTGATAAGTTAGGATATTAATTTAGGTGGCAGGACGCTATTACTTTCTCTGCGAGAGAAAGTCCGTAATTGTAGTGGTGAAAATTTTCGAAACCGAGAATTTGATGAATTTTAATGTTTTCCAGGTCGTTGAATCTGAATATCATTTTTTAAAGAAAGAAACGTCACTTGTCCATCCATGTACAGTTATAATCATCAGAATTTCAAACCTGTATTTTCTTTTGATTTCTTAAAATTTTTTGTTTTTTCAAAAAAGTTTTCATTATTTTTTTCTTATTTTAAAAATCTTGCATTTATGAATTAAGACAGTTTGAAATGCATAACATATGTATACGTGTAACCAGAAGGATATCGTAAATACCCGATACGTTAAAGGTTTTAAATTTGTTTTAGATTTAATTAATTTAATGTGAATATATCTGTGTTTTTGTAAACATTCAATCTATAATCGTTGAGACATTTTCAAACTTTACCATCAGCTATAAAAGCCATGTGCGTGCGCATGCGATTCCAATTAGATCCCATGATCGACTCACAGCGCGCACAGCTTTACGTATTCACGACGCGTACAATCATTTATATCTACGGGCAATGCGATTAAGAGAAGCATAACTGGCGACGGTGTGGCATAAAAGTAGGCCAGCGCCGACCCACTAAATCGACGCGGAGCGCCGGCAGAGCGGCAGCTACTACCGCCGCTAGGCTATTCTGTGTGACGGTCATGGCTCAATAACCAGCTGGTACAATGGCTGTATATACCTTGTACAGAGGCGCGAGCGCGTTCCTTTTTTTGCCATTAGTTCATTGTCTGCGGCCTCGACAATGTCAATGCCCAGCCGAGAGCAGCGAGCGATCGGATCGGATTTGTAACGGATCGGTTGAATCAACGAAATGCCTGCATTTGGCCCGATTATTACAATTTTATCACGCCTAATATTGCTATACTCTGCGAGGCTGCTGATTAGTTTATTAAAGTACTACGTGCACTCTCATTTACCGGGGGTTACGTGATCTCATTTACCGACTTGCGCAATCGTAAAACAATTTTCCATTTAGGACGCGTTTATTGTTCCTTTGACTTTGAGGGTTTTCAAGTAAAGCGGAATAAATTAGTTTGCTTTTTCTTATTTATCTAGAGATCAAATGTGTATGGTAATTTAAAATGAACGTCTTATCGCTACGTTAAATTAAAGCGCGATGACTTGCGAAATAATTTGTCTCCAAATATAATTGAATCAAAGGTCACGTGTTGGTACAGAATCTGATTAGCTGTGTGAAATATTACAACCTTGTAGAATTGTCCTTCCTTAAATTTGGAATACAACTCATCTTTTATTCAAGCAAGAAACAGTAAAATTATGAATTGTAATTCTTATTATAACTATTATATTGCTCACATCATGGGAAAGTTAAACAAATTAATGATTTTTGATTGGATGATACATAACTATGTGCAAAATGAGCGTTATTATATTATTAAATCAGTAGAAAATTAGTTTATTTTATGCTCCATGCGGCTGGATTGATTTTGCCAATATTCTTGTTGCAAAGGATATTATGTCAAGAATAGGTACACACTCTTTGGCTCGAGTAAAGACAAAACGCATAGCATGCGTGAGGGAGTTAGTTCGGTTGACAATGGCAAATAATGACACTATTATTAAAAAAAATTATCCATTTCGTTGTTATGACAAAAAAAAATGTTAGCTACCAATAGTACGAATAGTACGAAATGTTTTCTATTTTATTCACTCGTAATTTTCCTATTCAGTGTAGCCGGTCTAATCTTATAAAGCATAAGAAAAAAAAATTGATTGAATTCATTCTGTTATAAAGAATATCCGACGTTCGACCTTACCTCAAGGAGAAAAAAAAAGATTACTGCACTACTTGGATCAAACAGCCCTCCAAACTCGACATCAATTCAGGATTGTTTGAAACTTCCTAAATGCTTTTCGAAAATAGACCCACGAAACAATACCAACAATATTACAAGCGTACTTGAAAATCTCGCATACATATACACGCTACTCTAACAAAGCGATTTCGCGGCTAAAGCGCGTTTAAACGTTCATCATCGCAATAATTCAACTGCTCCCGATTCTGAAAATAGATTTGCCAGCTTATGCACCGCAACAACAAATCCGAGAGTTAAACAGCGCCGATGTTGGGGTGCGATAATACGTACGTCTTTGATAACGGGCCTATACGGTGCTCGGCTTATTTGCTGAATCGATAGCCGAAGCCCGCGTGCATCCGCGGAGCGATTCTCCCCAAGGCGCGCGCGCGAGGGGCGGAACTTTGTGCGTGATCGCGAGCTCTCGCGTGGTGTACAGAGTTCCGCGCTGGCGCGGGGCTGTAGCACAACGTGGATACGGCGACTGGTACCTACCGCACACGCGCGCGCGCCTTCACGCTATCCATGCTCCGAAGTTGAGCTCGGTCGTCCCGTCAGCGGAGGTTTTGTATGTACGTATATGGGAGTTGGCGATAAAATGCGAGAAATTCCAGCAACTTTGTGTTTTTTTTTCTCCTAGTTCGCTCGTCTATAGTTTCTTGTAATAAGACTTTTAAGAGACATTAATATCTCGAGCTGCCGACTCGTTTCGCGGGAATGAGGAATTTTTAAAGTTTCCTATCGGCCTCATTAGCTGGTTCGTTTAATAAGCCTAATTACTATTGTTTCTATGGTAAAAAGTAAGATTAATAAGCATTTCTTCAACTACAGTTGGAGTTGAAGCATAGAATCTACTACGTTATTATCATTATTGTTATTTTAAACCTTAAACTCACATGAATTTATATATAAATATAACGTCAAGTAGGCTACATTTTTTAGAAAATTGACCAATCAGAGCGCAAATTAAGGCCTTACATTCAATCCGAAAGTTATCGCGTTGGTTCTTTTATAAATGGATTTAATATTTTAAAAGATATAAATATCCATTCGAATTCAAAGATTTATAAAAATCAATCGATGAAATATTGAAATTGTGTTATTATTGATAATCTATATATAGGTACATAATAAAAGTAATAAATGAAATCTGTCTTTTTAAAATAATTACATTCAAAACAAATTCATCACTAACGATTACAGTGCATGCATGCAATAAAAATAAATTCATTCATAAAATATAATGGGTCTGAAGTTTGCAACGTTGGAGTGCAACGAAATAAAAAAAATCATTCATTTTACTTCACATTTATGCTAATAATATTAATTTTGCGTGTAGATTTTGTGTTTTATAGTATAAAATAACTTTAAAACAAAGGTTTAGATAAAATTTCCATTGTTTAATAACTTTAATCAATCGTAAAAAATTATTTCGTTGCATTCCAACGATGCAAACTTCAGACCCATAAAATATATTCCTATGCATCTTGCTAGAGTTGAACCTGTTGAAATAAGACATTTTTAGGCTCTTGAACCCTTGTGTAGGCCCATTTACATAAAACTGTGGTTGAGTATGTTTTATTAATAATATAAGGGGATATCCCCCCCCCCCCCCCTCCCCACTCGCCATAAATGCTTTTTATCCCAATGAAATTACATTTTAACTAATAGATCTTTTATTTTTTAATGTAAAGATTTAGTAGTATTAGACTGTCAATCAGTTTAAAAAAGCACAAACAAAATACGATAAGGTATCTATCTTATACGTAATGTGAATACAGCCCTAACAATTAAACATGTATCCCCCTTCTTCCCCTTCTCCCGTCCGCTCCTTTCCCTCTTTCTACTTCCTTTCTCTCTTCCTTTTTATAATATCGATTGAGAAATAGATATTTACCTATGTATATACTACAGCAGCGGGAATTTATTCACTTTTATCGCCCGATACTCAAGTATCGGGCGTTTTTCGACTTTTACCGCCGGCTGAAAAATTTTTGGAAATTTTTAGAAAAATCATCGATAATTATCACAAAATATGTTAAAATTATTTAAATCCGACCGTCAAATATAGATTTTATTGTAGCAAAATATTAACTATTGTAGCAAAAAATACTCTAATTAACGCATGTTTACCGTGATGTCTAAAAACGACTGCATTCGCTCCGCTTTATATTAAAGAGTACAGCGTTATAAAAAAAAAATCGTGTGCACCAATGGCTAAGTGGGCTTTTTCGACCTTTTTTTGGGCTCGCATTCGACTCGTACTGCAAACTCTACACTCGGCCTAAAAAACCCCACTTTATGCCCTTGGCACACAATATATTATTAGAAACCCTTAGCATATAGCAGATTGATTATAGCGGATAACCGCCCCCTAGTAGAAATTCATCTATATGAAATGGTCAAGAAGTTAGAAAATAGCTAGTAAAATTGGCTAATTAATCGTTATGATGAAACGATTTTTCGACCATTATTTGGCTATTTCTTAGATTGACGTAATTACAAAATATTCGTATTTGATTTACTTACTAATTTTATCTTTCATGAAAGAGCATTAAAATGCATTGGATGCCTTTCCAAAATATAAATAAATAACATTAACTAATAAATCACTTGTTATACTCATTCTACGGATAATTTAGCAAAACTTTTATTTCCCCATCTAATTCTGTCTCTCTAACTCCTTGTCGTAACAGTAAGCCTTCCACTAGCTATTTCCAGACTAAAGAAACTGATCAGTTTTAATATCTTTAAAATACTCAAGAACTTAAAAACAAGCTTGTGCTTGTCTTCGAAAAACTCATTCTATTTTTCGATCTATTAAATGGACAAATAATAGGAGAAAAAGCGTTTCATCGGGAGCTAGAAACTGGACAAGAGAAATTCCCACTTTATAGCAAGTTTCTAGTATAAATGGTCAGTTGTTAATTATAAAATGTTTTGGTTTTTTTAACCAGGGTCATTACATAAATTTTGTGTACATCATAAACTGATTGGATTGTAAACGTTTTTCCTTTATTTTTATGAAGTTAGAAAGATATAATAACCTGATAATGATTAAAAATCAAACTAAATAATTCGAACTTTGTTTTGAAAAGCTTGATAGAACAATGGCGCGCTTTAACAGCAAATATTTCTATTCATTGGTTGAACTCTCGAATATTTTAACACATTCGATACACCAGGATTTTCATTACTCGTTACATTGACCTGCTCTACTTGATGAGGGTTGATTCGAGCTTTACTTGAATATGTATAGTCTTGCGCGCTAGTTCCATAATCCGATACCACTTTATGCTTGTATTAGAAAAAATTTGCCAAAGTCATAAGTAATCCAGCATGGTTTACACAGTGTTAAGGTTTGTTTGAAGTAGATGAATAAAATACTGAATTAATTCTGTCACTCCTAACTTTTCTTTTTTCACTGGTACATTTTTATAATTCTATAAATTGAGAACCTTATGCAACATTTTTTTTTAAATAATCCAACTTCAAAATTACTTACTAAAAATACGAAACAATGTTTGAATCTATAGCAAAACCTAAAATAATCCATCCGTTTCCTTTCCAAAACTTCCGGGCGCTCGTTTGTAAAGCAGTGGAAAACAATGCGGACCTTTTAAGGGCGTGTACCGACGAAAAAAAAGCTGAAAAAATAATTTCACGCTCAAGCGGTTCATGTCTCATTTGTGTGCTTGATACTCGATGTACGTCCGCATGCGCTGGCGCATACGTGCACACATTTGCTTGCGTGCCCGCGCGTTCGCACCTCCGCAGAAAATCTCCAGAGCGACCGTTCAAACAGCATGGAAGTCGCGTATTACTCGTGTGCACACGTAGTTCCTGTTTTATTCTTCGTTCTTTTTTTTATCATTGCACTAACAAACGTGTGTACGTGCAATATTCGTTTGAGCTATACGTCAATTCTTGTGCTAAATGCCTTGTCGGCTTTTTGTGTCGGAAACGTTTTATTAATATAGACAAAAACGAAAACCTCTCAATGAAATAGAATTTCGATCTCGTATTTTAATAGCTTCTTTAAAAAAATTATATCAGAGAGTCTGAAAAGTAAAAATATCGTTTATGGTTTTAATAAAATATTGTAGGTTGTAGCTTTAACTATTCATCTTTCTTACGTGATGAGGATGAACAATATTTATACGAAATCATGATGTCACACAGAATATTTCTTTTCAAAGATTCTTTTCTATAAAAAAAAAATGTAGGCTACTTTATTTTAAATCTATTGTAGAATGACATGTTAATGATATGCTATGTATTGATACCAAATCAGTGGTATACTTATAACTGATAATCAGTGCATACGCACCGATTCAAATTTAGAGAGTACATAACGGTTAGCGTTATTTTAGCATAAGATAAAGTACAGCGGGTGATAAATAGAAATTAAAAAATGGTAGAAGTATACACACACACACACACACACACATACAAATCATTAACTCTCCATTTAATTTACTAAAAGAGTCAAGCCCAAAAAATTGATGTCGTAAATATTTAAAGAAAAGATATTTGGTTATTTCTATTTTAAATAAGTATAATTTGTAAATATAAATTAATTACTTGTTATTTTATAATTATATATTAGTTTAAAAGTTTCTTTTAATGTTCACTTTGTAAATAAGTTGCTAAGATGTTGGCTGACAATTGGTTTTATTCTTAACATGTCTATTTATAAAACATTCATCGTTGTATTTCTACTGTGAGTTAATATTGAAAAGGTATTATATGCAATGTTGTGTAATTTTATTGGGACTATTTAACGAATTTCACTATACTTGGATACTATATATGTATGTATTGGACTGCTGTATTAATGCCAAATGGAACGTGATGAACAGATAGAACGTGAACGGCATCGAATGGCTATTAACTATTTTCAATTCATATGCAAGCGTTTAGCATTAGCGACTATTATGCAATATATATAAGCACACGCGTTCTTATTCACTCTACTATAATCGTTACAAATTAAATTTACTCGTGTGTTATTCCTTGTAGAAATCAGTCCATTAAAAATGGGCAGGAAAACAGAAACTGGCCATTGGAAATGGCTACTTATTAGACACAAGTATAACGCTTTTTTCTATCAACTTCTCCCTTTTTATAGAATGGCGCTAACCTCAAAATTTTCACATTAAAATTTCATAACAGTTTAATCATATATTTTAAAACTTATACTCTTAAGAGATAGTTTACCGGTATGTAAATCAAATTTAGTAGTCTGTGTACTATTTACAGCTTTATTCTATAAGGTATAAATCAAAATCGTTATTTTGCCACGTGACTCTATCTCTCTCACTCATCGCCATAAGAAATCGCTTGTTACTAGATTTTTAATGGCTTCATCGATTAGCTATTTTAACTAACATTAAAATGCCAAATTAATAGGTAGCACCAAATTATGACCATTTTTGCGGCCAATAAATGTGAAAAATAGGTTAAAAAAAGCGTTACACTTATGGTAGAAAACTGGAGTCCATTTTTTTGCCATCTTGGTTCAAACTAGCCATTTACTGCTCAAAAAATGATTTCAAATTCTACCAGGATTTTGCTCTAATAAATATAGGGTCAATAATTTTCTATTCTTTTGTCTATATTTCAGATTTAGTATGAAAAAAGTAGTGGCAACTAACTTATTGTCTGTATCATATTTTTATTTAGAGCAGACATTTGAATCAGTTTCATTGGGGTTATGATAACACCGAAATATTAACACAATTCAAGTTAAATCCGCATAAGCGAGTTTATTTAAACTTTTAATCTGGCTATCGCAAAACTAATTAGAATTGATAATTTTAAAAATAACTGAGAATTTGTCTTATAGTTTTTCATTCAGAACTATATTTACTAACTTTTAACAGTAGAGTGCAAACACTTCTGATCCTAGATAGTGATCACTTTGATGTTAATGAGGGAAATGATACATGATGAAGATGCTTTTTTGCGAATAAAAAAAATATAATTCATCGTAATATACATTGTTTTATATGTATGAGTGTATTTATTAGCGCGAATGATAAGAGTGAGTGCGAGATTTATATATGCATTTTAATTTTAATACTTAGCTTTATTAGTGATCCGGCAACTTCAGCGATATGTAATGTATTTACTAGAGATATTTGTGCGTGTATTCTATAGAATACCTAAGTTTTAGTCATTTTACACATTTTCTTTTTTTGTCTTTTTAGTATCGATGCTATCACTACTTTTAATTTCAATTTACTACTCAGTACTATTTAGTTTTTAAGCTTAGACTTACATATTAAATAACAGTATTAATCTAAGAACACATAAACTAGTGGTTGACTCTTAAATAAATTTGTTTTATCTTTTTAGAATGTTTGTAATGCTGCATTTAAAATAGTTTGAAATGGTTATATAGGATATTATTTGGTTTTATACCCGACGTTTTAAGAATGTAAAACTACCTATTTTTACAGTAAATGTTTCCTATTACTATTACTATATAACATACCTATTTTTTGTTCATACCCTGATTATATAACTGACGATGATAAAAATAATTACGTTATTAAAATGCAATTTGTTAAAGTATTAGATGAATATTATACTTAATTACTTTTTCATCTAATTTTATTATTAATTATTTGTATTTGATTGTCAAAAATGTTGCATTCTAAATATAGTAAATCCTGGTAGAAATGCCATCGAAAATGGGCAACAAGGCAGTAAATGTCCATGAAAAATGGGAAGTTTCTAGATCGTGGTGAAACGCTTTTTGTGTTCCCATCCTCTCCCATTTAATGGACTGACAAAATTTTAGTGATTTGCTCTTGTACTTGAAAATATTTACTTTGAACAGATAGTTTAATATGACGTTAACAATAAATAATGGTAAAAAATTTGTTTACATACTGTTTCAGAAAATATTTATAAAAATATTAATTTTTCCATTTAATTTTATTTCTGTCGCCCTCGCCATAATAAATTACCTATTATTGGTCTTTCTCTTAATATTAAAAATGGCGTGATAACGCCATGTCTTTGCCATTTTCATTAGCTCAAAACTAGCTAAAAACTAACTTGGTTTCATTGGGCGCCATTTTTCATGCCAACAAATATTCGGGAATGATAAGTAATGGCGTTTCATCAATGGAAAAAAATGTCCCCATTTTTTGCCATTCCGAGTCTGGCTAAGCATTTTTCAGTTAAGAAATGTGATCTATTTTTACCAGGGAATTAATAAAAAAATAACTGCTTAGAAAAGCAGTGTTTAAAATCTTGTTAAACATGACATCAAAATATATGGAAATAATTTAACAATCCAAACGAAAATTTATTATACTTATTGTAATTAAATGGATTCAAATGTCAAAAATAAATTTTCGAAGAGATGACAGTATTTGATGGTTAGTATGAGTATTAAAGTTTCTATTTACTACATAAGCCAAATAAAAAATCGCTGCCAATTCATTTACACGTTGTTTCCTGAAACTCACGTATTCATTCCTTGTATTAGTTTTTAATATCAATAATTAATTGTCTCATACCATGATTTTGTTTATGGATCTTCGTAATAAAACTATTATATAAAAAATACCAATAAAATAGAGATGAATTTATTTATTAATATTAGAACTTTCTTTCACCGTCACAATTCTTTCTCTGTGAGAAACCAATTTTCAAAAAAATGTGCTTTGGTTTTGCCTTTTTTATTCGGTCAAAAAATTAAAATTCGTTGTAAAATTATTATTGACAAGTTACAAACTTTCATATAAGCTATATAATAAAAAAAATTCAATTACGATATTTATTTATATTTTTGAGATGAAATGTATTTATGAAAAACCATGTTTTCACCAATAACTAAAAACTTACTATAGCAAACAAAACCACTTTTTTTTATTGTAGAGAATTTTATTCTGCTTCAATTGCATTAATAATACTTTGGCAACATTAGCATAAAAAAAATGGAGAAATAAAAAATAAAAAAATCGCTATAAAACCAAAGAGAACCAAATAAAAAAATACTTTCCCGGAATAAGTACCTGAACATACACACACAAACACACGCACGCACACACACACTCACAAGGACGTATGCACGCTCGAACGCACATAGCCATACGGACATTTTCAAAAATTGCGTACTTTGGCTCCAAATGTATAAAACATTTCTATCGTGTTTTCTTACCATCACAAAACTTACTTTGGGAGGAAGCGATACAAAGCCTCTGGTACATAGCTTAATGTATGCAAATGAGATTTTTATTCCAGCACAATTAAAAGTAAATCATGGAAAGTAACGTTTAGAAAGTCTGTGCATAAATTTCCAAAAAACCGCGCTCCTGAATATCAAATCGCTGCTTTCAATCTTCCTTTACGATTCAACGACCCGGCGTAAACATCATTGTCGTTTGCACGCGACACAGCGAACATTGTCGTCACTGTTGCATGCGGGCTGGACGTATACGCGCAGGATAAGTAAACAAACACTTACCCTGGCAGATGGGAGGTGCATCCTTGCTGGAAGAACTGCTGGCGTTGTTCCTCGGTGACAGGATCAAAAGTCATCTTTCTTATTCAACTGTCACGGTTTAAAAAAAAAAAAGAAAAAATTTTCGACCCAACTTTGTATCACTGTAACTTTGAAGCGACTTGTTCACACGTTGTCGAGGCTACCATCGTCGCCTGGCCCTGAAACCAACGAGGTAGCAGCAGCCCTTGAATCATTGTGGCCTTTCGATTTTTTCTTCGTGTCTCTAACGAGCGGCTGGCTCTCTCTTGGGGTCCGTAAAATAGCAGCAGCGGGCGATCGAAGCAGGCACGGAAGCAGCAGCGGCAGTAGCAGTAGCTCCGGATAAACAGCGCGACGACGTTCCGCGCGGCTGGCTGCAACGCGCTCGGCAGCGCCAGTGAAATAGAACTGTATATAGTCGGACACGCGGCCGCGTCGCTACTAGCGCCCGGCACCGCCGGCGAGCATCGCCGTAGCCTAGTAAGAGGCGGCTGTGCCCCTTCCACCTCCTCCGCCTCCTCCACCTTCGAGAGGCGCTATACAATACACACGCGCCTCTCGGCCGACTCCTGCGCGGACGCTTTTTCCGGTGCGCCTCGGGAGCCACGGTCACTCTCCGACGTGTTGTGTCGCGCTGCTTGACTGTGCTGCACCAAAAGCAAAAACTCGAGTCGACAGGGACTTTCTAGTCCGAGACAATGGCGATTGCCTGCTACATTTTTGGGATTAAAATTTTTTCGGGTATAATGAATATTATATGGATCATTGGCGATGATAACGATCGGAGGGTTACGTCAAAGATGACGCAGTACGTAGGGCAATTATTTTGTTTTGCGCCGACTTTTATCAACTCGACGCATTTATAGCTGCACGTCTTATGTAATTATCATTATGCAATTTGAAAATTTAGAAGCAATGTGTTTTGAACGTTCGTTAAAAATTAACGAAAATCAAAAGTGTTTTTATGATCAATCCATATTTATAAAGCCGATTCGAATGTAGTTCAATTGAGATATATAGAAATCGGGAATAAGAGAGTTTTTATGAATGCAGACCCCTACGTTTAACAATTTATGGTCGTGGCCTGTTTTGGCTTGACTCTGCTGAAAGTACCTCTAGTAGCTACTCTGTGATATGCAATGTTTTGGGGGATTTCGGAAAGATCTCTCGGGATAACTATAAAAACGTTGTGAAAATTAATTTTGTTTTCCAATTTCTTAGTGCAGTAACTATCAGAATTTTATTAGAACTCAGCTGAAGTTGAAGACATTATAATAATCCATAGCTCAGGAATTTCGATATTCAAAAGCGAATAGGGACAAATTTAATACTTAACGAATATAGCCGAAAATAAATATAAATTCTCTCTTAACAATACAGAAAACGTAATCCCTGGTAGAAATTCATCTATATGAAATAGCCAAGAAGTTAGAAAATAGCTAGTAAAACTGGCTAATTAATCGCTATGATGAAACGATTTTTCGACCATTATTTGCCTATTTCTTAGATTGACGTAACAACAAAATATTTGTATCTGATTTACTTACTAATGTTATCTTTGATGAAAAAGCATTAAAGTGCATTGGATGGCTTACCAAAATATAAATAAATAATATTAACTAATAAATCATTTGTTGTACTCATTCTATAAATAATTCAGCAAAACTTTTATTTCTCTGTTTGATTCTGTCTCTCACTCCTTGTCATAAGAGCAAACGTTCTACTAGCCATTTCTAGACTAAAGAAACTGACCAGTTTTAATACCCTTAAAATACTCAAGAACAAGCTTGCGCTTCTCTTCGAAAAACTCATTCTATTTTTCAATCTATTAAATGACCAAATAGTAAGAGAAAAAGCGTTTCATCGGGAGCTAGAAACTGGACAAGAGAAATTCCTATTTTATAGCAAGTTTTTAATATAAATATTAGGCCAGTTATTAGTTATAACATGTTTTGGATTTCCACCGGGGAAGTGGCTATAACAGTTTTCTTTAATAGAACTTTAGTAAAAAGTAATTATGTATTAAATTATTAACAAGCAAGACATATCATCGTTCATATATATGAGCAATTGTAAAGGAACTCCTGTACACTGAGAGGATAAAAAAAATTGTAGACACACCTGTGCAATAAATTCTTGCTCGTTCTATAGGTCATGCAGTGGACGAGAAAAATGTCCAACCAATGAAAACAGCGTTGTGACACCATATTAACGTCAGATCAATTTTTCTGATGGGAATTTAAGGCGGTGTCGTACTGTACTTTACTATATACTAACACTGGTTTATCGGCAGAACATCTAAGAATTATTAATATAAAAAGAAATAGCGATTTTTGTCTTCAACAAATTCAGTTGCCTTTTGTGATCCAGCAATGCATCGATCGATCTACTTTCAAGGCAAAAATAGACAACACCTTACCTTTATTCTTGGAACGAAATTTCGTTAATTTTCGTTTCAGGAATAAACATAGGTGTCGTCGCTTTTTCGTCTTGAAACCTTGTAGAACGATGTATTACTGGATTACATAGAAGGTTCTAAGCATCAACAAAAAAAAATTGTATTTATTAAACATTTATGTACAAGGTGTTATTATACATATATGAGCAAATCCACAATTTGTTCACACTTAGAGGGTTCAAAAAATAAAAAAAAATTTGAAGGTACACCTTCGCGACAAGTTTCTTCTCATTCTATAGATCATAAGATGTATGAATAAACTCGTGAACATTAGAAAACGGTCTTGTGACACCATTTTAGAAAAAACTCCATTTTTCTAATGGAAATTTAACATGGGAAAAATGGACGAAAAGTAGTCACTGATTATGAGCCACGAGTAAGCTTTTAAAGGTACCAACAAATATTCCACAAAAAAGCGATTAGTTCTGCGCAAAGTTACGTGATGCATTTGAAAATCGAGAAAAGTGACCAAAAGTGATCAATTTTTCCCGAATCCACGTAATTCAATAATTTTTCGTCATTTTTTTGCGATTTTCAAATGCACGCAGAACCGACCAATTTTAACGATCTTTAGCTTAAATTGAAGTTCTTTTCTTCTACTTTAATCGCTTTTTTGTGGAATATTTGGTGGCACCGTTAAAAGCTTACTGTTGACTCATCATCAGTGACTACTTTTCGTCCATTTTTCCCATGTTAAATTTCTATAAGAAAAATGAATTTTTTTTCTAAAACGGTGCCACAAGATCGTTTTCTAATATTCACGAGTTTTTTCGTATATTTTATAACCTATATAGAATGAGAAAAAAGTTTGTCGCGAAGGTGTGTCTTCAATTTTCTTTTTTTATTTTTTGAACCCTCTAACTGTGAAAAAATTGTGGATTTGCTCATATATACAGTAATTTAAGAGTAGATTATGCCTGTACCGGCAGGCAGCACTGTGATTATGGGGGGAGCATTCTTCGAAAAATGTCATCGCGATGATCGCGGTTGGTGATGACAGCGAGGTCTCTTCTGTTAATCATCCCTAGTGCCAAGAAAATCAAATGCCGATGATTTGCACCACATCCCCCTCCAGGAAAGAATGACCGGCAGATACTTAAGGTTGTATTGTCCATACGATCCAAGTCGCCAGTCACCATTACTAAATATTATCAAACTGTATTTATCACTTTTTCTTTAACATGTTTATAATAATACACTTGATAAATAGTTTAAGTACTCAAAACAGTAAAACGGACGAAAATTTTTGAAGTATTTAGACTTCTAAAAATCATATGTCTTAATACATTTTTAATTTCATTCAAAATAGTGCCGTATCTTCAAATTTTAATAGGTCTTATATTGTTCGGAGAAGAATTTCTAACAGATCGCGGAACACAGAAATAAAAGATATTTCTTGACTAATTACTAAACTTAGATTTTTCAAAAAAAGAGCTCACATTTTAATTTGAGTGTAAGTACTTCTGAAAATGTTTAATTATTTGAAACAGAAAAAATATTTTACATTCTGAGTTCCGCGATCTGTTAGGAATTCTTCTCCGGACAATAGATATAAGACCAACAAAATAAGAATTGAATAAAATTTGAAGATGCAGCACTATTGTGAAATGTAGAATTCCTGTAGAATTGCTCATATGAGAGTTTTTTGGTCTGAAATAAATGCTCCGATATAATTTTTACCCTTAGAGATCAACTTTTTAAACTTCTATTCGGGATTTAATAGAAGTGTTGAATGCAACACTTATTTTGTCAACATGTTATAAACTTGTTTTTAAATATAAAAATTATTTTACAATATATAATTACTTTTTTTTATTCTATACTGTTTAATCTCATTTACTTTTTTATTTAAGTATCAGAAAGATTGTCGAATATTTAAGAAATTATTTAGTATACATAACAAATCAATTTTCAGATTCCTCCCTTATTGACACTATGGTTTTATATATCAATGTAGAAACGCATTTTGATTTTACGACATAAAAATCTTATAAAAGATATTAAGAAGATCATGTTTTTCTGAATAAAATTTTACAAATTAATGCAACAACTATAGCGTTGATAAGGCACATCTCCTTAAGGTCGTATTGGCTGTACGATCCAAGACGCCAGCCACTGTATGTATTACTAAAGATTATCAATAATCAATTATCACATCTTTTTTATTACGTAACCAGCAAGATTTTTATTTGTTACATACTTCTAATTTAAAATTTTAAATTTTCTAAATGATAAGTTTCAACTTCTTATATTTTAATTAATACTTATATTAATTCTTATACTTGAATTACCCAACTTTTGCAATTACTATTACTTTTTATATTTCAATTATATTATAATTAATTTTAATAATACTATTTTACATACAAAATTTTTGTCGTTACAATTTTGAGAGTATAATGCACACTTTTAGGTTAGACATTTTATCATACGTTTTTTTAAGTCGTAGAACACAAACTCATCAGGCATTCGAAAATATACAAATAAGTCAATTACAAACATTTTATATTGGTTTCACTTTTCCATCATCATTTTTTAAAAAGAGGATAAGACTCGAAATATGAAACACAGATCATTTCATATATATGTTAGTTCCTCTGCGACGACAAACGTCAAACAAAGACTGCTTTTAAACGGACCAACCGCGAAGGTTTTATTTCGGCTTCACATTTCCGTCATAATTTTTTAAAGAGAGGATTTATTTAATGTGTTTATAAAAATACACTTGATAAATAGTGTATGTCCTCAAAATAATCGGACAAAAATTTCTGAAATATTTCAATTTTCAAAGATATTATATTTTTAATTTCATTGAGAATAGTGTTGCATCTTCAAGTTTTATTCGATTCTTATTTGTGTGGTTTTATATTGTTCAGAGAAGAATTCCTAAGAGATCGCTGATCTCAGAAATGAAAAATATGCCTTAACTAATAACGAAACTTAGGTTTTCCAAAAAAGAGCTTACTTTTTAAATTCACTGTACTTTTGAAAGTGTTTCATTATTTGAAACAGAATATATATTTTATATTTCTGAGTTTTGCGATCTGTTACGAATTCTTCTCGGAGCAATATAAGACCAACAAATAAGAATCGTATAAAATTTGAAGATGCGGCGCTATTTTGAATCCCTTCTTAAAAAAGTGATGAGCGGCCATGTTGAAGCATCTAAAGGCTTGATTTTGATTGGTCGATAAGAAGAAGGCGCGAGAAATTTACTGTTTGGAATTTAATGTTTGAATTTTTTAAATGGAATTTTTACATTTAGAATAGTATAAAAATGATTAAGTTCTGACTTTGAAAAAATACTTAAATAAGTTAAAAGTAAAACGTAATGAAGATAGCGTACATAACCTCAAAAACAGAAAAGTACGCGCGAAGCGCGTTTGAATATCGCTTGTTAAATTAAAAATATATTAAGACATATGATTTTTAAAAGTAGAAATACTAAAAAAATTTTTGTTTTAAGGGCTTAAACTGTTTGTCTGGTGTACCTTCATAAATCTGTCAAGTTAAAAATAAGAAAAAAAGCATTCATAGTAAATTATTAATATTTCAAGTGATGAATTAACTTTTGATGTGGATTATATAGCCAATACAACCTTAAACCACTTTGATTGCTCAAATTCTGTTAAAAGTTGTTAGCGCTTCGCGATTTGCATAGCAGTTACGAAGTCTTGTCATATACTATATATGCATAAACGTTTAAGAATGTCATCGCTTATGTGATCACTAAAATGCAATACTAAATTATGTGGTATAATATTTGAGTTATAAATTAGAAGCATATGGAAATTCTTTAGTATTAGCTTTTGGATGTCAAAGCCAATTCAAGTTCTATAATAGTAGTTTTCGTAACATGGTCGTAAAATGGAGTTTTATTCTCATCTCCACTATAATGGCATTTTATAGCATGAAAAGCGGGGCCAAAGTTGCGCCTGATTCTCTCTTTTACTTTATTCCCGCATATGTGGGACATAATGTACTTTATTTCCATCTTTACTATAATGGCCATATTATAGTCTGAAAAGCGGGACAAAAGTGATGTCTGATTCCCTCTTTTACGTTATTCCCGCATTATGCGGGAATAAAGTAAATTAGAGGGAATAAAGTAAATTAGCGGGAATAAACTAACATAATCTAATTTTTTATGTTTATGGCGAATTGGGTTAAAACTAACAAAATTATAACACATAAATACAAAATAACTTTTCAAATATGAAGTGGCCACAGTAGCGATGGGAATAAAGTACTATATGTACTATTATATCCCGCATACGCACGAATAAATCGTCTAATTTTGTTTCGTATACGGTGAATTTAGTTAAAACTACCAAAATTATAACACATAAATACAAAATAAATGATTTGTTCTAAAAAATTTAATATTTTTGAAAGACTTCAACAAACTGGAGAGTATCAAATCGACAACAAACCTTATCTCTCATGCTTCGCCAGCGCCATGGCGTATTTTAAAATCTTGTTTCATAATGGAGTCCCACTTTCCCAGTCAACAATGTGAGCACATCAGAGCTGGGAATAAAGTACTATGTGTAACACGGGAGTAAAGACGATCAATCCCTTGTGTGATCACTCCCCTTGCTTCGCTTTGCTCGCTCGGTTCAATGTACTCATGTCGTGATATTTTTCGATGATCGGGGTGGAAAATGAGTTTTTACTGTTCATATTGCCCCCATGTGATCGTTAAATTTTTATTTTACGCCCATGTGATCGTAAAACGCCATTTTACACCCACAAAAGAGGCTTAAAAACTCATTTTACGTCCTCGTGCATTGAACAATTACTTACTATATACTACAGTTATATATCTATATTAGCTATGAATCGATGTTAATAATATCTATTATAGTTCCTGAAATGTTATTATACATTGTATGCATTTAATTAAATGATAAATCGACGGTTGATAAATAAAATTAACAAACTTCAAATTTGTTAAAGCTATTGAATAAATACCTTAAGATTTATTAATGACAAATTTTTCATAGTTTGACCAATTTTTCAAGATTTTTCGATTTTTGTATTGTGCCTGTCTTTTAAATTTAAGTAAACGAAAATGCGTTATAAAGACGAATTCCTCCTAATTCAGCTAGTATAGCTTTGTGAACTCTTCAGGAAGGTCGATAATAAAGTTGAACGCTCCTAACTATTCTCTTTGTGTAGAAAATAGATCGATTTCCTGACGATGTATGGGAGTTCATATATCAATACGATCCTACATTATTCTTCTGTGTGCATGCTTGACTTCTTTTTCTCAAGGGCTTCTAATGCGCTCATTTCCATGCTAAACAAAAAAGTCATAATGTCTTTAGCTATTGTTAGGCATCACTCACCATCTTTAACACGTAATTATTGCAATGCTATATATATATATATATACTTTGAGTAATTTAGGATGCCATCCATTTAACGATTATATCATACACATCGATTAAAATTATTAATATAAGTCAACATATCTTCAGAAAATTAATTTAAAATAATATCAATTAGAATATGAATTTCTTCAATAGTTTTATACTTTTACTATATCTCCCTAGTATAATAACGTTTTTTTTTTATAATTTGTTGACGTAATTGGTAGGTAGTTAGGTAGTACATGACTTTCTCTTGAACGAATATAAACCGAATCATCACTACATAATATGGCTGTATGTTAATTATAAGAGGAAATGGGAAAAAATGCATATGTATGATAATTTGGACAACATGTGTGAATGACCCAAAAAAGTGTTCTTAATATAGTTTTTCTGGTTCTAAAATTTCTAAAATCTGAAAACATTTTTTATTTTATTATAAGGAAACATGAAGGAGCGATTAACAGATATTTATTGTAATATTGCACTGCAACTTGATGCACTGTATCATAGTATTGAAGATTGATATTGAGCAGTATGAGAATTATATGCTTGAATTATCTAAAATTTTTTGTTTCTTATTATATGGTGAAAAATTATAATTTGGGGTATTTTATAATATATAGTGTAACATCAAGATACAGTTAGATAAAAAAAATTAGTTATTAATTATTATTGATCGTATTCTCCAGAACACAAATTAATTTAAATTATTACTCTATGGCGATATTGAACTGATTTTGGTTTTTATCAAGGGTTTATTATTTAAAATTCTGAATTTCATAAAGTTATATGAATGTCAATATCACCGAAAAAAAATATTTAAAAACCAGTGTAATATTGTAAAAATTATAATGATTAAACCTAATTGTTTAAAATTATGCAACAGAGTGATTTGAATGATCCTGCTGTCTAGTATGAGAGTTTTTTTTTATGTTAATAAAAATCCAAGCAGTTTTTTCTTTCCAAAGTTTCGTGTTTTTATTAATAAAAAAAAAATACTTTCCACTATAGACAGCAGGACCACCCAAATTACTCTCTTACACATCACTGAAAGGTGGTTATCATTAGCATCAATTCTCCTAATCTAAAATTATTATATTTTTTATCTATGTTGTTTTGTTCTAAATTCAAAGGATGAAAATTATAAAAAGTTTATAATTAAGTTTCATGAGACGATACGAAATTAGTAATTCAATTAGAATACATAGGTAATTTAATTATATGAGAAGACTTTATTTATTTGTTTGAAGATTACAATACATTCGTACTTCAATCTAACGGATAAATATAACTGAATGTTCACATTAATGTGAAAACAACTTAACCGACTAGATATATAGCACTTTACGAGAGTCAGCACGGATTTTCCAGATGTCAGTAAGGAAGAAAGTTTTCCAGTTGCGGATCAAGAACTAAATTATCCCACTATTGGTAATGTACCAGCAATCGGTAACTTCACTCGCCAACGCCTGGGCTTTTCTAGAAAGTTCTAAGAACGTCACCACTAGGAGCAGTATGTACATCTACCTGATATATACATCGCATTTACATCTAGTTCGCGAGCATGCAATTAGAGTAATCTCGCGTAATTGCCCACGATAATGACGTAATTATAGACGCATCGATCGCCATCGGAGGTAGATATCATGACTTGCCACTCTAATAATCATTGAATGCCAAAGTAAACACGAGTATTGAGTCATAATGATATCTTCGCTTTTGTTCCGCGATACTGTCGTGCGATCTCTACAGTCGCGAGAAACTCGATTCTTACAAGAGTAGTCATATACTTATTTCCGATATGCATCTATACATGAATGCTTGTGTGTGTGCACGTTGGCGGGTATCGGCTTTCCTAGGTGCAGAACGTACGGTGCGCAATCAATGACCGCAAGTTTCGATAAATTGCGTTATACTGATAGGAAATACGTTTCTTGGTTTTGTTATGCGTACCTGGGACGATGATTAAGGATTTTTTTTTCATGATGTCACGTACTGATGACATTCCAAAAATACAAATAATGCAAGGGGAAATTTCCATGTCAATATATATTTATGTTTAAATAATCACTCATAATTATTAATATATACTACATTGCAATAATTGTAGATTTACATAAACAAATTACATATTTTAATCTAAAATTGTTCTAAGTATGTTTTTAAATAAATAAAAAAAGTATAACATGTTAAAGCTTATTATAATATTTATTTTTAGAAAAGTCTTTTAAGCTAAAATCCATATTTTACCTAATTTCAGAACGTAAACGAATAATATTTACTGGAGCTGATAAAATATATCAACTGTCAATATAAAAATATCTTAACCATGATCGTTTACATAACTTTGTTATTACAGAGCACAAAAGGAAACAAAAATAACGCTCTTCTAATCTTGGTGGATTTCTCGAAGCGAAATGCGCCATCGTTTTACTTTGCTAATCAGTTAGTATTATTATTATTTAGGATGTTTTACGCAGCAGAGGAAAACGCACATTCACTTATGTTCAAAGCGTAAACAACAAACTTGTGTTTTACAACATTAAACGTTAAGATTAGTCGAATAAAATAATAAAAAGTAATTTATAATTTTATTTAATGAATATTCTAATATTCCCTAACAGACCCTGACAATAATAAGTAACGCACCTTTTTCGCACTTCTCAATCCCTTTGATCTCTCTCGTACCTCCAACTTTTTCTTCCGCATTTTCTTTACCTTTCGCGAGAAGCGTCTCGAGTGCACAGTTTTTACACACCCACGAGGTCGTCGAGGAGGCGTTGCGTCACATTGTACCACGTACCTATTGATTTTTAATTCGCATTCCTCGCCCCAGTTGCGCATCCGTTCGCAAAAGCCAGAAAAATGCTCAGAAATGAATTATAAAAAATCCGACACTAGTTCCGTTTTCGTAGGCTGATTCCTTTTTCTTATCACCTAATAAAGAGATAAGATAAAACAATAGGAACTGTCCCAAATGCCATCACATGAAGTACTTTCTGATGATTTTAGAGTATACATTTGGCCTTTTGGCTCTATGTAATTGACCGCCTCGTAAACGAATAGCTTATCTAAAATAATTAAATAAACAATTTTTAATTGCCACAGGTATGTTACTTTAAAATATACTGTAAACCCAGAAAATTCAATCATGTGTATAGAACTCTAGGCTTGATGATTCGTGTGGTCTTAAGATTTACTGTTAATATTTCTGTAACGCATTAAGCTGGGCCGGATCTTGTTTGCACCCTGTTGCTAGGGGCAGGCTTCCATTAAAAACATTCGAAACTGGCGCTGCCGGTGGCACTTACAGGGTAAAACTGTGGGTTGTGACATAAAAAGAACTATACCTAAAGAATATTTGTGAAAAAAATATGTTTTCGGACTACCCAAGTTAATTTCACACTATGGTGCAGGGAAATTGGTTTCTCACGCTACTGGAGTGGACTCATCAGTGATGCACATTTGGTTTGACATGTGTATGGTGTTTGTACGTACATTTTCAAGTAAATTATTTAAACGTTCCGATTTAAGAAATATAAAATTCACATAAAAGAATTAAAAGTTTGTAAATGAACTTATTTGCGTCGATCATCAATTACAAAAACGAGCCATCATTTATAATATCTATGATAGTTTATTTAATTATTAATAAGGTGAATTTGTAAACTTAGAGTAGACAATATAAACCGGAATATTAATCTCTTGTCTGAATCTTCATGAACTTTGCCTACTTTAATCTAAAAGCTACTGTAAACAGTAATTTAAATATTATTTCTAGCTCTAATTCTAATAAATACCAGATTTGGATGCACTATTCTCAAATATTCACTATTACCATACTTACGGCCACACAACAAGCGAACAAAAATAATCAAACGACCTCACCCCTTTTATTTTCATCCCCCCTAATCCAAACGAAGTTAATCCAACCGACAGGTTGTCTACACCTACGCCACATTATCAGCTTCTCTAATATATCGTATATCCAATATCGGAGTACCTCAGTCACCCTCGACATTGGATCGAAAGATGTTGCCACGCGATAGTCTCACGCCACCGTGGAGTTGTACGTGGGCGCCTGCTCTATCAGTGCTGCTTTCTCCGTCACGCCCTTTCATAGCACGCTCGACATTGTTGTTCTGCGATGCAGTTACCCATTGGAGCACATTATAAAGCCCTTTTAGGTGCAGTACGCACAAGTCCAGCCGTGTGTCAGTAGCGCAGAATCATTCATAAAGCCCGACCTTGGACGTCGGATACTACGCCGGTCGCTCCGTTTTTTTCTCCCCTCGCGATACACACGCATATACACCACACGTACCCATTCTTCGAACACACGTGCGGGCTGCGGGACGGATGAGAGCGGGAGTCGGGGTCTTTTAGCGACGCAGTAGTCGGTGAAGGCAAAGAGGGGTCGAGGACACGAGGCGTACACATACAAATACACACACACACACACACACACACATCGTGTACGCACACGTGCTTGCGGGGATGAAACCGGAGCGAGAGAGAAGCAGTCGGTTAGAAGAGGAAGGACGTGAATGAAAATTAAGGAGACAATAGTGGCGGAAGGTAAACAGGGAGAGGGGAAGGGAAAAGGGAGCATGAAGAGAGATGGAGATGGAGGGAGCGAGAGAAAGAGAGAGAGCCAACACAATAATGTTCCGGCAGCTTTAGGGATTTGCGCCGTGCCCTGGATTTGATGTATTCTTAACCTTCGGCGAAGGTCGTGTTGCACAGTCGTCTTCAAGCTCGGAAAAGTTTGATGAAAATCGTTCCAAATTCGGTTGAAAAATGTTGTTTCCATATCGAAAGTAGATTCAAAATTTGTAAAAATGAAAATCGCAGCTGATCCCTTTCGCGAAATATTCACATTTTTAAAATTTTTTAAATTGCTTGCGGAAGCGTGAGGCATGTTTTCTACCTTTCTCGATCAGTTGCTTCAATTATTAAATAATTACTAATACTATTTTATAGATGAGTATGTGCAATTCTTACAGCCAAAATAAATTTTAATTCTTGAAAAATAGTTATAAATAAACAAAATGCAAAAGAATGCTGTTTTATTTGAAAATTATCATTATTCATTTTTTTGTTTTTCAATTTTTATAAGAACTTGTTTATGGAGTTTTAAGTGAAAAATTATTATAAATTTGAGATCAGATTTGTGAAATTCAAAATGATGGAATCAAAATGGCGGTTCTGAAGAGGCAAATCTTTCTTGTTCTACGATAAAATTTTTGATTCTTAATTTAAAATATAAAAAATGACCACTTCCGTCTACGTATGTGTATGTAAAAGTATATATATATCTTAAAATTAATGTCATAGCTAATCTTTATTTACTACGAGATTTATCAACATTTTGTACATTTTAATTCTTGAATCCATCTAAACACTAGACCTGTTTCGATAATTTTGATTGTAAAGATAATTTAATATTATAAACCACTTTTAGCTTAAGGGGTTATCACCCTATATTAAGGTGGTTCACTGTTTAATTTTTATGTCATAAATTATTAAAATATAGTAATGTAAGTACACACGGGTATGAAAGACGAATAATTGCTTAACCGACAAAAGTATTGTGATAAAAATTTGTTAATCGAATACGTAGATATTGTTCAATACGTAAAAAGTTACTTTCGCTATTTACTAACTTTTTATTTTTCATTCGATTTTAATGTTTAACGCCTCATTTTGCTCCTTAAACCTTTGTCTACGATCAATCCAGGTTTATATTATGAAATTTATATTATTATATGTTCAAATAAGTATCTTTCGCATGTTAAAGTCAAAATAAACAAGAACGTAAGGGAAGACCGAGATATTAATAAGTGCAAAATAACTTAAGTCCGTTTCATTGAAAAGTGTTTCTGGAAAAATTACTTAAGTCCATACACGTCTTATACATCAATCACTTTTTAATACTCTTAATTGACTTAATATTGCATATTAATTAAAAATAAGTTATTTTACAAAAGAGACTTTGTTTTGAGATTATTTGAGTATTTATTTAATTGCGCTGCAGATAACATTTTGTATAATATTGCAAATATTTAATGACGCGAAAATATCCTTTTACCATGATAATACATATAATAGGGTAAAAAAAGTTTTTAAAAGGACAGAAACTTGAAATTGCTAGGTGTCAAATAAAACGGTTAATAGCATGCCTTGCGAAGGCTCTGCTGAGGATAAAGATTTGTAATATTGCATTAAATCCATTTTATTATTAATTTATTTTAGCTCTATAAAAACTTAATAGTTTTTCAAACAAGTATGCTCCGAATTCCCAGTATTCCAAAACAGAATCATTGTTCTTAAATCAGAGGTTGGTTTGACGTGCTGCTACGAACTCAAACAGTGGAAAGAGTGTTAAGTATCGTTTGCGCCGTTCAAAACCAATTTTGAATTATCCTTCTACAATTTTTTTTCTCCGGGAACTATATGTATAAATTTTGGAATAGAGAAAAAGAATTTGATTTTAAGAGCTATATGCGAGTTTTTAAAATTCACGCATTTAGATTTCGGAGAAAAAAAATTGTAGAGGGATGATTCAAAGATGGACTTCAAGGGCGCAAGCCCCCCAAATTACCGTAACATCCCTATATAAAGTTACAGTAGATCACTACAATTTGTATTCAATATCGCTGGAAAATTTATAAAACGCAAAATTTAGAGAGTACACTACAGTAAAATGTTTATTCGTGATGCATATTTAATTTTCTTAAGGTCATACTAATAATTACAGAAAATATACGTAGAAAGTTACAGAAAAGTCGGTTATTCCTCGATTAACCCGAAGTTCACGGTAATTTTTTTGGGAAAATTTTATCCATGTATTAATAACAGAAGCATGGTATATTTATTATCTTTGGTTTACTAATCAGCGATATTTTGATATTATCGAAATAGACGTAGCAGAACATATCAAACATTTAATGAATTATAGCGTTTTGTTAGATCCGTATAAATAAATAAATAAATGAAGGAGGACTCGATAAAAACTAAAACGAATAAAAAACGGTACGACATGACTCGGCGAAGAATCGAACCCTGGACCTTCCATTTTGGCGACGATGCTACTAATAGATTAAAAATCAAATAATTCTTTAAAAGCTGTGCTTGAAGCTTATTTTTAAGGAAAAAATATAATGAAGATATTAATGGGTCTGAAGTTTGCATCCTTGGAATGCAACGAAATAATTTTTTACGACTCATTAAAATTATTAAACAATGGAAATTTTATCTAAACCTTTGTTTTAAAGTTATTTTATACTATAAAACATTAAATCTACACGCAAAATAAATATTATTTCGTATAAACGTGAAGTAAAATGAATTATTTTTTTTATTTCGTTACACTCCAACGTTGCAGAGTTCAGACCCATAGATATTAAGCTTTTAAAGTAGTCAACACTAACTTGGTAAGGTGGTGGAACTGCACCTCGTCCGAAGTTAATTAAGTCGTGCTAGGCGTAGTTAGTACTTGGATTTATACCCGTAAGATACCTTATGTGCAACTTTACCGACCGTTAAGGGTGATTTTTCGTTCTTAACAAAGTGTTAGTTAGAACTTGATCGAATAGGACAGATGTCTGTCTAATAGATCCGCTCTGACGTTTCGTATCATAAAAAAATGAAGGTATGGATTTCAGAAGAAAGTATGGAGAAAGGTATATAGTCACTTGCTGCAGGGACAAATAAGGCTGTAGGTGGATAAACGTCAAATGCATACATTAACCCTTAAAATTCATACACAGATTCAATTTATATCTCAAAAAGTATTCCTATTTACTTTTTCTTCAGGTCTATATGAAAATAGTTTCTCATCTACAAATATTTAAAATTAATTTATTAAATTTAGTAAACGGAGACATACCTTAATAAGGTTTCATCACTTGAACTATCATGTATGTATTATATGTAATGTATTAATTATATGTACATATAGTCTAGAATTATAATTATTATATATTTCCTGGTTATATTAAGTGCATCTGTAGTGAAGGGAAGGATTTTCATACAGTAAGTATATGGGCAAATCTAGAATACTTTTAACCATTGTGTGAATTTTGTTTAAGTAATTTGTTGCTGCTATTAGCCTGCATGCTAAGTACAGAAACCAGACTCGATCTAAAATCTTTAACGGAAACTAGAAAACAAGCCCAATTGGTATGAGTGTGCGACGCACGGCGCAATACGGGGACGCATAAAACTGTCAAAAAAGGTACCTTTTTGAAAATGGAACCTTTTTTGACAGTTGATGCCTTCCCGCACTGTGCCGTGTATTGCACGCTTATATGGATTACAGGGATTGTTTTCTAGTTTCAGTTAAAGATTTTAGATCCAATCTGGTTTTTGTGCTTAGCTCGGCAGGTTAATAGCAGCAGTAAATTACTTAAAAAAAAGTCACACAATAGGTAAAAGTATTATAGATTTGCTCATATATATCATTTCTCACCATGCAATATCTGAACAATTCAATAAAAATGCGATGGCACTGCCGCTCTAACCTCATAATGTGTAAAGTAAGGGACGAGAAAAAATTTTGTAAATAGAAGGAATTAAGACAAAAATAGGTAGGATCCTTCATCTTTTCAGGGAGATTACATGTACGCTCATTTGATCTAATAGTCAAATTGCGTTGTCGAGATTACTATACATCATCACTTATGAAATCATACAAATTATTTTATTTATTTTTATTATATTCCTTTAATCCAATTATAAACCTTTGCAAATATTGTAAAGGTCCTCGACTAACCTGCGTCGCATTTAATTAAGGAAAGCGTCTTTAATCTATCTAATTGATATTGCGTGCCAACGTTTTAATATGACTTTAGGAGAAATAAAAGAACTCTTGAATCTGATCTCGAAAATTTGCAGATAGCTCTAAAGGCTTTTTCAAAGTCAATTTATTTACAAAATTATTACATCATAAATACTTAATATTTTATAATAAATACTTTTTATGTTAAAAATTAGACAAGTAACATTAACTTACTAGAAATATTTATCAATTTAAGTATACTAGCCATCTCTAAGCGCGCTTCGCGCGCCGTAATTTTAGCAAACCTTCGCGTCACTTTTGTTTTTGTAACCTAGCAACCCATTACTCCCACCAACCAAATCACGAATAAATTGATATTATAACAAATCCATAATTTTTTAAAGATAGGATAGGATACTGAATGCATTCAAACACATGTAGATAGATTCACTTATTACTAGGTATATAATTTTATAAAAAATAGTACTTGTGTAAAACAATTGTATTCAAGTATTTAATCAGGTTGAACGAATCCAAAATATTTGAAATGATTCAAGGATATGGGTTTTACAATAAGGTATAATGACTATAATCGGCAGTAGAAAGGCAAAAAAAGACTTAAATAAACTAGTGAAAAATTATTAAGAAAGGCCAAAAAATAATGTTATGTCATTTTAATTAGGTGATACCACTTAAAATTATCTGAAAACATTCAGGAATCTATTTTTATATACATAAATAATTTTATTCATGTTTATGACAATCATTTCCGTTGGGTTGCATGTTCCTCTCTTAAAAAAATGATGGCCGGATGTTGTGAAGCACTTAAAGAGTGATTTTGATTGGTCTGTAAGGAATAGGCGCGAAAATTCGCTAATTCCGCTACATTTGACGTTTTGAAATTGAATTTTTTTTCTTAAGTATATAAAACTAAATAATTAAATCAAATTAAAATACAAAGATTAATTTTGTCATGTTTAAAAAAATGATCTGATTATCCTATCATTTAAACCAATTAAAATGAAATCATAATAAAAAATTATATATTCATAATCTAAAAAACAAAATAGTACGCGCGCAGCGCGTTTGGATTTTGCTAGTCTCTAATAAAAAATCAATATGAAAAAAAATTGTTTTTCATGGTTATAACCATAAAACGACATGAGGTTATTAACATATAGCCAGAGAAAATATGTTTTCAGTACCGTTAAATCTCATTTTGCCTATCTTGATGGGGGTGTGGGGAGGAGGGGTATACCCATTGTCTTGTTGAACAAGATAACTTATCCTGCCAACATGAAAATGTGGGCTCTAGGGACAAAGTGATAGCAGTTTTTTTAAATATCTAAGAGTAATAGGGTGACTTAAATAAGTCGATAGCTAAAAGTGTTAATGTAATCATACAACAAAATAAACAGAAAGTGGACAGAAAAAGCTATAATTGAAGCTTTGATTCAGGCTTTGATTCATTTAAAAATATTATTCCTCAAAAAGTTATAACTTTTTGCCATCAAAGTCAGCGTAAAAAATGGTTAAAGATATCACCCTTGAAATCGTTAGAAAACAAGGTAAATTTTTAATATTTTTTTGCGCTATCCTTGACTCATGCTTATAACTTGCTACGGAATCAATATTTTTAAACGAATAAAAGTCTGAATTAAAGCTGTTTCTGTCTACTTTCTGTTTATTTTTGTATGATTATATTGACACTTTTAGCTATCGACTTATTTACGTAGACACCTCTATTTCCCCTAGATATTTTTTAGAAACTGGCTCCTCTTTGTCCCTAGAGCTCAATGGACAAAATTCTAAAAAAGGTGTTAATTTTTTTGGCTCAAAAAAATAACATCTTGAAGATATGCCAAATCCGTGAACTGGAGTTGAAAAGTTTTCCTTTTAGTCGAAAAGGAGACATACAAATTCGTAAATTTGGTAAATGTTTCCTACTGCCCGGGCGGTGCATTTATACCATGCAGTAAGCATCTTCCAAGTCTATGTTAGTCAAAAAGTATTGTTAGACATAAGTTTCAAAAGATTACGTACAAATCCTTCATTGGAGCAATCAGTCTTCATAAATTGATTTAAATTCCTTTAATTTAATACAAATCGATAAGTTCCATCTTTTTGGAGTCCTAGAAAATAACTAAAGAAATAAATTGTAGCATTTATATTTAAAAGATTTTGAGTAGGTTTTTCTATATGAGAAACTTCTTTTTGTTAAAATTTGAGTATCGAAGTGATATTTTGAAAAGGTTTTTGAAATAGAATTTTCAAACCCTTATACAATATTAAACAATGGATCTTATGTTATTTCTCTCCATTCACATTGCAAACCGAATTATAAATATTTCAGTTCTATGCTATAAATCTTTTCATCATAAAATTTTTGGTTGAATGGAAATTTGAAAAAAAAAACTAAGAATAGGAATACTTTGTAGATATTTAAAAAAAAAATTTAACAATAAAAATTTTTTCAATTTTTCGAATTTGTTCAGCCGTTCTAATTCATATAAAATAATGGCACAGTTAAAAGATATGGA
Organism: Torymus aiolomorphi; assembly: GCA_036365515.1. Taxonomy (NCBI): domain Eukaryota; kingdom Metazoa; phylum Arthropoda; class Insecta; order Hymenoptera; family Torymidae; genus Torymus; species Torymus aiolomorphi. Next base: position 52,561,896 of record CM070874.1, on the reverse strand, counting down.
TCAGTCACATTGACGTGACCCATTTGTTTACTGTAAATTTCCTAATAAATTTTATGAAAGTTATAAAAAAATAATTTTCGTCGAGCACTTACAGCGTTTACCACTTAAACATGAGAGATAAAATAAGTCTATCAATCCAATTCCAATCCTAGTGAAAGACGCGTCGAACACGTGGTAATATATAAACAGTGGAAGTGCGAAAGCTTCATCACGGCGCGTAGAACGAAAGAGAAAAGCGCGTTCCTACACAGTGCAGACATCGGCGGCTATATATCCTTGCCGGGGTGCGCACGTGGGCGGATTTGCGTCGTAAGAGTCTGCCGCGCAAATCTCGTCAGTATACGTTACACACATCACACACACAATCGTTACCGCACCGCATGACGTATAGCACACGATAATTCATCGCGACTCCAACGTCATCGGGGGTTGGAAGGTTAGAAGAGCCGCTCTGCACAACTGAATGACTCTACAGCAGAATGTTATATTGTGATCACTTGAATAGACAGCGACTCTCGCGTTTTCCTCTTCACCGTCGGTGCAGTCGCAGGCCCATTATATCCGCAGCGCTGGCTGCACCCACGCGCGCGGGCAGCTGGAACCGGGCAGCGTTCGCGTTCTGCGCAAAATCGCAGCCGCCGGAGCGCGTACGTGCCATCCCTCAGGAAGACATTAGCGACGCGCGTGTAATCCGTGCGGCAGAGAGGCTGTTGTGTGCGTGTGAGCGTGCGCGCGTGTGTGTGTGGGTGAGTGGGTGGGTGTGCGGGACGAAAATATTCACAAGCCGTGATGGTGGTGGTAGTTATATAGGTGGCTTTAAAGCGACGCGCCATTTCGAATTAGCGCGTATTATTCGTGTCGCCAGTATCGAGCGTAGGTTATATGGATTTTTTGCACAAAAATAGATGAATGCGCGTTTTGACGTAAAGAATATTTTATCAAGTTTAAAACCGTCTTTGCTTTCTATTAGGTTTCGATCAAACTATAGTCGGAAGCTCTAAAAGTCTGCGCATCAAATAGTTTTTATGCAACCTTTTGAAAGCAGTAAGCCGGTTAACTCTAAGGGCAAGTAAGCCGACTACATATAATTTATATATTTCTTTTTTATTTATTTACTATATGAATACTAGCTCAATAAAATTTTATATAGAAATTTATAATTCAAATTAATTTTACAAGTTTCTCAACGCCCATGTAGGACGATAATTTAATGGTTCAATTCTATCTTTTAATTATTTGCTTTCGTTTCATCTTAAGACAAATTCCATAGTTACAAATTTTTTTATTTAACCCATTTAGTCCTAAATGTCGTTGATTTACACTAAATCTTCATCCAGTTTTTTTTCATATATTATTTGTATTAAAAAATATTCAGAAACGATATTCGACGTAAAATTTTAGGTTCTTTCAAAATATGGTATCAGAATTTGTCTAACATTAATGCTTAATACGTTATAAACAATTTTTTGCAAAAAAAAGCCATTTTTTCTATTAAAAAAATATTTTTGATCTAAAATTTTTATATGAAACCGGTAGTATACACATCCTTTTACGGATAGAAAAGTGTTTTCGAGTCATAAACTTAAAGATAGGTGTGGTCCGAAATAAAAAATTAAACATGGCGATCCCCAAAATGGCGTCCGAAATAAAAATTTTGTTGATAAACTACAGGACGTTGCAGCTTAGAAAGTATGAGCTATTTAAAAAAAATGCCAAGGGTGAAAAGTTCTTAGAATTCATCGAGAAATAGATCGGAATTTTTTCAGATTTTTTTGGTGACATTTTAAAAAATTTGTTATTTAAATTTTAAAAAATTTTCAAAAAATTCACGAAAATTTCTGAAAAAATTCTAGCATATTCTCTGATAAATTTTAAGCATTTTTTGTTCTCTGCAATTTTTTTTGGAAAAAGTTGATAGTTTTTGCAGGAAAAAATATTCTGGATACATCATTTAGAAAGTTTATAATTTTTTTTCCTGCGAAAACTATCAACTTTTTCCAAAAAAAATTGCAGAGAATAAAAAATGCTTAAAATTTATCAGAGAATATGTTAGAATTTTTTTAGAAATTTTCGTGAATTTTTTGAAAATTTCTAAAAATTTAAATAATAAATTTTTCAAAATATCATGAAAAAAAATCTGAAAAAATTCCAGTGTATTTCTCGATGAATTCTAAGAACTTTTCACTCTTGGCATTTTTTTGAAATAGCGCATACTTTTAAAGCTGCAGTATCCTGTAGTTTATCAACAAAATTTTTATTTCGGACGCCATTTTGGGGACCGCCATGATTAATTTTTTATTCCAGACCACACCTATCTTTAAGTTTATAACTCGAAAACACTTTTCTATCTGTAAAAGGATGTGTATACTATCGGTATCATATAAACATTTTAGATCAAAAATATTTCTTTGTAGAAAAATTTCTTTTTTTGCAAAAAATGGTTTATAACTTATTAAGCATTAATGTTAGACAAATTCTGATACCATATTTTGAAAGAGTATAAAATTTTACGTCGGTTACCATGTTTTTGAATTTTTTTTAATACAAATAATATGAAAAAAAAAAACTGGATGAAATTAACGACATTTGGGACTAAATGGGTTAAAAAGCATTCGAATCCAACCCTATTAAAGTTTGATGACTTTTTTAACGATCTGGCATAATAGCTTTGTTATGAACATATGTACGTACATATACCATCATGTTTTTCCTACTTAGTTAAGAAGTTTAGGAAATGAAAAAATTGTTAAATATTTCACATATATAGAGTTCTTTTTACGCAGTCATTATAGCCAAAAAAATAGCACTTATGAATACTAATGGAAACACCTGGAAGGCAAAAAATGCGAAGCGTAAACGCGCAAGAACATGCGATCTTACATACGTCCTTGAAGGGCTACTGCGTGGTTTTATGTTTCACTACAAAACGTCACGTGATCCATGTTTTGTATAGTACCGAAATGTGTCCGAGCTCACCTGCTTGCCTCAACAGTTGGCGAATAAGAAAGAGACCCAAGGGTCGGAAAAGGCCCATCTACAAGGGACCACCGTGATTCATTCGTAGGGACATGAATCAATAATCCTGGTCAATTTATAATGACTTTCAAGTCGCTGTTTTAAACAATTTACCACGCCCTAAGCTTTCCTACGTAGGGTTCAATATGAGTAAATCCACAAAACCGTCACACTTTTTATCACAAAACTGACGAAATTTTTTTTTTTTGAAAGCACACTTCCCATATATGATTTTTTTCGTTCTTTATACCTTATATTATGAAAAAGATAATTAAAATAGAAAACGAAAGCTTTCATTTGTTTCGTTTTTTGAAAATTAAAAAATGTTGATTTCTTCGAAAGTTCGTAGCTTTGAAAATGAGCTTAAAATGCAGGAAATACTACGTCGATGTACAGAATCTCGTCTTTCGCGGCCTTCATCGTTTTTCAACGTTTTTTGTGTATTTTAAGCCGATCTTCAAAACTACGGAACTTTCGAAGAAATCAACATTTTTTAATTTTCAGGAAAGCAAACGAAAACTCTCGTTTCTTTCTATTTTAATTCTCTATTTTCAGAATTTCTGTATTAATTTTTCTGACAAAATGGCTGATATTTGAAAAAGGATAATTTTTGAGCATTTTTTAAAAATCATTTTTAGTAAATAAAACCGTGTCACAAAAGTTTTTTTACTTGCTCAATATTACTTTTACATAATTTAAGGTATAAAGAACGAAGAAAATCATGTATGGAATGTGTGCTTTTAAAAAAATTTTCGACAGTTTTGAGACACAAAAAGTGTGACGGTTTTGTGAATTTACTCATATTACTATATTATGAAAACTACACCTTTGGTCTCGGCTAAGCTGCAATGCCAATTATCACACGCAAGCTATGCGAAGTTTATCAAGCTCTACTGGAGTTACATGTAATGAGTTAAGTGTTGACAGAAAATAATAACTTTTTGATTTATTTATTTATTTTGCTTTAGAATAGCTCTTTATGTAGCAAAAGAAATCATAAACAGATTTTTGAAATCTTTGCAGTGGTTTATAACTTAAGGTGATGTTATATACCGACATAATTTTAAAAAGAGTATATCTCATGAAAATACCAATAGAATCATCCACAAAAAATTCTGAGTATAGTATTTACATATACGGAGCGCCTGACAGACGTGTTTTTCCAAAAAAATGATCAGAGTTTATTTAATTAAATAAAAACCGTACTGTCGGTAAGTAGGAATCTGCAATTGACCTACTTTTAAAACGAGCACAGCTAACGAAAATACTAATAGAATCGCTCAAAAAAATTTCTGAATATAGTGTTTACGTGTCCGGAGCGCCTGACAGTCGTCTTTTTCCAAATAAACGTTTGAATGTTGATTTAAAAAATATTGAAATCAGGGTATCACATCACCTTAAATGTTGATGAAAAAACAGAGCGTGCGAGTTATAACCTTTTTCAGCGTTCAGCCGAGTTATTACTGTTTCAGGAGTTCCGTCAAGATAAAACCTTTTCATGCGCTCCGCTGAATTAGTATACCTGTTTGCGCTTCACGGAGTTAGTGCCTTTATACCCGCTCCGCAGAGTTATATACATAGAGTACCTTTTTACGCTTGCCGACGAGTTAGTACCTTTTCACGCGCTTGGCTGAGTTATCATTCTTCTCCCCCAACGAGATTTGGAAAATATAAAAAAGTGACAGTGCAATATCGTGTTCTATTATTTTTACAACTACTTTGCAAACTATATGCAAGAAATATAATATAAACTCATATATTGTATCATTAAGTGTTACTTAATGAAACACTCGATAGAACTACAGTATTTTGCTACAGAATTTCTACGTTAACTTTCCTTTTGGATTTAAGAAGATTCTCTTTTCAACAATAGTACATTATACAATAAGGGAGTAAAGTTGCAGATTATGTCCGTGTAGCATATAGAACTTTATTCCCGACTTAACTGCGGTCACTTTGTTGACTTGGAAAAGTGGGACTATAACATGAGACAACGTTTTTAACTATGCCGCGATGCTATAGCAGTAGTCAGTTATAGGTACTTTGTTCTCACTTTTCGTTCGGAATAAATAAAATAATGTATTATCTAAATTCTATTATATATAGATAAAGTATTTAAATTTGATTCCATTTGTCGCAAGTATTGAAAGAAGCGGAAAGAAATTTCGTAAGCATGTTATAAAATCAGTCAAAGCGTAGAGTTTTCATTACTGACATTCGCTAAACTCAGTCCTTTCTCGTCGCTTTTGAAGACTTTCATTATATACTTTAAATAGTATAACTATCTACAATTAATCCTATTGTATCATAGGAGACAATGAAAGTTGAAAGCATGAGCTTGAAAGCGCGCGCCTTCAACTTGGAGGCATTCGCTTTCAGTTTCAGTCTTGCTGGCGAAAGTGGTTGCGGGTATCCGCTGACCTGAAGCTCGAGGGCTGACGCAGAATCGGTATTCCGCGGGCTTTCTGCTTTATCGACCAGATGGAATTGTCCTCGCGCCGCTATCCAGGTCAGAACGTAGTAACCTCTTCTCTCGAAGCCGCTATATATTTTTTAGCAACTGCGCAGTATCTGTGCGTTGGCGCTGCTGATATTCATCTTTTTGAACAATTTATATAGAGTAATGACTTTTTTCATTTTTTCTCTTTACAATTTTAATTGGTCATAATTGTTTGAGAACGATTTAATAATTTATAAGGAAATAAGCCAACTTTCTAAATCAATTGATTCGCGAAATCATTAGATTAAATTTAATAATATATTTTAATGCATTTTATAAAAGTATATTGATCTTTATTCTATTAAAAAGAAAATTATAATTTAGTATTCTAGTATTAAAAAAGTGAAAGAATATTCTATATATAGGCACCCCTCGTGTCCTATATTATCGACAGCCATTGTTTTCTGCAATATACACGCTACAAAGCGGAGATCAATATTTTTAAACTCATAGTATACTAATAATAATATATTGGAATTAAAATAAGTAAAAATAAAGAAATATGCAATCTTTTTATCATTCTAATGAATCAATTCGAATTTGGAGTCTTAAAGTGAAACGTGGAGCATAAGCTTATTTTTTACAGTCAGTTAAGCACTCGATAAGAATTAATCATTTCGGATTCCCCCAAAAGACGACGAAGCCCAATATGCTGCAATCAAGATATGAAAAATTCGGTATTTCCAGACGTCGGTAGAGCAGGTCGCTACGTATAGAAATCTTCATTCAAAATTAAGAACCCGATGCGCCAAAAATAGCATTCGCGAGAAAGAGCGCGTGTACTCGCCAAAACGACGCCAATAACACTTGCACGTACCAAAGAAATTAATAGCTGGATAAAAATATAAGCGCGGATGCAGCTTGCACGCGAGAGCGAAGTACAGAAACGGCGAAAGAGAGACTCTCTCATCGACCGACGACGTAAGACGGAGATAGAGCACGCACGTGCGATAAGGAGCGCGAGATCGAGGATCCAACGCGGGCGCGAGAAAACATGGCGCGTATAAATAACACGACCGGAGCCCAAGAAGAAGCCAAGAAGGTCGAAGCGACCGGCGCTTGCTCGCCGAAAATCAATGGCCGGTCCTATACTTACTACTATGCACTCACACTACGGCGAGGCTTCCCAACGTCATGCCGACACTCGCCCGCGCGCGCGCGCGTGTATATCAACATTGGAAAATCAATGGTATTCCTGGCGCACAGTGACGTCGGCGTCCCGCCTCGTCGGCCGCCAATCCCGGGGCTCGCTGCCCTCCCATGCGTACCCGCTGCATCCCCACCCGCGCGCGGCAGGCACCGGCCACCGCCACGGCGGCCACCTCTGGCGCGCGACGGCGCGGCGTGCCCATTTCCGATCGAGCGATCGCACGGCTCGGACACCCATCGAAGATAAAGACACCTTGTGCTAACGGATTCGTACGCAGCAGGCATATACTGTTACCAATACGAACACGACCGATCCGTGAGGAGGAGGGACAAAGATAACAGACCGATTCGAATTTACCGCGTGTAAGGGGTTCTCGATAGTCGCGCGCCGAGGTAAACACGGTGTACATGCGTTCTTTCCAGTGGACTATTGCACGACCATAGCGCGCAGCGAGCGAGCGAGCGCGAGAGAGAGAGAGAGAGAGAGAGAGAGAGAGGGATAGATACATAGAGCTCTGAGGCCGCTGGTGCGGTTTATAAATAGAAAAGTTAATCCGAGAAGGGGCTTCTTCGAGAGCGAGAGAGAGGGAGCGCGAGAGAGCATCAATAGCGGCAGTCTACTCGCGAGAGCGACCAGCGACGGCCACGGCTAGCAACGCACCGACGACGACAGTCGCAAGACGACGGATCACGAAAACGGAGCAGCGTCGAGGCTCGGGAGCATCAGCGCCAGTGTTGGGCTACGAGGAGCTCGCAGCCAGTTGGCCCGAAGGCGGCAAAAGATTCGAGATATCGATATTCGCGAGCCGGTGACCACGCGCGTACCCAGCACGTAGCCGTGATCGTGAGCAGTAATCTGACCAGCAGCAACAACGCAGCTTGCTTCGTTAACGACCACCAGGACGGATAATCACCAGCGAGATGGCTTTCATGATGCCCGTGGTGAAGAACGAGTGGGACATCTACAAGACGAACCGCTCTAGGCGCTCCTCGGAGTGTTCCAATCCCCAGGCCTGTCGCAGCAGAAAGGTGAGTTTCGCAGTCTTTGCTTTCGCTCGTTCTGCACTTGCATATACTCGGGATGCTACGGCTGTCGACTCTGGGACCCGCTGGACGGACGAGCCACGCCGAAAGCGCGATGAGGGCGTTGCTATTTTCGCGAGCGCAACTTATTCAGCGTGGCGCGCTCTCCCGGGCCTTTAGTGTTGGCCACATGCTCCTTGTTGACACTCGCCTCCGACACGTGGATCGCATATAATGTTGTACCTTGGTACCTTGTGATCTGTCAATTTGACACTTCGCTTGAAAAGTTAGGGAATCAATTAAGAATTATAAAAATTCAATCCACGTATCTTAGTCTTGTGTCAATATATGTGCACTTAACATGTTTTATAAGCATATAACGCATAATGTTTACACGCAAAAAACTAACTGAACAATCGAGAATACGTGTCAATTTAATGAAAAAAGATTTTCTCAACAAGTAACTGGAAGTCTCATACTGATAAATCATTCGTTTTAAACTATATGTGTGTATGGAGAAACGATAAAACACATTGTTTTAATAAGTATAAATTATTTGGGTTTAACCACAATATTATTGTCTACAATAATTCTTTGCTAACGTTCTATGTTTTATCTTATCTATATTTATGTGTTATTATAAACTGTTTTAAAAAAATTTCAAGTTTTTGCTGAATTGAAGTGTAAAAGGGGTCACGAAAACCTTGAATTTATTACATATCTAGATTGCACGAAAATGTGTTTAGGTAGTATTTTTTTTTCACGGGTTTCAATATTTATTTTAAATTGTTTCAAGTATCAAAAAAATAAGGCAACGTTATGTAGATGATTGCATGTTATTATGTAGTTTAATATTTTTCTTAAAAAGTTCATAAGAACAAAACATCCTAAAATACTAGATGAATTTTATGGGCGGGTGATAAAAGTAAATTCACGCGCTCTGTTTATGTAAACTTTAGCAATACTGATGATGAATGACGAATGTTTGTTTATTGCATCGTTCAATAGGACGCCTGGAAGTGGAAATTAGTGACGTCAAGAGAAGTAAGGTATACATCTTGCTTAACAAGAGTGAAAAATCGATGCTTCTCGAGAGGTTCGCCTCTCTGTTGCTCTGGAACGCGAATGACGCCGCAGCAGTAACAGATTTAGCGAAATCGATCATATTTTTAGAGATTCATGAGATTGAAGCGAAAATATACTTCCGTTAAAAAACATACAATCGACGTATTTAGAAAAATTATTGTGTGACACGTATATGTTACGTGTGAAAGTTATAAATAGTTTTTGCAATATTTATTTTTCTTAAAATAAAGTAAACATTTAATTACTCAAATGCTAACTTTCGAAATAACAATGTTATTGCTTTCGTAAATTATGAAATTCTATTAATATTAAAATTCAACAATAGATTTCTACATGAATTAGGTTGTTATAAAAGAGACAACTAACAATTTCGTTGCCTTGAAACAATTATGAAAACTTTATCACACAGTTACTTCCTTGAACGAACATTGCAAAATGTATTATAAAACTTTTCATGTACCGGAAAATGTAATAAATTTATTTTTCTAAAAAAGTTGTAATAAATTTTTTTTAGATCACAATCAAATAATTTTTTACTGCAAAAATAATAGAGACATATTATGATGCATATATTGATGTTCCGGTGGACCTTTTCTTTTGTTTTAGATACGATACTACTACTTTTAGGTTTATCTATTCTGGAATAATTATTGCAAAACCAATACATTGAAACATCGATAACTTTACTCAAGGAAAAACGTATATAATCAATCTAATTAAATGCACAGCTCCTAATTTCAGACGCCGTAAATGACTATTTTAAAATTTGTTGCATATTTCATGATTACGGTTATTTCGCTATTGCATAACTTTTATAAACCATTGCAATACGACTCGAAATTCCAAAGATTCCGAATAGTTTTCCAAACGTCACTTTAATGCCACAGCGTGACGTTGGAATTCATAAGGATCTTTACGCGAGAATGACAGTGAATCATATAGTGAAACAAAGGTTAGTCCGTATAATTAGCATCGACTTGAAACGTAATTTTTCGGCGAGTATCGTTTAATTATCTCAGCCCACCGAGTGGCCAAACCGTGACGCCTTTTCCTCATATGTACAAACCGCAAAACATGAACAAACGTCGACGACGTGTACGAAGAGCCCCACGCTTACTACGTACACACAAACCCGTGACAGCGTCGCGCGTACTATTTGTCTTCTCAGTCATGGTCGTGACGCGAAGAGTTGCTACTTACGCAGTTCGCGAGTAAGTATATAGAGATGAAGAACAAAATTTAATATGATGGGTTACTGCATATATATTTATATATACGATATATACATATAAATAAGTACATAGTAACCCATGTTGTTTCCCCTGTACCTTTTTCTCTGTAAGGGCCCTATAAGAGGGCAATTACGTTGCATGCGCACTGCGTCATCGTCGGGAATCGACATAAACTGGTTGAAACAGGCGCATAGGAGTTTACAGAAGTGCGTATATAGAAAAATTACATGCCGGGGAAAGAGGTCAATTAGCCTGCGCATATACATACGCACGAGCGTAATTGATGGCCGGCATTGCATGTTTACAGAGGCGATAGATTAATTTGTGAGCTCTCGCGAGAAAGGAAACTTTGTATTTGGCATATTAACTTCAAGATTTGTGACGACGGGTGCTTTAAATAAAAAAAAGTCTGGCAAAAATTCAACATTCTCATTGAATTTTCTTATGGGCAGACATAAGAATAGAATACCGAATAAATTTGAAACAAAGTACCCGCAGGTAACTATCTATATTTCTGGAAATTATGTAATAATAAAACCCGTGCCAATAATAGAAAGTTAAAAATACACGATACGGTGTTCTTTATTTTTAACGCCTCGTAAAGGACTGATTTGGCTAATTGCTTCTCCAAATTCGTTTCCGACCATTCATTATCCAAGTTAAATATATACACATCGGTACACTCGAACCCGCATATATACACACACAGCGAAATCTAAAATCGCGCAGCCGCTAAAATTACCACTTCCGAGCGCGTATATTCCACTTTCGGAAAGAAAGCCGAGCGCGCTGTATCGTGCAAAAAGAGTCTATACTTTTTATAACTCTCGCATCTCTGATCGCGGGCCGCGCGCGCGGACACAGGCACACGTGCGAGCGCAGGTGCCATAACGACGACCTCGCTCTCCCGATTTCATAATACGTCGCGTTCGACGAACTCGTGCCCCTCTCTCTCTCTCTTTCCTCGTCGCGTACCTATAACGATCTCTTCGGCTGCGCGTGTACATTACATCCGACTCCGAGAAGCGGGTAGAAAGCACACGAGCAACCGAGAAGTGAAACGCACGAAAGGAGCCACTGACTTCGCGAAGTCGCTTTCTTTTAAAAGTAACCAGTGCGCATGCGCGTGCGTGTACCGGAGATCTTTTGAAAGGAAACTTGAGAGTAGCTGCGGAGAGAGAGAGGCACGGAGCGATCGAGATGCTTTTTAGCTTTACCGGGGATTTGGCCTCGGTGGATACTTTAATCATTGAGGCGGTTTGTTACAATATCGTACTTGATAAAAAATAATTGAATTTTTTGCATTTAGCTTAGATAACTGGGCGGTATGCAGTGCCATTTCAATAAATGATGATTCACGGTAACATGCGTCATTGCACCTTAAGTAGTAGCAGAGAAAATGATGAAATGTATCGGAGACGGCTTCTGAATGCGTAATTATGAGTTTGTAATTTTTAAAAGTAAGCCGATATCCGAAGTGAATTAATTTCAGTTAACTTTCGATTAAAAGCATAAATCCAAAATATTTTGAAAGTTCGAAAATGTACCGTAATAACGCAATATCTGAAAAAATTACACAATGCGAATGACGAATCGAGAATCAAGTCTTTTTATAAGGCGATATATTCGAGAACCATAAAAAGCTTACGCAAAGTGGGAAAAAGATAATAAGACACGTGCGCTTGACTAATTCGAGCGAGCGGCACGTATAATTAATTAAGCAAGGCCGAAAATAGCAGCTGCGTGAATCACAGCTCGCGCGTATTTTTTCTAGAGAACGGACATATCCCCCCTCCGAGCTTGTATACATATATAGGAACCACCTGTCGCGGCGGCGGCGCGCGCGCGCAGAGAGAAAGATAACGGTGAGCGCAAATGCCAATGTCAGACTATGATAATGCTTGACGTGGCCGCCGAATTTTTTACGGTTATGGCGCCGCCGACTGAACAGGCGTGAGCCAGTTTTCTGACGCCACGCGCGCGCATAGACCAGAGCGTACCTGAATATTAGGCAATTCACGTGTATTCGCGGACATCCAAATTCGCGATTTTAGGATTCGAGTAGTAAAGGGTTCGGGAATTTTATTGGTGAAGAATCGGCGAGGAGAAATCTCGAGTATTTTTCTTCGCCGAGTTGACGCATCGCGATATACTCAAAGCGTGCGAATTTTCTGGAGTCGAAATCGCGATGACGCGCGGCAAGAGTCGCTCCTTTGTGACGCGAATTTCGTTCAACCGCGGACGGCCTCACACTTATTGCCCAAATATTTTATTTTACATTTAACTGTACACGACGTGTCCATTTTTTAGTATTTTTAATCACGGACATATTCGTTAATGTATAACGATTAATAAGTGAAAAAGATTTTCACTGGAATTTTCTTTTCGGAGAAAGTTATGCTTCCATTAATGCAAATAATGTTATTTGATATATTTAAATGTGCTGAAAGTCTTATGAAATCCTGAAAAATATAGCTTTTCGGTGAATAGATGTTAATTAAGAAACTGGAAAGATCATGTATATATATATATTTTCCTTGTAGGAATTTCGAAAGTTCGAAAGTTCAGTAGTCTGACTTTTTCAGATTGTAAAAGATTTGACCAATGCAGTGTAATTTTTAACTACCATTATTATTATTATTGAAAAGATAAATTATTTATTAGTAAGGAAAGTCAGTTGGGAAACTGTTTTGCAAACAAATAAAATTTATTGTTTCGCTTTGTTTAAAATAACCTCCAACACAAACAGCATCCAGAAGTGCGCAGTTTCTTTTTCCCCACAAATAAAAGCGTTCCTACCACACTACTCAGGCCAGAAATAACATCTTGCAACTAAAACTGACGCCGAGCGGCAACAAATTTCATTTTTTTACCTCTCACTCCACAACTTGGTACCGATCACTTGGAAACATAATACGTAACGGCAAAATGACAATGAGATTTTTTTTCTTTTATACATATATGCGAGTGGGAGTAAGCGAGAATAACGAGCGCATTAGAAGAAAAGCGGGCGGTTTTTCCCGCGCCTTGGCAAGGACGCCAGCCGACTTTCGACGATGCCGCCGCCTGGTCGGCGTCAAAGTTATTGCCTCTCTCGCGTGACAGCGCCCGCGCAGTTACGAAAGCCGCACAGCGGCGCAGATTATATATCTCCCCCGTCCGCGAAAATCTCTGAAGGACTCGGAAGTTTTTATCTTTCGATGCGTTATCGCACTTTGCATCGGAGCCCCCAAAGTTTTGCTTTGCTGCATGCTCGCTTTGATTAACACTTTACTAGCAAAATAAGTAACAACGAATATACTTTACTTCTATATAAGACATTGAAAATGTTGACGAAAAGCTGAATGTTGAGTTTGTGGATAAAAGTGGTTGGAGTTTGTTGTTTACTCGTCGTAAATGTTGGAAAACAAGCTCTCTGAAATTAATTATTCACATTTGTTTTCAGAAGAATGCGTATTCGACGACCGAGTACGCACTAAAACGTATGTACGACTACAAAATCTCCTATATATTTTATTATAATTGCGAATGATTGCTGTTTCGTAGTACTGAATTATTGTAGTTGTGTTTTCTCAGTTTACATACGACCATTCAAACGGTTAATTCTTTGGCTTCTTTAAATAAACCAGCACTCGATGCTACAAAATCATGCATAGTCGAAACTCCGATCTATTTGAAGCGCATGCAGCGTACATTAAAAAGCCCGTTATCAAGGTCGCCAAGGAAGGAACCTCGTCCTTTGGCCATTAAAAATAATTGATAAAATAGGCACAGCCCTGTTTACTTACAGAGTCGCGTGCATGCTCCGGACAAATTCATTCCGATCGAATTTTTGTCGCGTTTGGAAATTATTAGTTACGCAAGGATGTGGTAAATATGGCAGAACTATAGAGGATTATCGAACTGTTGTGGGCGAAGAAGAGGGTGGCGAGCGGCGCTCGTTGTGTCAGGGTTAATGTTTGGTTATCCGCGATCTGTACTTGAGTTTGCGAGTAGTGCGAGGCCGGGTCCGCCATTAACGCTCCGCGATAATAAAGCCCCGAGCACTCTCTATTATTCTGCTGAATATTTTACCGCTTTATATGCTGTCGGCCGAGTTACGTTCCACGTGAAAAGCAGGTATAGCAACATTTATTATTAAAAGTCTCGCGCTAGAAAGATGCCTATAGCGGGCAGATTTGGAGTCGTACTGCACTTGTCGATCTTTATTTAACAATATTCTGACTTTGCGCATGCCAAGAAAAATATAATGACTTTCGATTTGCTCTTGGTCAATATTTTAAAGTCTGTCAGCTGCACATTTTTGCTCGAGTTTGTAAATTAAAGTCATGTTCCGTATTGCTGATTACACGAGTCTCGGCACGACGTATCAGTTTCATAATACGTTTACAATTGATTAACGCTTCCGGTCGACGATACAAAAGTATAACGTGTAATTCCAATAAAATCCCGTACAGCGTTCTGTTTTACTTTGCTACATCTAGTGCTGCATTGCCCATGTCACTTGACCCGACAACTCTCAGTCATAGGTATATAATTATTTCCTATGAGGAAAATCCTTGTACTCGTAAAAGATTATTTTACGGTTCTTTTTTTACGTTTTCTTCGCATAACAGATTGCCATTGTTTAGAAATGTACAATTGAACTGAATTCCGTGAATCTTTAATATGTTTGTTAAAAAGCTATATTCTTTTTGTTTGATGCACTCACACTGCCTGTTTACAGTGAGAAGGAATAAACTCGAAGAATCTCACGTAAAGCGGATCATTCGAGAAAAATGTGAATAAGAATAGATGGCATGTGTGCAAACTATAATTTAACAACGCGATCCGATTGATTGCAGTTGCATAACCCTCTTATTACTCCATATGTTCAGTTTTCCAGTAAAATAGGGCATTTGTTATTTATTTGAGGGAATTTCCTCTGTTTCACAACCGATTTTATCGTTTATTTATCCAGCGTCACTATGTTGCATCTGAAATAGAAATTGTATATACGTAATATAATATATGAATGGGGACATGAAGCACGTCCGAAGGATGATGACGTTAGCGAAATTCTTGGGAGCGAAAAAATTAAACAGGATTCTTCGGGACCGACATATCTGAAATCTCTCTCCGCCGATAAAAAGAAAAACATTTTAAACTTTTGCAATTGACAGTCGCGAGAGCTTGGTCTAGAGCCGCGCGGCCTTTTATTAGCATCGAGAGAAGGGGAACCGCTCGTCTTTCGCTCTTTCGTCCAGAGAAATATTTGCGGCGCCGCAAGAAAATGCCTCGTGTGCATAATATTTCTCCGCGCGACAACGACGACATTGCGCAGACTCGGGAACGCGAGGAGCCAGAAGAAGCACGTGCTCGGACCGCATTGTTTATACGTTAGTCATGAGCACATGTGTGCGCTTACTTATATTTTTCGCAACGCTCGCCATTTCCGTTATAAACTATCGCGAAATCGAGAGCACGGCCGCAGACAGCTGAGGCGGCTGACCGACGCGCTTTGTGTGCACGTGGCGAGACTCGTCACACATCCGAATCGCTCGAGCGGTAGGCTTCTATTGTTCGCTCAGCTGAGATTTTATGAGGAAAAGGAGTATAATGGGGCTGCAATTTGGAGAATAACTTTCAATTCATTGCAATGTGAGAGTATAGAAATAGAAATTTATGTTAATGACTGTACGAGGGAAGACCGTATGCAGTTGCTATTCATTTATGGCTCGTCTTTAATAGCAGTCCATTTATGCCTACTTTCACGATATAGCAGTGCTTTAGGTTGCCTGTATACGAAACTTAAATTAGTGAAACCTTTCGTGAAAACTACTTTAATGATTTTAATAGAGTAGAGGTCCGTATTAGTGTGCCTGTCCACATTTGTGTGCCCTATTATTAAAACGTATCCTAGAAGTGAACGAGTAAAAACGTAACACTAAAATATTTTTTTTCATAAAGTATAGTTAATTAAGTTTAAATAGAATTAATTACTTAATTTGTTTTCATTTACTATAACATTAAAAAAGAACTTTCAAAAATATGTTTCACGGTTTGCGGTGTGTTACGGTGTTTCCTTGTCCAAACTTGTTAAGAAATGACATTTTTAAAAGTAATATTAAATAATGTTTCGGAAGGATTTTAATGTGGGATACAATTGATTATATCATAAAATAATATTATGTTATATAATAAACCTTAATATAAAGGTTTTCAATTGATTTTAATATTTAACTAATGGTGTCTACTAATAGGGTAGTGAAAAACGACTTGTCCAGATTTGTGTGTGCACAAATACAATACGAGCATGCTCGTATCGGCGCTTGAACAGAAAAGTTAGGTTAGGTTGTCTGCGCACAAACGTTGTTTCATATCGCATTGACGACCTTCAGCAGTTTTTACCGTATTGGAATTAATTAACATTCAATGTAAACAAGAGTTAGAAATTAATTATAAATGCACTACAGTTAACAAAATAATTTTGTTGGCAATGATAATATTATCAAGACACACTAATGTGGGGCACACAAAAATGTACTTTGTTGTCTGCTAGGGCACACAAATGCGTACAAAATTTTTTTTTTATATTGCTTGTAACTTTTGTAAATATTAATATTTTTCTATAAAAAAAATTGTTTCGTGTAGATTATTACTTTTATTATCTATATAAACCACCCGGAATCTCTGATACAGCTTAAATAGTCTATTATTATGCGACAAAACTGAAGAGTTTCTTAAACCCACACTAATACGGACATCTACCCTAGTAGTAATGTTTACACATATTATTGTCTATATTGAAAATGAAGTACAACTAAAACCCCCTTTTAATAAATCTATGTATAAGAACATACGTCAAACGTTTTCTATAATAATCTTCGCCAGTTAACGTCCCTTTTCGGTCGTTTTCACAATCCAATCATCCTCGAGAGCTCTTTCGCACAACAACAACGATGATAAGACTTAATGCCATCAATCTGATATCACTTTCGACAACGACTGCGAATGGATCTGACAGTGGGGTGCGGGGGAAAAAGAAATAAAGTAGCGCGAATTTGGACGTCGTGAATGAAGAGTTCCGGTCCTTTCTCCAATCAGCTCTTGGCTATATATCAGTGACGCCGAGTGGCCATCGCGTGTATAGCTGCTCTTTTTATTCGGACCAATTGACGGGCTTACTGTAAATCACTTGACCGAGACCGTGCACGCGAAAAAAGGCCGGTTCAATCATCTAATCAGAATCGCACGATGCTCGTACGTGACATAAGACGGATTTCCGGAATAACGCGAGAAAAGCACGAGGCGACCTTGTCGTGCAGCGGTCGCCACGCGACCATTACGAGACTGACTCCCCCTCGATCTCGTGATCTCCCGATTGCCGGCGCTGGGATCATTACCTCGCTCTCGACACGACATAGCGCAGGAAGGGAATTCGACACCGGGAAGTTGAAGGCCACCCAAGGCGATTCCGTTGTGTGCAAACACGTATCCTGATGCGAAGGACTCGAGAGACTGCGGAAGAAATCAGCGCCGATTAATCATTGGCGTTTTTTACTTTCTATGTGTTTCACTTTTATTCATATTCCCTAACTGAAATAGGTATCTTTACAGATAAAGTTATTCACAATTTTAAACAAGTTTGGCAATGCCTTGGGGGATCCGATAATACGTGCACTGAGAAAAATTTATTATTTGAGTCGAAAGAAAGTTCCTTCGAAGAAAATCCTTTTGTTTTAGTACAATTTTTTTTTTGAAACTAAAATAATAGTTTCAAAGACGAAATCTTCTGTTTCGATTCAAAAGGATTTTTTATGTATTAAAAAAACTTACTTTTTATTTGAAGAATAGTTATCTGTAATAAATGTTCCAAACTTATTTTAAAGCAAAATGATTTCACCTGGCTAACGATTTTGTTTTCTTCAGGGTGGAATAAATAAGTTTTTACTCCAAAATTATTTTCCTTTTGACGAGTATTTAAGTTAACAAGAAACTTCTGAAACATGTATTTCTATTATTGCAACTCTTCGTCGGAAACTCAGGGTATACCTTCCCATAACATTTTTTCTTCGGTTACTTCACAAGTTAAAACCGCTGCCAATTCATTGGCACTGAGCTTCCTCAAACTTTATTTATTGATGCCTTCGAAAAATGTTAAATGCCAAAATTTATAATTATTATACTTACACATACTTACATAGTTCTTTTCACATTTAAAAATATTGAAAAATCTTTTTTTCTATCTTCTTAAAAAAATCGAAAATAAAAATTTTGAAAATTCAAAAATCGCTATAAAAAAAATTGAATTTTACAAAAATAGAATATTGACCTCAACTGTGGAAGCAAAATCTTAAAAAATGATCCCTCTCTGGTTAAAATCGGTCGAGTAGATCACGATATATAAGCTATTTAAATTGCTTTTAAAAATATGAAAATTTTCAATGTTAAATATCTTGAAAAATAATCATATGAACTTGATCAAATTTTTAGCACATATTGCTTATTATTTAACATACAAAATTGTCTATTAATTCCAGGCTGATTCATCGAACCATTCTCGAGAAATTATAATTTAAAAACAAAGTAAAAACAATTTTAACCTCAAATATCTCTGAAATTTATGGATCAATCCTTTTGCCCAAAGAATTGTCTCGATTAGTATACAAAATCTACCTCTACAAAAAATTTCAAAGCGATTAAGCCAATTTTACTCTAGTTATGCAACGACAAAAAATCACTTTTTTTTATAAATTATTTTTTTCTCCAAAAATAATGAATAAAAAAACATAAAAATTGAGCAAGTTATAGTACTCAATATTCTTCATAACCAAAAAAATATTCATGTCAATATGTTCTTTTAATTTCGGAATATAACCTATTTACGAAAAATTATGTTTTCATCAGTAACTTATGACGAAATATAGCTATCGACTTTCCTTTTTTTTTTAAACTGTAGAGAATTTTATCCTGCATACAGAGAGTTCATAATATATAAACAATATTCGTTCTAAATATTAAAAAAATCAAAAATAAAAGTTTTGAAAATTCAAAAATCGCTATAAAAAAAATTGAATTTTACAAAAATAGAATATTGACCCCAACTGTGTAAGCAAAATCTAAAAAAATGATCCATCTCTGGCTAAAATCGGTCGAGTAGATCATGAGATATCAGCGTATACGGACATACACACACACGCATCCATACGGACATTTTCTAAAAATAGTGTATTTCGATTCCAAATTTGCTAAACAACATCCCTAACACATTTTCTCAAAAACTTTTTTTTTTTTACTATTACAAAGCTTCCTCTAGAAGGAAGCAAAAAATTGAGAAAATAATACGCCAATTTACATTATTATAACAAATATTGATGTTCATAAAATATAAGTAACCAAATGGGCTAATTTTGATTGAAATAAAAATGTTTATCAGTGCGAACTAGACTTGAGCGAAAAACTTGACTATCGTACTTCCCCGTTGAAAAGGTCTGATAAAAAAATAACCTTATGTGGTTTTTATCAGTTTTTATCAGCCCTTTTCAACCGGGTTACATACACATATAAGTATAAGCTATAAGAGATGATTGTTGATGAGAAAGAACATACCACTAACTAAAAACGTGTCTTTCTGCTTGCAGGTCTCGGAATGCTCCAAGTCCGAGGGCCCATCATTGTCGACGTCCCCGGGGTCGGACTTTCTCACCTCTCCCGCGCACCGCTCCGTGCCCCTGAGCAGCCGGCACTTCTCGCGGACTTCCTCCCGCGCCTCCCAGAGCTCCCTGCAGTCCCCCAGCAAAAGTACCGGCTCTTCGCCCCCAAAGACCGGCAGCTCGAGCTCCCTCAACAAGTTCCACAACCGGCTGGTGGACAAGCTCAAGCGGTCGCTGAGGCGGGCCGAGGACAGCGGCGACGACCAGCGCAACCTGTCGTGAAACAATCAAGGGGTTTCGGGCCGGCCGCCGCCGTTCGGCTCGAAACCGATCGACATTCGCCGCCCCTCGGCGGCCCAGCCGAGCTCGCTCAGCGCCTCGTCCTCCGGTAACAACAACACCACGGCCGGCTGCGACGACAACGCGCCGCAAACGGGGCCGGCCGACGAGGACGAGGGGGACGAGGAGTACGGCTGGTAGTCGCGGCTCTCCTCTCTCGGGGCCAAGCGCGCAGCTCGCTCCGCTATAGGCCGAGGCGCCGAGCGCTCCGCGGGCTCGCGGGAGCCAGAGGACTCCGGACAAAGGTAATGATGCTTCCTTCAAACATACTCTGGATTCCACCTGCGACGAGGACGCCCACGATGCTCGAAAGTCGGAGAGGGGCTGCTCCTCCCCCTGGACCAACCACTCAGGCCCAATTTCACTCGCGAGCGGGACGCTATCCAAGTCGGTCGGTCGAGAACGGGTTCGGCTTCCATTCATCTCGTCGTCCCTAGCTTCTGGCCCCACTGCACTGAAGAAACCTCACCGTGTACAGTATACCCTCGATCGGCCCGCCAATTCCTCTCGCGACGTTGAGACACCCACACAAACACCACACACAGACACACGCACGCCTCTTCTTCTTCTCGAAACAAGTAAACAGACAGTCGGGGCACGCAGAAGCCGGATCTTCCGTCATCTCGGTCCTCTTCTTCTGCGCCTCTGCTTTTCTCGGTATAGCCTTAGAGTTATACTAGCCGTTTCTCGAATCTCATCGTCGGGTGCGATCCTCTCGACATACACACACCCACACGCATGACACAGAGACACAGCCAAGACGAGGAGAAAAATATTAACAAGCCTGGCTACTCGTGTGCAGTTGTTCGCTCGGACTTAGCCAGTTGATGGTAGTTGACTGACTCGACACACCCACACACATTACACTAGAGCGTTAATCGATAAACGTACATATTTGTGCTACATAAGACCTTTAACAGAGCTGCATATATCCTTACTGAAAGGCTCACTGTATAGGCACGAGCGTTACGCCATGCGATTCAATAACAGTTTACTAGTACTTCAGATGTTCATGCATTACTTATTTGTGGATTAAGCTGATAAATTAAGACTTAGGAACATACGATGAGCGAACTGCTGTTGCACGAGTAGTCAACCTTTGTAGGAGAAGGACGAAAAAAAAGAAAAAGAAAAACATGAAAAAACGAAAAAAAAACGTTGTGCTGGATTGCTTCGAACCCTACCAACCTCGTTCGTTCGAAAAAAAAAACTTGTGCATCGGATGAAAGATTCTTTTTGATTGATCATATGAAAATATAACAACAGGCACGACGTTTCTAGCGTTCGAAGCAGTTGCAAAAGTCGATTCACTAGTTAAAGGGATTTGATTTCTCGAAATCTAAATACGGATGTTGCTTGCCTATTAATCAGTTTTATTTTACCTTTTTGTTTGATTTTTCATAGTTCTTAAGATCGCGCAGAAAGAGAAAGCAAAGTATGAAAAACGAAATGGGGTCTGAAGTTTGCATCGTTGAAATGCCACGAAATAATCTCTTCCAATTGATCAAAGTTACTATAAACAATATAAATTTCATTCGAACCTTTCTTATAAAGTTATTTTATACCATAATACACTAAATCTACACTCAAAATTGATATTAATTAGTACAATCCAGAAGTAAAATCAATTATACTTTTCTTTATTTCGTTGCACTCCAACGCTGCAAAGTTCAGAGCCCCAAAGACCTTAGCTTAGGACACGTCTCTCGAAAGGAAAGAGTCGAGTGAGCGAAAGAAAACGCGATCTTATCCAACGAAAGCCTACTTACGTATAAAATATAGAGACTTACTTAAAAACGCATCTCGGTAACGCCAAAGCGTTACGAGCTTTCTCGTACTTATAAAACATGTATATCGACCTTGCACAATCTATCGCTCGCGCGAGCGGAGGGAATCTCGCGTCGATGCAGTTGAGCTCCAACCGACGCGCCTATCGACCTCAGGACGCGCGCGCGCCTGCATAATTTACAACGTAACCGAGCGCACAGGTAGAAAGGAAAAAAGATCAATCGGGAAATATCAACATTAAATTTGTTCGTTGCGCAACGAATAGCCCGAGTTGTCGATTCAGTCTCGTTAGAGATCGGAAGCGTATAAGTGGTCGCGACATTTGCGGTTTTCGCGCTCACGCGAGACGCGCGTGCGCCGCGCGTGATCGGCAACCGACGTCGCGACGCTATAGCGGCGTTTTGGCAGGCACGCAGCTTCCCTCCGCGCGCGCGCCGCGAAAAATCGCGCGGATGACGATTTCCTCACACCGCTAGCGGCAGTCTCTTCGCCGGCGCTCTTTTTTCTTCCTCCGCGAGGAAGGAAGGATGGCACGACGCGTCTCGATTTTCCCTTCTTTCCTCCCGCACAGACTAGATCGATCGCACGATCATCAGGTTAAGCGATCCGCTTGTACGACCAAATTCGATGCACCAGATGCCAATACCGCTGACGGCTGAAAGCGTAATATAGAGGTTTGAGATTATTTGGCGAAATGTTTTGTCTTGTGCAACATGCGAATTTGACGCTCTGGTGCGCGTACTGGCAGCTCGTGCATTGGTTTGCGTGGGCGCGTCAAACAGCTCGATTGCGTACATACATATAGTTACTTCTTTTTAATTGTCTTTTTTATTATTCCGAATTCGTCCACTCTGGCCGTTTTCCGTTATTCATATGCGCGTTCGAACGTATAAACCGTCAGCCCAGCCCCCGTTCCCCGAAATGCCCTCAATGCTCTGTTGTTCGCATTATTTCCGCTTTGACGTTCCGCTTTGGCAAAATTCAAGGTCAATTTCTTATTATAATATTAATAATTGCAAAGATGTTTATGATGAAAAAAATTAAGGAGAAGGGAAAGTCAGTTTTTACCTATTGAGTAGTATGCCGCAAAATCGTACTCTTGCGTGTTTGTTGTGACAGTTTGAAATACTTTTGTCATTTGATTGTTTTGCAAAGAAGGCAACTGTTTTTGCTTCCGCGGACAAAGAGTTTGACTTGGTTGCTTGCCGCGACGAATGCAAACTCTTTTCAAAACGAGCAAGTTTAAATAGTTGCCTGCAGTTTTGCAAATCAAACGAAAGGGTTAAATATTTAGCACTTGCATGGTAAACCTCGCGAGATACACGAGTTTTTGTGTGCTTATCAATCAATCGGCAACAATCAGCTTTAACATCTCCTTAAAGAGTAAAATTGTTCAATTGATTTTCAAAAATTTGTCTTTTTACTATTTTTGAAGGCGAACCTTTCGATCTCGATGTTTCTGGCTTATTTCGCGAGTCTTTTTCGGGCATTGTTGTTGCACGCGGCAATATTGGGAAAAGGCCGAAACAACGTCGGCGTCGAGCGTCGGGTTCGAAGGTTCGCCGAATTTAACATGTAAATATTTAATTAAATTCTTAAATTTCCAGCTCGCTCACGCAATGCACAATTGTGCGGCGACCTTGAACGTCAAATCTATTTTGTTTTTTTCCAGAGGAAAATCGACGTGCGAAAATATATAAGCTTTGATGCATCGCCTGCCGCTGGCTAACCCTTTCGGTAAAAAATAAATATTCATATGATATAAATGCCAAAAAAAGAAAGGAAATACATAAAAAAAAAAATATATATATATAACATCCTTGCGAATTTTGAAAGCAACGTAACGATATACATATATATATATAAATACCGCGTGTATAACTCTGTGATACCGTAAGCGATAAGATAGAATTATTTTGCAATGATCGAATATATAGGGAAACGAAAATGCGAAAATAGTGTTAAAAGTGAAAGGCTTGTGTGTGCACTGAGAAAAGAATATTTTTTTATATTGGAAATGTGATAAGCGAAGTTTCATTGAATAGAAGAATCTCTACGCTATTATTCTCTTTCTAAGGATTATTTAAATTGAAATTAAATTATTTAAATTAAGGAAAGCAATTAGACGAGTATTTTATTAAAACAAAACGTTGACGTTTTCTACATTTTTCAAAGATTTTCGCAATTGGAAATGAAATTTCAAGTGGCGTGGGACGCGTTGAAATTGTTTTCTTGGTGCAAAGCAACACATGGTGATATAGCAACGACTCGTTCGGCGTTGGGCGAACTCAAATATAATCGTACTGTAACAAAGAAATTAAGATGAACACACAATATATGTCACAAAGATTACTTTGGAAGTGCGTCTTTCAGCTTGTACAAGCCATCAGAATCACCTGTAAATTTTTTCCTGTACATTAGAAAGAGATAAAAGAGAAATTTTAAGCCACCGGCAATTAAATCCGAGTTGATCAAACGACTAGAGGAGTAAAGAGAAAAAGAATAATAATAAAGAAGTATGTATATTATTATATAAGCGCTCCCTCGCGCCGACGGCTACGTCGGAGAATCCGCTCGGCTGCGGGCGGAGCGCAGCTGGCTTTATTACGTAATAAGACTGCTTTAAAACGAAAAGATTGAATAGCGAAATATTGCTAATCGGAGAACTAGAGTGAGGATGTGTGGAGAAAAATTAAACGCGACTGGTGCTCGGACGAGACATTGCGGGTTCA
Source organism: Torymus aiolomorphi (assembly GCA_036365515.1). NCBI lineage: Eukaryota > Metazoa > Arthropoda > Insecta > Hymenoptera > Torymidae > Torymus > Torymus aiolomorphi. The sequence continues at coordinate 52,537,397 of CM070874.1, read as the reverse complement.
ACAAGGGGTTGGAGATTTCAGCGCCGGAGAAAGGAGAGATTAGTGTTGCGATCCCGGGTACACAGCTCTGGATACTTGTTGAATTTTATCATTTCAAGTTAGACACCTGTCGGACGCTCGGACATGGCAATTCTTCCTGCTAATTACCTTTTTTTCATACAACTCTGTACACTTTCAAACACTGTGTTCAACTTTCCAGACACATGCTTTTTCTATAGCTCAAAATTTCAAGTTCAAAACTATGATAATAAATTCAACACCAGTGTCATAACGATTCGTTTGAGAAAGTTTACGATTTATATAATAGAGTATATACATTTACATATACGTACGTATAACTTAACTGACGACAATGTGTTCAAACATTTTTTCGATAAAATTTTGCGAATTTTGCTCAGCTTTTCTCCTGTGGGAAATCACGGCAACTCCGAATTCTCTCGTCGAATAATTCGTACTGATTAGGCAGTGTTATTAGCTATTAAGGCGGATCCGGTTGAGCGTCAGCGCATGCATGTGTGTGTGTATGTGTGAAAAAAGAGAGAAACAGATATACGATCTATTTATTATAAAAGTAAAGACTGTGGTAGATTGCGCAATGAGACGAGATGTAACTGCAATTTCTTACAAGTTCCATTGGCGGACTGTAAAAAGCCGTTACAAGCGCGTTGGCGCTTCACGGATACAACTCTTCGGCAAAAGATTACGATTCTTGCGGAAATTTTACGATTTTCTCTTTGTTAGGCTACTTGTTGAAAAAAAGCATTAAAAATATTCAACACCGACACGCATGTGCGATTTTCTGTTTGACAATCACACCAATGTAACCCTTTTTGTAGGTGTGCTTAGCCATAGCAGAATCTGACCTTTTGTCGAGAGTTTTCAAACAATGTACGTCGTTACTGAAAAATTAGATAAAGAAATAGATTTGCTTTTGTTACGCGTCGCTATGTATACGTACGCGACACAGCTTTATCCTGAATGAATTACAACTGTTCTCTCTTTCATTTCGCAATCTGCGATTGTTCGATCGCAAGTTTTTAATTTATTCGGAATGAATTAACTATATATTTTATATCGTCATCAATAACTACTACAATTATTAGTGATCCTATCGTATAATATTCTTACTATCATTAAGTATCGTTACACGCGAAGAATATTTTCTCGGGACATTTTGAGCTGATTTTTATAGAGCATGGATGAAGAGAAGTGCGCGACAAATGATACCCAGAAATAAATCAATGAAAAATCATAACAATTGTGTCGCTTAATCGTCTCACATCGAACAATTTTTGCGCCTACGATGGAAAACTGCCAACTCGAATTTAAGCGACTCCATACATTGTACGGAAAATAGTTTTTTTTTCTTATTTCGCGCATTCACTTCAAGCCTAAAACCTCGTACATTGATCGCAGTAAATTTTAATCAATGATTAAAAGAATGCCAATGAAGCAATAAAAAGCAGACAATGTGCTATTTGAGTTGAGAAATTTAAAGCGCAGTTTCTCTTCATTCATGGTGTTTGAATTTCACTGCCAAAAGCCCATGGAGGATCTTGTAGGCCAGCCACATGAGATACCGGGGTTGGCTCGCGATGCCTGTCCCCAGTGTTTCATTGCAGAGGCGACAGTTTTGTATTATAGCTATTTATTTTTTCTTTTTTTTTTAAGACAATTAGCCAGTAGATAATTTGTAATGTACATCGCATCGCTCCGTCTGCTTACCGATATTCTTCCGATCTGGACTAAATTTTAAGGCTCAATCGGATGCTAGTCCAATTTTTTTTAAAAGACTTGCATGTTTCCAAATTGAAAGAAAAGCTTCTTCTGCGAGGAAGTAATAAGATATTTTATATATTTATTGAAATAGAGTTTTCGGTTTGATTTATCATAATTTTTCAGTTTTTCAACGGAAAAAAAGGAAAGCCAATAAAACAAACTCTATCCAGAAGTTCTTGGAACTTTTTCAAAGTAAACAGTATTGTCAAAGTCACGCGATTATCTTGTGGTTTCTCGAGATTTTCCGACGACGACGAGAGAAACATCACGCGTGCATATCGATATGTATACGCGGTGCAGGATTTTCGTGCACGAGAAAAAGAGAAAAGGGAGCGAACGAGCGATGCGATCAGAGCACATTCCATGCGTATTAAACATAAACAACGTATTGAATAACTTGTTAGAGTTTGATATATATATATATATATATGGCATGAGCACGAGAGCAGATGAGAAAATAATGAAATTGACGATGCAGGTGCAGATTCGCATAATAAAGCGAAGGAGAAGAAGAGAAAAAGCGACGGAGAACCAGCGATATTCCAACATGGTTCGTGTAATTGCGGATGTATCGTGATTTTATGTCATGTTCAATAAATGAGTTTCAATCTTTATGTAATACTTTTTTCAAACGCACCACCTATACACTCCTTCGTATCCATCCCTTACTTTTCTGTTTCCTCAAACTTTTTTCAAGCATATTCCTTGAGGACATGTGAAAGAGTCGTGTAGATCCCTAAAAAAAATTTCGAATATTATTCTGTTTATTATACAGCAATAGAAATTTTTAAACCCAAATTTCAAAATTCTTCAGATAATTATGGAGGCCAATAAATCTCCCTTTTTTGAAAAACATTTTTATATACACTCACCAAAAATAAATAAAATGATGCCGGCTACAGAGATTTATGCAACTCTTTTACACCAGTCTCAAAGTACTATTTAGTTTCATATGGAAATACATTTATTTTATTTATTAAATAGTTAAAATTTTGAATCTTAAACCTAAATAAGAGAGAAAATTTATCTGACAGTCTATTTTTTGTTGTTTTAAAATAACATAAATATCATTAACAACCTAGGTTGGCTGTCTTTTTATTAAGATAAAAAAGAATCTTTTTTGTTAGCAATTACTCTTTTTATAATTTTTGCGATCCGTTATAATTTACCCAATTTTACCATCTTTTTAATTGTTCAATTTGAAATAAAAACTTGAAAAAAATTTATCGTAGTAAATTAAGTGCAGTAAAGTAAATCAATGACAGTTTGCTGACAAAAATCTCGGATCTATGTATTTCATTTTAGCTTTGAGTATAGTAAACCTCTAGGTGCGTCATACATGGCTAGTGGACCTTCTACAAACCGAAACTTTCACCGAGCAAATGCAATGACGCCTCAACGCCGACAGAGTTTTTCTGACGCATCATAAAGCTTTCTACGACAAGTCGAATAATCACAACAGTAATAGATCCAGTTCCGACAAATTACGCTGATGACGAGCGAGTACCTTATATGTTCACTATTCTCATTGACGAGCCGACATACTGGGTCATTGTTTGCGTAGCAAGTTGCCGTTTGCTTGAAAATGAGCTTCGTATATAGGTACAGGCATGGCACTAATACGTCATGAAGCACTTGACTGACAGTGATGTATTTAAAATAAATTCATAGACACTTCATCTCTAAATACTACCGCTTTTTGTTGACCTTTTACGACTCGGTATTCGAAGCTTGAATCAGTTCATATATGTCAAGTTCATTGTATCACTTTATTAATTGAATTAGCAATTTTTATGGATTGACGTCAAACCAATAATGTTACGAGTACTAAAGTTATTGAATGAATAGTGATTTTTAATGTTATTACATAGTATATCTCGATACAAAAATACTTTTTTATTTAGTTTGTTTAGAAAGAGTTCTAAACAATTCTCCAGTATTATTACTGCTTATACCCCTGGTGGAAAGTCTATCACGAAATGGCCACAATCTCAGTAAATAGGTAAGACAAATAGTTAGGTCCCGGTGAAACGCTTTTTCCCCATTATTCGCACGTTTAATAGATTGAGAACAGAATGATATAAATTTTTTTTTTAATTTTACTTAAAGATTTTACGTTAAATTGGATTGCATTCAATTATAACTAATCGAATTCAAATACAGACATAAACAGACAGAAAAAAAAACATTTACAGCAGTCCTTTCGTATATATTTCGTAGAATGTATATATTTCTTATTTCTCATCATAATGACAAATCTTCTACCAACTATTTGCTGACTAAACCCTACTGAAAAATCTCAGAAGAGGTAAAATCTCACGCCGAAATCTCACCTGAGATTCTGTTCCAGATGCTGCAGAAAACTTACGTAAATTAAAAATCAGCTTCTTCAGTATTGGAAATCACCTATTAAGATGTTTTAACCCCCAGATGAGCTCAAAACTACATGTTTAGAAACATTTTATACAATTTTTTCAATTCTTAAAAATTGGTACATCGATCTCAGGTGATTTCTCAGGTGATATATCAAGTGAGATCTCAGGTGAGATCTCTCATGTACCAATTTTTAAAAATTGAAAAATTGTGTAAAATGCTTCTAAACATGTATTTTTGTGCTCATCTGGGGGGGGGGGGGCATTCTAAGAGGCGATTTCTAATACTGAAGAAGCTGATTTTTAATTTACGTAAGTTTTCTGCAGCATCTGAAGCAGTATTTTAGTTGAGATTTTGGCGCGAGATTTTACCTGAGATCTCACCTGAGAAGTCACCTAAGATCTCACCTGAGATTTTTCAGTAGGGAAGAAACTGATCAGTTATTCTATTTCTCAATTTATTATAAATGTTCAAATAATAGTGGAAAAGTCGTTTCACCGGGAGCTTACAATTGGACAAGAGAAATTTCCAGTTTATAGCAAGTTTCTCATATAAGTTAGCCAGTTATTACTTACAAAATGTTTTGAATTGTCATCAGAGTACAAGATCAATCATTCTACTTTTTTATTTTATTGATAATTCATATAACTTTACTATTTGTTAATTAAAATGTAGTTACTTAATAACCTAAATTAATAAATGAATTTTATGCTATAAGAAAAAGCTTGATCTAAGAAAAAATCAAATAGAAAAAAGCGAAAAGACATAAGATAATCAAGTAATAATTGGGGTAAGTGATACATAATAACAGTAGATTTTGGATCTATTTATCAACTACAATCCAGCACTACATTGCCAGTGGATATTTCAATGAAAGTAATAATTTAAATAATTAAACATTATCTATAGTTATGTGGGCTCCCGGAAAAACGAGTTAAGTTCATTCTTTTTCAAATTAAGTGAGTGCAAAATGATTTAAGGTTGTACTAGCTATAAGACGAAAATAGTGACGAGTTGTTCAAAATTTGATAGTCATTAAATATCATAAATATAAAGAGCTGTGCAAAATTTCAGAGGCTTAATGAAAGTGATTTAAAAACCGCTGCCAATTCATAGGCAAGATGCTTCCTCAAATGAATTTATCGATTCCATTTTTTAAATTTAAAAAATAAAAGTAAGTTTTTCACAACAAAACTTTATTAATAAATAAAAATGTTTTCTTTATGGATCTTTATTGTTTGTTAAACAATTTGACTTGAGTATAAAAAATATCTTTTTTGTTTTTTCATTTATGTATCCTATACAAACAATTAATTATTGTTATAAAAAATTTTAAAGAAATACATTAGTTTGAAAAAGAAAAGTATGTATTGGCAATAATCTAATAAATATTTGTTTTGAAACAGGTATTTAACTGCTATCCTGCTCGACTTAGTGGTTTAAAGTTAATCCATCATCGTAACAATCATACAAATATAATAACTAAATTATACTTCTTAACAAAAGACAACGAATCGTTTTGAAATTTAACAGAGGTAGTTTTTTTCATATTTAAGAATCGATATTTTTATGAAATATTTTTATAAAATTTTTACGAAATTCATATTTTGAAAGTCAATTATTATCGTTGCCCTAGTACACGTTGTCGCGGGACTCAATCTGAAATTACTTTCTCGAGAATATGCCCTAGTACACAATAATTATTTTATTTATATATGATATACAAATTAAATAAAACTATTGCATATTTTGCTCTAAAACTTTATATTTGTGTTTCGGGGCTAATTTGGAATGAGTAAACAAATTTTGACCAACATAACCTCTTGAAATTTTAACAAAATGTCGTACTCGATAAGTGTAATAATGTGCACGAGTGAGCGTGTACGAGTTATTTATATTGTTAGAGTTTGTCAACGAGAAGAAATGAATAAGTGTGACTCTTGGAGTCTCTGTTCCAACCCACTCGAGAGTAGAGATGGAGCAGAAAGAAAGGTTGAACGTGAAAGCACGTTCTAATAAATAAAGTAAAGGCAATAATATGTCTTCGTCGCAACTAAGACAAGTGTAGGCAAATGTACGCAACAAGTATAGGCAAAAGTATAGGGGAAAAGTAACAAGGCATGTGCATAAAGCACCTAATAAATATGTAAGAAAAGGCAATAATATGTCTTAGTCGCAACTAAGACAAGTGTAGGCAAATGTACGCAACAAGTATAGGCAAAAGTATAGGGGAAAAGTAACAAGGCATGTGCATAAAGCACCTAATAAATATGTAAGTAAAGGCAATAATATGTCTTAGTTGCAACTAAGACAAGGGTAGGCAAATGTACGCAACAAGTATAGGCAAAAGTATAGGCAATGTCTATATATAGCGGTTAGAGGGGTATGGGTAATATTGGTAAGTAGAGGAGACTGTATGTTTTAATGTCTCCCCCGAGTGCAATTCGCGTGCCTATACTTATACACTCGGGGTGATGTTTTTCATTGCGGGTAGCGATTTGGCGCTTGCCATCTAGCGGACACTTGCGGCACTATACAGTCCCGAACATACCGCCCGCCTTCGTCCATGTAGGGGACGAACAGAAACAGTTAAGCAGACATTAACAGTCCTGATGGCTAAGATTGGGATGCAGTAATTGGAGACTTTGAGGTGTTAATTTTTTCTACAATATAAATATCTGGATACTTGGCTTTGAGTAGTTCTTGCTCGTAGAAACCTCCTGTGTATACGAATGAACGTATACGGAGTTTATATTATTTGGGTTTATCGCCGAGAGAAAATAATAAATTGTAACGACTCTTAAAGTATTTGCTCCAACCCACTCGAAAGTAAAGTTGTAGCAAAAGGCATATGAACGCTACGCGCGTTCGAGTAAATATAGGCAAGCAATACGCAAGGTATAGGCAATAGGCAAACTAATAATACGAGAGCCTCACGTATTATCAGCTAAGCTTAAAATAGCAATTTAGACTCCAAGAATCTATGCTTCCAACTTTTCTCGCAAAGAATAAGTTGAAAGCAGAAAAGTAGGAATTCGTATTATTCGCAAATAAAACGAAGTAGTTATAGGCAAGCAAATATAGTGGAAACATAAAGTGTAGGCATTTAATGCAGGCTAACGTGTAATAATGTATGTTCGCGTAAAGTAAGCGAATGAAAACAGTAACTAATACGAGAGCTTCTCGTATTATAAGTAAAGCAGTAAAGTATGTAAGGCAAAAGCTGTATGTAATAATGGGTCGGTTGACTCCTAAAGTCAATGTATCCAGCTTTTCTTGCAAAGAATAAGTTCGGTACAAAAGATAGACACTTAGAATTAAGATTCCAAAAGTCTTTGCAGTCAACTCTCCTCGAAAGGCGAAGTTGAACTGTAGATAGAAGATGAACGCAATGCGTTCGAGCAAGTAGGCAAGGGGTAACGGCAAATAATACGAGAGCTTCTCGTATTATTAGCAAAGTAAGCAAAGCAAGTAAAAGTAGTAATTGGGCAAGAAGTAAAGCAAGGGGTAAATATAGACAAGGCAAATAATGTTTGGCGAGAGAGAAAAATAAGTCGTAGGACTTAAAGTATTTGCTCCCACCCACTCGCAAGTAGAGTGGTAGCAAAGGAAATGTGTACACGAAGCGCGTTCGTGTAAATAGGCAATAATATGTCTTACTCGCAAGTAAGACACCAAAAATAGGCAATGTAAGTAAAAGTGATAGCATTTTGAAAAACGTTGGATATTAAAGATTCTTGAGTTTTATGAGTTGATGTGATGACTCCGCCCGCCGTGCGAGTGCGGAGGCTGAAGATCAGTCACACGAGGTCTCGTTAGGAGGTCGTAAATCTCCAACGAAATCGCCTTACTTGTCAGAGGTCGTAAATCTCTGGCAATTGAGAACAACTAAATAACAGAATTTTATCCGATCGCTTTTCAAGTATTCCTCTCGGTTGACAACTCTATCCGGCTCGAAGGACCAAAAATGTGCACGAGTGAGCGTGTACGAGTTATTTATATTGTTAGAGTTTGTCAACGAGAAGAAATGAATAAGTGTGACTCTTGGAGTCTCTGTTCCAACCCACTCGAGAGTAGAGATGGAGCAGAAAGAAAGGTTGAACGTGAAAGCACGTTCTAATAAATAAAGTAAAGGCAATAATATGTCTTAGTCGCAACTAAGACAAGTGTAGGCAAATGTACGCAACAAGTATAGGCAAAAGTATAGGCAATGTCTATATATAGCGGTTAGAGGGGTATGGGTAATATTGGTAAGTAGAGGAGACTGTATGTTTTAATGTCTCCCCCGAGTGCAAGTCGCGTGCCTATACTTATACACTCGGGGTGATGTTTTTCATTGCGGATAGCGATTTGGCGCTTGCCATCTAGCGGACACTTGCGGCACTATACAGTCCCGAACAAATAAGTAGTAAAAATTTTGAGTCAATCAATCGAATATTCTTTTTAAAAATGCGAATGTAAGAAATTTATAAAAAAATTTTAACCTCAAATATCTTTGGTCACAACAGTCAGATTTTTTGGGCAAAGAACTGACTCCTTAGATATAAAAAAGCTAATTCTCTGCCAAATTTCAAAACGATTCATTGACTTTTACTCCTGTTATCGTAAAGGAAAGAAAATGCGCATTTTTTTCAAAAATAATTTTTTTCTTAGAAACAAATCAACATAACCTCTTCAAATCGAGTTGTACTCGATAAGTGTAATAATTGGTAAAAATTTTGAGTGGAAAAATGAAAAAGTTTTTGAGATATTAATTAAAGAAATATAAACCATATTTTCATTAATAACAAATGACAGGCTAGAGATAATTTAAATTAAAAAAAAAAGAAATTGTAGGTAATTTAAAGACCTTTTAATAAAAATTTAGTTTATTAAGTAATACTGGCTGAAACAAATTAAAAAATCGAAAAAACGAAAAATTCAAAATCGTTTTTTGGTTATAAAAAAAAAATTGGATAATAAGACTCGGATGGTGATACTATCAACTTATTTATTCACTAAAATAAATAACGACGTTTCAGTCCGTACAGAACGACGTACGTTACAAGGCCCTCATCAGGTTCCAATTTAGTTATTTCTACAAATTTATACAAAAGCGGTATTCACCGCTCTAGCGTGTTGCCGAAAGTTGTTTTTGTAGAAATAACTAAATTGGAACCTGATGAGGGCCTTGTAACGTACGTCATTCTGTACGGGCCGAAACGTCGTTATTTATTTTAGTGAATAAATAAGTTGATAGTATCACCACGTACCCGAGTCTTATTATCCAAATTAATCTATGGCTATCACTAGAGTCATTTAATCAAAAAAAAAATGATAAAATCAAAAAGTAGGTTATACTCTCTCTATTCTCCTCCGAAACGAAGAGAATAAGCCTTTTCCGATGTAAATCGGTCAATCGGTTCAAAAGTTATCGCTTGCACGCGCGCACACACACACACACACACACACACACACACACACACACACACACACACACACACACACACACACACACACGCACAGGCACGAAAATTTTTTTTTTCAAAAACAACGGATTTTAGCGCCAAAAGTCTTAAAACATGTTTTTGAACATTTTTTGTTTGAAAAATTTTTTTCACCGTTACAAAGCTTCCTCTTTGAGGAAGCAAAAAACATAGACGCCATAGTGTCATAGCTTTGAAAATTCATGTAATCGTCAATGTATGTTAAATAAACATGTACCATTTTTTAAAATGTCCACTTCGAGAGAATTTTTAAACTGTGAAATAAAACGCACAGCGATACCAAAAAGTGAAAAAAATGAGCATTAAAATGTTCTAAAATCGATGTAAATTAGTACATCACGATACGGGTGGGGAAGGTGATTATTTACCGCAGGAGACATTTTTCGCACGAGCGAAGTGAGTGCGAAAAGTCGAATGCGGTAAAAATCACCTTACGCACCAGTGTCGTACCGTATTTTATACCACGAGAGCCGAATAATCAAATTAAAGTTATGATTTTGAGGTTAGAGTGGTGTAAATTTTCTTTACCGTTCTAACAAATATTTTACATATTTGTTTACTGTTAGTACTGTAGAATATTACTGTTTTTGACGAATTATACGACCAAAATATTTGTCTTAAATTTTTTATGAGACCTTACAGCCAATACAACCTTAAGTTCATTTCGTTAAAGATTGTTCTCGCGGAAAAACGACTTAAGACCATATTTTATACATCAATCACTTTTAAATATTCTCAATTGACTTAATATTGTATATTCATTAAAAAAAGTAAATAATTTTACAAATAAGCTTCGGTTTACTAAAAAAAACTTTGATTAAGATGATTTGAATATTTATTTAATTGTGCTGCAGGTAACATTTTGTATAATATCGCAAATATATATCGATGCGAAAATAATCTTTTCCCTTTATATTCATATAATATTGTAAAAAAATGCTTTGAAGAGGTCAATTACAAGGTTAGAAGGCCAGAACATAAAAATTGCTACAAGTGATGATAAATAAAACAGTTAATAACATGTCTTTCGAAGGCTCTGCTAAGGATAAAGATTTGTCATCTTGGATTAAATCCATTTTCTTATTAAGTTATTTTAGCTCTATAAAACTCTAAAAGTTTTGCAACCAAGTTCGGTCTGAACTTCCAGTGTTTCAAAATAGAATCGTTGTTGTTAAATTACAAGTTGGTTTGACGTGCTACTGCGAATCTAAACCACGGAAAGAGTGTTGGAGAATTCTCGTTCTAATATCGGTGTAAAACTAAAAACTTTTTAATAGGTGAAGACGCTTTTTGCCATCGCTGGTCACAATCACGAGCTTAACGAGTCTTTACTATAGATGGCGCGTGTCTAATAGCTCATATTATTAGCGCGATGATACGAAATTTCATGTATTAGATTGAGTACCGCAATAACGACTAAAGTCCACGTTCCGGCAAAAACGACTTAAGTCCAAACATTTCAGTATTTCTAAAAAGATAACCAATCTTTTTTTTGTCTAATATAATTGTTCAACATGAACACTAAGTAAAGCAAAACGCAACTTGTATTCATCGATCTAGTGTTTTAATGCAATCCTTTAAAACGCGATTTCTCAAAAACATGAAAAATGGACTTAAGTCGTTTTACCGGGAACGCACAGAATTTTTTTGTTAGTTTTTGAAAATTCTTTTTAATCTTGTTTTGATGAAATCATTTAATTATAGAAACAACACTGTAAAGTGTTATCTTTAGTCTTCTCTCCCCCCCCCCCCCCCCCCCGCGTCTCTCCCCGATGATGAATCAATAATGGAATGAATTGATCAATCTCCCCGATTATATTATTGTATTTGTAAATATCCTATATAGCAAAATAAAGCGACTAACGCGTGATATGAAACAACTTATAGGACCCCGTAATCCACCCCTTGCAGCCATGCAATGGAGAACTGACACAAATTTCCATTCGATGCGCTCTTGACACATGTACGCATCCTTATCAAAAGAAATTATAAATATCTATTATTTTTTGTATTTTTCATGAAAAATTTATATTTCTATTTTAAAACTATGTTTCAGTTTTCTCATAAAATTGTAAAATAACCAACCTGTCTTGGTGAGATCGATAAATTCACCTACAAATATTATTAGTATTTATAATTTTTCACTACATATACTTTATCTGATACCAAACGATTTAATTTGTAAAATAGATCGCCTAAAATTAAGTTATGATAAATTATGATTGGCAGTTTCTACACGGGGATATAAGATTTAAAATAACATGTGACGTCAAAGATACAAACGAAGGATACAGGAAGGTTAATTGATACACATACATACATTTTTATGTTGAAAAGGATGAAAAAATCGCGAGCGAAGCGCGTAGGGGGTACACCTCTCTGGTGTGCACGTGTGTGTGGTGTATATTGTAATTTAAAGTGTACTTCCCTGGTAGAAATTGAAATCATTTTTGGATGGTAAATGGTTAGTTTGCATTAAAATGGCACACATACATACAGAGGTGTTATTACTCTACAATTATTTACAGTTTTTATGTAGTCGGAAGTATGGAGAATGTTATGCCTGAAAGCAGGCAGCACTAAGGAAGGTGACACCGAATTGCATTACGGTACTTCGGTTGAAAATTCGGTTCGCTATAGCCTCGCCTGTTGGAATCTTGGTCTCGATGACGTTCTGATCGTGGGGATTCATAGTTCTCAGTCAAAGGTGTTCGTCTGCTGATCTTCTGCTCCAGGCCCCTCTGCAGGATAGAATCGCTGGATAGTGTGAATCGCCGCGCAGACCGTACCTCACACAGCAGCTACGATCTCCACGCCTCTTCCTACTGGTCCTGGTCTGGTTGGTAGTGTATCTATCCTCACCTTCTCGAAGTTTATGTAGTCCGTACTGGGGCTTTAACGAAATAAACGATATCTCGAAAGACAACGGAAAAAATGACGGCCACAGTACGCTGAACAGCCATGTTCCCTTCGATTTTTCGAGATATCGTTTATCTCGTTAAAGCCCCTGGTGAGGAGTGCAGTACCATTTGTCACCCACTAGTGGAATTGGCTGGTGACTTGGGCGGAGCCCTTAAGAGCCCGCCCTTCTATGGAGCCATGGCGAAGGGCAGCCCACCTTACCTTGCATTATTGTTCATTTGCAATTGAAGGATTATTGTCGATGAGCCCTTGTTACATTGGTGAATTTCCTTGGCCAAGTATGAATCAGTTATATTTTGCTCATTTCTGCCCGGTATCAGTCCCAGAAGGCGATCGCGCGAGTGGAGTGAGGCAAGCCAGCGTACTGATGGATACTCAAGAAGTATGGAAGTAGTCGACCGGGGTGTCGTTCGATATAGAGCTAACCATTGCTAATTCTTCCAAAGACCATGTGATATAAGATTTTGGCAAGAGCTGTGCCTTCAGGGCATAGATCCGCTGTTGAAGTTTGAGTGAAGCTTTCGTGAGGCGCTGGAGGAAGGGGCTCAGCTGACTAGCTTAAGGGCGCGCATACCTGCCTTTGGCCGAGAACTCGATTCCCAGATAAAACTAGGAGTCCTCTTGGCTCAGGGCTCGTACCGGTTGGTATGGACGAGTTGACCTTGGATCGTAAAGGTGGCTCTGGTATTGACGGTCGTGTTTCTTCTGCCTCCAAATAGTGAGCCTGTGTATGACATAGCGTTTTTCAGCGCCAACCCACAGTCCTTAAGAAAGCTTGCTGCATGGTCGATGAGGTGTTGTAGACCAGTTGGTGAGTCATCGAACAGGACGAGGTCGCCGGCAAAGGTCATGGCTCATATGGTGGTATCAAAGCGCCACACTCTTAAGTTAAAATGATAAGATCGTTCCAAAAATTTAAGATATTCTTTGATTAATTTTGTGATAAGTGTGCCAAATTTCAGATCGCTTGCCAACATGGTTATTAAATGATTTAACTTCAAAGTTCAACTCTTGTACACGGGTTCTTACGAAAATACCTTTGTAAAATACAAAATACTTAGGATGCAATTCTTGAAAAACGGTTAAAACGAATAAAAAAACTATGGAGAATATAGCAAATATTCAGGAGAATGTTTGTATAAAATTTGAACACAGCGTTACAAGTTATCTAAAATAATTAAATAAACTCTTTTTAACTACCACCGACGTGTTACTTTAGCAATAACATTAAAGTAAGAAATTGAAGAAAATTACTTTTAACCTACTAAATCCAAACACGTAATTACAACATCAAGGCTTGATCAGACGAGGGCCACTCCTATAGCTCTAGTTTTATTACTAAATATTTTTGTCAGGCAAATTAAGGCCCTATTAGTCAGCACCGGGCCATACCGTTTCTCGCCTTGCTAGTGGTCCTTGCGGCAAATCTACTCTGGCCCTTCCTTTTACTTATAGCCCTTCCGTTTTATAGCCCTATTAATGCTCCATTTGGGCTGACAAGAAGGAGTCACGATTTACTCTGGGTAAGAGCATGTCGGTTTTTTTTTACCTCAAAATTAAAATGCATGCCGGAACTTTACGGGATTTAGAAATTCGCATTCTCAGAAGCCTTTTCAATCGAAAATTCAGGAAAAAACTCCGGTCATCGGCGGATTAATTCGGCATTTTAATGCTATCGACGAAGCCATTAAAAATCTAGTATCAAGCGATTTTTCATGCCGATGAGTGAGATGGATGGAGATACAAAATAACGATTTTGATTTATTTCTTATAGAATAAAGCTGTAAATTATATTGCTAAGACTATTAAATTTTGTTCATATCCCGGTAAACTATATCTTGAGATTATACGTTCTTCAATAAATAATTAAATGAAATTTTACTATGAAATTTTAATGTGAAGATTTTGAAGTTAAGGTCATTCCATGAAATAGGAAACATTAATTGAAAAAAGCTTTACTCTAGTAACTAGCTATTTCTAATGGCCAGTTTATATTTTTTTTTACCATTTTTAATTGACTAATTTTTACCGGAGTAAACTTATCTCGTAAACTTATTCTGAATTTCGATTGCATCGTTGTATCAAATGTATGTAAATATACACGTTTATTGTGCGTATTTAATAACTGATTTTTATCTTGCAATGTGTATATATAATATTTCGTATTGTAGAAACAATAAATTTATTTTGTTAAGAAACATAAATAAAAAACTGCTGCCAATTCATTGGCACGTAGCTTCCTCAAACTAATTTATCAATTCCTTTTTTTATACTTTTTTATAAAATAATTTTTTTCTCAAAAGCAAATGAAGAAAATTTTAATCAAATATAGTTTTTGAAAATATAACCAAATATTGTGCCTAATAAATGTAAAATAAGTAGTTAAAATGTTGAATCGATAGATCAAATATTCTCTGAGAAACCAGTATTCGAAAATAAAATAATTTAACCTCCAATATCTTTAGTTGTAATTGTTACATTTTTTGGCTTAAAGGACCCAATCTGAGAATATATAAAGGCTACATCTGTTACAAATTTCAAAACGATCACGATAATATCTTGAAATTTTGGCACAGTGTTGTGCTTCTTTATGAAATTTCACACATATATTGCCTATACCACACACCAAATTGTATTACATACGGGAATATTTTTAATTTTACATAAATTAATACCGTCTTTAGTTATTCATAAAAAAATACATGTTTTTTGAATGATCAACAATTTCATTAACCTACCTTCATTATACCTCGTTGCAACATTTTTAAATAATGGACCTAATCACTTATTAAATTAGAAAAAGTAAGTAAACAACACGTGTGCGTATCGCGCGTTATTTCCATTTTCTAGTTATATATACATAAAGCCGTTCCCGAAAAATTACGATTTGAAAAGAGGGCTAAAACCGTTTTAACCTACAGTATCTCTGAAATTCATAAACGAATTCTTTTCTTACCATAATAAATAATATACAAACTCTACATTTCTACAAAATTTCAAAGAAATTAAAACAATTTTACTCTAGTTATTGTGCAACAAAGAAAGTCATTTTCAGAAATACCATAATTTTAAATATCAAATATCTCAAAAAGTAACCATGTAATCTTGATCAAATTTTACACAGATATTGCTTATATCGCAAACAAAATAGTCTATAAATTTCAAGCTTATACATCGAGTCGTCATTTAGAAATTACGATTATCAAAGAACGTAAAAAAGTGTTAACCTTAAATATCTCTAAAAATCATGAGACAATTATTTTACTTAAAGGACTTATACAATAAATATATATAAACTCTACATTTTCAACAAAATTTCAACATGATTAAACCGATTTTTTTCTCTCTAGTTATCAGGAGACAAAGAAAGAAACTTTGTAAAATACGAAAACGTTCAATATCAAATATTTCAAAAAGTAATCGTACAATCTTGATGAAAATTCGCACACATTATCTATATCACGTACAAAATTGTCTACAAATTTGGAGCTGATATATCGAACCGTTTTCGAGAAAATACGATTTGAAGAAAAAAAAAATTAAAAAATTTTTAACCTCAAATATCTCTGAAATTTATGGACCAATCATTTTGCCCAAAGAACTCAACCGAGAGGTATCCAAAATTTACTTCTAAAAGAAATTTTTAAGCGATTAAGCAATTTTACTCTAGTTATAATGCGACATACAAAACTCATTTTTTTCCGTTTTCAATTTTTTTTTTTCAAAAACTAATCGACAGCATGGATTCAAATTTATACAGATTATAGCTATTTATATTCTACATTATCCTCATTTTTTTCAAAAAAATTAACCGTTTAGTTTGAGAGTTATAAGCTTTAAAAAAAACACGTTTATGTTAAAAACAAAAGAACCGTGATAGCTAGAGAATATTTTTTTTTAAATAGGGTAGTGGTCCATATTAGTGTGCCTCTCCACATTTGTGTGCCCTATTATTAAAATGTATCCTAGAAGTGAACGAGTAAAAACGTAATACTAAAATATTTTTTTTCATGAAGTATAGTTAATTAAGTTTAAATAGAATTAATTACTTAATTTGTTTTCATTTACTATACATTAAAAAAGAACTTTCAAAAATATGTTTCACGGTTTGCGGTGTGTCACGCTGTTTCCTTGTCCAAACTTGTTAAGAAATGACATTTTTAAAAGTAACATTAAATAATGTTTAGGAAGGATTTTAATGTGGGATACAATTGATTATATCATAAAATAATATTATGTTATATAATAAACCTTAATATAAAGGTTTTCAATTGATTTTAATATTTAACTAATGGTGTCTACTAATAGGGTAGTGGAAAACGACTTGTCCAGATTTGTGTGTGCACAAATACAATACGAGCATGCTCGTATCGGCGCTTGAACAGAAAAGTTAGGTTAGGTTGTCTGCGCACAAACGTTGTTTCATATCGCATTGACGACCTTCAGCAGTTTTTACCGTATTGGAATTAATTAACATTCAATGTAAACAAGGGTTAGAAATTAATTATAAATGCACTACAGTTAACAAAATAATTTTGTTGGCAATGATAATATTATCAAGACACACTAATGTGGGCACACAAACGTGTACATCCACATTAATACGGGGCACACAAAAATGTACTTTGTTGTCTGCTAGGGCACACAAATGCGTACAAAATTTTTTTTTTTTATATTGCTTGTAACTTTCGTAAATATTAATATTTTTCTATAAAAAAAATTGTTTCGTGTAGATTATTACTTTTATTATCTATATAAACCACCCGGAATCTCTGATACAGCTTAAATAGTCTATTATTATGCGACAAAACTGAAGAGTTTCTTAAACCCACACTAATACGGACATCTACCCTATAAGGTAGTGGACCCGGTTCTCGATAATATAACGAGGGAGTCTAATTTATATTACTATTCAAAATGAAATTTTAACGGAAAAGTATTGTTTTTTTGTTATTTTAGCTTAATATAGTTATTTATTATCCAAATAAAATAGGATGACTGCACCAGTGAATGAACAAATAAGGAAATTGTAACTTTCGTTATTTAATTAAGTGGTTTAAAAATGGATTAAAAGTAAAACCCTTTTGAAATTTATATTCTAAAATGTTCAAACTTTACGTCGGTGAGCAAATTTTGAATAAAGAATCAAAGTAAAAATTTTATTTAATGAAAATCTGTAAATATCTCCTAAACACCAGTAAAGGAACACGCAATCTTAGTATCTAAATACGTGTCACCAGTGAAGGAATGCATCGCCAGTGAAGGAACACTTAATAGCGGCGATTTTATGATTTTATTCTTAACAAGATAATTTCTTTTATGCAGAATCTTTATATAAAATGAAATAAAAATTTTCAAGGATTCGAAAATTATCGTCATGTTAGATAAACAATACATAGAAAGCTTGATATTTTCATATGTATAAAGAAAATGTTAGTTAACTGGTGACTGTTCCAATACTGGTGTAGTCACCCTAATTGAAATGCATGTTCGCATTGACATGTATTAAAAATACGGTAAAGAAAAAAAAGTCTGATGGACGCAGTTGTCGATAAGTGAAAGACCCAGATTTCGATAGTGAGAAAGGGAGGTTATGTTACAAATGTTGTTTATATCAGAGTGAGTTTGGATTCTGAAAACATAAAAAGAAACAAAAAGTCATACCTAAATATATTAACACAATTACTTCTTTATGATTTATTGCCTTATTTTACTTTATTTATTGTAAAAAAACACTATAATGAAAAATAAACGTCTTTTTCATCAACAGTAAATCGCTATCGAAACCTGGGTTATACATACATCTGTGGAAGGTATTTCCGATAACCTAATTAAAATACAAGATAGAAAGTAAATCACGTCTTACCTTTTTGAGTTGAATTTTTTGACTCATCTTTTATGTGGTTGCATCAAAAAAGTGTTAAAAAACTCATTTTCTGTGAAAACCTATTTCTCAAAGATCCGCTCTCTCTTAGCCTCGTTGCTAACGCAATGGTAGAGAAATGAGTCGAACCGGAGACTGATTTGTAACTTGTCTATTTACGCAATAGATGCCACTGTTTGACCGTGTACAAGTGAATATATTAATTCCTGGATATTTCTAAAGCGAACAGAAATTTTGATCCATCACAAAATTGTTAAAAATAGCGTAAAGTTGCATTTTATTCCGCTTTTATCGACAACTGGGTATCTATCGAGAACCAGGTCCACTACCTTAGGTATTTTAATGCTCTTTCGAATGCTTCCCATCCGATTCAAATACTTATCTCAATGTTATCATTAAGAAAAATGAAAATTATTTTTTAAAAAGTGAAAAATAAAGAAAAATTAAAAAGGAATTTTAAAAAATAATAAATAAAAATAAAATAAATAAAAATAAAAAATTACATAATATTATTATTTTCCAAAAATATTGAAAAAAAAGAAAAATTTTAAACGCTGTCCGAAAAGGATTGGATAAACATTGAAAAACTTACGGCGTTACACACACACACACACACACACACACACACACACACACACACACACACACACACACACACACACAAGTACGCACGCACGCACGCACGCACGCACACATACATACATACGGACATTTTTTAAATATAGTATATTTTGATTTCAAATGACTCAAAACATCTTTCTAACATGTTATCTTGAAAACTTTTTTTTTTCAGAGTCACAAAGCTTCCTCTATGAGGAAGCAAAAAAGCATTCTGCAGTAGTATACAAACATATATTTCACTAATTCTTCAACGGTACGATTAATAATGTTCCAAATTATATTTAAAATTTCTAATAAAATACAAAGAATTGAAAACCACTCACTATAACCTTTAAATAAACTTTTCTTGGTCCTTTTTGAATATACTACCGTATCCGACAAATGTATCAAAATTTGCACAAAGTCGCAATGTTTTGGCCTTGAAAGACTTATTGTAATGCGTAAGCAAAATCTATAATCCAGAGGAGTTAAATTTAAATAAGATACAAATGTAAAATTTAAAAATTTGGATGGACATATATATAGAAAACCTTCCACCATTCCAAGGAAATTCTCTTCTAGATAGTGTCACTCTCTGCTAACTGGCCAACACGCAGTGGGAGACGCACGTGCAATATACGCGTCGCACATCGATTGGCCGGTTTGTCGGATTGCACTCTTGAGGTGCGTTTCTTATTCGGCTATCACTGTAAAAAAATCTACATTAAAATTAATGCACATGTAATGGAAGCACAATTTCAAGCAGGTACATTAAAACAACTTCATGGCGTAACTTAAATTTAATGTAAATATAACTTAAATTTAATGCAAAGTGCATTATTTTTACTGGAAAAATTTGGCGTAGAAGTCAGTAAATTTAATGTACATGTAACGTGAATTCAACGTAATATGAATTACTTTCACGGCAAATTTCGGAGTAAGAATAATGGAATGTAATGTACATGTGATGTGAATTCAATGCAAAGTGCATTACTTTTAATGCAAATCCGCATTACAATTTATTTAAATCTTGTAATGTACTGTAAATGTACTGGAAAATTTCACCGCTGCACATTAAAAAAATTCCCGTAAACTGGAATTTCAATTGAATGCATAAAACTTAACATACACGTATTTGAAATTTCTAGTAAAAGACGTTATACTAGTCAAATTTTACTTAGGTCAAAAAATAATTTATTTGGTTGAAAAATAATTTTTTTTTCTTTTTATTCAACCAATTATTTTTTTATTTTGTGAAAATAAAAAATTTTTACAAAATGTAATAATAAATACACAGTTTGTAGTTGAAATTATTTTACTTTGATTCAAATTTATTATATATTTACTTACCTCACTTCTTTATGTTGTGCCAGCAACAATGTTAATTTATACATATAACTTTTTAATATTATAAATTTTCGCATTTTGATTAAAGAACTTATCTCTTAAATTAATCGCATTGTTATTATCGCAGAAAAAAACTTACATAAAATTTTCGACCTAACCGGGAATCGAACCCGCAACCCTTGGGTTACTACGCACGTACGCTATCCGTTACGCTATCGCTCGCTTGAAAAAGTTTGACATTTTCATCTACATAAGACATATATGCATTAATTTTACTGCAAGTTTCGGCGCGAATGTCATCGAATTTAATTTAGAAATAATCTATATTTTGTAGCAAATGTTATAAGTTTTGGAGCAAATGTCATGAATTTTAATGTAAAAGTAAGGGAAATTCAATGAAACGTGCATTACTTTTTTTTTTGACATTATAACATGAAAATCACTGAGTTTGTAACTAAAATTTAATACAATATTCATTACTTTTACTACAAGTTTTAGAGCGAAAATCATGAATTTTAATGTAATAGTAAATATACATATATTTAATGAATCATGCATTACTTTTACGTGAAATTACGGAATCAAGGCGGTGAACTTTGTAACATAAATTTAATGCGATATTCATTACTGTTGCTGCAAATTTCGGAGCGAAGTCATGAAATTTAATGTAAAAGTAATCTATATTTCATAAAATGTGCATTACTTCTACGTGAAATTATGAAGTGAAAGTCATGGAATTTAATGCACAAGTAATTACTTTTACTTCAAAGTTTTGCGATAATGTCATGGAATTTAATGTATAAATACTGTAATGTTAATGCAGATATATATTTATTTAAGGTACATGTATATGAATTATCGTACATATGACATTGACATTTTTGTACATCTACCACAACTTCACTTTCAATTTTTTAAATGAAATTTCATGTACGCTTACATTACTTTTGAGTCATAATTGCACGAATTTTAATATCTGTGCATTAAATTTAATGCAAAAACAATACTTTTGTACATTGATGTACTATTTTGTTACAAGTACATTAAATTTAATGTGCTTATGTACATTAAAAGTGCATTAATTTTAAGGACATTTTTTACAGTGATATATAGACACGACTGCGTACGCGTACACTTAATGGCAAGTGCACTAACCGCGAGGAGTGGCTCTCGCGTACCTATAAGTACATGTAACCTGTTTCCCCTGCGGGAATTTCCTCGTTAACGCGTGTGTCGCTGTATTTTCATATTCAATTATTCAGATTCTCAATCCCGCTCGTTTATTTTTGCAGATTTCCAGCGACTGCGCGGTTTTCCGCATAACCAGCAGTAAAATAGATTTTCTGATTATGCAACTATCGATGTTTATTCGTCCGTATTATGTATCTCCAAGTGGCAGTTTCGTTTTTCCAGCGATTCTTTGCCGCATGTGGATTTTTACATAAGCGTTATATAACACTTGTCGAACTAGCGATCGCTGATTATTGTTTTATATAAAGCAAGTTTTCGTTTGAATTTCCGATTTATCGATCAAAAGAGCTACGTACGTGAGGCGAAGTATGATGAAAAATTAATTCGATGACAACTTGGAGTTCGGCAAGATTGGCTACTTACTTTAATAAAAATGCATGAGCAATTCTGCGGGAAATATCAAACGACTCCGAACAAAAATAAATAATAATTTTTTTGAGACGCACACTTACCAGATCAAGTATTTCTGGATGAGTGGACCATCCTGAATTTAAAAAATACATGAAAACGGTCTATCGGCTGGCAAGCTTTTTTACTCGACAATAATATTATTTTTTTAAATGTCTCTCCTTCAAACATGAATCATTTCGTCACGCAGAATCGCACATAGATTTCAAACAAAGAAAATAAAACTAGAGAGTGCGGGCTTTCATTTGCTTTTAATTAGGATAAAAAAATGTTGATCTTCTCAAAAATTGCAGAAGTTTGAAGGTGAGCGTATCCTAATTTTGGAAAATATATAATACTAAAAAAGGTAAAAACCCCGCTCCTTCGCATATTTTACACTCATCTTTGAACTTGTGTTACTTTTAAATGAATTAATATTCTTCATTCTGTAAAGAGCAAATGAAAGCTCGCATTCTCTAGTTTTATTTTCTGTTTTAAACCCTATCTAAAAAAAAAAAAATTCACGTAGATCGCACGTCAAAATCTGACCTGACTTAAAAACCAGAATAGCATTAAGATTTAATTTAAAAAATTGTCTATTTTACCTTTAAAGCGGTTTTAAGGGTCATATTCTTTTTATTACTCCTTCTAAAACGCAGAGAAAATGCATTTTAAATTAATTTTCAACTTCTCATGTGAGATTTTGTACAAATACTGTATATGTGTACATGAAATGCATTGTACATATATTTTAGAAGGAATTATAAAAGAAATATGATTTTTGTAACTTCTCAAACGGTAAAACAAACAATTTTTAAGTTTATTTGTAGTATTTTCCTGGTTTTAAGTCAGGTGATATTTTGTCGTGAAAACTCACGTGAGCTTTTCACTAGTCATAGTCATAGTCATAGTAGTAGCGGGGACGGTCAGCGGCCCCTTTCGGGGACTTACCTTCCTAGCACTCAGGCCGGGGCCCATTGTGCTATACCCCTGGTTTATCACCCACTATCCACCTTTGCTTTGATCAGTACGATTGCTTTGCATATCGATGCTAGATCAAGCTCCCTAAGATCGTGTGGTTCCAGGAAGAAGAGTCCCCAAACCCTCCATCTGATTGCTACCATCACTGGACAGCGACACAGAAGGTGAGCTGAGGTCTCCTCCTCTTCCCCACATCTTCTGCACCGATCCGTATTCACGAGACCTAACCTGTATAGGTGGTGTCCGACATTACAGTGGCCTGACAACCATTCTACCGCTGCTTTGATGCTCCTCCTGGGGAGACTTAGAATCTCCTTACTCCAAGCAGTTGGAGCCTCTACCCCCAAGAGGTGCCTAGCCTGTCTGCAGTTCGTCAAGCACTGCCATTCCTATGCCGCCTTCGCCGTTGTCCAACTGTCAAGCGCCCCTTTCAACACCTTTCTGCCATTGGTACCCTGGGGTACAGCGCCCGGTATCGAGTCGCGCCCCTTTTTGCCAATCGATCCGCCTTTTCGTTACCGATTACTCCCGCGTGCCCTGGTACCCAATACAGAGTGATCCTGTTCACGGAGGATAGCCTATCTAATGCGACCTTTTCACTAGGGAATGTATCATTTTAAAGCATTTTTTAGAAATAAGGTTATTGTCGCCGAAAATGGTTGGTACTTGATTTTACGTTTTTTTTATATTTATGATAGACCATAGATCCAGAAAAACCTGATCAGATAGGTATGTCCCTCAACAAATTTTTATTTATTTTTGTACAGAGTTGCTTAATATTTCCTGTAGAATTTCTCATATAGCATATGCATGTACATCAGCATAACTCAGCGTGACAACAGTTAAGACTTTAACTAAAGATAAACTTGGAATTCTTAAATTTTATGATACATCCGAGGTAGTTCACACACCTACGAACACATCCATTCCTTAAATTGTTTAGTATTTTAAATGCCAGAAACGTCGGAAATAGCATTGTACGTTTGAGTTAAAGATAGCTCTTCGACTCTACGTTTGGCAAATACATTGCTATTCTCTTGACGCTATTTGTTATATTAAGACTTTAAAATAACTTTATCATTGTTTTTCATTATCTGTTTTTATTTTATTATTATTCACTAATTATTCAATCAGTATTTATATTTTTATATATAATTTTATTACTATTTTAAATACTAAAATATTAAAATTTTGTAACAAAACAGATTTTTAAAATTTTGTAACAAAACAACTTTCCGCCCAGATTTAAAAATTTAAAACAGATTTTTAAAATGTTGTAACAAAACAAGTTTCCGCCCACAGGAAAATTCTGTAGAAATTCTTGCAGAAAATATTTCATATTCGTACAACTAAAATTAACTATATTTTATTAAACATTAAAAAGTCGAAGCAGATAACTAAAACGCCCAGTAGGGGTGTCATCATGTAGATTTATTTTTTTTCTTAGGGTGGCCATCAGTCTTTTTCTGCTTTAATTTCGAGAAAGTTTTTAAGAGTTGTCTTTGCAAAAGAATGAGCTACATTCACGCATATCTTGCAACGGATATAATATCAAATGTATTTTTCCAAATCTTTAGCAAAAACGTACCAAAATAAGGGTAAAAGTATAATTATAAATACAAATTAAATGAATTTAATGTATTTAATACTAGAGTTACAAGTAATGTTCACAGTTACTGAAAAAATAACAATAATCGACGAATAATTACTGTTCTAACAGATAATCTGCATTGCGTGAAATTCTACAATACGCCCAAGAGAGCATCGACTGCAATAATTATTAGTGCGTGTATACACAGGTACAGCCATCGTGGAATCATCTCACTTCTCCGACAGCTAAGCGCTCGCGGAATCGCCGATAGTTACGCCAATGGTTTTCGCGAATGGAAATTTCCGACGGCGGCAGCGGCCGAAGGAGCAAGCTGAGCGAGCGAGCGGGCGAGCGCGCGCACGCGCAAGCGAGTCTCTGACTTATTAGCGCGAAAATGCAGCGCCGCGCAAGTGTAAAAATAGAACGTCGCACGCGCAAGCGATGCGTTCTCGCGCGTACGAGTGCGTATACATGCGCGCCTGGGTGCGTGAGGCGAAACTGCTAAAAGAATTGTCCGCAGCCACGTGCACGAGAAGGCGTGAGGAGCGAGCGCGCCTTGTGATAAGGGCTGTCGCACGTTAACTCATGCTGATTGCACATGGAATGCGCGATGCGATAGCCTTTGGATATTTAATGTGTAGCACTGCATTTTCGGATGCCGCTTACAAGCCTGGATTATTTTAGCTGATACAATTTTTCAATTTACATTAATAATCAATTGATACCAAAAAAACTTATATTCGATTGAGGAAGTGAATATTGGAATGAGATTTTCTTTCTTTAAAAAAAAAATTATGTTTTCATATTTGTCAATTGCAATAGGTTATAATAGTGATTTAAGGTGGTTCGTGTTCCAAAATTGACGTTAAATATGAACATTTTCTTCAACTACTTTTTCGCATATTATAGTGTGAGTGATAATATAATTGGAAAGAAGGGTACTTCAAGTAAAGAAAAACATTTCTTTTTAACCAAATTAAATTATTGTTAAATAAAATACTTTCATCTAAAAAAAAATCAACAAAACATGGGAATCTTCTTTATTTTTTATCCGATTTAAAATTTCAAGGGCTCATTTTGTTCCATTTGTAATTTTAAAGGCACTCAGTCCAGCGGTGCAATCATCATTATTTCAATTTCTTTTTGAAGAACAACTGGACTAACACGATGTGCGAATAATTTATTTCAACGTTCATATAGAAGAAACGTTCTAGTCCCGAAGCAAAAATGATTCCTTATAAATAAAGCTGGCTCGCTGATAAGAAAACACACATATACACAACACTGCCTAGTCGAGTAAGCCGGTAAGGTATCGATTCCTTACGAGAGTATGACATTGGCGTGGGCAGAAATCTCAGTAACTGAAATTACTTTATCCCTTTGTTCTATTTTCAATACATTTAAATAAACCATGCATTTCTGCCATTTACGTTGTAATGGATGAATTTACAAAAAATATTATTTTTTAAATAAGTTAAAAAATTAGTTAATTGTAGAATTTTATTAAGTAAAATTACGTTAGAATGAATTTTAAAGACTATTGTTTTCAATTATTTACTTTCTTAGAAAACTTCAATATATATTTTCTTTCCAAAATCATCGTTATGTTTCATAAAATTGTTACACGAAATCTTGCAATAAAAAATTTATTTTTCAAATGACTTTATAAAAGTGAATTCCTTAACGAAAATTTAAATTGCTTTACCGACCTTTACCGTTCTTCACCACTCATTTCACTATTCCAACTTTAAATTTTACAATCTTTTTACGCTTTTTTTCGCAGATTTTTTTACGGTAACAACACTTTGTTCATAAAAATAACTACAAGTTTTCTAAAACGCAAACAATACATAATCTACTATTTAGGAAAAAACGTCTAACAACTGTCAATATAAACTATTACTACTTTTGTCTCGAATATAACATTTTCTTAAAAGAATTTCTAAATATTTTATATTTTAAAGCACACGTGTTTTAAAATAAACCTATATAGGTTTTAAAATATGATATTTAGAAATTCTTTCAATAAAATTTTATATTCGAGACAAAAGTAGTAATAGTTTATATTTACGTTTACAAGAAGTGTTTTAGAAAAAATAGTAATTATTTTTGTGAACAAAATATTTTTAACCACACTGCAACTAAAAATTAAAGGGACACCTACTTTTTAAAAGAATCAAGAACAAAATTCAAACTGCTCTAACTTATCGACAAATGACCGTAAACAGGCAAAAACGAGCAAATTAAAGCTAAAAATCAAAGCTAAAAATTAAAGCTCAAAAAGATTCTAAAAAACTTTTAACCGAAAAGAAATGTTTCGAAATTTCAACTTTTTTCTCGTGTTTGATCACGTGAGGGAAGATAAATTTGTGTTACTAATAAGACTAGTTGAACATTAAAGCTTAATTCTTGTGTTTTAATTTATTTTTCTACACGACTCTATGTGATTTTTCTTTTCACCGAGTTATTAAAGGTTCAAGAAAGAACCTCATTTATAACTTTAGATGTTAATAACTCGTGAACCTCTCACGTTACAGGGACGACAAAATACAAATTATAGGGCTTGGATCTGGTTTTAATGCTAACTTATCAGATTCAGCTGATAAATCACTTTTGCTTAATTATGGTGAACTTTCAAAAAGCTTGATTGTTCAGATTTGAGAATTTTTTTTCTCAAAAAGTATATCTTATGAAAAAATTACCAAGGACCTTTCTTCTTTAACATTAAAAAGATTTATTTAAAACTTTACTACTTCTTATGTATTCAGAACTTAATTTATTGTTGTAAATTTAGACGTTAATGGACAAAGTTTACCATTTCGATATTTTTTTTATTGCGCAGGAATTGGAATAAAAAATACACCATTTTAATAAGTCAACGTTTCGGACATTTTATTTGATATGTCCCTCGTGAGGATAATTAAAATTTGATAGTAGTCAAACGATCACGTAGTGTGTTTTTTATTCTAATTCCTGCGCAATAAAAAAACATCGAAATGGTAGACTTTGGCCATTAACGTCTAAATTTACAATCTCAAAAACTTCTACAATTAGTAGCTTAGAAACCGATTAATTTATTATTGGTGATATATAATCAAAAGATAAATACGTCGTCTAAGAGGATGTACACGATGACACGTTTGTTTATTCCTAGAATGAACACTCCATTGCTTTGGGACACTTCATTACTTTTTACATCAAAATATTTTCACCAGGGTTTATACATGACTTTTCTACCAAAACTTATGTATCGAATCCGCAAATTAAATTTTAAAAAGATAATGTAGGTATTAGCAGGGATTTTTCATCCAAAAGATTTGAAAATAAATCAAAATGCTCGCTACTTCCTGTTAGCATTGAACAAGTCGAAGACTGATAGAAAAAATTTGCTTATTAAAAGATTCGCTATTTTTGATTTACACTAGACTTCGCCAGCTTCTTCCGTGTGTCATGCGTGGTTATCCTCGTCATGACCGCATTAGCAAACAAACCCGCTTCAGCTGAATCATCCGGCACCACAAATTCATATCCTTTCACCTTTTACCACTGCCACGTGCTGATCTACAAATTGCGAATTCTTTCATTGTGGTTTCAAGGTCGCCCGGTATGAAACAGATGCCTCTTGTACGTATATGGAGGGACGAAATAAAGAATACTCGACAACTGTTCTCCATTCTTATTGCGGATTCTTTCTTCTATCCTCTTTTGTTAGTATCATACGGAAAAAACCGATCGCTGTGGAGGATATACGATCAACCTAAACGTTCATTCGCCTCTCTCTTGTACACGAGTGAGTTTCAATGCACTTCCTCTGGCCTTTTATTCTTATCGTAAGCCGCCCACGGGACTTGCCTTCGCGTACTTTGGCTTTTATGCCCAAGTGAACGCACGCGCCTTAGATATTAGTGGAAGGGAATACTTCGTTTTTTCGGTCCAGGTAGGTTAAAAAAGGAAAGATTTACAAGAGTTAAGGGGGTTCTCCTCGGGCACTACAGTTTGTTGCTCAGCGAGAGCACAAACTATACCATGGGCGTCGTTCTGTCTCTCTCGCTCTCGTGCATGTCGTCTGCTATTTGTGTTTATAATCATTAATATCTTTTTAAAAAGATCGGCTGAACACATATTTGATAAACTTAATAGAAAGAGCCGAATTTCATATTTCTTAAGCTATGTTTTTCTTTTTGAAGTCCAGTTTTTTTTATGAGTAATTCTATTACTTTCTGTCACAGTTGACATAGCACTCATTTACTCTCATGTAAAAATAACCATTTTCAAGAATTTTTTTCTCAAAAATTTGTTCGGCAATGTATGTAAACAAACATATGGTATCATTTCTGTGACTTTGAAGAATATTTGTATATTTTTTTCAGAAGCTTTTTCAGTTTTTGCAATGTGAAGAGAACTATCTTAAAAAAAATAAAGAATATATACTTTGTGAAAATTCTTTTCATTTTCAGATTATAGAATTTTCTCATAGACTTTGAGCTCTGGAACAGCTCAACAATACAGTGGTTTGTAGGTTATAAAATGAAATACTTTCATAAATGTTTAGGCTCCCACTTCCTCCTGAAGGACGGGGAGGGGGAGGATGTAAATTTCGGACTATTGCCGGTATCTTGGGTTCCAATAAACTTTTTTTAAAAATAATCCTTAAGATGATTAATATAAAACTTATTGGAAGATTAGAGGTTAATCATGTTTGATTTACAAAAAAAGTCTTATCAACAGCTTGTATATAACAAGGTTCATAAAAGTCTACTACTGCGCGTCCGAAAAAGTATCGGTTTTTTTCTTAACTACACCTTGATTTTCCTTGTTTTTGACACATTATAGTATATACAAAATGACGAGTCCTTAAAAATACTTTTGATGTGAAGATTTTGTAGATAAAGGATTTGGGAGGATAAGATAGTCAATAGTGTCTCTGCACTAATTCCCATACAAGTGGTTTGTAGGTTATAAAATGAAATACTTTCATAAATGTTTAGGCTCCCACTTCCTCCTGAAGGACGGGGAGGGGGAGGATGTAAATTTCGGACTATTGCCGGTATCTTGGGTTCCAATAAACTTTTTTTAAAAATTCTTGCGTAAAATGAAAGATTTTAAAAGTACTATGAAATTTAACTACCCTGATATAGAAATGTTAACCAGAAGCTAGCTATTTTTCAGTTAACTTTATGACGAAAAACGAACATTGCTTGTATTTTATAATTATGTACCAATCTGAAATAAATTATGGCATTTCCCTGGTAGAAATTGAAATCATTCTTTAGGTAGTAAATGGCTAGTTTGAACCAAAATGGCAAAAAAATGAACTCCAGTTTTCTACCATAAATGTAACGATTTTTTCAACCTATTTTTCACATTTATTGGTTGCAAAAATGATCAAAATGTTGTAATCTATTAATTTGGCATTTTAATACTAGTTAAAATAGCTAGCCGACGAAGCCATTAAAAATCTAGTACCAAGCGATTTGTTATGGCGATGAGTGAGAGAGATAGAGTCACGTGGCAAAATAACGATTTTGGTTTATATCTTGTAGAATAAAGCTGTAAATAATACAAAGACTACAAAATTTTGTTTTTATCCCGGTAAACTATCTCTTAAGAGTATAAGTTTTACAATATGTGATTAAATTGTTATTAAATTTTAATGTGAAGATTTTGAGGTTCCTGCCCATTTTTAATGGACTAATTTCTACCAGGGTTACACTTCATAAAATATATGTTTTAATAATAGAGTATAGAACTTTTAGATGAATGATATTATTTTTGCATTATGATTTTTGCTAAAAATGCTTCCATTTAACTAACATATTAGATATAAAATCTCCTTAATTTTCTACCAGGGTACTTACAAAATTTTTGCGGGAACTTTGAATTTTAAAATGCGTTCGAAAACTTTAAATCCAATTATTTTGCGATTGTGAGGTTCGAGAGTCTCCCCTCTCTCCCATCCGTAGCAGCTCCGTTACCTCGCTCCGCCACCAGAGCTTGGGCCGACACTAACTCCACTTTAGCACTTCTCGGCCCTGCAGGCCGAGAAGCCAATTTGGTTAAGGATGAGGGAGTGGTTGATCGGTAAGTAAGCTGTGTTTCATCTCAGGTTACCATCGTGGACTCATCAGTAAGGCTGATGGTAACCTTACCTTAGACACACAGGAGGATGTCCGTGCTGTGTTGGAGGTCCTATAGGGGAGGGCGGGGCACGTGTGACACCCTAACTTTGATTAAAAATAACAACTAAACCGTGTATTATTTCAAAATGTACAAAAACGGAATAATTAGATCAGAAAAAAATAAAATAAAATAAACTATTAACTTTTTCTTCATTTTCTTTTAATTATTGATAAAATACAGAAAAGAAATTCTGAAAAAAATGCTCTACGTGCCCCACCGGCGGGTGGATTGTGGCACCCGACGGGGCACGCATGGCACGGTCAAATTTAATATTTTACTATAGGCATTTTTCAATTCTTTTTTCCAGTAATTAATACTTTAATAATTATGCCATAATAAAATTTTCAAAAATCAAATAATTAATCAGTCTATTGAAAATTTAAAATTTTATTTTTATTAAGGAACATAACAATTTTTATTTTAAAATAAATTATTACATTTTAATAAATAATTTTATATTATAAATTCCTTCTTATAAAATGTGACCACAACATAATACTTTTGTTTGATTAACAAATTATCATTATTATTACAATAAGTTTAAATTTAAATATTTCGCATCATTTTCATCTATGTAGCATATTTGAACTACCTGACCATTGAAAAAGGCAGTTTGAGTATCTACAATTGATTCCTTCCTTACCATTGTTTTTTCTACTCTATAACTTAATACGCAGTCGAAATAATCGTTATTTACTTATTAATCTAATAATTGAAACTAAAAACTAGTTAAAACTAAATTATTGCACTGCGTAGTTGTTAACCCATCTTGCTCCATTTTTTGTTTGTAGGTTACATCACTTCGCTCGGCGGCCGCCGCGGCGCACTGATACGCCCGAGTGTGCCACGCGTGCCCCGCCAGGGTGCCACGTCATGCCCCATTTTAATACCATTTTCATTTTTTAATTATATTATTTATAAAGATTTTCTGAAAATAACAAAAACAGGGCTTGAAAGATAAAAGTTGAAACTATCAAGTAGGTTTGGTCTCATTTAGAAAAAAAATCATTTTCTCGTTGCTCCAAGCGACTTAAAAATGAAGTCAACCTTGTTTCTAAGCACCGATTTTCAATCTTATTAAATTAAATGTTAAACATTATCTATAATCTCAAAAGTATAGAGGAAAATTCTAAAAGCATATCTAATTAGGTTTACGTAAAAATTACATTTTTTGCATTCATTAATATTAAAAATATGAGGGTGCCAAACTTACCTACCTGACACGCCATGCTCCGCCTTCCCCTATATATTAACCGCGAGGCTCTTGCCACTTGCGGGAGTTAGTGTCGGCACGAGCTCTGGTGGCGGAGCGAGGTAGCGGAGCTGCCGCGGATGGGAGAGAGAGGAGATTCTCGAACCCCACACGATAAATGTATTCAAAAATAGTACATTGTGCAACAAGGGGAGTAAATGAGCTATTTCAAGCGACGATGAGGTGTTCAGCACGAGTTGGAGTCGAGTGCTGAAAACACCTCACCCGAGTCTGAAATAGCTCTTCTTCCTGTGTTACACACTATATTTTTGTCAACGAATGTATGAGAGGTCGTTTTTATATGTATAAAAGTTGTATAGGGTATCGTGCATTTTGAGTCGTGCACACTAAGAGAAAAATTGCACAAAGATTCGTTGTAGCGGGGAAAATTTTTTTTTCCCCCCTAAACTGCGAAAAAAAATTCTTTTATCCGTTCGAAGCGGGGAAAATAGTATATTATGTATATCTTGTGTTCATTTATTAACCTGATTTTTTTCGATATTTCGAAATTATTCAACATAACCTAAAAAAATAAAATCCTTTTTCTTTTACTTTTCTGGCGCTTTTAAGGCATTATTTATATTGTATAATACTCTAAAAGAAATTTTTGTGCATATTTTCTTCAGATCTTATGATTTTAAACATTGTCTGACTAAGAGGAACCCGGAATGCGAACCAACTTTCAAAAAATGCCATTTTAAGGTGATGTCAGAGCCACGCTGATTGGTTGAAAATTTCCTAACCTCAAAAACTTTATATCATAAATAAAAAAAAGTGTACAATCGTAAAGCACAAAAATACGGTGATCGCGTGTTCTTGTTATAATAAGGAATGTTTATAAATGTTATACAGCATTTAATAATTTTTAGTTAAACCAAACAATGGGAAATACGACGCGAGGTGAGGATGACGTTTCACATAGAAAATTGTAAGATGACCGTCACTTTTACGTAATTCCACGCGTCAATTTTAAGAATATTGCATTATATAAATTATTGAACATTTTGATTATTGAAAATGCTGTGGTCCCGCGTTCTTTGCACGATAAAAAATCGTTAGCAACTTAATTTTCTGTATTACGAAGTAAATTTCGCGCGAACAATGGGAAATACGGCTCGAGGTGGAGGTCACCATCGGTAAAGTTCGCTCCTACATCCCCTTAAGGTATTTTAAAAGGTAAATTCGTTGTTAAATTATCAATGACAAGATTTAAATCATATTTGATACCTTTTGTTTTGATGGTAAATTAATTCAACAGTTTTTTGGAACAGTGGAATACAGAACTTAAACCAAGTCACCAAAAATTGCTATTTTGCGGTATTTTCAAAGGAACGTATTTTTCCATCAGATGTCATGACTAGTATAAATCATATTGAATACCTTTCATTTTGAAAATAAATTAATTGAAAAGTTTTTCGGTAAGTGAAATGCGGAATGTGACCCAATCGTAAAAAAATTTCAATAGTTAAAATAATTTATGGGACATGTTTTTCACTTTTTCAGCTATCTATACGAAAGGGGCTCAATTAAATATGTATAGCCAATTCAAGTAAATCTATCTTATGTAAGTAAAAATAACGGCATTACCATTAGTTTAAAACAATCATGAGTATAACAACATTTTTCGCAATAATACATTAGTCACTTCTTTTTTTTCTGTTGCATCATTGATAAGTAAACGTAAGCCGCGAATAATTCTCTAAATTTAGATGACTAAATTGTAAACAATCACTTATTCATTTTAAGTATAAACATATCTTGTTTTCAACCATTAACAATATAACAAGAGAATAGTAATTTATTTACCATCCATAGTAATGTGTTTTAATTATTCATTGGATGATAGTAATTGTTATAATAGTAAATATTGAATGATAATCATGATACGCAAACGTTATTTTTAGTATTGTTATGAAAGAATATTGTCAGTTATCACATAATAATGTCATTTAAGCATAGTAGAATATTCTATATGAAAATGATCTACAGAATAAACGTTACATTCTATTTTTGCACTTAAATTAGAAAAATATCTCTTTGTATAAATTTTACGCACTTATTTCGATAAGCGAATTAAAAACGTTTTTAACGTTTCTTATATGATCACTATAACACTATCTGATCGTATAGTTAACATCGATTTGCTTGTTTTAGTTTTTGGTAAATCAAATTTGTCCATATTCATAAAAAAATATTATAAATTTTGGTTAAATATTATAATAAATAGTTGATTCATTTACAAATACCCATGAAAGAATAAGTTATAGAGTTAAGTTCGGTCTATTTGAGAGTCAGGATGTAATAGATAATCATTAGAGATTTATTACACTAGCAAAATCCAAACGTGCTGCGCACGTACTATTTTGTTTTTTAGGTTATGAATATATAAATTTTCATTATGATTTCATTTTAATTGGTTTAAATGATAGGATAATCAGATCATGTTTCAAAGCATGACAAAATTAGTCATTTTATTCTAATTTGATTTAATTATTTAGTTTTAAATAGTTAAGAATAAAAATTCAATTTCAAAAATTCAAATGTAGCGGAAGTAGAGAATTTTCGCGCCTATTTCTTACAGACCAATCAAAATCACTCTTTAAGTGCTTCACAACATCGGCTATCGTTTTTTTAAGAGAAGAGATTATATTGGCTAATATTGGTCGTAATAAATCTCAAGCTATCACTTCTTTTTGAAGTTAAAATTTTATTTCTATATATTATAAATCCAACACTATCGTGTGATTAATTGTTATCCTATATTGTATCTTTATTATAAATGATTACCTTACTTCCATACGAATTTCCCATGATTACGTCGTATATGTAACAAAAAATACAGAATAACAATATTTGTTTAAAGAGGACTACTTCTTCGATATAGAAATCAAAGTTTTGCCTTTTCTACACTCTTTCACATAAGTGCATCATTCGCAAAAATTTTGCACGTTAGCAAAATTACGTCATAAATAAGCTTGCGTGCGCGATATTGTATACGAATTATCGCATATCGCTTCCTCTTCTCCTTCTCTCTCTCTCTATCTCTCACCCTCTTCCTCCCGTACGGTGTGTTTTGAAAACACATTGCGCAAAGGCAACAGCAAGACGGCCATTATTTCGCAAGGGGGTATCGAGACCTATGCACTAGGCGCCCCGGAATAAGGGCGCCGACAAGCGGGCGGTGCAGATCCGCCGCGTGCACAATCTCAGTTTGGATCGCGTGGTGGCTATTTCGAGCGGTGGGAACAAGTCACGCTCACGCGTTAATTCTAGAGCATGTATACAAGAGCGACTATGTTAAATCGGTTCTCGGTAATGCAGAAAGAGCTTGATGAGGATGACTCGGTCCGCCGGCGCGCGTGCGCTGCATTGTCTCGAGGAAAAATCGTATAGGCGCAGACTCGTGCGAGATGCTCGTTGAAGTCGGGAATTATCAGGGGAGGAATGACGCACTCGAGACGGCAGCTGGGGAGATACAAAAAATATGTGCGAGCGATTCGCGAAGGAAATGCGTGCGTGCACGTGCGTACGCGTGGTAATAGCTTTTTATGACGATTTTAATTTACGTCACTAATCATGCAAGGATAAAGAAACCTTTGTGCCATTGGTTGAAAGGGGCATAAAAATTTTGAGTTATTTACGTCGTAATCGCGTATATCTTGGTTTTTAAAAACTATTGTATACTATGTAAGAGTTACGAGATTTACGTCCACAAATGGAGAATCGCAATATCGCAAGAAAATTACCGGAGATATTGTAAAGATACAACATGTAAATGAATATTATTGTCTGTATAGCAGACACGTTACATTTAATATTCATGTTAATCTTCTTTTTCTGATGGAGTCAAGGCATTCAAATCAAATTCAGCATAGTGATTCAGTTTAGTTTAATTAATACTCCTTGTTAAAATTTTTAATTTTTATTAATCTTAAGAATCATCGTCTATGAAATTGGTTGGCTGCTTGAGTATTATATCATACCTCAAAAAATAGTGACATTTGCGCAATACATCGTTGACTGCATCGCTATAGCATTACTTATTTTAAGAAAATCAACGTATGGTCGATGTTTCGAAATTCGAATTTGATTTAACTTTGACTATGTTGATTTGTCAGTAATGAAATGTTTGGCAGAGAGCACAAGTATATTTTCATAAATTTTAATTAATAAGAAGTTTGGAGTAGTGTCCATTTTTTAACGGTAATTTTTTACACGGGGAGTCTAGTGAAACTTGTTAATTTTCACGTTCCACTAATAACATTTTCTAATTTCGTTCGGCATTCGTAAATATTTACTACGTTGCAATTCAGTACCTAGCTGTTTCGCTAAAATTACACCCGGTCCAGTCGGTTCAGAAAGTTAAGAAAAAAAGGACGCTTTAGCTTCCACTGAAAAGTTTATTTATTCCCTCGTGGCAGCCACCGGCTAAAGTAGACTTTGGCACGGACCGCAGGATTTTTCGGTGTGTGGGTGTACACAAGCAGGTCCGATAGAGGCGTCAAGAGCCGGTAGGCGCCATTTTCATTGCAATCATGTCGCCGTGCCATGTCAGAAATAGGTGCGCGTGGCACGACAAAGAATAACCGTAAACCCGCTCGCCTACCCCGAGGAAATGAATTAGCCAATCAGGCAAACGTCCAAATCTGCGAAATGTAAATAAGGAAAAAGTGTTGACGACCATGAAGACGCGTCATCGGCTCGCGGGAAAGGTGGGTGGACATATATAAAGCTCCCGCTAAGTCATAGCACGTGAGTCAACCGCGACAGCAGTTTATGGGCTTCCCAAGTCTACGGATGCACGAGGATTGGTTGACATGGTCTTTTATAGTACGGCGATGCGCGCCCATAAATGTAACGCAATTGGAGCTATTGTATCCACTGCTTTTCTGGAAACTGGAGCTTCACTCTGCTGTTTACAACAAAATTATACAAATTACTATACAGATAGTTGTCTAAAAATAGACAGTTCTGCAAAAAGTATCCCCTAACTCGGTCATAAAAACAACGAAAAAAGAAAGTTGAGGCACACCTCTGCAATAAATTTGTTTTTGTTCTATAAGGGACACAAGAGGCAAACAAAATTTTGAACACGGGAAAACGGTCTTGTGACACAGTTTTAACTGTACATTAATGTTTCTTACGATAATTGAACATGAGAAAAATGGACGAAAATGGTCACTGATGATTGAATAGTACTAAGCACCACAAGCGGTAAAAAATTTTTCACAGGAAAAAATTCAAGTAGATGAAAATAGCTTTTATTCCCATCTCAACAAAAATTACTACTTTTTTCCTTGAAAAGCGGGACAAAAGTTAGGCTTGGTACCCTCTTTGAACTAATTTTACTTTTTCCCCGCAGATTTAATTTTTTCCCCGCGAAATGTGGTAAAAAAGTAAATTTCATATAAACTTAGCCACATGTCGTATAAATAATACATTTAAATATTTCGTCCACTTACGCGAGCGCCGCACAGTGGTCCCAAATCCACTTTTACTGGTATTTTGCCCGCTTCAAGCGAATTTTTCACGGATCAAAGTGATTCAAGCGGGATATTAAAGCTTTTATAATATAGAATTAAAAGCCACTACACACAAGGGTGGTAACCACCCCTATTTATTATTAAACAAACCCCTAAACTTATATCGAAACCTATATGTTGTTTGCTGTCAGTGTTTAATTTATAATATATGTTATATTTATAACACACATTCACACATACACACACACACACACACATATAATATATGTATATAATATATAGGTATATTCATAATTAATGTTTTCGGTTACAGGAGATACTTTGTAAAATGTAAAAATACTTACTTTCTAAAATGTAAAAATTTCTATATAAGTTTAGGGGTTGTTTAATAATAAATAGGGCTGGTTGTCACCCTTGTGTGTAGTGGCTTCTAATTCTAAATTATAAAAGCTTTAATATCCCGCTTGAATCACTTTGATCCGTGAAAAATTCGCTTGAAGCGGGCAAAATACCAGTAAAGGTGGATTTGGGACCACTGTGCTCCGATGTCCGCCGCCTGCGTTAACAAACACTCCCCATCTTTCCGTTGCACAGTGGGATAAAATGGTGATTTTAGAGCAAAAAATCTATAATTCCTACAAATTACAACGGATTTGCATGAAAATTTATATACAGGGATTTTGAAGGTCGCTGAATTCAATAAAGGTGCCGAGATTTTCCAAATCCTAACAGTTGATGCAGTATAACCAGTATAACAGCTCAGATACCTATGTTGGCCTACAAGAACTTAAAATAAATATAAATCTGTCAACCTACAATAGTGAAAAATAATTTTGAAATCAATTATATGTTTTCAGGTATAAATTTTTTTATTAAAGTAAATAAATTAATTAATGATTAAACATAATTAAATTAATATATAATAATAATGTTATTTTTTAATGAAAAATTTAATAATAAAAATTAATAATTTTTAATAATTACTAAGTAATTTTTAAGCCATAATATACAGATTTTAGAAATGCTTGAGCTATTGAAATTATTTAAAGTACATTAAAAAAATACACACTTCATTGCAAAATAATTTTTATAATATTGTGATTGTACATAATATTTGATATAATATTTTGACATAATATTTTGATTGTGCATTTAATACATAGGTATCTGAGCTGTTATACTGGTTATACTGCATCAACTGTTAGGATTTGGAAAATCTCGGCACCTATATTGAATTCAGCGACCTTCAAAATCCCTGCATATAAATTTTCATGCAAATCCGTTGTAATTTGTAGGAATTATAGATTTTTGGCTCTAAAATCACCATTTTATCCCACTGTGCGTTGCTCCCACTTTCCAAATAAAAAAGCAAAAAGTGGTCACAGTTGGGATGGGAATAAATAATAAATGTAACTCGAGAGAAAAGTAGATGATTCCTTCGGGAGCGACTTTTCTCCATTGTTACATAATGCACTATAATTTAAGCTCAGAATCGTTCAAATATGACAATCCGATGCAAAGTTGCGTGCATTTGAAAATCGTGAAAAAAGACAAAAATGATTAAAATTTTAAGAATTACGTAAATTCGAAAAAAATCGCTCATTTTGGTAGTTTTCTCGATTTTCAAATGCACGTAACTTTGCACAAGACTGTCCTATTTTAACGGAGAATCGATCAATCAATTTTTTTTCTTATACTTTAATTGATTCCCGTGGAGAATTATTTGCACCTGATATTTAATATTGGTTAATTATCAGTACTCTTCGTCCACTTTTCCCATGTTAAATTTCCATAAGAAAAATTAATGTGCAGTTAAAACTGTGTTACAAGACCGTTTTCCTGTGTTTTAAATTTTGTTCCTCTGTTGTATGACTTATAGAAGAAGAAAAAGTTTATTGCAGAGGTGTGCCTCAACTTTCTTTTTTCGTTGTTTTTACGACCGAGTTAGGGGATACTATTTGTAAGTTTACGAAAATACCCATTTCTCCTAGATTTTTTAGAAAAATGGCCATATTTGTATAGAAAAACACTGATACACTTGTCCATTTATTTTGCAAATAAAATCATTTCCCGCACTTTCATGAAAATCCAGGACCCGCATCCCCGGTGCTCTCCTCATAAGTTAAACTAGTAATTTTTTCAGCGTTTAAGAATCTAGGAAACCACGTGCTTTTTGCAGTTCCTGTTTAGGCATCACTACAATTCTTTCGTATTTTTTCGTCAGACATTTACAGAAGGACCTTTTTCTCACCTGATAATATATTCTATATTCGTCAGCCATTGCCCTGGTAGAAATTAGTCCATTAAAAATGGGAAGGAAAACAGAAACTGGCCATTAGAAATGGCTAGTTATTAGACAGACATGTAACGCTTTTTTTTATCAACTTCTCGCATTTTATGGAATGACCCTAACCTGAAAATTTTCACATTAAAATTTCATAACAATTCAATCATATATTTTAAAACTTATACTCTTAAGAGATAGTTTACCGGGATATAAACAAAATTTAGTAGTCTTTGTACTATTTACAGCTTTATTCTATAAGATATAAACCAAAGTCGTTATTTTGACACGTGACTCTATCTCTCTTACTCATCGCCATAACAAATCGCTTGTTACTAGATTTATAATGGCTTCATCGACTAGCTATTTTAACTAGCATTAAAATGCCTAATTAATAGATAGTACAAAATTTTGACCATCTTTGCGGCCAATAAATGTGAAAAATAGGTTAAAAAATCGTTACACTTATGGAAGAAAACTGGAGTCCATTTTTTTGCCATTTTGGATCAAACTAGCTATTTACTGCTCAAAAAATGATTTCAATTTCCACCAGGGTGTTTGAAATCATTTTGGTTCCTGGGAAATCTTTCATTTTCTTATAAAGACATAGATTGTAATTTAAAAATCATAAATTATTTTTTTAATGAAATTTGCAATCATTTGTATTCTTCTGTTATGATGTACAACGGTCATCAATTCATAATTACAATTGAGGGGCCAGAAAGAGAAAGGGGACATAACGTGTGTTAATTGAATGGGCTATGTCCCCTTTCTCTTTCCAGGCCTTCAATTTTTCTATACGTTTATCTATTATATTAATTAAAGATACCGTTTACTACAAGTCCAGTATAGTAATAGAACATTTGCTCTAAATTTTTTTGCGCTCGATTTGCTTTATGTGTAACGTTATTAACGATCGGAAACTATTGCCTTTGATGGCTACTGCAAAACCTACGACACAAATCCACAGAAATTTATTGATACAATTTGAATTTGTATTGATCCCAAATTTTTATTTTGGTATAACTATTGAAAAAATAACAATTTTTTAATTAGTATTGTTCTAATGGATTGTTGTAAACAAATGGCTGGTAGATTATTACATTGCGCAGAGCAACTATCTCTTTATAAGACGTAATTCGATATATTTATTTTAATAATGTAGAATTTACCGTGTTCTGCCGGTAAAACAGAGTATATGAGTACCACACCCCCTTAAGTTTAATAAAGAACTACAACGTATCAAAGAGTTTTTTTCTTAAAATTAAAAATTGAATGAGAAAAACAGGAACGCAATTTTGAGTAATAGCGTCGGCATCGCATCACCTTAAGGAACCTACTTCTATCGTTATTAACGGGGTGGCATAGTCCTACCATTACCGACCGAGCAATTGCCACAGTTTCAAGCTTATTAAAAAAAAAATACGTAAAATCACAAAAAATCAAGAGAACACTTCGCAGCGGTTTTGAACGTTCTATCACCCAGTAAAAGTTTTGAGTCGAAATATCAAGTTGGTTTTGCAAAAACTTTGAACGAAACCGAATTTTGTTTTGTTCAAAGTTTTTGCAAAAACCACTTAATATTTCGACTTCAAACTTTTACTGGGTGATAGAACATTCAAAACCACAGCGAAGTGTTCTCTTGATTTTTTGTGATTTTACGTATTTTATTTTTAATAAGCTTGAAACTGTGTGAATTTCTCGGTCGGTAACGGTATGACTATGGCACCCCCTTAAGGATATTTTCAACATTTAAGACCTTTTTTCAAAGTAGTTAATTAATTTAGCTATGTGGGCTAAAGTTGATTTTCAAATTTTAGGAGAGAGAGAGAGAGAGAGAGAGAGAGAGAGAGAGAGAGAGAGAGAGAGAGAACTGTGTGTTAACATTTTTTTTTAAAGTATATGTTTTAAGTAATATACGAAAGAAAATTTTCAGAAAGTTGACTAATTTTAATTTATCTGCGTGCATAAGTGGTGAAATAAGTATTTAATGACTAAACATGAAATTACTAAATTGAAATAAGAAACTCGATGGTACATTCTAATGCAACTAAACCTCCTCAATAAAAAAAATTAAGGTTTTTTATTCATCTAACAAAAGTGACTTTTTCAATTAAAAAATATTACTACAACCTCCTCAGAAAAAAATAAAACTTAACTCTTATCATCCGAAAATTATAAGAGAAGATCATGATCACGGGAAATACGCATAATACTATTATGCTTGTAAATGAAGGTTATTGTATTGTAGCACAATTTAGAGAAAATCTTCACATAAATAAAGCGTGAGCAATTATAAGCTCATTTGTTATTTGGATAAAATATTTTGTGTTACTGTACTAAATCCTAAGATATATACTATAGCACCGAGATGCGCGTTAATTACGATGTATTCACTAACCTGTATACTGCACTATGGCATATTTTGCAGTGGTGAAACAAGAACGACGAGTGGAATAGATTTGGCGAGTTACTTGCGGGATAGTCCCAATGTAAATCCAACTCTTTTACATGTTCGCACCCAAGC
Organism: Torymus aiolomorphi; assembly: GCA_036365515.1. Taxonomy (NCBI): domain Eukaryota; kingdom Metazoa; phylum Arthropoda; class Insecta; order Hymenoptera; family Torymidae; genus Torymus; species Torymus aiolomorphi. The sequence goes on along the minus strand of CM070874.1, from coordinate 52,495,070 downwards.
GGATCTGTGTTCACATAGAACAGACTTTAACTGGCTAAAAAATAGGCGCTCAGTACGCACGTGATTTGTCGCGCGCTGCACTATCTCAGTTTTACCGTAACCACTCACTCGACGCCGCGCATTTCTAACATGTCTAGAAATGCAGGTGCGCAGCTGCAGGTGCATCAGATCTTACTTTTATACTTGGAATTAGTCCGGATAGCTATAAGGTTAATATCAACATTTTATCGTTCATAAAGATTAAAAAAAAGTGAAAATCAAGACAAAATTTTCAATTTGTAAATAAATAGAGGACGTTGAACCTATCTTACAACTTATGAAATTCATAACATCAATTAAAGAATAATAAATTTAATACGAAAATTTAAAATTATTACACCAATTTCTGATGTAATTTTAATTACATTCATTTATAAAGATTAAAAAGTATTAATTTTTAAATTATGTATAAAAATAAATAAAATAATTGATTATAATATTAACTTCAAAACCTTTTAAAATTATTAAATAATCTTTACATCAAATCATAGTTTCTATTGATGAAATTCTATACATATATTATCTATTCCAAATACAAAATTGTGTATAAATTTCAAGTTGATACATGAGGCCGTCATCAAGAAATCACGATTTTGATAAAAAGGCAAAAAACATTTTAACTTCAAATATCTCTGAAACTCATGAACTAATTCTTTTACCTAAAAAACGTATACCATAAATATATAAACTATTTATCTCCACAAAAAATAAATTATTTTTACAAATTTTTTTTCCGAAAATAGTTAAAAGAATGACTTAAAAATTTAGCAGATTATAGCACCCAAATCCGTCTAAATCATAAAAATTTTTCGTGGTAATATCTTTCTTTACTTCCGTGAAATAACGTATTTATACTAAATTACGTTTTTATGAATAATTTCAGACTGACTATAGCTAGCAACTTTTTTTTTCAAATTGTAAAGAATTTCATCCTCCATAAAGTTAGTTTATAATATATAAAAGACATTAACTTTAAATTGTAAAAAATGGAAAAATAACATCTTGAAAATTAAAAAATCGCTACAAAACAAAGAAAATTGACTTTAACAAAAAATAGATATTGACCCCAACTGTGTAAGAAAAACAAAAAAAAAATGAGCCCTGTCAGGTTAAAATCGATCGAATAGATTCTGAGATATAATTGTCTATATTTGAATCCATTTTGTGGACTAGTTTTTGAGAAAAAAATTCATAAATGAAAAATGATGACGGGAGTAAAACTGACTTAAGGTAGTTATCTTCCAACTACGTAAGTCAAAACCTCAATGTTTGACATTTGACCAACGTGGTATACCTATGTAACAAAGTTTTTTATCCAAATAAATGTTTATGCGTATGCTTACTGTTTTTAAGTAATAGTAGTAACTATAATTGGTCTAGTTACAACCATCCGACCTATTTGTTTAAAAATAAAATTACATTCATTTCAAAATTTCGGCTAACCTAAACTTTGATTGATCATAACTTTTGAACTAAACGATAAATCTTTTTCAATTTGAGATATCTGATTCTTCAATATTTGAACTAGTTTTGCTCCAAGTTTCAACGTTTTTTTGAATCTAATTAATTTACAGCAATGGATTTTATGTCATATTAACGATGTTTTTTTGTCAACGCCATTAACCGCAATGCTAATTATCCAAAAAAGACCGAAGTTTGAACGAGTATATCTCAAAAAGTAAACTGTAAATCGCTCCCAAATTTGAAGGTTATACTCATTACTATCTAAATTAATTTTGCTGAAAGTTTCAAAAAGAAATCGAGTTAAATCGTTTTAGGTGACAACTACCTTAATCGCTCTGAAATTCCTTGTAAAGGTAGATTTTGGATAGCTTTCGGTTAAGATCCTTGGGCTAAAAATGATTGATCAATAAATTTCAGAAATATTTGAGGTTAAAATTTTGTTAACCTTTTTTACAAATCGTAATTTCTCGAGAATTGCTCGATGAATCAGCTCCAAATTGGTAGACAATTTTGTGCGTGAAATTTTGTGGAGATGTAGAGTTTTTATATATATATATATATATATATATATATATATATATATATATATATATATATATATATATATATATATATATTATAATTTACATAGGTATTGCCTATATCGCATACAAAATAGTCTATAAACTTCAAACTGATACATGAACTAATACATAAAAAAATTTTAACCTTAAATATCTCTAAAAATTATGAGACAATTCTTTTACCTAAATGACTTAAACAATAAATATATAAACTCTACATCAGAATTGTTAAACAAATACTGGTTAAAGGAGGAAGATAAGATGTACAAGCTATGTAGAAAAGATATATATATATATATATATATATATATATATATATATATATATATATATATATATATATATATATATATATATATATTATAATTTACATAGGTATTGCCTATATCGCATACAAAATAGTCTATAAACTTCAAACTGATACATGAACTAATACATAAAAAAATTTTAACCTTAAATATCTCTAAAAATTATGAGACAATTCTTTTATATATATATATATATATATATATATATATATATATATATATATATAAAAAATTGTCTCATAATTTTTAGAGATATTTAAGGTTAAAATTTTTTTATGTATTAGTTCATGTATAATGAACTAATACATAAAAAATTTTAACCTTAAATATCTCTAAAAATTATGAGACAATTCTTTTATATATATATATATATATATATATATATATATATATATATATATATATATATATATATATATATATATATATATATATATATATATATATATATATATATATATATATATATATATATATATATATATATATATATATATATATATATATATATATATATATATATATATATATATATATATATATATATATATATATATAAAAAGAATTGTCTCATAATTTTTAGAGATATTTAAGGTTAAAATTTTTTTATGTATTAGTTCATGTATCAGTTTGAAGTTTATAGACTATTTTGTATGCGATATAGGCAATACCTATGTAAATTATAATATATATATATATATATATATATATATATATATATATATATATATATATATATATATATATATATATTTCTTTTCTACATAGCTTGTACATCTTATCTTCCTCCTTTAACCAGTATTTGTTTAACAATTCTGATGTAGAGTTTATATATTTATTGTTTAAGTCATTTAGGTAAAAGAATTGTCTCATAATTTTTAGAGATATTTAAGGTTAAAATTTTTTTATGTATTAGTTCATGTATCAGTTTGAAGTTTATAGACTATTTTGTATGCGATATAGGCAATACCTATGTAAATTATAATATATATATATATATATATATATATATATATATATATATATATATATATATATATATATATATATATATATATATATATATATATATATATATATATATATATATATATATATATATATATATATATATATATATATATATATATATATATATATATATATATATATATATATATATATATATATATATATATATATATATATTTTTATTTCAGCCAATGTGGCCCAGAAATGGACTTGGTTTACAAAATAAATTATACTTAGCCCCACACACACATCCACCCCTTACATAGCTTATATCTTTATACATGTTTTTCTGTGTTTAATTATCCTACTCTTACACTTATACTTGAACACGTTTTTATCACATTTATGTTTTCTTCAGTCTTATTTATAGTCTTATTTAAATTTCTGTGTGTCACTATTCGTCTTTCTCACTCTTTATCTTTTTTTTATTCCACCCTTAGCTTCACTACGAGTATTATATACATTCTTTTTTCTATGAGCCTCATACGCCCGCTTTTACAAAGTACACGAAAATTTTAAAATGCATACACATCATTGTTGTTATGGAACACCTTTCATTTAGCACATACATCGCCATACCCTACATCTTATGAATTATCATACGCTATACAATACACAATATTTACCACTACACGATTCATTCCTCCATACTTGTGGCAGCTCTGTTACTACCCTATTATATTACAATTCAAAGTAATTCTTTTTTCCGCTTCCCTAAAAAATTTTTTAAACGCTTTAACTACCGCTACGTTCCCTACTTCATTAACAATTTTCCACACACGCATTTCTTCGCCTTCTCGCACTTTTTCCATAAAATCTTTTGCTTCTTCGCACTTAATTACAATATGTTCTAGCGTTTGTTTTTCTTTTCTACATAGCTTGTACATCTTATCTTCCTCCTTTAACCAGTATTTGTTTAACAATTCTGATGTAGAGTTTATATATTTATCGTTTAAGTCATTTAGGTAAAAGAATTGTCTCATAATTTTTAGAGATATTTAAGGTTAAAATTTTTTTATGTATTAGTTCATGTATCAGTTTGAAGTTTATAGACTATTTGTATGCGATATAGGCAATACCTATGTAAATTTTCATCCAGATTATATGGTTAGTTTTTGAGATACAAGTAAATGTAATCCATGAGTTAACCTCTGATCATTACCCGGTATGAATAACCATTGATTTTAATTGTATCTGCAACATGACTAAATCAAAATTTAACTTTAGAAAAACGTAAATTTAATACACACCGTTTAACAAACAAACCGTTAACCACAGATCTCAAAACGGAAATCGAAATAGACGAATCAATAACGCACTTAACCATATCCATAAAAGACGCAATTGAAAACTCCACCTCCAAATGCGATAACAAAAACCGCGACAAAATAAAAGAAAGAAATAAACTAACTTCGGCAAACCACAAAAAACCCAACGTGCTAATTAAAAATAAAATAAATCAACTAAAGAAAGAGATCTCAACAGGAATTAATAATTTCAGAGTTAACTCGTAGAATGAAACAGTTAAAAATTTTAATATTAAAGACAATTCGCTATGGAGAATGACAAAAATCTTAACTAAAACAACAACTTCAGTCCCGCCGTTAAAAGATAACAATAATTAATTAAAATTCTCCTCCCCCGAAGACAAAGCTAACCGACTAGCAGAAAATTTCGCTAAAACGTTCACCCCTCATAATGAGCCTTCAATACCAGAATTTGTCGCGAAACGGATGACATAGTAGAAATAGTAGAATCTTATTTAACCACGGTGTGTAACGAAGAAGCCCCGGAAATCAAACCTTATGAAATAAAAACTATCTTAACGGGGTTCCATAGTCCTACCATTACCGACCGAGCAATTCACACAGTTTCAAGCTGATTAAAAATAAAATACGTCGAATCACAAAAAATCAAGAGAACACTTCGCTGCGGTTTTAAACGTTCTATCATCCAGTAAAAGTTTGAAGTCGAAATATCAAGTTGTTTTTGCAAAAACTTTGAACGAAACCGAATTTTGTTTTGTTCAAAGTTTTTGCAAAACCCACTTAATATTTCGACTTCAAACTTTGACTAGGTTATATAACGTTCAAAACCACAGCGAAGTGTTCTCTTGTTTTTTTGTGATTTTACGTATTTTATTTTTAATTAGCTTGAAACTGTGTGAATTTCTCGGTCGGTAACGGTATGACTATGGCACCCCCTTAAATTCACTAAAAACAATAAAGCCCTAGACCCGGACGAAATCACAAACTTCGTACTCAAAAAATTACCAGCGAATACCTAAAAACAATAGCCGATACATTTAATGCATGCTTTAAACTCAAATACTTCTTCAAAAACTGGGAAACCGCGATAATCTTAGTATTTCGAAAATCCGGTAAAGACCCAATGTAGCCCACCAGCTACAGACCAATAAGCCTCTTAAATACCGTCAGTAAAACCCTTGAAGCCATGTTTCTCCTACACTTTAATAAATTCATTAAAAATAATAACCTAATAAGAAAAGAACAATTTGGCTTCCGCGAAGGCCACTCAACACAGCTCCAAATGTTTGAATCACAGAACATATAACTCAAAACTATAATTGGAAGCAAAACACTGGAGCTGCGCTATTAGACGTAGAAAAAGCATTCGACAGCGTCTGGATAAACGGCCTACTTAGAAAATTAATCGAACTTAAATTCCCAAAATAGATGATATTCTTTCTAAATTCATATCTAAAAAATCGATCATTCACGGTAAAACTAGATAACACTTTCTCAACAGAGCGCGAAATAAAAGCAGGTGTCCCCCAAGGCAGCCTAATCGGTCCAACAATTTTTAACCTAAACATTAACGACATGCCCACAACACCCGGAGTAAACATAGGAGTATATGCGGACGATACCGTCCTATATACATCCTCAAAAAGCGACGCTAAAATCGTAACTGAATTAAATAAAGCTCTTACTCTCATTAAAGATTGGTGCGCTAAATGGTCAAACTAAACGCGAGTAAATCAGAAGCAGTCCTATTCGGTTACAAACTTACAGACTTCGAAACCCTTGAACCTCCTCACTTCGGGGACACAAAAATTGAATGGAAATTGAATTGCACGATTAATGCCACACCTCAGAAACCACTCATCGTTAAGTGTCGACAACGGCATAATAATATATAAAATGTTAATTCGCCCAATAATTACATACGCGTCAACCATCTGGGGAGGCACCACGCCGAGTAATCTCAATAAAATACAACTTATCTAAAACCGAGTCTTAAAAATAATAACCAACGTGTCGCGCTATACTAGAGCCTCGCGAATTCATGAAGAATTAGGCATAGAATGAATAAAAGACTTCGTCTTAAAAGCCGGAAATGAATTTTACTCAAAATCCAAGAAGTCACCTCACGAACTAATTAAAGCACTTGGTAATTACGATTATGAACCGCGCGATACTCATAGAAGACCTAAAGACTTTCTCGACATAAATAAATGACATTATTAAATTCTAATTTCTTTCAGGTAGGAACAACACCCTGCAGTTTCAGGATCCAGGAGAATAATCTCCCTTTCAAACCTACTGATTCCCTTCACCCCTTCTATACACGAATATGATAATTTTTCTTTTCAGGTACTCTTCAAGTGGGTTTTTTCCTCTCACGAGGTTTTTCCCACCATCGTCCTGTCCATAATGTCATTTCTATCCTTTCCGATTGTGTGATAACGTTCCGACGGAACGATGCACATTAACTCCTAGCAGCTAAACATCCAGCCTCCTATCCCGTAAAGGAGAGGTTGCTCGGTCTTCTTCACTTCTTTTAAAAACAAAGAGAGGGAGAAAGTCGAGAAAGGGCGCAAGCCTAGTGGCGAACCTCACTGACCGACCCCCTCCCAGCCAACGAAAATTGTCCAAATGAAATAAAAAAAATACCAAAAGATAGGATTTAAATTGCTCCTTCCAAAAATATTTATTATGAAAACTACTCCCTTTTAAATATTGTAAAAAAAATAAAATAATTTAATCATTTTTGCATCTTTAATTAACTCGATCTTGCTTAATCAAACTGCTCTCAATAAAATAAAAATAGCAGTAATCTGCTCCTAATCAATATTAAATTGCTCCACCATTAGATTTTTTATAAACATTCAACTTTTCAAGATAAAAAATAAAAAGCGTTTCATATGGCTAACCTCCTTTCGGCTTTCTTCCAACTTTTTTAATTTTTCCAGGTGCGTTAAGACAATTGACTAAAGAAATAATATCCCTGTTAGTGTAAAAATTATAAATATCGACATTCAGAGGGATATTATTTCTTTAGTCACATATTTCATCGTTAAAGATTTAAAAAAATGACCAATTTATTTAATTTTTTTTTGCAATAATTAAAAGGGAACAGTTTCCATAACAAATATTTTTAGAAGGAGCAGTTTAAATCCTATCTTTTGGTATTTTTATTTGTTGGATTTTGGCAATTTTCATCGGCTGGAAGGGGGGTGGTACCTCACTGGTGGCGGCGAAGGCAGTCCCCCCCCCTTCCTTCCTTTGTTCTAATGGCTCTTTACGAAGATTCCGAAGTACAAGGCTTGCTTTATTTTTGGTATCCCCTTTACATTGTGGAAATTTCGAAATTTAATACTATATTTGTGTGAAATAAATTAATTTTGTTTTAAAATTTTGATTTTAAATCATAAACACATCAAATTTAATGTTCTTCTTCCTCTGATGTTATTAAGTCTTAACGGGGTGGCATAGTCCTACCATTACCGACCGAGCAATTGACACAGTTTCAAGCTTATTAAAAATAAAATACGTAGAATCACAAAAAATCAAGAGAACACCCTTCTGTGGTTTTGAACGTTCTATCACCCAGTAAAAATTTGAAGTCGAAATATCAAATGGTTTTTGCAAAAACTTTGAACGAAACCGAATTTTGTTTTGTTCAAAGTTTTTGCAAAAACCACTTGATATTTCGACTTCAAACTTTTACTGGATGATAGAACGTTCAAAACCGCAGAAGGATGTTCTCTTGATTTTTTGTGATTCTACGTATTTTATTTTTAATAAGCTTGAAACTGTGCCAATTGCTCAGTCGGTAATGATACGGCTATGGCACCCCCTTAAGGGAACATTGTTGCAGTATTCCTAAATCGAAAGAAAAATCTGCAAAAGTATACCTATAAATATAATATTTTTTCGGCGTTGTCAAATATTGGACGAATATTGCTGAATTTATTATTTTGCTGCAATATTGCTACCATGGATAACCTAATCTATCATTTTATTAAAGCAATGGAAATATGGAAATCATGGTTTGCAGCAATATTGCCTCACGACTGCAGTCATGTTTACTAACGTTGAGGGAATATTTGCGAATATGGCGAATATGTCAAAGCAACATTGAGGCAATATTGCTCCAGCAATCAGTGGTATATGAGTTATGACCTTGTAGAGCTGATTCCGCACATATTAATCTCTGAAGAACAAGGAACGAGAGATAATTATGGATCAAACGGACTTACAAGAGATGTTCGATCATAATTATCTGAGTTCCTAGTTTGAAGAGATTAAAATCCCTCCTAGTGACTGAATAGATTGTCAATCACCCACCTATATCTTTTCCTGCTCGGTCTCGCACTGTCTACTGTATTCCCACCTACCGTACGCGACGTGGAAGGGACATTACACCACTTCCACATGCGAAAACTTGACTATAAAAAGACCGAAATTTTCATAATCAAATCATTGACGGGCGGAAAATTCTTCCGTACAAGTTAAACTTCGACAACACGTTTCTTGTAAGTTATTTTGTAAAACCTGTGATAATCTGTGATAAACTGTGTAAAACAGCAATATGTATTAACTTTGTATATTTTTATATTCTTAGACCCTGAAGAGGGACATAATAAATGTCCGAAAAGTTGGTAAAAAATTCTTTTATTTAAACAACTTTGGTAGAATGACCATCAGCTGCTCATAACGAAACATCATAACTATCATCGGCTTCAATAATTAAATTAACCCACCTATATCAATAAAAAAAAAGCTCTGAACTATAATAAGAAGTTGAGCCGCGAGAGGTGAAAGGAGACAATTCGGCTGAGCGCTAAGAAACCAGACAACTCGGTCGTGAGCTAAGAAACTAGACAATTCGACAATCCATAGCCCGTGAATATTGTCCCTTTTCTTAGCGCTCGACCGAATTGTCTGGTTTCTCAGCTCTCGACCGAGTTGTTTGGTCTCTTAGCGTTCGGTCGAGATAAAATTCCAAGAGGCTATTTGCGTCTGTTTAAGACAGTAAGGTATTTCTGGAAAAAATTAGTTTTAGTTGTCACACGGTAATAGGAGTATGTATGTATGTACTTTGGTTTATTCAACTCTCGAACGGAAAATCAGTAGGACTTGCCCTATTGGAAAGAGTCGATAAGGATCTCAGCAGGCTCGCCACAAGAGTCCCTATCAGAGCGCATAACGAAGCGTATATAAGGCCCCGGTAAGGTTTTCAAAGGTTCTAACTGCTCGATGGTCGCCTGACAAAAGCATTGCCCAGCATGTATTGCTAGAAGTCAGCCATATATAGCCCTGATCAAGGCGGATCAGACCGTAAAATTGAAGAGCTCAAGGCAACAAATAGTCAGTTCACATTTACAGATGGCCGCTGAATTTGCTGTTTATACTGCTTACCTAGTGGACAACTCGGAATTTGAGCTGACCGTTGGTGAGACCCTTTGAGCTCTCCAATTGCAAATACGTAGTTGAAGTTTGTAGGTTAAATTTTCTTTGTATTTTTGTTTACTCTATGTGTCACTGACGTAGCAAATCGTCTGTGGTAATTAAAAGAAAAACTCATTTAATGATAAGAAATAACTTATAAGCTTTCAAGGCAGTATATTATTTAAAATAGTAAATTATTAAATAATAAAGAATAACCTATGCCCGTCGAGGTCGGAGATTTGCCCCATTATGCTGCCTTCTCGGGGACTGTCGGATTGGCCTTGTAGGGCCTGACGATTTTTGCAGGGCATCGAACAAGGCCTTTATATTCGATCTCAATCGGAGCGCTGTGCGTCGCGCTCATCACACACATAGGTCAAGTTGATCAATATTCCAGTCTTCCCTGCTGTTAGCCACATTAAGACTAACACACGTAAAAATAATAAAAATTAATATGTGCAAATAATGGGCTACATCTTATGGCGAAAAATTTCATTTACGGAAAATTTGCGTTTCCAAATTTTTATAAAATAAAATTACTTTCAGTAATATTTACTTTCGTAAATTATCAGCATTGCAGACAAAGATAATGTATTTTCAAATAAATTTTAAAACTTCTGTATAGTTCTGCAGTTTACTTTTGTTTCTTAAACTTTTCTTTATAATTAAATGCTAGCTTTTCATTCTAAGGTCTTAATGAAGCTGGTATATATTCGTTCCCTTTCATTCTACTGCAATTTAGCGAAAAATCGATAACCGACATAGACTAATTTCCTGCTACGTATTTTATTCCAATAAAGTGAAAAAACAAAAGAGTTTATTTCACATATAGCAAACGAAAACTTTGAAAGAAAATAAAATACAAAGTTTCCGATTAGATCCGTAATTGTATAGCAGCGTTTCTGTAAACACTTTTCCATATAGCGACGCAAAAACCTCGAAAGTCAATAGAGAGAACTGCTATTCATCCGTTACTTCATAATTAGATTCAACTCCTGACGGACCGATCAAAACAGTCTATTTAGATAATTGAAAAGAGTAATTGCTCTAGACAGGTGCTCTCGTACCCCCTTCCCAAGTTCCAATTGCGTGATCGCGCTGCAGTTTCAGGCCGGGTGCACGGGGTAGGAGTGCATATATATAACTACGAAATCAATATCCCTCCCCCGAGGTGCACTGGCTGCTGGTGGCCTACTACGCCTTGGCCTTCTTTCCGCACAATCCCGAATCCACTTGTTCTAGGACTCCGGTATGTATGCTAACGTTCTAGGGTGTACGTATGCGTATGTGTGTGCGTGTGTATGAGTATGTGTGTATGTAGATACATATGTACGGTTTCATAGAGAGATACTGCGCATGAGCTTTCTATCACGTAGTAATGCGATAATTTCACGCCGAGTGTGACTTTAACGATAAAGATTTTTGCTGTAACTTCATTGATCAGTTACTGCGTATAGTAGGGATTTTTTTAAATTTGAAAAAATTGGGGAGTTTATTTTATAAAGCGGTTCATAAGGTTATTATAATAGAATTTTACAGTGAACTGTACAGTGAGCGTGTAGTTGGCTATGATCTAATGATTTTTTGTGGATCGCTCTATCTATTATGTATTCTTGTAGCATTCTACTAAAAACCGATGCCAATTCATTGATAATTAGCTTCTATCAACCTAAAGGTGGTTCTTACCTAAATCAAAAGTATTGAAAATTATATGAAATTTTGTACAAAATTAGTAACCCAAACCAACAAATATGTATGGAAAATCCTGGATTGATTGACCACTTCGTTTTCATATATTGTCAGTCAAAATTCGCAACTTTGACTATTTTCGCTCCGTACATGTCGTTGGAGGGGATAAGGGGATCTATCGAAGCGCTCATGGTGGCTTAAAGTAGAACTTTCAGAGGTAGAACTTGTGTACATATATATCGAAAACAACCTCAAAAATACGTAGAAAATTAGTATTTAAATATATATAAATTGACTTTTTGACACTTATCTTCATAAAATAATGTTATATTTATACAGCTACATATTATTATATAATAACATAATGAATTTTATTTATGGTTACGTTGTTATATCGTTAATTTAAGAACTTTCCATATAGGCTAATGCTACATTTTCCGAGAACTGTGACCGATTCACAACAATCACGACACCAGGTGTCACTTCCAGAGGTCGCCACGAGGTATGCACGGAGCGGATACTCATAGTAGAGTATAATGGCAATGATATGTTAAAATTATGGTGTACACCAAGGGCTATTAGTGGGCTTTTCTGACCTCGTATGATTGCAGTTCTTGTCTTCAGGGCACGATACGGACTAGTTTTCGACTCATAGTGCAAACGCCACACTCGATCTAAAAAAGCTCACTTTGCGCCCTTGGTACACAATATACTATTTTCATAATAGTAGATCATGCACCAAGGACGCAAAATGTATCATTCTTGGCGAGTGCGAGCTTTGGGGTCGAGCGAGGCCGCCAAAGCTCGCACTCGAGGGAATGATGCATTTTGCGTTCGTGGTAGCAAATACTATTTTTTTGTGCAAAGGCCGCAAAATGACTTTTCGCGGCCCGTATAGAGGCCGCGAAATACTAAATGTATTTTGTGGCCTAGGCCTTACATTTAGCATTTAGCGGCCTCTATACGGGCCGCAAAAATTCATTTTGCGGCCTGAGGACAAAAAATAATTTTTTTTTCTAAAAATAATTAAATAAAAAAATTATAACTAGAAAAATATTCATTAATATAAGCACCAGAAAAAATGTTCTCTTTATTGTGAAGGCTCACAGGTATTTACATATATACAATTATACTTATATAATTATATATAAATAATTACATTTTCATAATACATTATATAACAAATTGTAAGTCTTCGGCAACTTCTCGAGCAGATTGTACCTGAAAGCAGGCAGCACTAGGGAAGAAATCTGTCTATTTCCGAATCTCACAGCTGTACTCCTGTTAAAAATCGGATGGGATTGTGCCGCCTATTAGGACCCTGGTCGCGATGACGGCGCGTTCCCAGCGATTTATGGTTCCTAATCTGCGCAGATCGATTGCTGATCTTTTGCTCCAAACCCCCCTGCAGTTTAAAATTTATACTGTTATGGAAAGTATCCGTAGTCTTGTCTATAGACAGGCTGTATAAGTAATTTCTGAATAGAGGAAGAACTGTACATAAGACATGCAAAATCTTTAATCTAGACTTTATTGGTCATATTTGCTGGCTATAATTCTTATAATGAGTTAAAAGTTATCATCAAAATGTTTAAAGTGCAACAATTTATTATATCAATATTAAGAACATGTCACATACATATATATTTTAATCATTCATGCTGATAACTTTTAACACATTATAAGAATTTGAGTTTATATTCGATTTGATCAGTAAAGTTTTATATAATATGTAATTGATCCTGTAATTATTCTTGTGGTCCGAATTTACAGTATGCCTTTAGTTAAAACTACAGCAATTTTTTGTAATGGTAAAAATTGAAAACTTGTTTCGTAAAAACTGAAAAATCGATATAAATCGATATTATCAGTTTAGGGAGGCTCTTGCGCTTTACAGTGTGCAAGCTAGGAGAGAGAGTACACAAACTGTAGTACGGATGCATCACGTGGTCTGTTTCCTCGGTCTCTGTGCCATGCCGCCACATGTCCCACATATAATAAAAGTTTAACACAAAATATCTCAATATTTGCCGCGGCTACGTATAATTTACAAAATGTAATCTGAAAGAGAAAGCTTTTATCTTTAAATTGATATATATTATATTGGTAAAAAATTTGATCCCGTTTGGGAAATACTCAACTTTACTAATTTTTTCTCGCGATCCCATAAGAGCACGTGTAAAAAAAATGAAAATTTCAAGCGTTAATTTCTCGAAATTTTCCACGGTAACCGGATAAAATAAGAATACCACAAGATTTAGCATATTATGAACTACTGAAAATGTTATAGTCGAGTTCGTAAATTTCCATGCAAGAGCATCCTTAAAATCGATATAACGTCGAAAATATATGAAAAAAAGAAACTTAGAACTTGTCCGAAGAGAATCGGCTATATTATTCATATTCGCAGGCACAAAACAAATTTTTTTCAAAAACGAAAGATTTTCATGTCAGTCTTAAAACATGATTTTGAACATTTTTTGTCACAAAATTTTTTTTCATCGTCCCGGAAATTTCTCTATTAGTAGACAAAAATTCTTATATTAACATCAACATTTTCTTATAAACGTTATTATGTCTTTTAATAATCTCATAATTCAATAATAATATAGTTTTAAGGATGTTATGGCTATAACATGCCTGTTAAAAGTTAGTTTTCAACGTTAGAACTACGATAAATAATTATATGGAATAGTTAACGATTTTTCCATCCAGTACGTCTATATAGAAATGTAGTACGAATATTATCAGCTTTAAAAATCAGGAATCGAAGCAAAATTGACGAAGTTTCATTATTTTATCAAAATCTTTAAAATATTGTGTACTATGCTTTTTTGCATGATAATAAAAAACCGCTGCTAACTGCTTTAGCAGAATGCTTTCTCAAAGAGAATTAATAAATTACATCAAATAATTTTTTTAAATGTACATTTTAATATAAAATTTCATTCTTTCTGCATATCTGATTTTCCATAAATACAATTATTCAAAATGATCAAGAAAATTATATTTAAAATAGTTATGAGTAATTATTAAATTGCAAATTAAAAAGTTTAAGGTATTATGACATGCTATTTATTGAATTTATAAATTAATTGGATTTTTTCGAAATTTCTTTGGCGTTTTCTTCGAAAACCTGCTAACTCGGTGTTTGCTTCAAAAGACATAGGCTGATTTGTGCACGTGAAAATTGTGCACCGATTTATTGTGCACAGAGAAAAGAAAAGAATATTTTGTTCACAAAACGTTTTTACTTTTGCACAAAAAATTATACACTTTACGGAAAAAGATGAAATTCAGTAATGTGCACAAGATTGTTGTGCACAATAACATAAAATAATATTTCAACCAAAAAAAGTCTTGCACACTGTGCGTATTTATCGTGCACGTAATATAGAGCTGGACGATTGTGCACAAATAAATTCATTAAAAATATATCTAACCGATTGTGCACAAAGTCTAGTTCATACGAAGTCTTATAGCAGTGTTGCCAGATTGGGCAATAAGTAGCGAATTGGGATAGTTTAAAAGATGAGCTCGCGGGAAAAAAATCGAGATGGCTATTTATAGCGAATTGGGCTTATACAAGACCTACTAATGTTAATAGCCGATATAACTATTGTTTAGCAAACAACATTAAATTTTAAATCAAATAAAAATTCCAAAACTCAAGTAGCCGGGAGACGCGGGTTCTACGCGTATACGGGAGCGCGTCAGACGTTTATACATGGCAAAATAATTATTTAAATCATTTATAACTCCAAGCAGGCGGGGATGCGAGTTCCACGTGTATACGGGAGCACGTCATACGTTTATACATGGCAAAATAATTATGTAAATAATTCTTAACCCCAAGTAGGCGAGGGGTGCGAGTTCCACAAATATACGGAAGCACGTCAGACGTGCATACAAGGCAAAATAAATATGTAAATAATTCTTAACCCTAAGTAGGCGGGGGATGCGAGTTCCACGCGTATACGAGAGCGCGTCAGACGTACATACGAGGCAAAATAAATATGTAAATAATTCTTAACCCCAAGTAGGCGGGGGATGCGAGTTCCACGCGCATACTAGAATAAGGCAGACGTGTATACATGGCAAAATAATTATTTAAATAATTCTTAACCCCAAGTAGGCGGGAGATGCAAATTCTACGCGTATACGGGAGCGCGTCAGACGTGCATACAAGCCCAACAAATTATGTAAATAATTCTCAACCCCAATTAGGCGGGAGGTGCGAGTTCTACGAATATACGTAAGCTCGTCAGACGTGCATACAAGGCCAAGTAATTATGTAAATAATTATGATCCTAAGTATGCGGGGCACGAGAGTTCCACGCGTATACTGAAATAAGGCAGACGTGCATACAAGGCAAAATAATTATGTAAATAATTCTTAACCCCAAGAAGGCGAGGGATGCAAGTTCCATGCATATACCTACTAGGAGTTGAGGATTATTTAAATAATTATTTTGCCTTGTATGCACGTCTGACACGCTCCCGTATACGCGTGGAACTCACATCTCCAGCCTACTTAGGGTTAACAATTATTTAAATAATTATTTTGCCATGTATACACGCCTGCCTTATTCCAGTATACGCGTGGAACTCGCATCCCCCGCCTACGTGGAGTTAAGAATTATTTACATAATTCTTTTGCCTTGTATGCACATCTGACGCGCTTCCGTATATGCGTAGAACTCGCACCCCCCGCCTATTTGGGGTTAAGAATTATTTACATAATTATTTTGCCTTGTATGCACATCTGACGCTCTCCCGTATACGTATGGAACTCGCATCCCCCGCCTACTTGGGGTTAAGAATATTTACATAATTGTTTTGCCTTGTATGCACGTCTGACGCGCTCCCGTATACGCGTGGAACTCGCATATCTCGCCTACTTGGGGTAAACAATTATTTAAATAATGATTTTGCCATGTATACATGTCTGCCTTATTCCAGTATACGCGTGGAACTCGCACCCCCCCGCCTGCTTGGGGTTATTAATTATTTAAATAATTATTTTGCCATGTATAAACGTCTGACGCGCTCCCGTATACGCGTAGAACCCGCGTCTCCCGGCTACTTGAGTTTTGGAATTTTTATTTGATTTAAAATTTAATGTTGTTGGCTAGACAATAGCCATATCGGCTATTAACCGTACTATCTTGTAGCCCAATTCCCTATAAATAGCCATCTCGATTTTTTTCCCGCGAGCTCTGCTTTTATACTAGCCCAATTCGCTACTTATTGCCCAATCTGGCAACACTGCTATAAGACTTCGTATGAACCTTCGTATGAACTAGACTTAGTGCACAATCGGCGAGTAATAATTAAATAAATAGATTTGTGCACAGTCGGTTAGATATATTTTTAATGAATTTATTTGTGCACAATCGCCCAGCCCTATATTACGTGCACGATAAATAAGCACAGTGTGCAAGACTTTTTTTGGTTGAAATATTATTTTATGTTATTGTGCACAACAATCTTGTGCACATTACTGAATTTCATCTTTTTCCGTAAAGTATACAATTTTTTGTGCAAAAGTAAAAACGTTTTGTGAACAAAGTTTTCTTTTCTTTTCTCTGTGCACAATAAATCGGTGCACAATTTTCACGTGCACAAATCAGCCTATATCCTTCAAAACCCCGCCAACTCATGGAAGACTTCGAAAATCCACCAACTCATAGAGGGGTTTCAAAAACCTTATAACTCGGCGAAGGTTTCAAATATCCTCTAACTCAGGCATTTTTTTTTCTTTAATTTTGTAGTGTTAGCTCTAGGATGTTAAAGTACAATTTCTGTACAAGCGATGAAAAAAATTATTTACGATTTTTCCGTATTTTTCTTTATTTTTTTTTTACCGACTTAATATTATCCGTTTCGACGGGCAAAAATTTGGATTGATAGGTAATTTCAAGACTTTTAAGAAAATGTGACTACATCCAACGGATATTCAAACCCAATGCCGTAAAAAAGTATTTTCGATTTTTCCAAATTTTTCTTTATTTTTTTTAACCGACTTAATATTATCCGATCGGGCCGACAAAAATATGGGTGGATAGAAAATGTTAAGACCTTTCGGGAAATGGGCCCACTTCCGAATATCTAAACCCCAGAGGAAAAAAATTATTTTCGATTTTTCCATATTTTTCTTTATTTTTTTACCTTACTTAATATTATCCGATTGGGCCGACAAAAATACGAATCGATTGGGGATTTTAAGGTCTTGCAGAAAATGGGCCTACTTACGAATGATATCCAAACCCAGCGACGAAAAAAATTATTTTCGATTTTTTCATATTTTTCTTTATTTTTTTTAACCGACTTAATAATGTACGATCGGGCCAAAAAAATATGGATAGATATGAAATTTTAAGACCTTTCAGAAAATGGGCTTACTTGCGACCGATATCCAAACCCAGAGCTAAAAAAAATTATTGTCGATTTTTCCATATTTTTCTTTATTTTTTTTAATCGACTTAATAATATCCGATCGGGCCGAAAAAAATATGGGTAGATAGGTAATTTCAAGATCTTTTAGAAAATGGCCTAATTCCCACCAAAATCCAAACCCAGAGACGAAAAAAATTATTTTCGATTTTTTGATATTTTTCTTTATTTTTTTAAACGACTTAACCCATTAACGCGCAAATGCACATTTTTGTGCACACATTTTCAAGTACAGAATTCTATTGGAAAAACAAAGTCATTTTTATCCAAAATCCTATATAGGGGATTTTCGAGGGTGCTCTTTCAGAATCTGCAACTTATTTTGTAAAACAAAGTCAGTAAGTGTATTATTTTTGAGTTTTCTTAAAAAAAAAGTCAAAAAATTTAATAAAATTTTTTTTTCAAATCAATTTTTGTTACTGTTTCTGTTTTTGGATAATGATATTACCGCCAGAAATCGCGGTCCGAATGTCTCGCGTTTCCAAAACACTGGTTGTGAATCTTTTTTCCCCTTTTAGCTTTTCCAAAATGGCGGATTTTGTGAAACAGCGTAATGTTAAACTTCATAATTTTTTTTCTCGAAATGTATGAACTTAACGAAAAAATGATATAGAACAAAAAATGCTTAGAATCACTCAAAAAATACGTATGAATTTTTTCAGAAGTTTTTGAACCAATTTTGAATTTTTTAATTTTTAACATTTTTGAAAAATCAAAAAATGTCTCAAAAACTTCTGAAAAAAAGTCATACGTGTTCTTTGAATGATTCTAAGCACTTTTTATTCTATAAAATTTTTTCTTAAAGTGTATTTTTTTCGAGAAAAAAATTTTGAAATTATGCGTTACATAAACACACAAAACGTTGAATGGATTGAAGACTGTATAATCATCACTCTGCCACTATAAATATGTAGTAAAATATAGCGTTGCCCAGTTCTAACCATGGGGAGGTAGACGATGCAAGAGAACCTTCTTCTTTTTTTTATATATTTTTTTTACTTTTTATATTTTTTATATTTTTTATATTTTATTCTATTCTTTTGAATGTACAGAGAGAAAACAGTTTTTACAAAAATGTAAACCACACACCTTGCAGAGCTTTCTAGTTCTTAGAGAACATTAGTTTGTTAGAACAGTTTCTTTGACTTGCGGATTGAACGGCATTACTGAATTTGTCATTACATGTTTTTCTTTTTCCAAATAGCTTTTAGCAATAGCCATACAAACATCTTTAGTACCTATTTTTTTGCTCTTACCTGCTGTTGCAACATTGTACAAGACAGTGGGTCACTTGGGTCATTTTTATCAGAGGTATCCAAATAGCAATTACCAACGCCACTGTCTTGTACAATGTTGCAACAGCAGGTAAGAGCAAAAAAATAGGTACTAAAGATGATTGTATGGCTATTGCTAAATGCTATTTGGACAAAAAAACATGTAATGACAAATTCAGTAATGCCGTTCAATCCGCAAGTCAAAGAAACTGTTCTAACAAACTAATGTTCTCTAAGAACTAGAAAGCTCTGCAAGGTGTATGGTTTACATTTTTGTAAAAACTGTTTTCTCTCTATACATTCAAAAGAATAGAATAAAATATAAAAAATATAAAAAATAAAAAAAATATATAAAAAAAAGAAGAAGGTTCTCTTGCATCGTCTACCTCCCCATGGTTAGAACTGGGCAACGCTATATTTGACTACATATTTATAGTGGCAGAGTGATGATTATACAGTCTTCAATCCATTCAACGTTTTGTGTGTTTATGTAACGCATAATTTCAAAATTTTTTTTCTCGAAAAAAATACACTTTACGAAAAAATTTTATAGAATAAAAAGTGCTTAAAATCATTCAAAGAACACGTATGATTTTTTTTTTCAGAAGTTTTTGAGACATTTTTTGATTTTTCAAAAATGTTAAAAATTAAAAAATTCAAAATTGGTTCAGAAACGTCTGAAAAAATTCACACGTATTTTTTGAGTGATTCTAAGCATTTTTTGTTCTATAACATTTTTTCGTTAAGTTCATACATTTCGAGAAAAAAAATGATGAAGTTTAACATTACGCTGTTTCACAAAATCCGCCATTTTGAAAAAGCTAAAAGGGGAAAAAAGATTCACAACCAGTGTTTTGGAAACGCCAGACATTCGGACCGCGATTTCTGGCGGTAATATCATTATCCAAAAACAGAAACAGTAACAAAAATTGATTTGAAAAAAAAATTTTATTAAATTTTTTGATTTTTTTTTAAAAAACTCAAAAATAATACACTTACTGACTTTTTTTTTCAAAATAAGTTGCAGATTTTGAAAGAGCACCCTCGAAAACTCCCTATATAGGATTTTGGATAAAAATGACTTTGTTTTTCCAATAGAATTCTGTACTTGAAAATGTGCGCACAAAAATGTGCATTTGCGCGTTAATGGGTTAATATTATCCGATCAGGCCGACAAAAATATGGATTGATAGGTAATTTCAAGACCTTTCAGAAAATGGGCCTACTTTCGATCGACATCCAAACCCAGAGCAAAAAAAAATATCTTTCGATTTTTCCATATTTTTCTTTATTTTTTTTAATCGACTTAATAATATCCGATTTAGATACTATCCGAGGTAGATATCGTATCGGTAGGTAGCGGTAGCGGAGTTATGAGTTTAAAATAAAAAAACACGTTTTGGTTTTAGATGATAACTAAAGAACCGTGATAGATATAAAATTATTTTTTTTAGAAAATATAGGTATTTTAATTCCCTTTCGAATGCCACCCACCCCATTCAGATACATAGAGCCGTTCTCGAGAAATTCCGATTTTTAAAAAATGTCAAAAAATTTTTAACCTCAAAAATCTCTGAAATTTATGGACCAATCATTTTGCCCAAAGAACTCGACCGAGAACTATAAAAAATCTACCTCTAAAAGGAATTTTGAAGCCATTAAGTCAATTTTACTCTTGCAATCGTTGGACATACAAAACTGATTTTTTTAATTTTTCAATTTTTTACTCAAAATCTAGCCTACAGAATGTATTCAAATTTTAACAGATTATAGCTATTTATATTCTGTATTATCATGATTTTTCTCAAAAAAATTGACCGTTAAGTGTAGGAGTTACAAGCTTCTAAAAAAAACACGTTTTTGTTAATAACAAAGGAACCGTGATAGCTAGAAACTTTTTTTTTTTAGAAAATATAGGTATTTTAATTCTCTTTCGAACGCTACCCATCAGATTCAAATAACTCGATCCTACCATTAAAAAAAATCAAAAAGCAGTTTTGAGAAAATCGAAAATTTGAAAAAAAACAAAAACGCATCGCCCCAATCAAAAAACGGATTTTTGACCCGCCATCACGCCAAAAAAAAACAAAAAAAATAGACCTGTCCGGTCAAAATCGACCGAGTAGAAGTTGAGATCCAGGCGTATACACACACACACACACACACACACACACACACACACACACACACACACACACACACACACACACACACACACACATCCATACAGACATTTTTCAAAAACCATGTATTTTGATTCCTAACACCTCGGAATACAATTATAATATGTTTTTACAACAAGTCAAAAATTTACTATCACAAAGCTTCCTCTAGGAGGAAGCAAAAAATTTCGATTTTTTGATATTTTGCTTTATTTTTTTTTAACCGACTTAATATTATCCGATCAACTACATAATTGTATTTGCACAACTTCAAAATAAGCTTTAAATACCTGCCAAAGATAAACTTGACATCTCTGGCCAGTTTCGAGTTATGCTGCGGATAAATTTATAACACACACACACACACACACACACACACGCACGCACACACACGCACGCACGCACACGTACGTACGCACGCACACGCACGTACACACACACACACACACGCACGCACACACACATACATTTTCTAGAAAATGCATATCTCGACTCATGGAGCTCAGAAATATCGAAAATCATCGAAATCTTGAGGTCGAAAAATTTCACCGTTACCAAGCTTTCTCTTTGAGAAAGCAATAATTAAACTTTATCAATTTTGCTTCGATTCCTGATTTTTAAAGCTTATAATATTCGAATTTCATTTCCGTATAAACGTTCTGGACAGAAAAATCGTAAACTATTCCATATAGATATTTATCGCAGTTATAATGATAAAAACTATCTTTGGGCAGGAACGATATAGCCATAAAGTATATACCAACAAAAATTTTATTGAAAATTTGTAAATTATGTGCTATTGCAAATGGTTTCATGTTTAAATATAAAATTCCGAATTATAATGTACACTCGACGGATAAAAGATCTGATGGAACCCTCTATAAAAAATGCATCCTTGGCATGGTCGACGGCATGTTGCGACGCCATGTTGATTTTTTCTCGAATATCTCGAATATCTCGAATATCTCGAATATCTCGAATATCTCGAATATCTCGAATATCTCTAATATCTCGAATATCTCGAAATCTCGAATTTTTTGGCGCATGCGCAAATGCCCTATAGGGACTTAGGGAGTCTCTACAACCGTGCAGCGCGCGTGTGCGCTCGCCGTGTATAAGGTATACCTATATATAGGAGAGCGCTATATATAGGTATACCTTATAGGAGAGCACTATATATAGGTATACCTTATACACGAGAGGGCATATGCACGCGCAAAGTTATAGAGACACCCTTAGAGTTATGGTGGAATGGTATAGAGATAGCGCATGTGTTGTGAGCGGGAAAATATGATATATATTAATTGATAGAAATTTATAATCAATTGATAAATCGATGAAAAATTTTTATTTAAAAAAAAATATTTATTCATTACGTGTATGTGTGTGTGTCTGTATATGTGTATGTGTGTGTGTGTGTGTGTGTGTGTGTGTGTGTCTGTATGTGTGTGTGTGCGTCCTGCGTGCGTGCGTGCGTGCGTGCATGCGTGTGTGTGTGTATGTGTGTGTGGGTGAGTGGGTGGGTGTGTGTGTGTGTATGTAAACACTCGATATCTCGAAAACCATTTCACCTATTTTCGTCGGACAAAGCTTATTCTCTTGGTCCCGAAAAAATACTCCGTTTTAATTTTTTATCGATTTTCTTTTTTTTTTTATAACCAAAAAATCTTTAAACTACCTACGTTTTCTGTTTTTAATTTTCAAATTATCTTTAGTATGTCATGGAAAATGTTCTTATAATTCATAAATTAATTTTTCAAAAAATATTTGATTATCGACTCAAAATTTTATTTACTTATTACGCTTATTGAAGATAATATTTGGTATAAATTTCAAGAGATTATCTTCTTTTTTTTTGAGAAAAAAATTATTTAAGAAAAAAAACGCGTTTTCACTGACACACGATGACAAGAATAAAAACCAATTAATCGTCCTGAAATTTGGTATAGAGGATATAGATTTTTTATATCTCCAAACTGTTCATTGCGCAAAAAAATTGAACTGTCACGACCAAAGATATTTGAGGTTGAAAGTTTTTTAAAAATATTTTCGAATAGCGTTTTTCAGACAATATTTGATAGATAGAGACACTTTTGTATAATACAATTAATTATTGTCATATAAAAAATTAAAAAGAGGAATAAATACATTAGTTTGAGGAAGCTAAGTGCCAATGTATATTGGGAGCGGTTTTTTATTAGTGATGATGGTCGGATTAGTGTAAGGATCTTTTTATTTAGTTAAAATTAAAAACACGGTTTTCTCAATATAAAAATATTCATCTTGAATTTTATACCTTCACTTTGCCTTTTTATATGTTTAACATTATTAAACACAGAAAACAGATATTTTCATAATTATGTTATTGTTTATCTATCTTAGTGGCAATTTTACTTATTGAACAAAATCACAACATGAAAAAAGCTTATTTAAATGAAATTAAACTTGATTAATCTTTATCATTGTAGTGACATTCTGATACTATAGAATTGAATGAGCCTTTAAATTTGTTAAAGCAGGAAACTATGGAATGGAATGAATCACTAGAACTAAATTCAAAAGATAAAGACAAATCATATATTAAAATAACAAATACTTCTTCATACATACATTTTTTAGTCAATAAAACTATAACATAGCTTGATGAAAAACATCATAATATTTAAATGAATTTAAAATAAGTGCATTAAGGTTGTATTGGCCGTAAGATCTCATTTAAAAATTTAAGACAAATATTTTGGTCGTATAATTTGTCGAAAACACTAATATTCTACAGTACTAAGAGTAAACAAATATGTAAAATGTTTTTTAGAACTATGAAGAAAACTTTACATCGGTTTTAGAACATTGCATTGCTCATTTCTTTCACTTTTTAGTATGACTGTACGCCTTACTACACAGTTTTTATGCTATAACTTTGATGTGAGTACCAGTCGTTACCGACGATTGCAGGGACCCGTTTTTCTCAATCTATTTTAAATTTTAAGAAAATATCGCTCTGGTACGTTATAGTTGACTATCAAATCTATAACGTGTCAGAGAGATTTTTTGTCAAAATTCAAAATTGAATGAGAAAAACGGATCCCTGCAATCGTCGGTAACTGTGGGGCCTCGCATCGCCTTAAGGGGGTCTGAAAGTCAATTAAAAATTCAAATTTCGCGCCACAATATAGCAGACGAAAAAATAAGTAATTTGCCTATAACAAATAGTAAAAAGAAAATTACGGAAAATCAGGACTGCATTACCCTCCGTTACATTATTATCTATCATTTTACAAAGTTTGAAGTTTCTATATAAATATTTCGTTGAATGGCATTTGAATAATGTCTCAAAATCAAGTAATTCAAATGCCATTCAGCGAAATATTTATACACGGAGAGAAAACTTTCAGTAAAAATTACAAAAAGTTCCGCAATTTTTACTGAACTTTTCGGTACTGTGGTAACAGACTGCCAAAATGAGCGGATTTACTTGACTTTCTATACTTTTTATAGAATTTTCAGTAAAAATTACCGAACTGTTCAGTAACTTTTAAGAGAATTCTCTTAAATTTTTACTGAAAATTCTATAAAAAGTATAGAAAGTCAAGTAAATCCGCTCATTTTGGCAGTCTGTTACCGCAGTACCGAAAAGTTCAGTAAAAATTGCGGAACTTTTTGTAATTTTTACTGAAATTTTTCTCTCCGTGTATAGAAACTGCAAACTTTGTAAAATGATAGATAATAATGTAACGGAGGGCAATGCAGTCCTGGTTTTCCGTAATATTTTTTTTTACTAATTGTAAATTTTTACTAATTGTTATAGGCAAATTACTTATTTTTTTGTCTGCTATATTGTGGCGCGAAATTTGAATTTTTAATTGACTTTCGGACCCTACTAGCTCGCAAAAGCAATTCATTTCAATTGCAATCGATTCCAAAGGTTTTCTTTTACGTATACACAAATTTACAAGAACTAAACACTATTTTTTCAACTTAATTTTTTCAATAACTACGACGAGTCTAGCCATATTCAGAGAATCTCCATAAGAACCCACGTTAATTTTAAACTACAATATCTCGAAAACTAGCACGCAAATCATATTCAAATTTGCCAGAGACGTTTATAATGATATTATTGACCTACTGACGAAACTTTATTGATCTGACATTATTTTTTACAATATAGTCCATACAACCTTAAATAATGAATTGAATAATAACATTTCTCTTGTAAATAAAAAAGAAACCGTTCATTAATTATGCAGCTTCTTTTGTAACTTAAAAAAAAAAAAAATCAGCGCGCGAAGCGCGCGTGTCGAACTCTAGTGATTCAAATTTTTACTACATGTAATGTAATAGGGTTTCGATCAAGATTAGGTTGGTTTTCTGAATAGCAATTATGCTAAACTCAGCATTGAGCTAACCTAACCTTGTCGGAGCCCCGGTTATATGTAGTAAAAATTTGAATCCTTCCATAAGATGTTTTGTCCGTTGTGTGTATGTACATACATCAAACTAGTTTTTTAAAATTAAAAATAACATTATATTAAATAATAAGGGCATGAATAAGATATTTTCCTATTTTTGAAATCATATTATTTATTGATTATTTTTCTTCGTTAATCGATAGCTTAATTTTAATTTTATGACATTGTTAGGTTTGCCTACCGAAAACGAATGCATAACGAGAAAAGGTATTTGAATTACTGATTTTACAAATGGAAAACGCTAGCTCGTTACAATAAATTCATATACGCAAATGGCATGTGCTCTTGGTGGTTGGTGAAAAAATTTGTAAACGAGAGACGGGCATGCTTGCACTCATTGACATCTGTAGCCGTGTGTCGTGATCCACTCGGCTTACGTTATTCGGTATGGCAAATGAACTGCCTTACCAACGGGCCAATGACTGCGGTAGTTCCGACTCGCGCTCGATAAATGAAAATATGAATGCTGGTGATACAATTTTTTTCTTTATCAATTGAACATTTCATATGACTTGAACAGTTCAAAATTTTGTTCTAATATTGAACATTGTGATTTCATTTAGAATAGATATTGTTCATACCGTGCAGTTGATGTTTATAGTTGAATGGTAATTCTGATGTTGTATTCAAGGAAAAATTAAACAATTTTAGAGAACATAAATTTTTAACTTATTTAATATGAAGTTTATTTTTATTTAGGTGGTTAAAATACAGTAAAAAAATCTTTGGTGCAACCGTAGAACTCCATTTGACTGCGAAAACCCTCCTAGCACCTCGACTGTGTCAAACGTTGGTGAATTAAAAAAATTACTATTATATATAATATATATTAAAATTTGTTAATTTGCGGACAGTTGAAGTAAATGCTATATCGTAGTAAAATACGTATTTGAAGTTTATTATTCAAGTTTACGCAAGAAAAAACTTTGACCTGAAACTTTTTTAGGGGGTACAGAATGTTATAAAACTTATGGGATTGTGCTTTCTATTTTTTTATAAATCTATGTAATTTTTCTTGTAAAATTATAATTTTTAATACCGGTTTTTCAACCCCTTCATTAAAACATACTGTCGAAAAATATATTTCATAAAATTAAAAAATTTAGCTCTATTATATTAAAATGCGAAAAAAACTAAAAATATGGACATCAAAGCAAGAGAAAATCAACTATTGAGTTTTAGATTTTCAAAATATATCCTCAAAAACAAGAAAATAAGCTTTAGATAATCAAAATCGGTCAATACATACTCGAGATATTCAAGTTATTTATTATTACAAAACAAAAAATGTCGGCTTTTACGATTCTTATAAAATTTTACACACAAATAGCTTATATCATTTATAAGTTACCCTATAATTTCAAGTTAACATATACAATAAATTTAATAAAATGGCAATGTGAAAAAAATCATTAAAAAGTTTAATATAAATTATATTTTCGTATATAAAATCAATTTACTGAATGTGTTTTAATGTTTAAATTAAATTACATTAATAAAAAACTGGAGACATCTAAATAACTCTATTATGAAACATGATTTATGGCGTGTGCCCCGATTGTTTCATTTTAATGTCCCTATTGTGGAACACTAAAGAAAAGCTAACAATTCATTCTGTATAAAAACAATTTGAAATAATTAGATTATTCCAATTTTGTTAAAATATAGAATTATTAACACGCATTATTCTTCACGTAGATACTTATTCAGATAATATTTGTAAGGAGTAACGTATATTATCACAAAATTAATCAAGACTTTTATTTTAACGTTAAAATGAGTTTTTTAAGTTTCTTTATGAAAATATCTATTCAAATAAAATTTATTATAGCTAAATTATATAATAATTATGATTTTTTCTTCAAATTAGAGTACTTTTTCAATATCGGTTACTACTTATCTAGAGTTTTTGATAATTATAACTGCCTTTTGATATTTGTAAATGATAAGAACATAAATATTCAACATAATGAAATTACTATTAAACTTTCTGATACGAAAATATTTTACTATTAATATTTAAAAAAAATTACATCTTAAAATTTTTTATTTCATGATATATTATTGTAACTAGTGTTGCATTGATTGAGTGATATTATTTACACATTTAACATATCACTTATTATACATAAATTGAGCTTTTGCTCGAATTTATTCCTTTTGGAACCAAAATATATTTGTTAAAATGTATTTAATGTCAGTGTTTCACAATCGGGACAATCTCAAAAGGCTTGAACCTAAATATGAAACACTCTCATATAATGAAATGGATTTACGTATTGCGAAACAGTCAATTAAATAAATAAAATCGAATAATAATATTAAACGTATAAAACAAAGTTGAAAATATGTTCATTTGCTATCGTTTAATACATTTTATTTGGTATAAAACAACCAGAAAACCTTAACATACAACTAAAGAAAGTCGGCACCTGAGTCGACGATTTCGACTCTAACAACGGCAGATTGTTGTGCTTACGGACCGGCCTGCAAAAATAATTTTTTTTCAACTGTTCCATCTATTGGGACGTCTATTCAAATTTTGTGAAGATACATAAATATTTTTGGAGATATAAACGAAATAAAAAGGTGACATTTTCATAAATAATGAATGACAGAATATAGAAATTAAAATTTAAAAATAAAGGAAATGTAGTGAATTAAAAGTTCTTTCAAATACATTGTATACAATTAAATACCGCTGTCAATTCATTGGCAAGATGCTTCCTCGAACTAATTTATCGACTCCATTTTTAAAATTTAAAAAGCAAAAGTAAATTTTTCACAACAAAACTTTATTAATAAATAAAACTGTTTTCTTTGTTGTTTGTTAAACAATTTGACTTAATACAAAAAATATCTTTTTTATTTTTTCATTTACGTAGCCTTTATTAACTATTAATTATTGTTATAAAAAATTTTAAAGAAATACATTAGTCTGAGAAAGAAAAGTATGTTTTGGCAATAATCTAATAAATATTTGTTTTGAAACAGGTATTTAACTACTATCCTGCTCGACTTAGTGGTTTAAAGTTAATCCATTATTGTAACAATCATACAAATATAATAACTAAGTTATACTTCTTAACAAAAGTCAATGAATCGTTTTGAAATTTAACAGACAGGTAGCTTTTTATATTTAAGAATCGATTTCTTTGCCCAAAAAAATCTGACTTTTGCGATCAAAGATATTTTATATTTTTATGAAATATTTTTATGAAATTTTTACGAAATTCATATTTTGAAAGTCAATTTTTATCGTTGCCCTAGTACACGTTGCCGCGGGAGTCAATCTGAAATGACTTTCTCAGGGATATGCTCTAGTACACAATAATTATTTTTTTTATATATGATATACAAATTAAAAAGTAAAACAGATATGCAATTGTTTTCAAAAATAATTTTTTTCTCAAGAAAAAAATTAAGAAATCTCCTGAAATTTTAACACAATGTTATGCTCGATAAGTGTAATAAGTGGTAAAAATTTTGAGCCAATCAATCGAATATTCTTTTTAGGAATGCAATATTAAGAAATTTATAAAAAAATTTTAACATCAAATATCTTTGGTCACAACAATCATATTCTTTTGGGCAAAGAACTCGATTCTAAGATATAAAAAATCTACCTTTCTGACAAATTTCAAGACGATTCATTGACCTTTACTCCTGTTGTCGTAAACAAAAGAAAACGCACTTGTTATCGAGAATAATTTTTTTCTCGGAAACAAATCAACATAACCTCTTCAAATTTTAACACAATGTTGTACTAAATAAATGTAATAAGTGGTAAAAATGTTGAGTGGATAAGTGAAAAAGTTTTTGAGATATTAATGAAAGAATTATAAACCATATTTTCATTACTAACAAATAACATGCTAGAGATAATTTAAATTTTTAAAAAAAGAAATTGTAGGTAATTTAACGACCTTTTAAGAGAAATTTATTATATTAAGTAATACTGGCTGTAACGAATTAAAAAATCAAAAAAACGAAAAATTCAAAATCGTTTTGTGGTTATAAAACAAAAGAAACTTGATAAAATCAAAAAATAGGTTATGCCCTTCTATTCTCCTCCGAAACGAAGAAAATAAGCTTTATCCGATGTAAATCGGTCGATCGGTTCAAAAGTTATCGCCTGTACACACATCCACACAGACACGAACATTTTTTTCCTCTAAAACAATGGATTTTAGCGTCAGAAGTCTTAAAACATGTTTTTGAACATTTTTTATTTCAAAAATTTTTTTCACCGTTACAAAACTTCCTCTTTAAGGAAGCAAAATATTAACTCTTTAATATGAAAAATTACAAAGCCTAAAATTTGAAAATAAATTTCTGGCCATAAAGAAAATAATTAATAAATAACTAAAATAAGTTATAAACTTGAAAATTTTGAATGATTGAATCATTTTGACTTGAAAATTTTAGTGTAAAATTTCTTAAAACATATTTTTGAACATTTTTTGTCTCAAAAATTTTGTTCACGATTCCAAAATTTTTTCTACGAGGAAGCAAAGTATCGAGGAATCCATTTTATTGACTTAACCCATATCGCTCCACTCAAAGTTAATTATATATATATATATATATAACTTTGAGTGGAGTGTGTGTGTGTGTGTGTATGTATATATATAAAATTTTAATATATATATATAATATTAAAATTGACTGTTGGGCTTATCAAACTTCAAAGGAATACATTTTGAGTTATAAACTGATACGAAAGCATTACGAAAAGGATCTAACGATAAATTGTTAAGTACCTACTCGAGGAGTCTGAGAGTTTATAAGTATGATTTTTCCAAAATACTATTATTCGTAATCATGTATATAATTCTTTGTCAACATATTCAGCTATTCATTTATGAATTTAAATACATTGTCTTTAAAGATGTAATTTCAATCGACATTTCAATAACAGTCGTCGTTCTTATAAGCCAATCACATAAATAATTTTCAATCTGCAGAGCAAGCCTATCTGTCAATTAAAGTAGCGAAAAGAAAAATTATTGCTCCGACGAATGAAAAGTGTTTACATGTCTGTTCTTTACCCCTGAGTGCAATGATACTCGATTGCGCGATACGACGTGATAGTTAAGTAATGGAATGTCGCTGTCTGGACCGAGAACTGACGCGCGCTGTCGAGGTTCTTACACACACACACACACACACACACACACACACACACACACACACGCACACGCACGCACACACACACATACACACACACACACACGCACACGCACGCACACACACACATACACACACACACACACACACATATATACATATCACTACGTACGTGATGCTTGCTCGACAAATGCCACGTACCATATGATTTCGATGAAATAAAAAAGAAAAGAAATAACGCACGACGCTTGCTCGACGATTGCGGTCTCGTTAGAACGTTACTGGCGCCTGCCCGACGCGGTTTGTTAACCTTTGACCATCTATGTACAACTTGTGCGAGAGGGGGGACGGGCGAGGAGGGTAAGTGCGGGTATTACATGAATTTCCAAGAGGCTAGTCTCAATACTGTTTCAAACCTAATAAATACATTGGTTTTTGTATTTGTATGAATATTACTGTCCTTACTACGAACGGCACTCTACGATAGACGGTGTAGATTATAAGAGTAATCTTCGTCTTTGAAAAGTCCGAAATAGTATATTATACAACAATGGTGTAAAGGGGCGTTTTCCAAAAATCACTTTACTCCCGTGTTCCATACGATATTTTTTGCAAGTTTGCATAAATTATATTATTTTCGAAAAAGTACATTTTACGCATCGAAAAAATTGTACACACGAATTTTACGCACACTCGTGCAAAATAGTAGTTTTCATAACAAGTGCGTAAAGTACGATTTTGATATGCAATTAATGCCCTTGAAAACTTGGGAGTGGGAGAGTTTTGAACCTCCGCCCCTTGAACAACTATGTTTATTTTAGTAAGTAGCCACTTTGTCACTTCAGTCTGACACTGCTCATTTATTATAAACATTCATAGAAAATTCGAATTTTCATTGTCCTTCTTTAGTAATTTTTTCACATTCGGAAGTTTTTTTTTTGTAAATCGTGTTAACTATTTTTTAAAGATTCAATTTTAAATTATGAGACTTAATCTTTTTCATAAGTTTTAGTTCATTATTCAATCTACAATGTATCAAAAGTATATTTTCAAAGTTAAAACGTAAATGAAAAAACAGATCCCTGCAATCGTCGATAAAAGGTGTCAGTTATATCGCATTAACTTACCTTTTCAGAAATTTTATTGATCATAACAGTTACAAAGTATATAAACAGGATATATTTTTAAGGCTTTTTCAACATGAAATGTAAATAAAGAAATGAAATCTTGTCTTATTGAATGATAGCAGGAGTGAGATTAAATTTTTTATGAAAATTTACACAGAGATAGTTTTTTATATACCTTTCAGCGAATTGTTATTAAATGAAATTCGTTTATTTGAGAAAATGTCGAAGATTGCATTTATGCAATTTTTCTAAAAGTGATGATTATTCGGAAATGAAGAAATGAATTTTTTCATAATTTCTAGGATTAATGTAGGTTTTCATATATACAAGGTGTCTCATTTTAATCGTCCCAGGCAAATATCTTGAAAAGTAAGGGAGATGGAAAAAAACTTTAAATACACAAGTTGTAGGGTTCAAAGAGGGTCAGCTAATGGTAACAACGACCTTGACCTTGAACTCTATTTCAAGATTATTTCAAGGTCAAAGTGATTTTTTTAAATATGAACCCCTACTTTTGACCCCGGAAATGGAAAGAGCGGAAAATTTTACGTTCAGAAAGGTCTGATATGTTGGGATTTTCAAAGACATTTTGAGGTCAACCAACCAATTTAATGAGGTCGATCTGGGAATACCTCTAGGAAGTACAAAATTGACCTTGACGTTCTAGGTCATTTTAAGCTAAGTCGATTTCATAAAATGGAACCCCTTATTTTTGACCCCGGAAATGGAAAGAGAAGAAAATTTTACGTTCAGATATGTATCGTCATATGGTATCAAAATTGGTCCTTTGGGGTCAATTAAGGGTTTTTTTTTTAAAATCGACTTAACCTTAAAATAACCTTCAAGGTCACGGTTGAGGTCAAGGTCGAGGTCAAGGTCATATTCGGATGTAAAATCTACCGCTTTTTCCATTTCCGGGGTCAAAAATAAGGGGTTCCATTTTACAAAATCGACTTACCTTAAACTGGCCTTGAACGTCAAGGTTAATTTTGTCCTTCCTAGAGGTATTCCCAGGTCGACCTCATTAAATTGGCTGGTTGACCTTAAAATGACTTTGAAACTCTAACATATCAGACCTTTCTGAACGTAAAATTTTCCGCTCTTTCCATTTCCGGGGTCAAAAGTAGGGGTTCCTATTTAAAAAAATCACTTTGACCTTGAAATAACCTTGAAAATAGAGCTCAAGGTCAAGGTCGTTCTTACCATTAGCTGACCCCCTTTGAACCCTATAACTTTTGTATTTAAAGTTTTCTTCCATCTCCCTTACTTTTCAAGATATTTGCCTGGGGCGATTAAAATGAGACACCTTGTATAATAAGATACGCATGAGAAATTTTGTTTTTAATTTAGTTTGTAGGTACTATTGCATGACCACAGAAGAAACTTTGTGAGGATAAAAAAAAAAATTTTTTTTTTTAATGAATTGTTCTCATATTGTAAGATAATGAAATCTTACAAAGATGAAAATAAGCCTTTCCAAATTAAAATTGGAGCAAAATGAAAAAGATAGAGATGATTTATGTTGAATCATTTTTCAGATTGACAATATCTATTTTATAAGTACTGAGACTGTGGAAAAAAATTGTTTCCGTTACTTAAAACACTTGCCTATTATAATATACCGTTTCTCATCTTACAATACAAGAACAATTGGTTGAAAAATATTTTATATTTGAGACCTGTTAGAAACCCATAGAAGCACTTAAAGTTATTAGGAGTTGAACAATAAGGCACGAAACCTTTTTAATAAAAAAAAACTAATCGCTTTTTATATTCAGCCAAGTCTTCGTGCCTCGCAGCAGTGTAGACATCTTCACGTGGGCATGCCTCGACGCGGGCACGACATGCCTTCCTCGGTGCGTACATTCATTTTATCGATCTCGTGTCGTCCTCCTCGGGTGTCGTGCCGTGTCTCGTGCATATACGCGCGCACGCGCATCCACTCTCTTATGCTTGCGTCGAGGTGGTGCTGACTGCTCGTGACTCTGAGTCAAGCCAAGCGAGAACACGTAATGCCATCTCGTTTTCTTTCTCCCGGCTCGAAGAGCCGCTCGAGCTGCAGCTCGCGCGGACTTTTACGGACCAGTTGCAAGTCATTAAAATAGTTACGCCTTAGGGATATTCTCTACATGTTTATCGCGCGCTCTGGTCTGCGTTGCGCGAGTTATCCACCGTTGGAGACTTATCTGTATGCGTTGGATGAGTAGAGATATCGAGGCGACGGATGCTATTGGATATAACTGGCATGTAAATTCTCGTTTATACTGTATGCATTTGTCCTTTACCATCTCGTTTCGTGATTTGCATCATTTTATAGAAGGAAATGTTTTAGCTAAACTAATAAAAGTAAAAAAAACCTTGTAATGACGCAAATTTTTGCACAATTGGCACAACTTAAATTAAAGTTAAATTTTTTATAAAAGTAAAATTTCATACGATGTTAATGATTCAATAAATAATTTGGAACTTTAGAGTGTTCTGATGCTATTTATAATTTTAATATGTTTCTTTCTAAATATGTCACTCTTTAGGTATTCACAGTGCAAAACTCGACTTTAAATTACAATTCTACGGTGAATAGGTGAGTTAAATCTATTCACTGATCAATGGACTATGTTAATTCATTCTGCAACAGTTTAATATAACTGTAAAATACTTTATTCCTTTTTGGAGATTAAACATTTTTCTTAACCCTCATTAGACGGTCAGATGTTTTTAATTGTTTGACCTTTCGCATATCTTTTTCTCGATCATTATACCATATAATACATATAATACACGAGAAAAATGTTGAACAATCGAAAGCAGTCTTATGGCACTATTTTAACTGCACATCAATTTTTATTTTATGGAAATTTAACATGGGAAAAATGCAGGAAAAGAGAAAATGATCAAATCTTTAGAATTCTGTAAATCTGTGAAAAATTAATTGTTTTCTTATGGAAATTTCGCGTTAGTGCCTTCAGGACCTTAATACTGGCTAATCATGAGTGACTACTTTTCAATGTGCTTGAAAGAAAATTTGTGTCAATTTTCGGACGGAAAAAAGCACATTGAATGCAGAATTTCTCATATATATAAATAAAAGTAAGCGATTTTTTTCAAACCAGTACATCATCGCTAATGCATTTTCAGCGCATTCTTAAGAGTCAATAATTCACAAACACTATATAAGTAACGTCCATGAATAACTTTTTTCAAATTAATGAACCGATGACATTTGCAGGGTTCATCTCGATCTAATCATTCGGTCGGTGTATTATTATAAACGACCTAGAGCGCAATCGATTAATCGTTTTCAACGCTTTTTGTCCATGGCTATATTCGCAAACTGCCTGCGGGGAAACGACAGGCGCGCATGCGCCCACAGAAAATGGCTTGATTCAGCGTGACACCGGGAGCGTCGAGTGAAGCTCATGCTGCGCTAGCCTGCGGCACACGCGTTACGGCACACGGCGGTTCGTGCTATTCGCATAGTGTGGAGAGAGCGAAAGAGACAGAGATACAGCGAGAGAGGGGGGGAGGAGAGAGGGACAGAGAGAGTATTGACCGTCTCGTGCCGCGCGCAGTTCGGGCGCAGTGGAAATTTCCATTGCCCTACCCGATCCCCTTCTTTCCCTCCCTCTCTATATTCTTTTTCTCTTTCTCCTGCTCTGTCTATAACTACACATAGTCTGCAATCTTGCCAGGCGAGCGAGCGCGCACACACACACACACACACACACATTCTCGCAGCTTTGTCCCTGTTTTGCCATCTCCAATATTCTTGCATGTATGGATACCCACACACACATACACTTAGATATATGGGAGAGCATACATGTAGCTTATGTTTCTTTTGAAGACCTCTCGCACCTGTTAGATAATTCAGTAATTAGTAGTTTTCTCGAGGCATATTTCTCACGAAGGGTCAATGAGAACGGCAAGATGCCTACCATACATAATAGATATGAGCTCTCGATTAAATGCATGAGGAAGATTTTAATCTTCAAGGTCTGTTGTAAGCAACCGTCAGATAATGCTAGGGCCGCTGGGTAGAGCTGGTTGCTATGTAAGGCTACGACGTTTCCCTGCACTTTTAAACCAATAATCCTTCGTGGTCTTCAATTTTATCGATCACTAACTAACTCAAGTATAAATTACAAACGTCTCTTTGAATTGAAAAAAAGTAAGTGGAACAATATTTTGTTTGATTATTGTTGTTTGGAATTTGTAAAATTTAAGAGACGACATCACTGTTGGGTTATTGTGCTGCGTACATTGGCCTGCATCCTTGGAAAAACTCTGTGATTTTTCTTGTCAGAATAGAAAAAGAAGAAGAGGAACGAAGCAGTGAAGATGGGAAAAGTGAAGTCTCAAAAACAGTTGCAGTATTTCCAAGGAGGTGTTACTGCGCGCATTTTTTGAAACTGTGAAAGCAAAGTAAAAGAATTGATTTTTTTCTCTTTTCTTTGACTTTTTTCATGGCTATTATACGACGAATCGTATGCAGGAGACGGGAGCTGGTGGACGGTTTATCCGAGTTTGCCACACCTGTAGATGCAGTCGTGTTTTCGAATAGGTGGAAATTCGAACGATTAGAGAGGCGTAGGCTACACGGGGTCTAGAGCATAATGGTCCCGCGAGAAACGCGAGACAGTGACTTGTGCGGCCAGCTATTCTTAGCCTGGCGCCGGCCTTCGGCTTTATGTAACTTGGGTGCGTGCTCACACGATCGACGTAGCCGCGAGCAAGACGAAAGAGGTAGCCAATGCTACTCGTTTACATCGACTCCTCCGAATTATCATAAATAAATAGAGCTTGGAATTGCGAATTTATAATTTTCGGTATTCTCACTCACGGCGTTTTTTAGGAACCGTTTGATTATACTTCTTAGTATCTGACTTTGCGGAATTTTAATGATACTTGTATAATCCGCTAAAGATGGTATTATATTAAGGAAACAAATATGTTACCTTCGTTGGAATGTAGAAAGGTCGTCGGTTGGACGTAGGTAAGAAGAGCGAGAGAGTTGTCCTATCTGAAGTCGGTACGATACCGATCGTTGATAACGTTGAATTCATTTAGAATCAGGTTGTTTACCATCTTCAGATATATGTGCAGTACAATACAATCGATATTAATTAAAAATGAACAAATTATATTTTATATTTTTACGCTTTCTTGACGTATTTTTGACGAATTTTGATGCAATATTTGTGAATACATTTTTCAATCAATGATGAACGATTTAAAATTAGGAATAATTGATTTTTTGGCAATTATGAAATATGATTTTTAGATGCGTATTCACTAACGTATGTACTCAACTCACTTCAACCAAGTGATTAATCTTTATAAAGTCCCAGAAATTCAGATATATGGTTCCTGAACGAATGGTAAAGCCGCTATAGCGACTTTCCAGGCTTGAAGAGTAAAGCTGTTAAAATTTTCAATTTTTAGAAGAGTTTATCTAACGCGCGTGTGTGTGTGTGTGTGTGTGTGGTATAATCTGCTAAATTTTGAAGTCAATCTTTTAATTATTTTCGGAAAACAAAATTGTAAAAAAAATTTATGTTTTTGTCATCCGATACTGGAGTAAAATTGTTTTAATCTTTTTAAAATTTCGTGGAGTGATAGAGTTTGTATATTATTTATTATATGAGTTCTTTGGGTAAAAGAATTGGTTTATGAATTACAGAGATCATTATTATCATTTCATTTCATATTTCATTTCGCTTTGCTTGGGCCGCAAATCACTGCAGGTGGCACTAATTGGAAAAAAACTAGTGACTCGAGCGTAGGTGTCGCAGTTTCTAGGAGTGAGGTTATGTGACGTTTTCGACCCTGAAATCAGGGATTAAACACAAATAACTTTTCGTTGGGCATCCGAAAAATAGTACATAATGTAACAAGGGACTAAAGTCGCATATTATTCCCGCGGGTGAGTTCACTGCCCGAGCGAGCGAAGCGAAGCGCGTCGCCGCCCAAAATAGAACCTTATTCTTCTCAGCCGATGAAATAAATGCCAGTAATAACATCTTATAAAGCAATAAGGCTTTGAGAATACCGCAAAGTAGCAAATTTTGGTGACTTAAATGATGTTATGTATTTCACTGTTAAAAGAAATTGTTGAATTAGTTTACTATCAAACCTAAAGGTATCAAATATGATTTTAATCTTATCATTGATAATAACAAATTCATCTTGTAAAATATCTATTTATTTGATAGGGTGGTGGTCGGCCATGCCCTAGTTGTCGCACATTTTCGTTGTAACAGTTACACAAAAATAAAATTTGCTAAACTAATAAACGTAAAGTAAATTAGAGGTTATTTACTTCGCGATCGCCGCCTTAAAGTTCACAATCACGTTTCCCAATGGACAATTTTTCCGACGGTCATTTTGCCCAAAAGTACATTTTCCCAAATAGGATCTTTTCCCAAAATACAGGACCAGCTACTTCAGGGCATAATCAAGCTTCAAATCGCCAGGCTGTTGAAGCCATGAAAGTAATGTCTCTTGTAAAAAGAGTAGCCGCAAACTACAGACAATTCGTTTGCCGTTTGTGCACGCGCTTTTAGAAAATAAGCTAACTAAGAATTGATAAAAGAACAAGGCGGTACTGAAATCATGTTGCGCCAACCGCAACTGGGCCAACGAATTCGGAAAGGCATCGAAAAAAATGGGAGAGAAATAAAAGAATATCATAAATATGAACATACAAATGATGTACTATAAAAATATATTGGGAAAAAATGTCTCTGGGAAAAAGTGTTTTTGGGAAAAATGTCCACCGGGAAACTTGCATTGGGAAAACTGTCCCTCTACCATGAAAAAAGGTGATCGGTACTGCTCCAAATCTAGAGGTACAGTAGAAATTGTTAATTAAGAAAATAAGAGTAATGAGCAATTAATTTTTCGTGTTCTTTTATTCTGTTTGGGTATTTAGACTGTTGTGTAAGGTTTCGAACAAGTCTAAACGCGTAATACATTTTTTATATCTTATTTCATACTAGTATTTTTTATAAGAAAAGTACATCGAAACTACTGTTACGCGTAATAAATAAATTAACATTGATATAATACTTCCAAATCATCAGAAATAGTGCAGCATAGTCAACATTTGAATATTCAATTATAATTAAGAGGTAAAAATGCGTGGATTTTTTATTAAATGGGTGACCGGAATTAGACGGAGATCCCGGGCATTACCCCACCCTCCTCTATGCAATCAATAATTTACGCAATATAAATTACGTTGGAACATGCTTCTCGCGAATGTTACTTTCTAAAATTAATTCTTTTTTTTTTACATTTAACTTTGCTGCCTGTATAATAAATAGCGTGCATCGGCTTCCTACAATATCGTCATCGAATTCTATTGATTTTGTGTCGTTTTCGTTCACTCACTCAACTTGTTCGCTCTTGCGTCAATTCGCATCCTTCGCAACTGATCACTTGGATCACGATCGCAGTCTGGTCGTTCGATGTAGATGATCGTTTGTTCTACGGTTTTGATCGGAACATCCATGCGTGATAGTCATCAACTGATGTGCGTCCAACGTTACCGTGAAGTGCTCCGGTAAATCAACTCTTTGTCCCTGCCCAAGGACTTCACACTTTTTTAGATTTACCGGCTTTACATTTTCATTTCTTTACTCATTTTGTTTAATATACTAAAATAACGAAACTTATCCGTTTCGGGAATCGACAGCTTATATGAGCGTAGAGTGAAATGAGTGAGTTTAGAGCCTCTATACCTTTGGTCTCCTTGATCGTGTCTAAGGATTGCTCATGATCGCCTGAGCGACGCAACGGTACTCTCACTTCTCACACACACATTCATATAGACTGTCAGAAAACTTACACACATACACACACACACACACACACACACGCACACACACACACACGCGCGCGCACACACACACACACACACACACACACACACACATACACATACACACACACACACACACACACACACGCGCGCGCACGCACGCACGCACACAATGTGTAAATTTGGAAACGCAAAATGTAAACACAATGTATCTATACACGGAGAGAAATTTTGTAGTGAAAATTACAAATATTCGAGACAAAATTACCAGTTTCTATGGTAATGGATGGACAGACTGGCAATTTCAAACTTTTTACCAAAGTGCCTTGGTAAAATTTTTTTTTAGTTAATTTAAATTAAAAAAATTAATTTTTTTTATCCATATTGATGGATATATAGTATTTTAATATAGAAATAGAAACAGAAACAAGGATGAAAAAACATTAAACTGAAAAAAAACTTTACGGAAGCGGGATTCGATCCGACGATCTTTGGATTAAGAGTCTGATGATCTTTGGGTTGAGAGTCCGACGTTCTACCGACTGCGCCACGGAAGCTATTAGGAACAGTCATTTTAATCACCGTTATTACTTACTGAAAATATGTGTATTGTTTTCATTTTAACGTCGCGCACGCCTCTAGTATCAATCTTCTGAAACACAATAATGCGCAGTGCGCATGCGCGAGTACACAAATACCAGGTTATTTGGTAAAATTTATCAGTCACTTAGTCAAATTTATCAGTTTTCTTAGTAAAAATTCCTAGGTAACCTTGTAAAAATGACTAGATCTCAATTTTTACCAGTTTGTCTGGTAAGTTTTACTCAGATAATTTGGTATTTTTTTAAGTGGTTATGGTATTTTTTCCTGGGAAACTTATAAATTGTATTAGAAACCTGGGAATATCACGACTTTTGACAGCCTGTCCATGCGCTACCAAGGCACCTTGGTCATTTTTACTCTAAAATTTCTCTCTGTGTATATATGGGAAATTCTACAGAAATAGACACAAAAATGGAATAAAAAATTTTTTTTTGGGGTACACCTACCACACCGCATTTTTCGGTTCTTTAAGGGTTCTAGAACATGAGAAAAATCGTGAACACAGTTTATCGGTTGCCAAACTTTTTTGCCGGCCAAATCAATACCGAATTTATTTCGAAACCGATATTTCGTAACGTTCGAAATTGAACTGTAACTAAGAACTGTAGATTCATAAAACAGAATATTGAGTAAGTAAGGTTGAAGTCCAAATGAATGTACACAGATAGAATTTTTCTAGAAAAATTACCGTGAAGTTCGCATTAATCGAGGAACAACAGACGTTTTTTTAACATTTTACGCGTATTTTCTACAATTATTACTGCGGCCTCAAGGAAAATTTAATATACCTCACGTGAAATTTTACCGTAATACACTGTAAATTTTATGTTTCATACATTTTTCAGCAATGTTCAATAAAAATTGTAGTGATTTACAGTAACTTTTTACCAGAGTATCACGTTTATTTTTACTAATCTAATGTATAAATTTTACCCTACATTGATGGAAAAGTCGGTTGCGCGTGATCGCATACACATAACCCCATCAATATCAATAATTCGATTCACAATAGAATAATTTTATTGTTACGATAGCTTTTAGAACGTTTTTTTAGCAAAATTTGAAGTATAATATTGATTAGGAACTAACACTTCCAATAATATTCCGAATAATATGTGCTTAAAAAGTAATAACTAAATATACGCATTTTGGTGAAACCTGAAATATTTACCGTGACAGTCACGGGAAAACTTTCCTTTACTCCACTGCAAAAAGCTGCAAAACGACCACATGGCCCACGGTTACAGTCTGAACGGTAATTTTTCTGCGAATTTCACGATCACATTTCTGGGAAAAAATCAGAATGCTGCTGCAGTGCCTGAATATTAATATTACATAATGTATAGGTAGAATTACCCACTTATTAATGTCTTTACTACCGATTATAACAAATTTTATGATTTTGTCAATTATGTCAATCAATAATTTTAAAATTTTGTCTCTAACAATATTTAATAGCTAAGTTATCGGGTGCAATAAATATATCAATTTAATGTTATGATCGTTAATTTCTTTAACAATGGAGTTAGTTCCATCTGTTAAAAGTTCTTAAAAATTATGAACTTTTTTTGCACTAATAAAATTTTAAATATAATTAGTGTTTGAAAATTATTTCCTTCCGATGTTTCAACATACAGGTGCACCTCGAGCGACCAGCTCGCTGCGCTTTTTTATTTTCTGCCAGCGCACGTATAGCTCTCGAAAATGAAATTTATTTCCTGCGTTTTGCAGGCAATTTCAAAAAGTGCACGTAGGGATGGTGGTACGCGCACATCAGTAAGAGCACTGAAAAATATCCATTATCTGTTCTCTTTTTTCTGATTCTTCGGTGTACGTATAACCAGTTTCTTTATCGATTCCCGAAAGCAAAGCTAGTGAAAGCAAGGAGTGGATAAGCGTTAGTGATATCGGAGAAAGCGCATATTGTTTCCCAATCAGGGAGTAAGAGACGAAAAAAGAGCAAATGAAAAGAGATATCGAACCGAAATGTGCGCGCGTCGGCAGTGAGGAGAGTGAGAAAACGGGAAAAAGCATCGTGAAAGGAAGGCAACACGATCACATTTGAAGTTGCAACCCAATGTCGCAGGCAGTGCAAGGGAGCTCATCAGTGCAATCGCCGTTGTGCATGGTATGCACGCTTCTACTCAGCTCATTATCAGATGGCTAGCTAATGAAAGGGGCTGGCAATAGAGTGACATTAAACATCAGGATTAGCTCAGAAAAAAAAGTTAGAACTCGGTCATGTTGAACTGTCATTCGAGCGAAATAATGTGTTTCGCAAAGATTTTTTATTATTCTTTATAAGATATTGATACTTAAATCCGAGACCTTAGATCTATTGCAATCGCCAAAAATAATAAAATCAACTGAGAAACCGATAGAAAAAAACTTTGAATCTCAACGACCTTCAAAAAATGTTTTTGACGCGTTTCTAAATGTAGCAAGTTTTTTCGTCCACTAAAAATAATTGTACATTGATAATAAACAACTGTTGCTTCCCCTATAGCACTCAATATAGGAGCAAACCATGATTTCCGTTTTTCCATTGCTTTTTTAAAATACTAGCAAAATCCAAATGCGCTCTGCGCGTACTATTTTTTTTTTTTTAGGTTATGAATATATAATTTTTCATTATGATTTCATTTTAATTGGTTTAAATGATAGGATAATCACATCATTTTTCAAAGCATGACAAAATTAATCTTTTTATTCTAATTTGGTTTAATTATTTAGTTTTAAATAGTTAAATAGTTAAGAATAAAAATTCAATTTCAAAAATTCAAATGTAGCGGAAGTAGAGAATTTTCGCGCCTATTCCTTACAGACCAATCAAAATCATTCTTTAAGTGCTTCACAACATCCGGCCATCGTTTTTTTAAGAGAGGAATGGGTCAGGCTCTCTGCCATAGCAATATTGCACCAATATTTAACCAAATTTTATAATTATATTTATGCTGACTTTTCTGATGATTTTGCAATATTGCAAGAATATTTGTACAACATATAACAACACTAGAAGAATATTAAAAATAATGCTTAATTTTACAGCACTTTCTCTCGATGTAGCAACATTGCAAAAATATTCGTACAAGATATAATAATGCAAGAAAAGTGTTTGTTAAATATATAATTATGTTTTTCAGCAGATTTTTTTCTTGATTTAGTTATAATATAATGACAATGTTCGTACA
This sequence comes from Torymus aiolomorphi, assembly GCA_036365515.1. NCBI lineage: Eukaryota > Metazoa > Arthropoda > Insecta > Hymenoptera > Torymidae > Torymus > Torymus aiolomorphi. Next base: position 52,451,064 of record CM070874.1, on the reverse strand, counting down.
ATATGTAATAATACGACAGAAATATTAAATCTATATTCATATTTAAATGTATGCAGATTTTTCTCTCGGTTTAGCAATATTAGAGCAATATTCATACAGGATTTAACAATCCGTGGAGAACGTTAAATATATAATTATATTTGTCGGCAGTTTTTCTCTCGAATTATAGATGTTGCTGCAATGTTCGTACAAGGTTTAATAACGTGAGTACTAGAATGTTAATATATAATTATATTAGTCTGCAGTTTTTCTCTCAATATAGCAATGTTGCTGCAATTTTTGTACAATATTTAATAACGTGAGGAGAATGTTAATATATAATTAAATATTTTTCTGTAGTTATTTGCTGTACTTAGCAATATTGCAAGAATTTCAGACATCGCATATCTTGTATGAAATCTCATATGTGATGTCATCTGCAATTTTATATATTATGGGATCTCATATGAGATTTCATATGATATTTTCACGCGGGTTTGCACTTTCTATTTAAAAACAGAGTGATAGTCTCATGGATCAGTAGTTAATATGTAGAAGAAATCCATTTACACATTTTATCTGATCTTTAAAGATATGAATATTTATATGAAAATTACCTTACACCTTTAACTGCAAACCGTCGGGCCCGCCAAGTACGTATGGGAGATCGGAGGACCACCCCTGCTAGAGCAGTTCTAGAATTCTCTTAATTGTCCTTCCAGGATGCGTAATATTATAGAAAATTCAGAATTGAGAAAGAATAATGAAAAATAGTGATGTGTTGGTCTATGTAATTTTTTATATAGGTTTTGACTTTTCATAAATATCTGAAAAAATTCTTATGAATTTTAGAAATAAAAAGAAGGCATTATAGTTATAAAATTAAAATAATTTTCGCCCACACGGGTGTAAAGTGCGTATGTTCTATAAAGTTTTGTAGGACTATGTGAGCTATTGGGCCTCTTGGGTGTTAAGTAGTGCTTCATGCCCGCTGGCTGAATAATTTTGAAGTTACGCAACGTAGGCGTAAAATGTAATTTTACACATGAGGTACGAAAATTTCTATTATGTCAGTCAATTTAACTGATGGCCGGTACTTGACTACAATAAATTGATTTCAGTACTTTCTTGTGTTTAATTTGTATAGAAGGATGAACAAATTTGAATACATTTCTGAAAACAGTCATACCGTTGTTCCGAGAGTTGTTTGCATTACTTGACTATCGATAATTGATTTCACAACTTTCATTTGTTTGATTTACAGTGAACAATTTGAATGTACTTACATATAATTTGTTGAGCATACATTGACTCAAAGAAGTAGAATACTTTTTTACTAGTATTTATTTGATTTCTTTTAAAAAATCATAAATATTATTTTATAGATTATACAGAAAAAACTTCTATATACTTGCCTTATTTTATACTTTCGTAGAAAGTTTAATTAACAATATTATACAATATTTGTACAGTCGTGAAATAAAATTATTACCATTTGTAGAGAGTGCTTATTGAATAGATGAGATTAGAATAAATAAAAAAACTAGACAAATTCTGTTGTTAGAATATAGTTAAAAAATATTTAAGCTCTCATTAAAATTTTTGGTACAGAGTTTGACGGATATTGAAAGAGAGGGAGAGAGGGAGAGAGGGGGGAGAGGGAGAGAGAGGGGGAGAAAGAGTTCTATATATCTTTGTCCATTTTTGCTGCTCAACTTTAAATTGTTACAACTTCGAAAGTCATTTGTCAGTTCTAGAACATTCTAGAACTCATTTGTACAAATAAGTTCTAGAACATTCTAGAACTTATTTGTAAGTTCTATAATTTATGATTCTTCCGGACTAGATGTCTTATTCTAAAAATAGGAGCTTTTCTTCAATATTATTTATTGAAGCCTTTATATATGAAGACACCCCGCGATGTTTGTTAGTTGTAATTTTTGAATTTATTTTAAACACGTCTATTCGCGTAAGTACTTTAAAAATATTATAAAAATATTGACCGTGCCCCTATAGAGACTGGTAGTACAGTTACGCGATATTCAACACACTAACGTATATTGTAGAAAGACACTGAGTAGGGAGATATCTCGTACTTTTCAAAAGTCGCAAAACTAATTTTTTCTACAGTTGCCTTACAGTTGAGTGAAAGAATACACAGAGTAGACTGCGGACAAATAAAAAATGCATCCATTAATGTTGGATATCAGTGCGGCAATCTTACTCCTGTCTAGCATCATTTCTTGCGGCCTGCTTCTAAAAAGAACACCGAAGCTTCATCTCATCTCCGTCACTTCGATTTTATCAATATCGGATATGATAAATTCATTTCTCACTGCATTCTTAATTTTTTTTTATCAGTTCCACATGAATCAAGATGACTATTTTAGACGTCAAGTGCATGCAGAAAATGATTCTAGCTTCATATATGAAACAAAAGTATGGGCTAAAGATTCTAAGAGCGAAAACCAAACAGATTTTAAAGAAGCTTACAGTAACGAACATTGTAATTTGAAAAGTGTTTTTTTGCAATATGCTTTGTTTTTCATACCTTTTGCTAGTGCATTTTTATCGTTACTGAGCTTTTCTTTAAATTTTTATGCCAGTGCAATGCATATCAACCGGCGCTGTTTTCAGTGGATGAAAGCTTTGAAAGAACCAAATGAGTATAAGATTAATGAAAGAGAGTGTGCTGTTGAAGCTTCGGAAGGTGATTCCACCCAAAGAGAAAGTGACGTTAAAAAGGAGAGTATTCGCGAAATAATAAGGAAATTCAAGTTGCCTACAAGTTACACTGGTTTAGCTATTGCAAGTCAGTGGCTTATACCTGCGATTTTCAGTGGAACTATTCAATTAGGAGGCTACCAAAATGTTGACATTTTAAATACATCAACAGAAGATTTAGTGTGTGCTTACACAGCTACTTTTCCTTTCGATAATTGTATGAAAGAAAAGCTTTCTGTAAATGATATTTCGAGCACCGATATTGTGGCAAGTTCTTCATCTCTGTATAATTATGTGAGTAGTGAAGACAATTTGCTGTGGCCCAATCGAAATTCTTCCGAAGTAAACGACGTTGTTTCAAAAATTCAACATATCATAAAAAGTGCAGTGAATGCTTCAATACTGGAGGACAAAATGAAAGATACTGGAGATTATTATAATATTACACAGCTCCTTGATATTGCAAATTCAATCAATGAATCATTGACAAAGAATCAAAATCTGATTGATGGAAATGAATTCGAGCCTAAAACTAGATTATTTCGAAGAATTGCACAAGGAAATCATGATTTGAATAAAAATAAAAGCGGTTCTTCAACCATTCGTTCAAGTACAAATGAAGAGAATGTAAAGATTAATAAAATCCCTGTTTATCAATGCATGAAAAATCGATGTATAATATCTGCAAGGCTTTTGAAAATCTATTTTTTTTTAATTCTTACTTTGATATATTTTGCTCCAATTTTCATATCTACATTTTTACTCGTTATATCATATTATAAATGTTATGAAATTAAGGAAAAATTGGAGTACTGTAGAATGAAGTATGACTTGGAGAAATCAAATGGATTAACAACACGAGATTCGCCATTGGGAATTACTGAAATTGATAATGAAAATAATGAAATTTTAAATGGAAACCATGAGAAGCAAAGCAACGTACTGTGCTTGAAGTTCGAAAAAATGATATGTGACTTGTCGTGTGAAACTGATAAATTGTGGAACTTCATTCAAATTTTCAAAATTAATATGTTAGGGGCAATTGCATTTTGGACGCCGTTATTTTTCGAAATACTCTTAAAAGTTTTTTTTTGTAGTAATGTCCCTGATTGGTTATTGGAAATCACTTTTTTAGCTACAATCATATTTGCTGTTCTTCGAAATGCTGTAAATCTTAATGTATTAAAATTAGATTTAGATAAAAAAAAAACCAACACTGTTCATCCAAATTAAGGAGATGCTGGACCCAATTACAGATGTTTACAATATTTATATTCATTTCAGATTTTTAAAATTATCGCAGTAGTTCATTATTTGTGATGACATAACGAACAGTGGATGACCAACCCTACCAAAAATAATCACGTGATAATAGCGTGAATATCGTGTGAAAATCACGTGATATATAAAAAATATCTCCAGTAAAATTATTATTTATTATTTTTATTTAACCAATACACGAATTAAGATTTGAGTATTACACTAATATACAAGAAAAACTTTAAATTTAGAAATAAAAAAATTTTTGCAGGTGATGGGAATCGAACACGAGACCCTTGGCACGGCAGTCGGATCGACGCTCTAACCACTCACCTATAAAAGACAGTTTGCCTGTTCGAAACTGATATATAAGCTACACTACAATGTACGCGTTATATTCAATTGCTTTTTTTATTCATTGATACATAATTGAGTAATAATAAGATTATAATCAAATTTAATATAGTTACTTAATTTAAAAATATCATTAATGAATAATAATTTTTTTGTCAGGAATAAAGGAAATATGAAAAGGGCGTGTATATAAATTTCTACCATACCGACATCGTCATTTAATTTTTATTTACTATAATCCTGTGAACTTTTTTTTTTTAATGAATGCGATTTTCTGTCTTCCACAATCCATGCAAAAATTACATCTTAATTAAAAAGTAACTCATTTCATTATTGATTAGATCATTGTATTTTTAAATTCAAAAATACGTATTGCTGAACAAGAAAAAAGAAAATTTTCAAGCTGAAATTTAAAAAAATTTTTTTGTATGGATTGTAAAAGACAGAAAATCACATTCGTTAAAAAAAGTTCACAGGACTATAGTAAGTAAAAATTAAATGATGATGTCGGTATGGTAGGAATTTATATATACGCCCTTTTCATATATCCTTTATTCATGACAAAAAAAAATTATTATTATTCATTAATGATATTTTTAAATTAAGTAACTATGTTAAATTTGATTATAATGTTATTATTACTCAATTATGTATCAATGAATAAAAAAAGTAATTGAATATAACGCGTACATTGTAGTGTAGCTTATATATCAGTTTCGAACAGGCAAACTGTCTTTTATAGGTGAGTGGTTAGAGCGTCCGACTACCGTGCCAAGGGTCTCGTGTTCGATTCCCATCATCTGCAAAAATTTTTTAATTTCTAAATTTAATGTTTTTCTTGTATATTAGTGTAATACTCAAATCTTAATTCGTGTATTGGTTAAATAAAAATAATACATAATAATTTTATTGGAGCAATTTTTTATATATCACGTGATTTTCACATGAAAATCACGTGAGGAATTGGTCGAAAATCTCACGTGATTTCTCACGTGAAAATCACACGATTTTCACACGATATTCACGCGATTATCACGTGATTATTTTTGATAGGGGACGAAATTAGTAAGAAACGAAAATTGAAAAAGAGTAATGGAAAATACTAATATGTTGCTAACTATGTGATTCTATAAAGCCTCCGACATTTACATGTTAATTTTATACAAATGTGGTAATTAAGATTAACTATTATATCATTACAACTTGTGTATTCATCGATAATGTGTGAGAATGCGTGAAAAATAAATTTAGATTACAATATTTTTCTGATGGCTTCAATATTTATTTTTATGCATCTAAAAAGTTACTATTAATAATGGAAACTTTGTATTGAGAAATATCAAGTAGATTACACAGACTTTTGTAAACAATACTTTTCAATAGTAGTTCGTTAGTTAGTATTAGGTTCATAGTCAGGAGAATTAGTACTAGAACAAAACATTCTTTATTTTTTTTGTTTCTAATTAGACATTACAAAAAAAGCAAAAGTACTTATCAATAAATAGATTTTAAGAATTGGTAAAAAAATAATTTTGTACTTCAAGATAATTTAATGGTTATTTTTTTTGCTTATTTTCCCTAGTGAAAAAAATTTGGTGTTCTAAAATGTGCTAAAAATGTGCCTTTCTGTGCTAAAGATGTTTCAAACTGTTCGGAATCTGTGTCCAAGCTCTAAAAAAAATGACAAATTTTGGACATTTAGAACACTTTTGAAACTCTTGGAGACAGAGCTTGGAACACTTATTGTAGGGGAGGGAAGTAGAACAAAGGCAAGAAAAGAAACACACAAATTAACAATAAACAATCTCGGCGGCACCAGCAATACGCAATATGATGGCAGCGAGCACGTGGCGTCGCGCTGCACAGTGGGCTGGGTAAGGGAAAAAGCGGAAAAAGTGCTGATTCAATTTCTGAATCGTTGAAAAATATTTCTAGAAACAGATTCTTTTAGGTAATTAGATTATCTATCAATACCCATTTCCCTCAAATGCCCTACATTTCATGAACATTGCATAAACGTTCCCGAAATCGCAGAAATCGTAGAAAATCACGAAAAATCCATACAAATCCACATTTCTTTGTAAAATGAAAAATTTTTTTTTATTTTGTAGGCAGTTGGATTACCTATCAATATCCATTTCCCTTAAATGCCCTACATTTCGACGTGCCATAGGAAAACTAACACATCTGAAATTTCATACGAAGATTAACACAATTAGGATTTCATACAAAAACTAACACATTTGAACAATTTCGGACTAAAAGTAACACATTTAAGAAATTTCGGACGAAAACTAACACATTTGATTTACGATTTGAAAAAATTCTTTTTTTCCATGAGTAATCGAATCACTTTAAATACAGTTAAAAACGTAACTCTAGAATTTTCGTGTTTAAGGCCTTCCAGTCACTGAAAAGCAAAAATACCCTCTATCGTGAATTTTAAACGTAACAAAAAAACTTCCATTCTTCGCAAGATTCAAGAAAAAGTACTTGGTCGATTTTTTCGTGCAAAAAATTATTTTCTTTGTTATTTGAATCTCTATGCTTCCCCTGTTTTACATTTATAATTTTGAACCTCATTGTTTTTTGACAGAGTTTTATTCGACAATTTTGAAAATTGTTTGGAAATTATTTTTAAAAAGTATTTGAAGATTTTTCTGGGGAAAAAAATAGACATTTGGGACAGGGACAGCATAGGAGATCGAATAACAAAGAAAAAAAGTTTTTATAGAATAACATAAATGCAAAAGTGTTTCTGGAATCGTGCGCACAATGGTACCATTATATATTAGTAGATAAGCTAGGCCGGTTCTGGCTCACCCGCAATTGCGTAATGGTCATTAACCCATATACCAGGTCGTGACCTGTTTGAGCCAGAACCGGGCTAGGGTTTCTGGCTCACCCGCAATTGCATGGGAGTCAATAACCCATATCAAGTCGCTACCTGTTTGAGCCAGAACCGGCCTAGGATTTCTGGCTCACTCGTCATTGCACGAGGCCAAATAACCCAGACATTTTTTGATCCAGAATCGGTTCTGACTCACCCGCACGGGAAAACCGGGGAATCGGCCTACTGATTCCGGATCATGGTCAGGTCTTGCCCCGTTCTAGGCCAGCCGCAATGAGGGTCCTGAGGGGCGAGGAGCGGGCTGCCGGCAGCGAACGGCCAGCGGTCCGCGGCAAGCAGTCGGCCGGCGGGCAGCGGGCGGCCTGCTGCTTGTCAGCCTGCATCACTCGGCCAGCGGTTCTTATCTACTAGTAAATATTTAGAACTTTTTATAACCCTTTTGCTCGGGCAAAGAATACGTGTTTGTGGAAATTTTTTCTGAATATTTTTTCCACTGCGACTTTTTTGTGTCGCTTTGTATCAGTTGTTGTTGCTCGGGAGCAACGGTCGAGCTGCTTTGACCCATTATGAGGGAATGAAAGTCTCTAACGACTGCAACATGCTTATATAACCGAAGCCTTGACTAACTTTGCTTGCGAGAGCCATCTAGTGGTCAGAATTTGAAGGAGGATAAGAGCCCCACCTCGCTCCTATCCTGTGAGGTTCTACCTGTCTATCAATCTCTCCATTATCCTTCAAATATTTTTTTTATTCGGCATTCTCTTCCATGTTGTACACTCCATTATGGTTAGTACCATTGCGAATATTTAAAAGTTTTCACGAAAAAAACGCCGGAGGGTGGATTCGAACTCACGATCTCTAGATTACTGAGCAACCACCTTACCACTCGGCTATCGAGACATATGTATACTCATAGCTTAATTTATATTCTTATAGCGCGATGCCTTCACGGTAGTGCCGTTGGTAAGGTAGAACACTGTAGGTAAATGAATATACTCTACCGATAAACATTAATATTTTAATATAAAAAGTTTTCATGAAAAAAACGCCGAAGGGTGGATTCGAACCTGCGATCTTCAGATTACTGAGCAGCAACTTTACCACTCGACTATCGACAAATATGTATGCTCATAGCTGAATTTGTATCTAATAGCACGCGCAAGGCCTCAATGTTCACGGTGGTAAGGTAGAATACTGTATTAATATACTTTACCGATAAACTTTAATATTTAATATAAAAAATTTTTAAGAAAAAAAAAAAAAAAATCGCCGGAGGTTGAATTTGGACTGACGATCTTTAGATTACTGAGCAGCCACCTTATATACTCATAGCTGAATTACGAGGACGCTGCGCGCGCAAAATATTTTGCACAATTTTGAGGTTATGAAAATTTTGTATATAGCATATGGTTCTATGTAAAAAAGTGATAGCCCCCCCCCTATTAGAATACACGCCCCCCCCCAAATTTCATCCGTTTTTCGAGCCAAGCGCTCCTTCTCGAGATATAAGCAAAAAACCAAAATTTCTACCCCCACCACCGATTTTTTGAAATTCTGTCAACGTTGTCGGATAGTATATTAAAAGTATGTCCCCCCTATTGTTAAATCCCCAAAATTTCGTCCGTTTTTCGATCCGAGCGCTCCTTTTCGAGATATAAGCGAAAAACCAAAATTTCTACCCCCACCACCGATTTTTGGAAATTCCGTCAACGTCATTCAATAGTATATTAAAAGTATGTCCCCCCTATTGTTATACCCCCAAAATTTCGTCCGTTTTTCGATCCGAGCGCCTCTTCTCGAGTTATAAGCAAAAAACCAAAATTTCTACCCCCACCACTGGTTTTCGAAAATTCTTTCAATGGACAAATATGAGATACCCCTCAGAGGTAGATAAAACGCCCCGGCCTTGTCAGGATGCGTACGGTAGGCCTTGAACAGGTTGCCTTATAATTTTGATGCTTGTTCAATACTTATCTAAACCTAGGCATATGCCCTATTTTTCGAAGTATCATCCAAATAACGCTTCTGAATTTGACAGTCCCATATACAGGCAGTGTAAATATCATGAGAAAATTATAAAAAAAATGGGCTGGCACTCGCCTGGCAACATGTTATGAACAGGCCGCATGACTCAACTAATGTGGTTAGGCGCGAAAATTTAAAATATTTAACTCATAAAATAGAAAATAGTTTGAGACCTTTGTATTATAAAAATAATACTGATATTCTTTTACGATTACTCCAATATTTTTGCATAACAGAAGTTTAAATTAATACTTTTTTAATATTTAGAAAAGAAATGTAATGTATTAAAATATATATAGTATGCGCTTGATTTCAGCTAGTTTTCTCTTTTGAAAATAATACCTATGTTTGAATGCAAACTATTCGGGTCACATATGATTTATTTATAGTGTTTAAACCTTCTCAATAAAAATTGCAGCAAATAGTTTATTTATTTGATTTCACAAACAATATTACTAACATATTACACAAGTAAAAAAAAAAAAAAATACGTAGGTGGTCCCTTTAGTGGGATAGGATTTTTTTAGCAAAAGTGAGACAAACAGCCGGTAATAGGATAATTTGAGGTTATGCTAGTCAATATTAGATTTTCAACACTACAAATACGAAAAATAATGCTTTTATTTGCACGCAAATAATTATTGCAAAATTATAGTAAAAAAAAAAAAACATCATTGAACCACCTCTATTCAGAGTATAAGATGTATCTAGCGACTCATTTATATAATCCTATCATAAACAGTTTATACATGTAATAAGTCTTATAAAATAATAAATGCTCAAATTTATTGTAGAAAATGGCAATGCTATCCGTAAAATAAATAAATAAATACTAATCAATTATAGACACCCTACATACTTAAAATTTAGCGAGGCACTCAATTTTCGTATCTTGAATAATAGTTGAATGTTTATAAACGAACTGAAAGTATAAACATTATTCAAAGAAAGAAAGATACATAGTTTTTCAGATGACTTTTATCGTTTTAAAATTGACATGAATGAGGCGGTTGAAAAGGGAATTTTTACTTTTATTTATTGGATAATCAATTTAATACTGTCCCGGACACCCACCTGTTCTGCAGATTAGGGCTTAACATGTATAACTCGGAAAACTCATGTACGCAAAACGTGGACTGCTGCGCAGTTGAAAATCTGAGTTCGTGATCTGAGCTCGGCAGTCACTGCAGTTTTTCCGCGACTCTGAATCCTTTATATCATTCACCTTAAATAATCGGTAATTCCAGGCTCTTCATTTGTCAACAGAGCATGGCGGGAAATAGAAAAAAAAAAAATGACAGAGTATTTGAAAATATTTGTTTACCAAAATAATTTTATTGAAAATTAACATTAATGTGGCTTAGCCAATATCTCAATTTTTAGATAATCTAGTACAATATAACTTTGAAAGATTAATTTATGATACTAGCATTGCGAAGTTCACTCAGAATAAAACGGATTTCACCATAGTTAGTTCTTATTCCCATGTTTTGCTCAGCAACGAGTACTTGTAAGCGATCAACTAATTTGTTAGGATCATCCCAGACGTCGAGTTCGTATGCAGTTGTAACATCTACTCGAGAGATTTTGGGAGCAACTTCTTCCTCTTCATCATCACTAGTCCACTGTCTCTTTTTACTTTCACGTTGATATCTCCAATTAATAAAGTTATAATTCTTACGAATTCTTCTAGATAAATATTCATCTGTTGAGAAATCTGATGCATCTTCACTAGAATGATCAGCTTCATAATAATTATCGGTCTCATTAGAATGCGAGTTAACTCGTGTATTAACAGTTATGAGCTTCTTTAGAGGATTGACTATTGGTTCAAGTATCTTTTTCGCTGCCACTGGATTAGTTTGCTCAACCCTTTCACTTTTCTCTCTTCCGTTAACATCTTCTCGAGATAATGGCGAGATACTTTTTACAGACGACTTTTCGAACATTGGAGCAATAAAATTATAAAATTTGTTACTCTTTAGTTTTCGAATCGACTCATTCACGCAATAGTGCTTTTTGTGAGCGCTCGAAACTTCAATAATCATACGATAATTATCCAAATCATCTGAATTGATAAGACTTTCATCCGGAAATTTTTTGAATAGTAATTGCAGTAATCTTACGGATAAATGATAGTTTCGTTCCTTTATCTGGACAGTCGCCTTCAAATTTTATTGGAGAATTTCCGATTATAAGTAAATTTCCTCGCTTGTAAACACCATAAATATTATCTAGATATCTCCTAGAATTTCCGTTTAATTTCGTTACATATTTCTTGACTAGTTTTGCAAATTTACCATTATTGGAGCTAGCTATTTTATTATGGTCAGGGCTCATATTAGATAGTTTGATTTCAGAAGTTTCCATATCATGAGCTGTATCCAGAGATTCAGCACTTTTTGTCAAACCTAATAAAGACTGTGATTTTTGTACTACTGCATCCTGAAATTTGCTAATAACATCCGGTGTGTTTGCCATGTTTATGATTCAATAGTTTAACATCAACTGAATAAATATATCGCCAACATCCTTTTTATACTTTTATGCTATTACAGAGTAACACCTTCTATATCATACAGTCAAAATTTTTAAACTTTTATGCTATAGAGTAACACCTTTTTGAACTTTTATTCTATTATAGAGAAACACATTTTTATGTTATAGAATAACACCTTCTATGTCATACAGTTAAAACTTTTTAAACTTTGTGTCATAGAGCAATACCTTTTATATGTCATAGAGTAACACCTTTTTTATGTCATAGAGTAACACCTTTTTTATGTCATAGAGTGACATCTTTTTTATGTTACAGGGTAACACCTTTTTTATTGCTATATAGTAACACCTTTTTGAAATTTTATGACATAGAGTAACACCTTTTTATGTTATTTAGCATCATCTGAATAAATATATCGCCAACATCCTTTTTATACTTTATATTATAGAGTAACACCATCTTGAACTTATCTGCTACTATAGAGTAGCACCTTCTATGTCACACAATAACATCTTTTTACACTTTATGTCACAGAGTAACACCTTTTTTATGTCATGGAGTAACACCTTTTTATGTTATAGAGTAACACCTTTTTTATGTCATAGTGTAACACCTTTTTATGTCATAGAGTAACACCTTTTTTATGTCATAGAGTTACACCTTTTTTATGTCATAGAGTAACAGCTTTTTTATGTCATAGAGTAACATCTTTTTTATGTTACAGAGTCATACCTTTTTTATCTCATAGAGTAACAGCTTTTTTATGTCATAGAGTAACATCTTTTTGTGTCATAGTGTGACAGCTTCATTGCTATAGAGTAACACCTTTTTGAACTTGTATGTCATAATGTAACACATTTTTATGTTATTTAGCATCATCTGAATAAATATATCGCCGATATCCTTTTTATATTTTTATGCTATAGAGTAACACCATCTTGAACTTATCTGCTATTATAGAGTAGCACCTTCTATATCACACAATAACATCTTTTTACACTTTATGTCATCGAGTAACACTTTTTTTATGTTATAGCGTCACACGTTTTTATGTCATAGAATAAGATCGTTTTATGGTACAGAGTAACACCTTTTATGATGACGTCTCTCTACTCATAAACTGTTCGTGCACAATAAGTGGTGATGGCGTCTCCTTACCCATAAGCTTTTCCTATATAATAATTGGTGATGATGGCGGTGGTAGTGGTGATGGTGAGCCTACGACGCGGATAGAAGCCAATCCTCCAAGCGAACGGTTGTAGGTGCTCTGCCCAATTCGACTACTTGGCTTCGAAAGGTGTTACTCTATGATATAGAAGGTGTCACTCTATGACATAAAAAGGTGTTAGACTATAACGTAAGAAATGTGATACACTATATCACAAAAAAGGTGTTAGATTATCCCATAAAAAATCAAAGGTGTTACTCCATACCACAAAAAGGTGTTACTCTATGACATATAAAAGGTGTTGCATTATGACATAAAAAAGATGTTACTCTATAACATAAAAAAGGTGTTACTCTATGACATAAAAAAGGTGTTACTGTATGACATAAAGTGTAAAAAGATGTTATTGTGTGACATAGAAGGTGCTACTCTATAATAGCAGATAAGTTCAAGATGGTGTTACTCTATAGTATAAAAATATAAAAAGGATGTTGGATGTATATTTATTCAGATGATCCTAATAAACATAAAAAGGTGTTACTCTATGACATAAAAGTTCAAAAAGGGGTTACTCTATAGCAGTGAAGCTGTCACACTATGACACAAAAAGACATAAAAATGCTGTTACTCTATGAGATAAAAAAGGTATGACTCTGTAACATAAAAAAGATGTCACTCTATGACATAAAAAACATGTCACTCTATGACATAAAAAAGGTGTTACTCTATGACATAAAAAAGGTGTTAAACTATAACATAAAAAAGGTGTTATCTATAATAGCAGATAAGTTCAAGATGGTGTTACTCTATAGCATAAAAATATAAAAAGGATGTTGGCGATATATTTATTCAGATGATGCTAAATAACATAAAAAGGTGTTACATTATGACATACAAGTTCAAAAAGGTGTTACTCTATATCAATGAACCTGTCACACTATGACACAAAAAGATGTTACTCTATGACATAAATAAGCTGTTACTCTATGAGATAAAAAAGGTATGACTCTGTAACATAAAAAAAATGTCACTCTATGACATAAAAAACATGTCACTCTATGATATAAAAAAGGTGTAACTCTATGACATAAAAAAACATGTCACTCTATGACATAAAAATGGTGTTACTCTATGACATAAAGAAGGTGTTACACTATAACATAAAAAAGATGTTACTCTATAACATAAAAAAGGTGTTACTCCATGTCATAAAAAAGGTGTTACTGTATGAATAAAGTGTAAAAAGATGTTATTGTGTGACATAGAAGGTGCTACTCTATACATAATAGCAGATAAGTTCAAGATGGTGTTACTCTATAGCATAAAAATATAAAAAGGATGTTGGCGATATATTTATTCAGATGATGCTAAATAACATAAAATGGTGTTACATTATGACATACAAGTTCAAAAAGGTGTTACTATATAGCAATGAAGGTGTTACTCTATGACATAAAAAACATGTCACTCTATGACATACAAAAGGTGTAACTCTATGACATAAAAAAGGTGTTACTCTATGACATAAAAAAGGTGTTACATTATGACATAAAAAAGGTGTTACTCTATAACATAAAAAAGGTGTTACTCCATGACATAAAAAAGGTGTTACTCTATGACATAAAGTGTAAAAAGATGTTATTGTGTGACATAGAAGGTGCTACTCTATAGTAGCAGATAAGTTCAAGATGGTGTTACTCTATAGTATAAAAGTATAAAAAGGATGTTGGCGATATATTTATTCAGATGATGCTAAATAACATAAAAAGGTGTTACTCTATGACATACAAGTTCAAAAAGGTGTTACTCTATAGCAATGAAGCTGTCACACTATGACACAAAAAGATGTTACTCTATGAGATAAAAAAGCTGTTACTTTATGAGATAAAAAAGGTATGACTCTGTAACATAAAAAATATGTCACTCTATGACATAAAAAAAATGTCACTCTATGACATAAAAAAGGTCTTACTCTATGACATAAAAAAGGTGTTACACTATAACATAAAAAAGGTGTTATCTATAGTAGCAGATAAGTTCAAGATGGTGTTACTCTATAGCATAAAAATATAAAAAGGATGTTGGCGATATATTTATTCAGATGATGCTAAATAACATAAAATGGTGTTACATTATGACATACAAGTTCAAAAAGGTGTTACTATATAGCAATGAAGGTGTACTCTAAGACACAAAAAGATATTACTCTATGACATAGAAAAGCTGTTACTCTATGACATAAAAAAGGTATGACTCTGTAACATAAAAAAGATGTCACTCTATGACATACAATAGATGTAACTCTATGACATAAAAAAGGTGTTACTCTATGACATAAAAAAGGTGTTACACTATGCCATAAAAAAGGTGTTACTCTATAACATAAAAAAGGTGTTACTCCGTGACATAAAAAAGGTGTTACTCTATGACATAAAGCGTAAAAAGATGTTATTGTGTGACATAGAAGGTGCTACTCTATAGTAGCAGATAAGTTCAAGATGGTGTTACTCTATAGTATAAAAGTATAAAAAGGATGTTGGCGATATATTTATTCAGATGATGCTAAATAACATAAAAAAGTGTTACTCTATGACATAAAAGTTCAAAAAGGTGTTACTCTATAGCAATGAAGCTGTCACACTATGACACAAAAAGATGTTACTCTATGACATAAAAAAGCTGTTACTCTATGAGATAAAAAAGGTATGACTCTGTAACATAAAAAAGATGTCACTCTATGACATAAAAAAAATGTCACTCTATGACATAAAAAAGGTGTTACACTATAACATAAAAAAGGTGTTATCTATAGTAGCAGATAAGTTCAAGATGGTGTTACTCTATAGTATAAAAGTATAAAAAGGATGTTGGCGATATATTTATTCAGATGATGCTAAATAACATAAAAAGGTGTTACATTATGACATACAAGTTCAAAAAGGTGTTACTCTATAGCAATGAAGCTGTCACACTATGACACAAAAAGATATTACTCTATGACATGAAAAAGCTGGTACTCTATGACATAAAAAAGGTATGACTCTGTAACATAAAAAAGATGTCACTCTATGACATAAAAAGCATGTCACTCTATGACATAAAAAAGATGTAACTCTATGACATAAAAAAGGTGTTACTCTATGACATAAAAAAGGTGTTACACTATGACATAAAAAAGGTGTTACTCTATAACATAAAAAAGGTGTTACTCAATGTCATAAAAAAGGTGTTACTGCATGACATAAAGTGTAAAAAGATGTTATTGTGTGACATAGAAGGTGCTACTCTATACATAATAGCATATAAGTTCAAGATGGTGTTACTCTATAGCATAAAAATATAAAAAGGATGTTGGCGATATATTTATTCAGATGATGCTAAATAACATAAAATGGTGTTACATTATGACATACAAGTTCAAAAAGGTGTTACTATATAGCAATGAAGGTGTTACTCTATGACACAAAAAGATATTACTCTATGACATGAAAAAGCTGGTACTCTATGACATAAAAAAGGTATGACTCTGTAACATAAAAAAGATGTCACTCTATGACATAAAAAGCATGTCACTCTATGACATAAAAAAGATGTAACTCTATGACATAAAAAAGGTGTTACTCTATGACATAAAAAAGGTGTTACACTATGACATAAAAAAGGTGTTACTCTATAACATAAAAAAGGTGTTACTCCATGACATAAAAAAGGTGTTACTCTATGACATAAAGTGTAAAAAGATGTTATTGTGTGACATAGAAGCTGCTACTCTGTAGTAGCAGATAAGTTCAAGATGGTGTTACTCTATAGTATAAAAGTATAAAAAGGATGTTGGCGATATATTTATTCAGATGATGCTAAATAACATAAAAAGGTGTTACTCTATGTCATAAAATTTCAAAAAGGTGTTACTATATAGCAATGAAAAAGATTTTACCCTGTAACATAAAAAAGATGTCACTCTATGACATAAAAAAGGTGTTACTCGATGACATAAAAAAGGTGTTACTCTATGACATATAAAAGGTATTGCTCTATGACACAAAGTTTAAAAAGTTTTAACTGTATGACATAGAAGGTGTTATTCTATAACATAAAAAGGTGTTACTCTATAATAGAATAAAAGTTCAAAAAGGTGTTACTCTATAGCATAAAAGTTTAAAAATTTTGACTGTATGATATAGAAGGTGTTATTCTGTAATAGCATAAAAGTATAAAAAGGATGTTGGCGATATATTTATTCAGTTGATGCTAAACTATTGAATCATAAACATGGTAAACACACCGGATGTTATTAGCAAATTTCAGGATGCAGTAGTACAAAAATCACAGTCTTTATTAGGTTTGACAAAAAGTGCTGAATCTCTGGATACAGCTCATGATATGGAAACTTCTGAAATCAAACTATCTAATATGAGCCCTGACCATAATAAAATAGCTAGCTCCGATAATGGTAAATTTGCAAAACTAGTCAAGAAATATGTAACGAAATTAAACGGAAATTCTAGGAGATATCTGGATAATATTTATGGTGTTTACAAGCGAGGAAATTTACTTATGATCGGAAATTCTCCAATAAAATTTGAAGGCGACTTTGTCCAGATAAAGGAACGAAACTATCGTTTGTCCGTAGGATTACTGCAATTACTATTCAAAAAACTTCCGGATGAAAGTCTTATCAATTCAGATGATTTGGATAATTATCGTATGATTATTGAAGTTTCGAGCGCTCACAAAAAGCACTATTGCGTGAATGAGTCGATTCGAAAACTAAAGAGTAACAAATTTTATAATTTTATTGGTCCAATGTTCGAAAAGTCGTCTGTAAAAAGTATCTCGCCATTATCTCGAGAAAATAATGTTAACGGAAGAGAGAAAAGTGAAAGGGTTGAGCAAACTAATCCAGTGGCAGCGAAAAAGATACTTGAACCAATAGTCAATCCTCTAAAGAAACTCATAACTGTTAATACACGAGTTAACTCGCATTCTAACGAGACCGATAATTATTATGAAGCTGATCATTCTAGTGAAGATGCATCAGATTTCTCAACAGATGAATATTTACCTAGAAGAATTCGTAAGAATTATAACTTTATTAATTGGAGATATCAACGTGAAAGTAAAAAGAGACAGTGGACTAGTGGTGATGAAGAGGAAGAAGTTGCTCCTAAAATCTCTCGAGTAGATGTTACAACTGCATACGAACTCGACGTCTGGGATGCTCCTAACAAATTAGTTGATCGCTTACAAGTACTCGTTGCTGAGCAAAACATGGGAATAAGAACTAACTATGGTGAAATCCGTTTTATTCTTAGTGAACTTCGCAATGCTAGTATCATAAATTAATCTTTCTAAGTTATATTGTACTAGATTATCTAAAAATTGAGATATTGGCTAAGCCACATTAATGTTAATTTTCAATAAAATTATTTTGGTAAACAAATATTTTCAAATACTCTGTCATTTTTTTTTCTATTTCCCGCCATGCTCTGTTGACAAATGAAGAGCCTGGAATTACCGATTATTTAAGGTGAAGGATATAAAGGATTCAGAGTCGCGGAAAAACTGCAGTGACTGCCGAGCTCAGATCACGAACTCAGATTTTCAACTGCGCAGCAGTCCACGTTTTGCGTACATGAGTTTTCCGAGTTATACATGTTAAGCCCTAATCTGCAGAACAGGTGAGTGTCCGGGACAGTATTAAATTGATTATCCAATAAATAAAAGTAAAAATTCCCTTTTCAACCGCCTCATTCATGTCAATTTTAAAACGATAAAAGTCATCTGAAAAACTATGTATCTTTCTTTCTTTGAATAATGTTTATACTTTCAGTTCGTTTATAAACATTCAACTATTATTCAAGATACGAAAATTGAGTGCCTCGCTAAATTTTAAGTATGTAGGGTGTCTATAATTGATTAGTATTTATTTATTTATTTTACGGATAGCATTGCCATTTTCTACAATAAATTTGAGTATTTATTATTTTATAAGACTTATTACATGTATAAACTGTTTATGATAGGATTATATAAATGAGTCGCTACATACATCTTATACTCTGAATAGAGGTGGTTCAATGATGTTTTTCTTTTTACTATAATTTTGCAATAATTATTTGCGTGCAAATAAAAGAATTATTTTTCGTATTTGTAGAGTGTTGAAAATCTAATATTGACTAGCATAACCTCAAATTATCCTATTACCGGCTGTTTGTCTCACTTTTGCTAAAAAAATCTTATTCCTCTAAAGGGACCACCTACGTATTTTTTTTTTTTTACTTGTGTAATATGTTAGTAATATTGTTTGTGAAATCAAATAAATAAACTATTTGCTGCAATTTTTATTGAGAAGGTTTAAACACTATAAATAAATCATATGTGACCCGAATAGTTTGCATTCAAACATAGGTATTACTTTCAAAAGAGAAAACTAGCTGAAATCAAGCGCACACTATATATATTTTAATACATTACATTTCTTTTCTAAATATTAAAAAAGTATTAATTTAAACTTCTGTTATGCAAATATGTTGGAGTAATCGTAAAAGAATATCAGTATTATTTTTATAATACAAAGGTCTCAAACTATTTTCTATTTTATGAGTTAAATATTTTAAATTTTCGCGCCTAACCACATTAGTTGAGTCATGCGGCCTGTTCATAACATGTTGCCAGGCGAGTGCCAGCCCATTTTTTTTAATAATTTTCTCATGATATTTACACTGTCTGTATATGGGACTGTCAAATTCAGAAGCGTTATTTGGATGATACTTCGAAAAATAGGGCATATGCCTAGGTTTAGATAAGTATTGAACAAGCATCAAAATTTTAAGGCAACCTGTTCAAGGCCTACCTACGCATCCTGACAAGGCCGGGGCGTTTTATCTACCTCTGAGGGGTATCTCATATTTGTCCATTGAAAGAATTTTCGAAAACCAGTGGTGGGGATAGAAATTTTGGTTTTTTGCTTATAACTCGAGAAGAGGCGCTCGGATCGAAAAACGGACGAAATTTTGGGGGTGCAACAATAGAGGGGACATACTTTTAATATACTATTGAATGACGTTGACGGAATTTCCAAAAATCGGAGGTGGGGGTAGAAATTTTGGTTTTTCGCTTATATCTGGAAAAGGAGCGCTCGGATCGAAAAACGGACGAAATTTTGGGGATTTAACAATAGGGGGGACATACTTTTAATATACTATCCGACAACGTTGACAGAATTTCAAAAAATCGGTGGTGGGGGTAGAAATTTTGGTTTTTTGCTTATAACTCGAGAAGGAGCGCTCGGATCGAAAAACGGACGAAATTTTGGGGGTGCAACAATAGGGGGGACATACTTTTAATATACTATCCGACAACGTTGACAGAATTTCCAAAAATCGGTGGTGTGGGTAGAAATTTTGGTTTTTTGCTTATATCTCGAGAAGGAGCGCTCGGCTCGAAAAACGGATGAAATTTTGGTGGGGGTGTATTCTAATAGGGGGGGGCTATCACTTTTTTACATAGAACCATATGCTATATACAAAATTTTCATAACCTCAAAATTGTGCAAAATATTTTGCGCGCGCAGCGTCCTCGTAATTCAGCTACGAGTATATAAGGTGGCTGCTCAGTAATCTAAAGATCGTCAGTCCAAATTCAACCTCCGGCGATTTTTTTTTTTTTTCTTAAAAATTTTTTATATTAAATATTAAAGTTTATCGGTAAAGTATATTAATACAGTATTCTACCTTACCACCGTGAATATTGAGGCCTTGCGCGTGCTATTAGATACAAATTCAGCTATGAGCATACATATTTGTCGATAGTCGAGTGGTAAAGTTGCTGCTCAGTAATCTGAAGATCGCAGGTTCGAATCCACCCTTCGGCGTTTTTTTCATGAAAACTTTTTATATTAAAATATTAATGTTTATCGGTAGAGTATATTCATTTACCTACAGTGTTATACCTTACCGACGGCACTACCGTGAAGGCATCGCGCTATAAGAATATAAATTAAGCTATGAGTATACATATGTCTCGATAGCCGAGTGGTAAGGTGGTTGCTCAGTAATCTAGAGATCGTGAGTTCGAATCCACCCTCCGGCGTTTTTTTCGTGAAAACTTTTAAATATTCGCAATGGTACTAACCATAATGGAGTGTACAACATGGAAGAGAATGCCGAATAAAAAAAATATTTGAAGGATAATGGAGAGGTTGATAGACAGGTAGAACCTCACAGGATAGGAGCGAGGTGGGGCTCTTATCCTCCTTCAAATTCTGACCGCTAGATGGCTCTCGCAAGCAAAGTTAGTCAAGGCTTCGGTTATATAAGCATGTTGCAGTCGTTAGAGACTTTCATTCCCTCATAATAGGTCAAAGCAGCTCGACCGTTGCTCCCGAGCAACAACAACTGATACAAAACGACACAAAAAAGTCGCAGTGGAAAAAATATTCAGAAAAAATTTCCACAAACACGTATTCTTTGCCCGAGCAAAAGGGTTATAAAAAGTTCTAAATATTTATTAGTAGATAAGAACCGCTGGCCGAGTGATGCAGGCTGACAAGCAGCAGGCCGCTCGCTGCCCGCCGGCCGACTGCTTGCCGCGGACCGCTGGCCGTTCGCTGCCGGCAGCCCGCTCCTTGCCCCTCAGGACCCTCATTGCGGCTGGCCTAGAACGAGGCAAGACCTGACCATGATCCGGAATCAGTAGGCCGATTCCCCGATTTTCCCGTGTGGGTGAGTCAGAACCGATTCTGGATCAAAAAAGGTCTGGGTTATTTGGCCTCGTGCAATGACGGGTGAGCCAGAAACCCTAGGCCGGTTCTGGCTCAAACAGGTTGCGACTTGATATGAGTTATTGACTCCCATGCAATTGCGGGTGAGCCAGAAACCCTAGGCCGGTTCTGGCTCAAACAGGTCACGACCTGGTATATGGGTTAATGACCATTACGCTTTTGCGGGTGAGCCAGAACCGGTCTAGCTTATCTACTTATATTACCATTTAAAATACACGGTAAATGGTTTTCTTGATTGTGGGTCACTGTAAGGCCTTAACAATACAATCATCATGTTGTATTACGTACTTTCTTTATAATTTCTTGAAGTAATATATATAAAAAATGTATAACAGTATGAAACAAAAGAACTTTCATGAATAAACTGTCCGCAATCCATTTTAATGAATATTCAGTTAAATCGACATTTTATTCAATGTCCCTTTTACTTCATTAAACAAAATAATAATGTCAGATTTGTACTCAGCGATGTCGTAAACATTAATTAATAGTGATTCTAGGGACTGTTAGCCGCAGAGATCGACTTGAAAATTTTATATGTTATTCCTTAGTTAAAAACACGATTAAATGAATTTTTTGAGAATTTTTGTCTACGTGGTTTTCGAGAAAAAAATTGTTGAAAATCCAGTTTGTAACGTAGGCTTTTATGGAAGAGAGAGGTTATAACGTCTTTAAATACAAAAATCTATTATAAAAAATCTAAATGTGTTAGTTTTCGTTCGAAATTCCAAAAATGTGTTATTTTCGTCTGAAATTATTGAAATGTGTTATTTTTCATTCGTACTCTAGGAGCTTTTAAATTTCTTGTTGCGTGAATTGCTGTTTGTTTCGGAAGTTCTTTTAAGCGATTCATCATCTTCGAACAGCTGTATAAGAGTAATCAGTTGTTGTTGCATATCACTGATATACTTCTGTGTTGTAGACTGTTTGACTGCTGCCTGGCCAAACAGACACTCTCCCATGGGGTCATTACAAAGTGGCAGCTGATGAAGTAGTTGAGCTTCCGCATATTGCAGTATCGTCTTTACATGAAGAGGATAAGTTCGACGTTAAGACTGAAGACAATAACCAACTGACGGCTGCTGAACTGAACTTCCGAAACAAACAGCAATTCACCCTACAAGAAATTTAAAAGCTCCTAGAGTACGAATAAAAATTACTACTTGCAGATCTCTTCCTATCGCATGATTTCGAGGATTGGGACAAGTACCTACATTCAACTAAAATTAACGAATATTTTAAGTATACAGCTTTAAGAGAGGTATATGTATTATTTATATAAGTTAAAGTTTTAGAGATTAGTGAAGTGCAACTATTATATAGTTAATGTATAATGAAAATTGAATATCTCAATCATACTGTCATGTAATACTAATGAAATGCGCATCAAGAACAAATCTATATAGAAATAAGTGGAGTATTTGAACTTACGTATATTTAGTTACGAACGCATCATTTGGATATAGCTATATGTATTATTTGTTAAGAACTATTAAGAAATTAGTAAAAGTATAAGTTATTATATTCCAATGAATAATGAATAAATAAAGACTAAAGTTAATAACTTAAACATGTCTTACGTATTACTTTACGAACCACATATTAAGAAATAATGTATAGAACTAATAAGTGAGCTATTCTAATTAATGATAGTTAATGAATGTTTAAATCTATTAACATAACTTTGTATTGCTTTGAGAAATATATAAATAATTATAGGCTATTACTTGTGAAATATGTGCTAAGGATTAATAGAAAATAGTCTAAGTATTCTAATGCATTGTATAGTGAGGTTAAAAATTAATATTTCATAAATGAGTAAAAGTATAGACTTTTCTAATTAAATATAGTTGATGTATGATATGATAACTTTTTTATCTGTAAAATTATTAAAATAATATAAAAAAGGTGTTACTCTATAAAAAGGTGTGACTATAAAAAGGTGTCACTCTATGACATAAAAAACATGTCACTCTATGACATAAAAAAGGTGTTACCCTTTGACACAAAAAAGGTGTTACTCTATAAATATGTTACTCTATAAAAATGTGTTACTCTATAAAAAGGTGTTACTCTATGACATAAAAAACACGTCACTGTATAAAAGGTGTTACTCTATGACATAAAAAATACGTCACTCTATGACATAAAAAACATGTCACTCTATGACATAAAAAACAGGTCACTCTATAAAAGGTGTCACTCTATGATATAAAAAGGTGTTACTCTATGACATAAAAACACGTCACTCTATGACATAAAAAACACGTCACTCTATGACATAAAAAACTTGTCACTCTATGACATAAAAAAACATGTCACTCTATGACATAAAAAACAAGTCACTCTATAAAAGGTGTCACTCTATGACATAAAAAACAGGTCACTCTATAAAAGGTGTCACTCTATGACATAAAAAACACGTCACTCTATGACATAAAAAACAGGTCACTCTATAAAAGGTGTCACTCTATGACATAAAAAACATGTCACTCTATGACATAAAAACAAGTCACTCTATAAAAGGTGTCACTCTATGACATACAAACACGTCACTCTATGACATAAAAACACGTCACTCTATGACATAAAGAACACGTCACTCTATAAAAGGTGTCACTCTATGACATAAAAAACACGTCACTCTATGACATAAAAAAAACACGTCACTCTATAAAAGGTGTCACTCTATGACATAAAAAACACGTCACTCTATGACATAAAAAACATGTCACTCTATGACATAAAAAACAGGTCACTCTATAAAAGGTGTCACTCTATGATATAAAAAACATGTCACTCTATGACATAAAAACACGTCACTCTATGACATAAAAAACACGTCACTCTATGACATAAAAAACCTGTCACTCTATGACATAAAAAACGTGTCACTCTATGACATAAAAAACAAGTCACTCTATAAAAGGTGTCACTCTATGACATAAAAAACACGTCACTCTATGACATAAAAAATAGGTCACTCTATAAAAGGTGTCACTCTATGACATAAAAAACACGTCACTCTATGACATAAAAAACAGGTCACTCTATAAAAGGTGTCACTCTATGACATAAAAAACACGTCACTCTATGACATAAAAAAACACGTCACTCTATAAAAGGTGTCACTCTATGACATAAAAAACACGTCACTCTATGACATAAAAAACATGTCACTCTATGACATAAAAACAAGTCACTATAAAAGGTGTTACTCTATGACATAAAAACACGTCACTCTATGACATAAAAAACATGTCACTCTATGACATAAAAACACGTCACTCTATGACATAAAAAACACGTCACTCTATGACATCAAAAACCTGTCACTCTATGACATAAAAAACATGTCACTCTATGACATAAAAAACAAGTCACTTTATAAAAGGTGTTACTCTATGACAAAAAATACGTCACTCTATGACATAAAAAACCTGTCACTCTATGACATAAAAAACAGGTCACTCAATAAAAGGTGTCACTCTATGACATAAAAAACACGTTACTATGACATAAAAAGATGTCTGATGAAAGTTTAAAAAGTTAAAAAATAAAAAAATAATATAACCAGTGTGCACGTGCAAAAAAAAAAGAATATATACCTCCAAAACATGCACTGATATGCTCGTATAAAAATATATCTATATAAATACAACGTGCGCTATAAATATAAGTATACGCTGATGTGCATATGCTCCGTTTTCATTCTGTAAAAATTATTAAAAGAATGTTTATTCCTCGATCAAAGAAAATCTTAGAAATATTCTAGTAAATAATTAGTCTGTTTAAATGAACGGTCACATTTAAACTTTACATTTCAAAGGTTTATATTAAAATAAGTTAAGTTATTTTTAATGTATCGCTTTGACAAAGCATGCTGAATAAGTTTTTTAAATTTACTCTACTCCAGTTAATTAAATATTATCCTATTGTTTTATTTCCAAATTTTACTTTATAGCTAATATATTTATGTTTATAACTTAAATAACTATGCAGTACATTACAATATACTATGACTATTATATTACTTTTATATTTAATGTTTGATGAAATTTGAATAATTTTTGTTCTACGTTCAACTCATGTGGTAGCTCTGAAAAGTGCTAACTTGCGTTAGTTGCAACTATCGCTTTAGAAGAGTTGAGATAATGTTTTTGCTAAAATTGCTTGTTCGAAGGTTCTCACTGGAGTATAACTTGGCATTCCCTTAAATGTTTTGGCTCCTTCCCCTTCATCATGCAGTTGGAAGGTGATGCTTTTCAAATGTATACCAGTTATTTTATACGTTTTCATGCATCAATCCGGACCAATCAGCGAACAGCACTGGAAGGGGTAGAGCGGCTTGGAAGAGTATAAAAGAAACGTGCTTTCACGACATCGGCACACTCTTCAAGATGTGCGAGGAGCGTTGGAAGCAACTCTACAAAGAATTCGTAGCTAATCTCGCAAATGTGGAAGAGGCTGATGAAACTTCTTCATTATTTTCGGAGTCACCGCCTCCCTCACCATTGCAGGAGTTGGCTCACGAGTCTTCTCCACCGCCACAACCGCCACTACTCTCACCGCCGGTATGTTCACCTCCAGAGCGTGAGCCTCCTACATCATCAACTCAGCCGCCGCCAGTTTCACCAGGCTATGTGATGTTCTACAATCCGGAAGAAGAACTTTATTATGAGATACCGATCGCTGAGATGAAAAGTGATAAAATAAATGTGCTGATTATTGATGATGAAGAACCTTCGAAGAGCCTAAACGTGGTGCGCTGTCGCGTTTCCACCAGATAATATATATTTAGAGTAACAATCCGCCCTTTTCAGGGCGACCAAATATAAATACGCTGAGCAAACTATTTTTAATTATAGTGAAGACACTTCCCAGCTGACCACCAACTGGGTCCTCCACGGGTCAGAAACCTATTGACATAAAAATCGATTGCCCTTTGAACCGAAACTGTTCCTGTTTGCATTTATAGGCATTTTTTCAAATGTTTATATACATCTAATATTATATACTAATTCACTGATTTCATTACTACTTTTTATTAGCTGTTTCACTATATGTATGCAATGAACTGCAGGTCTCTATTACGAAACAGTATAAAAGAGCTTTTATTTCGAATCTCATTTACAATTCAGTTTAAATATAGAAATTTTTAAATTATTTGTGTATTTGTAAATAAACCTGCAAATCAATACTGTACATACCAATACTATACATATAAGCTACTAATATAGATTACCCGTCGATATATTTGCATAGAAATAGATATAAAATAGGTTTATTCATAACGTATTGAATTAAAATAGTTAAACTTTGTTATGAAATCGCTACAAATTACAACCAGACATTTTATAAGTATTTATAACAAATTTGAGGGTCATAGACGTTTCAGATTTTTTTTCTTTTTCGGCAACTATCTATAACAAATTTATACCTAAAATATCACGAATAATAAAAAAAGATGTTACAACATAGGGAGATACTTTATAGAACAGGGGTATCAGTAAAAAAATAGCGTTTCATAGCAATACTTTCATTGCTATTTATTTTTAAAATAAAACGATTTCATATAAATAGTACGTTTAAACAACTTTGTGAAAATCGTTGTATACGACTTTTTATCTCATCAGCTTGAAATAATAATAGTTTGTTGTTTGAAATGTATTGGTTCTGAAAAGAACCTATTTAAGGCTACAAACATTTATGAGTAAAAACCACAAGACAGGACCTACAAACATAAAGGTTGATGAAAAGATTGATTCTCTCAGTGTTTTATTTTTTTTCCAAATACGCGGCTGGTCATAACACCAAACTGCGATTTGAAAACATAAGCGAGTAAAAGACCTACGCGAAAAGAGTCCCGTATTCTCAAATATGCAGCAGGTCATATACCAAACAGCGATTGAAAATACAAGTGAGAAAAAAACATGCACGCGGCGAGTAAAAGACGTACGTGAAAAGAGTCTCGCATTCGCAAACATGCAGCCGGTTAAAACACCTAACTGCTGTTTGAAAACGCGAGTGAGAAAAACATGCACGCGGAGAGTAAAGACGTACGCGAAGAGTCTCGCATTCGCAAACATGCAGCCGGTTAAAACACCTAACTGCTGTTTGAAAACGCGAGTGAGAAAAACATGCACGCGGAGAGTAAAAGACTTACGCGAAAAGAGTCTCGTATTCACAAATACGCAGCCGGTTAGGACACCTAACTGCGATTGAAAATACCATTGAGAAAAACATGCACGCGGCGAGTAAAAGACTTACGTGAAAAGAGTCTCGTATTCACAAATATGCAGCTGGTTAGGACACCTAACTGCGATTGAAAATACGATTGAGAAAAACATGCACGCGGCGAGTAAAAGACTTACGCGAAAAGAGTCTCGTATTCACAAATATGCAGCCGGTTAGGACACCTAACTGCGATTGAAAATACGATTGAGAAAAACATGCACGCGCCGAGTAAAAGACTTACGCGAAAAGAGTCTCGTATTCACAAATATGCAGCCGGTTAGGACACCTAACTGCGATTAAAAATACGATTGAGAAAAACATGCACGCGGCGAGTAAAAGACTTACGCGAAAAGAGTCGTGTATTCACAAATATGCAGCCGGTTAGGACACCTAACTGCGATTGAAAACTAGCGAGCGCGAGGGCCCGCGTGCCGCGATCCGCGTTGAAGCACTCGCGCGAGAGAAGTGATGTCGAAGTCGCGCCACCGCGAGTAAGTAATCAGTGCGCCGAAGTCGTGCTGAGAGCCCGCGCCTGCGCAGTAGCGTCCTACGTGGATTGGCTGCCCGGACTGCGCGCGCGCTTGAACAGAGAGCGGTTGAGAACATAACACGAGACGATTTCAAAATAATGATTTATTATTAAAAATGATATATTAAATTATAATATTTAATATTATGATTAAATAAAAGTAATGGAAACCATGTAAACCCAATATTAACAACCAAACCAAATATCTAAACCTAAACCCCGAAGGGGTAAAGATGATCATAAACGATCTCACGTTAGATGTATAGCGTGTCGTCGATGGCGACGTGGTTAAGGCGCGCGCCTGTTGATCTTTTGCTTAGGGTTCAAATCCCGGGTGCTTTTTTTTTTTTTTTTTTTTCAAGCATTTGCATAAGGAAAATTGTTTAATTATCCTTTTTTTCGTTTCTGTTTTAAAATTTTCTTACCATTATTTGTATGTATTACTACAATTAATGGTATTGGCCATACCATTATTGATCAATAACAGTATCATTTCTGTAAATAATTCATTATTATTTTCTCTACAAAATATCTCCAAAAATGGTCTACCACTATATCTTTTAAAAAATCCTTTGATAAATTAAATTACAAAATCTCGACAATCCTTTAAAAACTTTTGCAAACAACGAGAAATTATTTTCCAAACCCTTTATAATCCTTTTAGAAAAACTTTTGCAAACCGTAAATATTTTTTTCGGAAACCATAAAAATTATTTTCCGAAACCTATACAATCCTTAAAAATTATTTACGCTTTATTTTATGGAAAGGAATTCTACGAATAAATACTAAATTTTTGTGTTCTATAAAGTCGAAAAAAAAATAATCACCTTCGACATCCGTATCGAAATGTACTATTTTAAAACAGCCAACAAGATATTTTCTACAAGAATAATATAGTAACAAACTTTATTTTGAAAAAACTACAGAATCTTTGAAAAATGTTTTCTCTAAAAAGAAAGCATTAACATTTTTTTCTCGAAAATATTTTTTTATTTATACATTTATCCAAATTAAAGTAGAAATAAAAATTAAAGTAGAAATAATACAACTTCTTACGAAAGTATAAAATAAGGCAAGTATATGTTTTTCCTGGAATCTATAAAAATAAAAAGAATTATATTTTCATATGACTTTACAATTAATAGTATTGTTAATTGTTAATTTATCATCATACCTAAAAAAATATACGTTTGATATTATTTCAAAAAATTTTACTAATGTAATCATTTTATCGAGCTCCTTAAAAAAACATTCAAATTTAAAACTTTTGTGAATAACTATACTACCATTTAATAATGTTATTAATAATATACTATAACAAATCTCATAATGTTTTCACAGACTATGTAATTATTTATTATTTTCTCTTATAAAGTTGTGGAATCTATCTAAAAAAACTTTTTACAAAAGTTTAAACTAAGGCAAGTATTAGTCTCTCTCTCTCTCTCCCTCCCTCTCTCTCCCTCAATCTCCGTTAAACTGAGTACCAAAGACTTTAATGAGAGCTTAAATATTTTTTCAAAACAATCAACACGTTCTTTAAAAAACTAATTTTTTAAGTATATTCTAACAACACAATTTGTCGATAGTCGTTTTATTTATTCTAATCTCATCTATTCAACAAGCACTCTCTACAAATGGTAATAATTTTTTTATGACTGTACAAATAATAATATTAAGGTAGTAAATAAACGGACTCTAACGAACTAATGTGTTTTCGACCTTTATTTCGCCGACGTTTCGGGAGTTTTATTTATTACTCCCCTCTTCAGGGCTACAAAGTAATTTGACAAATCATTAAATAATGGACAAATTGTGAAAACTTTTTACAAAAATGTATAAATAATAGAATACCATTAATTAAGGTTTCGTCTCATAGGAGTTCGTCAAAGTATTGAAAGAAATGAACAACGTGGAAGTGGAAAAAAGAAGGCCAATCTGTGAAAAAATGTATGGGTATTGAATTTAGTTAAAATCTATTGAAACTAGAAAAAGATTTTTTTAATATATGTGCAATTTGTACTTACGCCAGACTCTGTCTTTTCCGTTCATCATTGTTCCGCTACTTATATCTGAATTAATCAGCGTGCAGAACAATACTGAAGGGAAATCGCAAAAGTCTGACGAGATAAAGGAATTATTGACAGAACGGAAGGTGGGGGGAGAGAAGAGAGTAGAGAGAGAAAGTAAGAAGGAAACTATGAAAGCGAATCTCATCGAATAAAATTTGAAATTGAATAAACGGAAAATTATAAGCAATTAGTTAGCCATTGCAAAATTGTTTTATAATATCTATTGTTTTTTTATATGAGTTTTTGAGGAAATTTAGATCTTGAATGCAGTTGAGAGTATTGTCGTGGTAGTAAATGTTAAGCATTTCTGAAAACGAGCGTTTATAAAAATTCTTTTCTGTATCTAAGATGTTCACTTTTTCAAAGTCGATTTTGTGACCCGTATTTTCCACATGTGTCGCTAAAGCAGATTTTTCCGAGCATTGTTTTACGGCTCTGATATGCTCATTAGTCCGAGTCTTTAGTTTACGTTTGCTCATACCTATGTATGAAGAAGTACAGTCCTGACATTTGATATGGTAAACAATGCCACTAGTGTGCATTTTATCTAAACGGTCTTTGCCTAAAGTTATTAGATTATTAAATTTGTTTACGGATTGGAGTATGGGGATTATGTTATGTTTGTGTAAGATGTGGTTAATTTTTGGAGTGAGGTGTTTAATGAAGGGAAGGACTATTTTGTTTTTTAGAAATACGGAACGTGGAGTTTTTTCTTTAGTATGCATGCTGTTAGTGATAGTTGCGGTACGTTTCGAAATATATCTATTGATAATGTTAGGTGGATAGTTATTGCAAAGTAAGTAGTGTTTGACAGTTTTTAGGTTTTCTTTGTGGAACTGTGGATCTGAGAGTTTTATGGCTTTATCTACTAAACTATATATTATGGCTATTTTTTGTGTGTCAGGGTGGTGGGAAAGATAATTTATATAGCGTCCAGAGGCTGTATTTTTTCTGAACCAGTTAGTCGTGATTTTATTGTTATTTCTAATGAGTGTCATATCTAAGAAATTAATACTGTTATTGGATTCTCTTTCTATTGTAAATTGTAAATTGTTATTATAGTTATTAAAGGAGGACAGTATTTCTTCGATTTTTTTGTTTTTTACTATTAGTAAGTAATCATCTACGTATCTTTTATATAAAAGGATATCTTTACTATAATTTTTTAAGCAATTAGTTTCTAAAATTTCCAGAGCTATGTCAGCAAACCATGGACTAGTACAAAAGCCCATAGGAGCGCCCATAATTTGTTTGTAGTATTTATTGTTAAATTGGAGGAAAGTTGAGTCTAAAAGTAGTTTGATGCCTTCTAAGAATTCAATTTTGGAGAGATTTATTTTGTTTTTTAGGTATTTCCAACGGTTATCTATTGCAAGAAGGATTAAGTCGGTGGGAATGTTTATAAAGAGAGAGACTACATCAAAAGAGACTAGTTCAAAACCATCAGGAACTGTAATGTTATCGACTATTTCTTTAAGTTCTGTGCTATTTTTTATAGAGGATTTAGGACGAGGGAAGTGTTTATTAAAAAGGGTGGAGAGACTTTTATCGAAACTATATGTTGGGCTGCCTATTGCTGATACTATGATCCGAATGGGGTTATTTGCTTTATGTATTTTTACCAATGCATAGGCACGGGCAAGGTTAGTGTTGTCTATTTCTGCGTGCGATACACGTGAAAAACACGTATCTAAGTCAAAGACACCTTTCTGCTCCCAATCTTTGATAAGATGTTTTATTCTATTTTGTAAAATACGTAAGGGGGACTTTTTTATGATTGCATAGTATTTTTTATCTGATAGGGCCGTTTCTACTTTTTCGACGTATTCTGTGTTTTTCATAATGACCGTGACATTCCCCTTGTCTGCTTTTGTGATAAAAATCTCTGGATTGTCTCTTAAGAATTTTTTAGTTAATATTAAATTGGAATTAATAATTCTGTCGTCTATATTGATGTGTTGTGTTTTGTTTTTCTTTATGTAATTGTTTACTACTGTTAGTATGCCATCTTTTATGTTTGAGTTGATGTCGTCTATATTTCTAGTACCAATCTCTATGTTTTTTAGGCATTCGAACATTGTGCGTTTATCCGGATTAATTAGGAAGTTAAATTTCTCACCTAAGCTAAGAGTGTCTTTAACAGGAGCAGGAATTTGTGTGTTAGTCAAATTAATCAGCCACTTGTCTTTAGTCTTTTTTATTTCTGCGGCGTCTTTGTTATTGTTTTGAAAGTCAATGTCTGTATGTAAATAAGTCTGTGAATCTTGGATGTTATAGTACTGCAAAAAGTTGTTGAACTTCTTGGTGTGTATAGTCGAATGTTTTTGTTTTATGTATGTAAGAGATTTGTCATAGTATTTAAGAAATTCTTCTGTTATTATATCTGAGGTGGATGATTTTAATTTGATAAGTGAACTCTTAATACTATTGTCAAGAAATTTTATGTGTATGTTTAGATCTCGAATTTCTGAATTTAGAAGTTTCTTTTTTGTGTAATGTAATAAATGTTTTACTTTTTTGCTGATGAAATTGCTATGGAAGGATAGGTTATTTATAGACTTACATAGGTTAGTGATGTGGCGAGGAAAAATGTCAAATCTCCTGCACTTCAGTAAGAATTTAAGTTTACTTTCGGATGCCGTCAATTTTTTCATCATCTTAGTCAAAGAGTTAAAGTTAGAGATAATATTTTTTCCAAAATGGTATTCTATTTTTTTGAGAATTCTGTATAATGTGTTGTCTTCGTGTGTGAAAATTGAATCGCTATCTGCTGATATTGTCGAAATTGTTGATTGCTGGAACTGGTAGGTTGTTCCGTTGTACGTGGAAATAATAATATTGTTAATAAAACTTTCTACGAAAGTATAAAATAAGGCAAGTATAGAAGTTTTTTCTGTATAATCTATAAAATAATATTTATGATTTTTTAAAAGAAGTCAAATAAAAAAAATTATTACCATTTGTAGAGAGTGCTTGTTATTTGTAGAGAGTTGTTGTTGTTTGCTAGCCAAATCCATGCGTGCTGTGCGCGCTCTATGTACGTTCAATTTATTCCTTATAACTTCCAAGCCGGAAATCTTTTTCTTTTAATTTTTATGCATCTTTAACAATTGGTATAATACTGTAGTACATTTACTCTTAAGGCCGAATCCATCTCAAATCAGACAGCCCGCGTATGCCTATTTCACCTATCATGTTGAAATAAAAATATTTATGTTCTACTCGAAAAAATATTTTACACGTGTTTTTTTATTTTTTTGTTTCATCAAAATTTCATGCGTTCAGCGATACCGAAAAATTCCGAGAAAATTCATTGAGAAAAAAAATTTTCAATGTGATTTTCAGACTGCTATTGTTTCAGCAGTTTTTCAAGCTTTTAAACGTGTAACACATAATTTCAC
Source organism: Torymus aiolomorphi (assembly GCA_036365515.1). Taxonomy (NCBI): domain Eukaryota; kingdom Metazoa; phylum Arthropoda; class Insecta; order Hymenoptera; family Torymidae; genus Torymus; species Torymus aiolomorphi. Next base: position 52,417,178 of record CM070874.1, on the reverse strand, counting down.
TCAGTTTTGAGCCCTCTTTAACGGCCTTAATGTCATTTTCAAAAAAAAATAAAAAATCCACGAGCTATGCACTTTTTACTGAAAAATTCATTTTTTAGAGAAGTGCCTTTTTCTCGAAAACCCCATGTTTTTTTTGCACAATTTTTGTTGTCGTGGTAGAGGACGGTAATGCCTAGCTAGACGTATTTGTGAGATTCTGTACTTTTTCCCTGGGATAGCGATCACTAATGAGATAACACACAAACAAATTTTTCACGCTTAACGCTTATATATAGTCAATGATATTAGAGTCAATGTAAAGGTATTTATCTTTGTGCGTATGTAATATACATGTACGTGCGCCTACTTATAGGAGTATATGTACTAGTACATTTGTCCGCTAGATGGATATGGTTTGACTTAACATTTACAAAGAAAAGTTCGGTTTCTGCTATATATCACACATCTCGTCTTATTTAAAACCATCATCTTTTGGAAAATTATTACATATTTACACCTTATCAACTCAACTACGATGTCTCAATATTACTCAACAGAGAGAATCAAATGTGCAGACTTTTTAGACAAACACAAACAAATTATTTACAAATCTAGTTCCGTACGTTTAAAACAACTTGAGAATCTTGCTCATCCATTGAAGCACCTCTATCCTCATTTACCTTTGACACCTTCTACATATCTGTGTCAACATTGTTACAATCGTGCTTTAGAATTGGTGAGTAGTACTGACAATGAATTTATAACGGATAATGAAGTTACCGATAACGTAGTTGATAGAGATGAAGATATTTACCAAGTACTCCAGAACGCATTGAAGAATTTAATAATGAAATAAGTACATCTTTCTTAGGTTCTGTATCGCCTCTTAAAAGAAAAAATCTTATACATGAAAAATCAATTGAAAATTACGTAACAAAGAAGAAGAAAAAAAAATACTTTCAACATTGTCTAATACCCTTGATGTGAAGTTGAACAATGTTTATGACGTTTCTATAACAGCAAATGAATCAACTGTATGCCATTGTACAGAATGGATACAAAATCTTGGTCTAGCCTTGCAAAAGTGTTCTACGGTATCAGAAAAAATAAAAATTCTGACTTTGCTACCTTCATCCTTTACAAAACATGAAATTTTATCTTTATTTCCAGAAATAACAATGTATATGATCAACAAATCGAGAAATCTTGTTAAAGAAAAAGGAATTTATTCAGAACCAGATGCATATTCAGGCCATCCGATTGATGAAAACATGGAAAAAATTGTTATGGAATATTATTTAAATGATGATTTTAATTGTTCAAGACAAAGTCCTAATAAATGTGACGTTGTTACAATTAAAGTTAACAATAAAAAAGAGAAAGAAGTTAAGCGTTTTCTTACTCGAAGTTTAAAAGAGACGTATAAAGTATTTAAAAATGATTATCCAGAATTGAGAATTGGAAAATCGAAATTTTATAGTTTGCGACCAAAGTATGTCTTACTTAGCCCCATCAAAGAAGTTTGTCTCTGTATCTATTGCGCAAATTATGATTTATTTCTTACGAGCTTAATTAATTTTAGAGGGAGTAACGTCACAGAGTTGGATGAAAGTCGGTCACAAATAATAAATGCAACAATGTGTTCTGAGCCATCTGATTTATGTTATTTACAAGAATGTAAACTATGTCCAGGGATTAAGGGAATTACGTTTCATGTTTTAAAACTGCAAGATGTAGAAGGCACAGAAGAAATTACATATGCTTTGTGGGATAATGGAAACCTGATTAAAAAGACACTATCAATTTCTGCTTTTAAAGATGAACTTTCGGTTTGGACCATGAGGGTTAGTACTCACATGTATGTAAAAAATATACAACGCAAAGCTATAAAAACAGAAAGAGAAAGTGCTAAAAAAGACTCACATCATTTAGTTCTTCAAATAGACTTCGCTGAAAACTGGGCTGTGATTCATAATAAATCTGTTCAAGGAAATCATTGGGTTAATGATCAAATTTCTATTTTCACAGCAGTCTCTTATCAAGGGGATTCGACACAAAGTTTCGCAGTTATAAGTGATGACCGAAAACATGATTCAGCGTATGCTTTGCTAGCAGTACAAAAAATTATAAAATTCTTGAAAGAAAATTGTTGTGATTCAATTAAAAATAATACCATCATAGCATACGGAGCTGCGAGTCACTTTAAAAATCGCTTTCAATTAGATGAACTAAAATGAGCACCGTGTGATATAAAATGGTTGTTCTCTGCTACTGGGCACGGCAAAGGAGCTGTAGATGGTGTGGGTGGACTTATAAAGCATTATGCTACTTCGCATAATCTTCGAGAGCCCCTTGAAGAAGCTATTCAAAACGCAAATGATTTTGCAATACATGTTCAAAAATATACTGATGCTATTAAAATAATACATTTACAAGATGCTGAAATAGAACAATTCAGAAAAGAAAAAAATATTGATTGGCTTACAACTCCAAAGTATCCTGGAATTCAAAAAACTCATATATGGGTTAAAAAAACATGTGACGATAAAATACATTGTTTGACAGCAAAGACCGCTGATCGTCCGCTTACTGAATTAAGAACAATGAAGCAGAAAAACAAAGGTAGTAAAATAGGTATACAAATGAAAAAAAGGTATAAAAATAAAAAATCAAAAAGACGCAAATAACAAATAAATACATAGTTATGTGTACCTGTATATTACATACACACAAAGACAAATACCTTTACATTGACTCTAATATCATTGACTATATATAAGCATTAGGCGTGAAAAATTTGTTTGTGTGTTATCTCATTAGTGATCGCTATCCCAGGGAAAAAGTACCGAATCTCACAAATACGTCTAGCTAGGCATTACCGTCCTCTATCACGACAACAAAAATTGTGCAAAAAAAACATGGGGTTTTCGAGAAAAAGGCACTTCCCTAAAAAATGAATTTTTCAGTAAAAAGTGCATAGCTCGTGGATTTTTATTTTTTTGAAAATGACATTAAGGCCGTTAAAGAGGGCTCAAAACTGAGTGAAATTGTGTGTTACACGTTTAAAAGCTCGAAAAACTGCTGAAACAATAGCAGTCTGAAAATCACATTGAAAATTTTTTTTCTCAATGAAAGAATTTTCTCGGAATTTTTCGGCATCGCTGAACGCATGAAATTTTGATGAAACAAAAAAATAAAAAAACACGTGTAAAATATTTTTTCGAGTAGAACATAAATATTTTTATTTCAACATGATAGGTGAAATAGGCATACGCGGGCTATCTGATTTGAGATGGATTCGGCCTTAACGAATATAAAATTGTATATATTATTGACATAATTTATTCTAATATTAACATAATTCATTCTTCTAAGATTAAAACATTGCTTATTGTTTTGAATTTTACCGTTCAATTCAATAAGTAATTGTATTGTGTTTTGAAATACTTTTCTACTTCTGGCCATCACTTTAACAAATAATTAAAACATGTTATTTATTTTAAGCAACTAACATTACTTTGATTATTATTTATTTAATACTTTTTACTTTGATCATTTGCATTCCAATAAATATTCCAATAAATAATACCTAATTATCAAATAAAAATGCATGTTTAATTCTAAATTCTCGCGCCTTTTATCCAAGAGCCAATCTCAGATCAAATCTATAGAGGCTTCACTTCTTCCGGTCATCACTTTTTAAAGAAGTGATATATATATATATATATATATATATATATATGATGTTTCAGGTGAAGTGAGCATGTCAAAATTTAAAATCCCTCAAAACACATTTACTTTTAGTTTTTTTATGAAAAAAAGATGTTTCTCAAATTTTAGGTCGATATTTGCATAAATAAAGAAGTTATAGAACATTGAAAATTCAAAGTTTTTGCAATTTTTGGTTAAAATCCAAGTTTATTCATTTTTTTACTCAAAATCTTGAAACTTTTTATATAGAACATTGATTGGGAAAAAGTTTGCATTTTATTTGTAGAATACACCAGTATTTTTTTATGACCCTTTAATTTTTGAAAGTCTCTGATTTATTGGTTTTTGGTATACCTTCATCGAGCAAAAGTAAGGACTGCGCCAGTACCAAATTTCTCCACCAAAGTTTTTTTCAATTCTTTGGACAAAATACTTTAATTAAAAAAAAAAAGATAATGGGTGACTCCGATTCTTATACTTCCCTTGTCCAAAATTCCATCCCGAAAGGCTCCACCGAATTAACCATATTTTCAGGTACGACGACGGTCATGGATGGCAGAGCTGCTCGCGGTCCCCTAAGCAGCGTCTGGCGGGGGGGTGTAACGCGTGCGCGAGTTAGGTAATTCGAGATTCGAATTACCCGCGCCGAGCAGGCATGCTCACCGGGGGCGCGAGCGCGCGAGCATCCTGACCGGATTAGAACGGTCTCGCGACGCGTAATATGCCCGTCGCGTACCCGCGAAGCTGCTACGGCTTTATAGGAGTCACGGCAGCCATCTTCGTGTCTGCTATCGCGCGTAAAACATCTCCTCCGTGTCTCTCGTGAGTTTACTTGTCCGCACCGTCCTATCGTTTTTGTGAGACCCCGTGAGTGTAGTGGAGGCGCCGCAAATAGTGGATGCGCAAACAAGAGAGACCGAGAGAGAGCGATACCGCGTAGCGTGTGCCACGAGCAGAACGAGACTGCGAGCGAGGAGCCCGCAGCCAGCCCGCCTGCCGACCCAATACAGCGAGCAAGATAGAGAGAGAGAGAGAGAAAGAGAGCGCAACTGCTGTGCGAATGACAGGGAGCGAGAGAGAGTCGAGTGCACCGGCTGCTCCTTCCTAACGTAAGTTTTCTACTCTCCTCTCGCGGGTTCATTGTAAAGGCTCGCACGGAAATCGCCCCGTGCAAGCTTTCTGTGCCGTGTCCGTGCGGGTGTGTGTCAGCCCGCCGTACTTTAACACCGCGCGCGAAATTAGCAGCTTCGCCGCACGCCGTATAGTTCGCGCGTTTGAATATTAAGGACGCTTGCTCATTGCAATCGTAACCAAAAGTACGCCGAGTTGAACGCCGTACGCCTAGCGCTCTCTCGGGTCTCCCCACTCTCAAAATTTCAGGCGAGACTGTACACGTACACATGGCGCCGCTTCATCGGTGTGTACATTCACATCGAAGCGCTCCGTCTGTGTAGAACACGCGTAGCGCGCGGGCACGCTATTGGTTTGTTTACACGCACACAAGGACACGCGCGGCCGAAGTTACCTACTTTAAACAACTGTATCTCGAAAACGGTGCTGCTAGGCTTTCTGGATTTTAGAGAGCTTATTTAAAATATCATCATTAGTAAAATATCTCTTTTTCGTTCAATTCTATAGAAAACTTTTGGCGTTATTAATGAAAACGTTAATTTTTTCACGACTTTTTCATAAGACACCGTATTAAATTGTCTAACTTTGATAGCTTATATCTCATAAACGGTGTTGCTAGGCTTTCTGAAGTTTGCAGATGTTGCACATAATAACAATAAGAATCTACCCTGCAAGTTTCATAAGATTCTATAGAAACTCATTTTGTGAGCAAGCGTCCTTAACGGTCGCGCGCGAACTAACTCATAATTGTTCTAATCAGCACGTGCGTTGTGCTTGTAGAGATTAGTGATTTTAAATATACTGTGATATCTAGTTACTCGTCGCGTTGTTCATTACAACCTGTCCTTCTCCCGGATACCGCCACCTCCGCGGGAAAACGACTCCGCCGGTCGTTTTCATATCTGAGTATAGCGGCCGCGCGCTTTACTCTTCGAGCGCGCGCTTTTCACTCAGCGATCCAATTAGTTGGAAAGCGAAGTTCGTGTGCGATCTTCGCGTTGTTTTCGGGATTCCAGGAGCAGATCCCCGGGGAAGTCATTTTAGTCTGACACCCGCGGCACCGTGTTCTAGAGCATCGCTGGCCTGTGGCTTGTTGGGATTTTCCCCCCTAGCCATCCCGTTACAAACTATAAAATTAACACTATATGTATAATATTAATTTTTTTTTTTTTTTATGGTTTTACTATAAATACCTTTTAACAGATTATTTAATATCGCTGATACTTTGTCGTTATTAAAATTTCTATTTCTTTTGATATTTTTTGAAGTTATATCATTATCTTTTTTTAGAATATCAATATTTTTATCATCTTTGTCACACCCTTTGAGGTCCTTGTGAATATTTATACTTGACTTTGAATTTTGCGTTTCTTTTATATTCTTTTTAGGATTTTCTGCTTGATAATTCTTAAAAAATTCTTTTAAATCATTCGTTGTAACCTTGTTCCTCTGAACAAAATCATCATCGGAGATTACGTCTAATATCTTTTTTTTCCCACGGGTTTTCTTACAACTGCAACAAAAGTTATAATTATATTTATAATTTAATTAATTAAAAAAAATATAAAATAATAATATACTAACCAAATATATCTTTTTGATCGACATATTTACTTAATTTCGGCTCTCGAATATTCTGTCTCAGATGATCGATATATTTTAAAAAATAATCCTTATGGATATTACTACCAAACGTATTTTTCAAAGTTTGGTGTTGTGATGTATTTCCAAATACTAATCGAACTATATCTGAGCTGCTCCTCTCCCATCCTTTATTAATTTTCAGATCACTAACCTCTTCTTTAAGGTCACTTCTTTTTTCTAATTTTGGCAAAGCATTATAGATGCGTGCAATAAGATTACGTCGGAATGCTAGATCGGGTGGTATGATCTCGTCGACAGTTCTTCTTTTTCAAAATTCTTCTTTCAAAATTTTTCTATGAACATGGTCTCTTTTGCCGCAAAAGGAAAACAATAATAGAAATTTTTTGAATCAATATAAAAAGTAATTATATTAAATAAGAAAAAACTAAAGAATTAGATTAATAATAATATGTTTCGAAACATTCTGCTTAGAATAAATTATTACACGGTCACCTATGGGTTGGTACCATAACCATAAACTACAATATCTCTACACATAACTGACTGCTAGCATCAATGGAGACACAGCTGTCATCACAATAGTAAATACTATGATTGATAATTTCTTTATACGGTGTTTCTCATTGATTTTTTACTTTTTGCACTCTAAAGTAGATTTGAAAGTAAAGATTTAGTATATTATATTTAATAAAGTATATTCATTTAATAAGTTTATGAAAATGTTTAATAGAAGCAGTATACAATAAGTGTTTCGTTGACGTTTCAAATTAGCTTGACAATGAGACAGTATTGTCAAGCACACTCTCTATGAATAGAAATATATTTATTTCAAGATTCAGTTTAATTTATAATCATCAAATCTACAGTTACATCTACCTTTATAGGGTATAAGTTGGTTCAGACATATGAGGTACGTCTTGAACTTAACTATGTACTCTGGTTGAAATAAATAAATAAATTAATTGTTGAATGACTTACTTTTCTGTCATCTCCTCAAAGGTCTTCTTTATACTAATATAATCCATCATCAAGATCCTGTGTCATTTTTACTTCTGAAGTCCAATCACCAATGCGATCATGTCCTTCATGTTTTGTAATTTTTAAAGAAACAGACTGTGTAACCATGAGCATAATTTATCACCTTGTGCTTGTCCTTCTAATGGTCCTTGGCTTTCATCATGGTTAGCTGCGTGTTGGTCTTGCACTTTTAAACTTTACCTCGTGGTACTTGAGGTTACAGATACAGATACTCCACAAATCTTTGCATAATTCTTCAATTGTAATTTTTTTACTTTGCTGCAGATAAACAACAACTGCACTAACTCTGATAGATTGCAGGAGTTACGGATCCATAACTTATTTACAAGTTACTTACATGTTGGAGTAAGAGCGAGCCCCCCGCAATTCACTGCTTTGTCTTAGTACAGCTATCTTCTGAATTAATTTGTATGCAAGAATTACAGTACTTATACATTCATCCGTTTTGATCAGTTGCATATCGAATTTGGAAGCTGAGCATCAAATAGCAGTAAAATGCTGCACAAATTGTAGTCGAAACAATTTTTTTATAGTAAACAATGGCTATAAAACTGATTTCTTGTTACTGTTGTCCTTGTCACTGTTTCACAAGCAATATCTAGAAATATGGTCATTTTTTCAGAATTGAAAAATTTTTATTAGAACCCGAATTATTGCAAATTTAGTGCAATAACTGAGGGGGTATCGAAAAATAGAAAACTTTTTTAAAGAAAGGTAATTTATCAGAACTTGTTTTAATGGAAAACTTGTAATTTCAATAAAAAGAAATTCGAAATTCATAAAGTTGAAAATTTATAAGTCCGAATTCGATTTTACGAATTATAATTTTAAGGAATAGTAAATTTGTAGAAAAAATATTTATTTATAATTTTAGAATACTATAATTTCGAAAACCCAAATTTTAGAAATTAAATTACAGAAACGAAATCTACAGAAAATATCTGTACATAAATTAGAAAATCATAATATCAAAAGATCAAAATATAGAATTTAATAGCATCTTTAGATAGTTCAAAAGATCGAAAATTGAAAATCTAGAATGCTGAAAATCTCGTAAATATCAAATATCAAATGTTCAAATATCGAATGTTCAGAATATTGAAAAGTCTAAATATCGAAAGGTCCAAATATCGGAAGATCAAAATATCGAAAAATAAATGTCGAAAGTTCATAATATCGAAAGTTAAAAATGTCGAAAGTTAAAAATATCGAATGTTCAAAATGTCGAAAGCTGAAAATGTCGAAAGTTTACAATCTAGCGTTAATTACTTTTTCTTTACCCTAGCTGAATAGTAGATATGTTTTCGAAAGTCTGAACATTCTGAATTTGTTTTTCGAAAGTTTGAACCTTCTAAATGTTTAACTTCAATTATTTTTTTTCGAAAGTTCAAACCTTTTCAATTAATTTTTCGAAAGTTTGAACCTTCGACATTTGTTTTTCGAAACATTGAACTTTTGACGTATTGCCTTTCTACATTCATATCTTTCGAATCATTATATTCGAATAGCTAGAAATTCCAAAAGTATCATTCTATATTTTGGTTTTCTAAAATTCATATTATTATATTTCATTCTATAGAGTAGAATTCGAATAATTGATCCTTTGAATTTCCACTAAATTCAGCATTTTCGAAACTGTGAACTTTCTATAATAGGGGAATTCTTCATTTTTAGCGTACGAAATTATATCATTTTTTTCGATAGTAATATCTTCTATAAATTTAATTCGATATTCAATTTTTTCCATGAAATGAATTTTCTAAAATAAATCTACTTCTAATATGTGCCTTTTCTACATTCTAAACTTTTGTAAAATTATGAGTCTGTATACAAATTTTTGGCATCTAAAGCTTTCTAATGAAAATTTTTCTATTTTTAGATACCCCCTCCAATAACTCGCGAATTCGAGCGCAATCGTGCATAATTCTAGATCAATTTACTACATTTTTAGACAGTTAGCATTCAGTTATAATTAATCATATTGATTTGGCAGCAATTTAAACAATTAAATTGTTAATAACAAAAAAATTAACAGTCTGGAGGACTGTCCACCTTCTAAATTCAGAATCAGCAGACAAAAATATGTAAGAAAAGCTTTGGTGGAGGCGTGGACATCCATCGGCCACGGAAACCCCCCTGGCGCCTAGACTAATGTCAGTATTTAGGGCACACCTGATTTTTAGGTACGAATTATACCTCCCCAAAAAATAACAGTTTTCTGCAGGTGCACACGGAAAGAAAACTCTTACTGCTACAGTTAAAACGGCTTACTCGTGGAGTATAGGAGTTCCTTTACTATATAAGTAAGGTGCTTTTAGCAATCTTGGTAAGGGACCCATACTTTTATGGTATAGGTCGCTTACTTTTAAAGTATGTTGCTTTTCATACTACAACAGTTACACAATTATACGATTGTTGGATCAGCAGCATACCGACGTAACAGCGTCACACGATTTTAGTATACATTGCTTCCACCTTCAATTGTAAGGGAGAAATACTATAGCGGTAATGGTTGCTACCTGCTAATACTGAAATCACAACTATTATAAGGAAGTGTTACTTATCGATAATTGAAAGCATCGAATGCGTCGTCTAGGTCTTTGGGGTGGTCAATGATGGATTCTAGGTGGTTCGCTCCGTAGTTTTTTGCATTAAAATATCAGGGCGCATCTAATACGCAGTGCAGGTGTTCAGGGTAGCCGATGACGAGGTCTAGGTGGTGCGCTTCGTAGTCTTTTGCGTTTGGATATCAGGGCGCATCTAATACGTGGTCCAGGTCTTCTGGGAAGCCGATGACGATATTTAGGTGGTGCTTTCCGTAGTTTTTGGCTAATAGGTGTTGGACATGTCAAAAATTAAAGTATTACTAATCACGTAATTTTATACTAGAAGTAAAAATCGTGATTGTAAATAAATACTCGAACGTAATTACGTTCAAATTGACATGTGTTTGTAATAAAAAAAATAGTAAATAAAAAAATGCGTATAGGCGAAATACGCACAATTATTCATAATAAATAATGCGTATATGCCAAATGCGCACAATTATTTATCGTACAAAAATGCGTATATGCGAAATGCGCACAATTATTTATCGTACAAAAATGCGTATAGGCGAAATACGCACAATTATTTACAATATCAAAAATTTGTATAAGCGAAATACGCACAGTTGTTTATAATGCAAAAATGCGTATAGACGAAATACGCACAATTATTAGTTATAAGGAAAGGTGTATGGGCGAACACATTTAATTATAACAGAAAAGAATTACAATTACATGAGTTTATTTAGTTATCTATTTATTCTGCGCTTGAGTATCATTTGAAGACTTCATGTCACTTATCTTGCTACAAAATTTTGTATTAGCTGTAAACGTACATTAAAAAACTAATTTGATTTGTCGAATACTTCATACAATAAATTTAGCAATGTGCTCAAACCTCGCTTACTTTGAATTTTCTGAATAGATATTATAACTGATTGACATCAGAGTTACCGGTACCTGGATCAAGAATTCATTCTTAACTTGAATCACTACTTCCTTAATATTATATAAGTATTTCTATAATATATTACAGTAATACTATATAAGTTGCGACGCTGTGAGCGTCGATAAGGCGCGAACATTTAAGTATAATGTCGCGACTTCGATAGATTGCGTACGAGGGGGGCGCGGCAATTAGCGAGCGCGAGAGAAAGAGTTGAAGGGCTCGCGTGGTGAGGGGGGGGAGAGCGCCGCTCTCTCTAGTCACTCTACCCCGGACCTCCGAGCGAGAGAGAGTGAGTGTACGCGCGCGAGAAAAGAGACTTGGTGATTTTTCGAGAGTGCAAGCGAGAAGAGAGACTGTGTGACTCCCGAGTAGCTGGTCAGTTAGCCACCCAGGTGTAGCGAGAAAGAGAGAGCCAGAGGTGCAGCGAGCGAGCAGCGAGGACGAGCCAGCACGAGTCAAGCGTGTACGAGGGGGCAGACTGTCAAGGTAGGAAAGAGTGCGTGTGTGCGTGCCGTTCATGAGCGGTTAACTCGGGGCCAGCATTGGTGCCCTTCCTTCCCAGCGCGGAAGGAAGAACGCAGAGAAAAGGAGAGCTTTGGCCCTCACGGCACGCCGTGTAGAGGACGAATGATAGCGCGTGTGCAAGCCCTGCTGCCCGAGCAGGCGAACGCGGACCACCCCGACGGGAGTGAGTCTCGAGCCGGGCATCGCGAGAGTGTGCGTGAGTGTGATCTCCTCGTCTGGCGCCTTACAAATTCGTCGAGGAGAAGTTTGATTAGGGAAGATAGTTGGGCGCGCGGTTAATTCGGGACATGTGAATAATGTTTGCATGAAAATACCGTGTCGCAAAATACTTTTTATAATGATCCAAATTATTTAATACTGAAAGTCTGTTCTGCCGTGTTCTGCCGTATTATATGCGAACGCCAGCTCGTTCAGATGCTCATCCCAGGACCGGTGATTCTCCTCAGCGTAAGACATGATCATGGTCTTCACCGTTCGGTTCACACGCTCGACGGGATTGGCTTGAGGGTGATATGGTGGTGTAAACGTGTGATGCACGTTTCTCTCCTTTAAGAATGCCTCTAAGGGTGCATTCTTAAATTCAGTCCCATTATCGGAGAGAAACACCTCGGGGACTCCGAACCGCAGACATACTCGTTCGTTGAGCCCTTTTATCACCGATTTTCCATCTGCCCTTTTTATCGGAATTACTTCGATCCAGCGTGTGACCAGGTCCTGGAAGATGAGAATGTATTCGTGGCCGTGCTTGGTTTTAGGGTCCCATAATGTCGCTGGCCACGATTTGCCATGGACGCTGTGTTATACGACGTCCCATGAATCCTGCTGGAGCGCGCTGTTCGACTTTGCACTGCTGGCAAATTTGGCACTGGTTCACGTATCTGGCCACATCTCGAGACATGTGCGGCCAATAATACTTCCGCCTTACTCTCTCTAGAGTTTTCTCGCGGCCCAAGTGCCCAGCAGTTGGAACGTCATGGCATTCTCTCAGTACTTCGCGTCGCTTTTCGTGAGGGACTGCTAACTTCCATGCATCGTCGTCGCCGAGAGATTCGTCTATGACTTCATTAGGGTTGTACTTGTACAGTCTCCCCCCGCCAGCTTGAACGTGGGGAAGTCTCACGGCTGCTGTTGAATCTCTTTCACGATCTTGAGGTACCAGTGGTAGTTTGTATCGCGCTCGAGCTCTAACGCGGCGACCGCTGGCTCTTCTTCCTCGAACATCCGTGAAAGGGCATCTGGGACATTGTTTAACGAGCCCTTTCGATGTTCGACCGTGAAACTGTGGTTCTGCAGCTCCAAAGCCCACCTAGCTAACTTGTCGGTCGGGTTTTGGAGATCACGGAGCCACTTCAAGCTGCTATGGTCCGTGATAACCTTGAAGTCGTAGGCCTCTATATACGGACGGAACTTTTAATTTTTTAATTTTAATTTTTAATTGCCCAGAGAATTGCTAGACATTCTCGTTCCGTCACGCTATAATTCCTCTCGGCTGCGCTCAGAGTTCGACTCGCGAACTCTAGGACTCTTTCATCGCCGTCAATTATTTGGTATAGCACCGCTCCCAGACCTGTATCGCTCGCGTCAGTTTACACCACGAACTGCGCGTTAGATACCGGTATGTGTAGAATCGGTGCAGAAGGTACTAGCGCTTTTAGCTTTTGGAAGGCCTCTGCTTGTGCCGTTGACCACTCATATTTCCGATCCTTTTTCGTTAATTCGGTCAGTGGTTCAGCAATTGTGGCGAAGTTCGATAAAAACTTTCTATACCACGAGGCCATTCCTAAGAGGGGTCTCAGCTGACGGAGGTTTTTCGGTACCGGATACTCCATAATGGGCTTTATTTTCTCGGGGTCTGGCTTAAAACCATCTCTATTTACTATGACCCGAGATATTGGACCTCATCGCGACAGAAGACGCTCTTCTCGCGATTTATTGTGAGGCCCGCGTTCTGTATCCTGTCCAGAACTCTTTTTAGAACCTCTTTATGCTCCTCGAATGTCTCTTTGACTATTATTATATTGTCGAGATACGAGTAAGCAAAAGGTTCGAGTTCGGGGCCGATGACTTTGTCAATCAGCCTCTGGAAGGACGCTCCGGCATACGAAAGACCGTAGGGCATTCTCGTAAATTGTAAAAGCCCTTAGCCTGGCACGGTGAAGGCCGTAGTCTCTTTGGACTCCGGACTAAGTGGTATCTGGTGCTACGCACTGCTTAAATCCAACGTGGAGATGTATCGCGCTTTCTGCAGTTTGCGCAAGATGCTTTCCATGTATGGTAACGGGTACGCGTCTGGCCTTGACGCTGCGTTCCCTTTTCTGAAGTCCACGCAGAAACGGAACTTCCCGTTTGACTTGCGTACCATTACCACTGGACTTGACCAGCCAGTTGTCGAGGGTTCTATTATTCCCGCGACTAGCATGTCCTCCACCTGTTTGTGCATCTCTTCCTCGAGTTTCTGAGATACAGGGTAGTACTTCTGTTTAATGGGTCTTGTAGATCCGACGTCTATTGCATGCTCGATCCACGAAGTACACCCTAGTGGTGCCAGGCTGCTACCGATCAGCTGAGCTACTAAAGCTTCTACCTCTTTGCGCTGTTCTTCTGTTGGGTCCGTCAACCCTATAGCTGATACGGACGCGGTGTTGTTTGCGATTATGGCGGCTACTTCTAACTTTACGCTTGCATCGTCATCCTTGAGATGCAGCGTGTTATCTGTGGGGTCTAAGACAGCGCTAAACTTCTTAATGAAGTTTACCCCCAAGTAGCACTCCGTATCTAGATCTGGCATTATTGCGACGCGCACTTCTTTGCACACGCCAGCCACGACCATGGGCAGATACACATAGCCAACCACTGCTATGCTTTACCCGTTTGCCACCCGTGCCGTTAGGCCGCTAGCTGGGATTAACTCTTTTCCACAGGCCGTAGCGAGCTGTAGGCCTATAGAATTCATCCCAGTCCAGGAAGCTCCTGTATCGAAGATTGCTCGTAGCCTGTAACCGGCTACACCTACTTGAAGCCACCATCGCGAGCAAGTTTCTTGGTTGACTTCATTCGGTTGAATTACGGGCACTTCTTCGCTCTCCACTCCAGATGCTTGGACCGAGTTACCCTCGGTCTCTGGTGAGAGAGCTGGGGGCGGGTATGTGGTCGTGTTTACCTGCCCCCCTGGCCGTTTCCCTGTTGGTTTCCGGCAGCATTGGGCTTGTTGCCTCCCTTTTGCTCATATCCGGGTTCCCTTCGGTACTCTTGCCTTTGTGGAGGTCCGTTATTTCTTGGACTTTGCGGCCTAGCCTGGTGGGTCGAGCTACTACCCCCACTAGGCTGGTTTGTAATTTGCTCACCCTCCCGCCGCCTATTTGCCCAGTTACCCTTCTTCTTAGGTTTTCTGGTTGGCGGCGGGCTAGGCTTTTGCCCCTTGTTCTCGTCGGTGCCTTTCTTTGTCAAGGCCGATAAGCATTCGGCCATGACCCAACGGAACATAGCCTCGAGGCTCTCTCGAGGCTCGTGCTGTTGGTGCCCCATCGCCGCCACGCTTGGACTCTGCTTTTTCCGCTGATCCGTGGACGGCTCAGTTGGCACGTAGGCAAATTCTGGCATGTACGTGCGCTCGGGCGGTGGTGGCGAGTGATACACCTTATCTGCGGCGAGCGCTAATTCGGCTTCCCGGGCCAGGTCCAGGAGCCCTCGGTAATCCGTAATTTGATTTCGCATTACCATCTTTTGCAGTTCTAACCGCATGTTCCGGTGCAACATGTCTAACTGTTGAGCGATACTAGGCACCGGAACCAACTTTAGGGTCATGGCTTGTAGATTTACCACGTAATCACGCGTAAGTTCATTTCTGCCTTGAGTCCTCGCGTTTATTTCCGCCATGACGCGCTGCTGATGTCCCCTGTCCCCGCCATACATGTGTGTTATGGCCTCTATGAAATCTGGCCATGTGTGGCGGTTACTCCGGTAGAGTTCTGTATTCCTCTATTCTTGTTAGGAATAACTCGACGCTCTGCTCCTTTGAGGACCCTGAGAACCTGATGTGCCATTTTCGGACTATCTGGTCCACATCACGGTTTGTCTGCTGAGGCAAATACGTATGCCTCTCAGACGGGTCCTGGGTCGCCCCATTCCTAGTCTGGTTCTGGGAAGAATTTCTAGTATTATTCCTCCCAGCCTCTGTTCGTGACTGGAGACTCGGGCTGCTGCTGTTAAACTCCGCATACGTGAACGTGTCTTGGAAGTTCACATGCGGTGATCCTCGTCTACGGCCCGTGCTTGGGGGTTGGACTCCCTCCAATTGCGTACTTGAGGTTGGATGTCGAGCTCCTTGAAGTATTCGTACATTCTCTTTAAGCTCTTCAACCTCTTCGACGAGTGTTTTGATCACCGCCAGTAGCTGCTCCGATACTATATTGTCCCCGACTGCTATCCCGGCGGTTCGCGACTCACGCTGTCGCGGCCACTCTAGGTTTTGCGACTGCGGCGGGTTTCGCGATTGCTGCCAGAACCCGTGCTGCCTATTTCGTGCTAACAACGACTCTTCTTCGTAATGGCGCTGGCATTGTCGTTGCCTGCGCTGCTCCTCCAGGAGCACTTGCTGCCGCTGCTGTTGCTCCTGCTGTTGTTGCTGTTGCTGCCGTCGCTTCTGCTCCAACTGTTGTTGCTGCATTTGCTGCTGCTGTATTTGCTGCTGCTGCATTTGCTGCTGCTGCAGTTGTTGCTGTTGGAGCTGTTGCTGTTGAAGCTGTCCCTCAGCTTCGGCTGAAGATGTCCCGGTGGGTGCTGCAGAGCTCAATATCTCTGTCCCGGAACCCTCCTGGCCGTTTGCCTCTTCCGCTGGCTCCACCCCTGCATTATGTGCTTGTTGTGGAGCGTTCATCCTCCGAGACTCCGAGAGTTTCTGCATCACTATCGGGTCATCAATGAGCGTTATGAACGGGTGCGGAAGGTCTGGGTCAGTATTGGGATTCACAATAGTCGACCCAGACTTGTTCATCAACGTTAAGTCGATGAACGCTCTTCGGGACTGCTCGCGTTTAGCAAACGCTTGCTGCTCCGACAGCTCCGGCTCTGGCACGAAATCGTCGGCACTATAATCGCCCATAAGCCACTTGATCGCTGTCAGCATATTTACTGACTGCAGATCTAACTGCTCTAGACCAAGGGCTTGCATGGCCTCGTTTATTTCCTCTTCGGACTGTGTATAGGCCCAATTGAGTATCGCAGATTCCGCAAATTGCGATGATCGGGCCATGGTGTCAATTGGCTGTGCGCTTCCCCACGAACTTATTTTACTAGCGCGAGTAGTATCTGTATTGATGGCAGAGAGAGTTTGCCTATTCAACCCGTGAGCTAGCTTTTTCAACGCGAACCCGGGTTATTTTCTAAGAGCTACTGCGGTTGCTCTTAACCTCGATAACGCACGAGGGTTTCCCGTACGCGGCTCTAAAAGAATAAAAGCTATTTTTGTAATTAATTACTATTTGTAATTAATTACGCTCAACTACTCGCACTTGTAATTTTAAAATAAATATATGTGAAAATATTTATATATATATATGTGTGTGTCAAAACGGACAATATCACCAAAAAACACAAAAAATAAATACAATTTTCACCTAAAAAAATAAAGAACAATTTTAAAGTTCGAGGGGATTTTTGCGCTCGAGTTTTTACTCGGGCGCACAGTCAACTTTTTGTTTCGAGAGTGCCTGCCGACTTTCTCTCGATTTTCTACTAACACCACGAGCAAAGAAAAAAAAAATTTTATTTTTCGTCCACTAAAAAATAATTCGTATCGAAAATACGAGAGGAGAAAAAAAAATTTTCGAGTCGAGAAAAAAATTAATTAAAAAAAATTAATTATCGCTTAAAAAAAATTTTTTGTCGTTAAAAAAATTAATTGTTATTAAAAAAATTTTAATTGTTAAAAACAATTACCCAACGTACAAAAATTTCGCGATCAAGATCTCTCCTCGTCGGCACTCTAGGTCGATGGTTATTGGCTATCGCTTGCCTAACCTCTCGACAGCACTCTCGCAATAGCACGGCTGTCACGCACACGCACACACGCGCCTACGAGCTGCGGCGCGAAGAGTCTTTCTTTGCAGCTTATGTTCAGCTACGCTGCTGAGCTTCTTCACGCCAAGCTTCGCCGCGTATCACGTACGCGCCGCGGGTCCTTCTCCACCCCCAAAACGTTGTGGCGCCAGTTGTAACGGAATGGCTAGTGGGGGAAAATCCCAACAAGCCACAGGCCAGCGATGCCCTAGAACACGGTGCCGCGGGTATCAGACTAAAATGACTTGCCCGGGGATCTGCTCCTGGAATCCCGAAAACAACGCGAAGATCGCACACGAACTTCGCTTTCCAACTAATTGGATCGCTGAGTGAAAAGCGCGCGCTCGAAGAGTAAAGCGCGCGGCCGCTATACTCAGATATGAAAACGACCGGCGGAGTCGTTTTCCCGCGGAGGCGGCGGTATCCGGGAGAAGGACAGGTTGTAATGGACAACGCGACGAGTAACTAGATATCACAGTATATTTAAAATCACTGATCTCTACAAGCACAACGCACGTGCTGATTAGAAAAATTATGAGTTAGTTCACGCGCGACAGTTAATATTCAAACGCGCGAACTATACAGCGCGCGGCGAAGCTGCTAATTTCGCGCGCGGTGTTAAAGTACAGTGGGCTGACACACACCTGCACGTACACGGCACAGAAAGCTTGCACGGGGCGATTTCCGTGCGAGCCTTTACAATGAACCCGCGAGAGGAGAGTAGAAAACTTACGTTAGAAAGGAGCAGCCGGTGCACTCGACTCTCTCTCGCTCCCTGTCGTTCGCACAGCAGTTGCGCTCTCTTTCTCTCTCTCTCTCTTGCTCGCTGTATTGGGTCGGCAGGCGGGCTGCAGGCACACGCGGCCGTTATCAGCCGATGATGCGAAAGGCGTCGCGCGCGCACACATACATATGCTTCGCGCTGATGCAGGCTGACGCGAGACGCTGTGCGTCGCGGAGCCTGCAGACATCGCGAGTATGGAAATGTGGAAGCGTGCCTTATGCGAAAGAAAAGGAAGATAGCGAACGGCGCGAACGGAATATATATATACATATACACATGCATGCATTGAAGTACTCAAACCGAAAACTGACTGCGTAGTCTAAATAATAAATTAAAATTAAACACGCACACAATTAAATGTTCACAATCAATTTACCGATAATAATAAATATATGCATATATGACGAAACTGATTTGGTCTATTCCATAATAGATGACACTGCCTTGTTGCTATTTTTGAAGACCCAGGAGGCTATTCATGAATTTTAAACAAAACGCGCGGACGGGCGTATGTGGGTGGAATTGACAGAGAAAGAGATAATATTTATAACTGAAACAGGAGTGTCATATAAACTTGGTACAACTAATTTATATTCAATATGGCTTGTGTTCAGCAAATTTAATAACAATTATAATCTAACTCTTTTACAGCAAAGCACTTTATAACAGAAGAGGAAGAAAGGTTGCTGAAGAAAGCAATAGGAAAAAGAGCAGCAAAGCTGTATTTGCCTTATTGCAAAATTAACGAGTTAGAATGTGCCAAAATAAAAGAGAAAGAGCGTGATGAAGAAATAGTGAAAGAGCGTGATGAAGAAAAAGAGAAAGAGCGTGATGAAGTAAAAGCAAAAGAGCGTGAAGAGGAAAAGGAGAAAGAGCGTAATGAAGAAAATATGAAAGAAAATAATGAACTTAGCAGTTCACATGCCAGTAAGGGACTCCGAGAATGCTTTGTGTCCAAGCAACTCGCGGAGCACATTGCTACTCAATGCCCTCAAAGACTGGCAGAGACGATAGCGAAAACAGCGGCAGTAGAGAAAGTAACAACATCGGAAGACATTGTAAAACTAGCGGCAGACAACATTTCGGAAAGCGAACGTCAAAATGAGAAAATAATTACAACATTGGCAGGTAAACCTAAAATTAAAAATATACAAACAATAACCTCTGCGAATAAAGTATTCATAAACAGGTATACAAATATAACTCAAATTAAATTCTTTTACTCTATTTTGACAGAAATCTAACATCAGTTACCAGAGATGGATGAAGCGAATGGAGATCAACCAAAAGAAGCTGTCAGATAAGGTAGATACGAACCATGAGCAAGTATTCGAGCAGGTGGATAAGGAGCTGAATACTATGTGGAGCGAATTGAATGAACAGGTGGAAAATAATATCTCTGATGATGATAATCAAACATTTAATAAAACGGAAGTGATTCAGTTAGTTAAAGACGAATTGCGAAAGATAAATAAAGTAAACGATTCAAATAACGGAAGTTTTATTAATGTATCGAGAGCATTAACAGAACGTTAAAGTCCGGGCTATCGGGGAAAGGATCTGTTTTAAAAAGGGATTATAAACTAACAAAGCAGACAAAGTTTGAATATTTCTTTGATTTCTTTACGTCACAATTAAGAGCGAATAATATTTTGTATGTAATTGATAATTCTGTCAAAGCGAATGATGATTTAAGCGAATCAGTGAAAGAAAAACACAAATTTAAGGTGCGAGATATTTTGATAAATTACATTGACAATGAATATCATGCGAAAGTAATGGATATTAAAGATCCAGTTATATTGTTAAATAAAATTAAAGAAATTAAATTGAGTTAAGTCAATATTACTTCTTCTACATTAAGGAGACAGTTATACAATATGCATTATAAACCGGAAAAAGAAAGGGCAATCGATTTCATTGATAAATTCGAAGAAGTTGTTCGTAATTATAACAATTTGTCAGGAATTCAAATTTTGTCTGCCGATGAAATACGAGATGCATTTTATAATGCTGTGGTTAAATCAAATAATAAAGTACAAAGTGTTGACTTCGTGATGAGAAGTACATCCAATAAACCCCTCAGATTTGATCAAACAAAACTGCTTGTATTACAGATTGAGAGCGTAAGAACACAGGCGAAAGACCAAGCGAAAGATCAAGCGAAATGCCAAACTACAGCGATGGCAGCAAGCCTTGAAGTAAACACAACACTACCCAAGTGTTTTAATAGTGTCGACTTTGTGCAGTTAGGAAGGAACTGCCCATATGCTGATACGGGACTCCGAGTCTGCTTTGAGTCCAAGCAACTCACGAAGCACATTGCTGCTCATTGTCCTCAAAGACTGGCAAAGGAAGGTCGAAAGAACGTTCATCAAAGAAACGAAAGTAGAGGCACTAAGCGAATGAATGAAAGGCAATACGATAATAGTCCTAAGAGATATAGACCACATAATTTCGAAAGTAACAATGATAGCGACAGACAAAATCGATATAATGAAAGTCAAATAGCGGCAGAGGCGGACGAGGTAAAAAGGTATAAAGTGAAAGCTAGAGAAAAGTCATGCTCTTAATGTCACGAATATAGAAAGAAAGAAAAATGAGAATGTTTTACTGTCCGAATTTTTAGCAGACACAGGTGCTACTGAACATTTAACGAATTCGAGGCTCATATTTAAGACTTTTAATAAACAAGCGAAAGAAATTAAATGCGCCAATAAAAATGAGTATGCTAATTTAAGATTGGAGGGAGAAGGTCAAGTTCAGGGTTATTCGGAAATAGACAAATTAATTAATTTGGAAAAAGTTATATGTTGAGAATTTGTCTGATAATTTATTGTCATTGCAAAAGTTTGCCGATAGAGGTTTAAGTATTTATTTGGCTAATAAGAAAATAGATATTTATGATCCAGTATCGAATGAATCATTTATATCTGGTATATATAAGAGGCCATATTGGATAATAGAATTGAAAGTAAATAATGAAAATAGCGTAAGAGATCAATTGGATAGCAAAATTGTAGTGTATGTGACTACCAGGCGTATGAAAAATCAGATAAATACAGAAATCGTGGAAGAAAACGAAAGGGATGACGAAAGTAAAAATAAGACTGAGAGTAAGAATAATAAAAATATTGCAAACGCCGATTTTGAAAATACTGTGTTAAACAGAAAGCTAAATGATTTTAGCGAAATGGAAATGAGCGAACGAAAACAAAATTATGATAATTTCGCTGAAACCCAGAATGAACCTTCTACCTACAGCAAGGCTATGTTGTGGCACGCAAGAATGAGTCATGCTTCACTAAACTATTTAAAGGCATTACAGCGAAAGTATTCTCACATCGAAGATTTAAAACAAACAGTCTTTGACGATACCATTCTTGATTGTGCATAATCTCAAAAATAAATCGATTACCATTTAAACAAACACGTCTTAGAGCGACAGAGCCCTTGCAAATTTTACACTCGGACACAATGGGAATGATAAGTCCAGTCACTTAACCAAAGAAATACAAGTATATTTCAGTATTTGTAGACGACTATTCTCGTCTTGCCATGGCATACCCTATGAATACAAAAGACGAAACTGCGTTCTGTTTCGAATCCTTTGTCAATAGCGGTCGAAATATGTTAGGGAAAGATGTGAAAGTGTACTATTTAAGATCCGATCAAGGGACAGAATTCACTGGCGGTAAGATGTCGAAGGTTTTAAGTAACTTGGGTACAGAGTTACAACTTGCCTGTCCCGATACACCTCAGCACAATGGAGTTGCAGAAAGGTTTAATCAGACGATACAAAAGAAAGTGTGAACGTTAATAAATGATTCTGGATTACCCGAAAACATGTGGGATTTAGCTCTAGGAGCAGCCGTATACGCATATAACAGAACTCCGCATGCTTCGATAGACATGCAAATTCCCATTCAAGTGTTCAAGACTGAATACAAGACTGACTTGATGGAAATAAAACGTTTCGGATGTTTGGCGTACATGAAAATACAGCGAAAGACTGGACCAAAATTCAGATCCATCGGAAAGCGAATGATTCTGGTTGGTTATAAAACTACTGGCTACGTCCTGTTCAGTCCAGAGGGAAGAAAACTATACGAAAGTAGGAGGAATGTTAGATTCAATGAGAAATTGGTATTTGTCAATAAATACAAGGCTAAGGAACTTAAACACTGGGAAAAGGTTGAAACTGAAATAGATTCAGATACCTGGTTTACAGAATTCGAGAAAGAA
Organism: Torymus aiolomorphi; assembly: GCA_036365515.1. Taxonomy (NCBI): domain Eukaryota; kingdom Metazoa; phylum Arthropoda; class Insecta; order Hymenoptera; family Torymidae; genus Torymus; species Torymus aiolomorphi. The sequence goes on along the minus strand of CM070874.1, from coordinate 52,394,608 downwards.
ACGGAAGATGTAGAAATGAAAGAAGAAATGAAAAGAGGAAGAGGAAGACGCGAAAGAACAAAGTGAACGATGATATTCAAATTACAGACGATGATACGCATGCCTTGTTGGCAAATATAAATGGTGACCCTGTTACATACAAAGAGGCTATAAATAGCCCTGACAGACTTAAATGGATAGAAGCTATAGAAAGCGAATTGGACTCATTAAACAAAAATCAAGTCTGGAAGCTCGTTGACCGATCCTCGATAATCAGTGAGGACAGAAAATCCAATATAATCGATTCGAGGTGGGTGTTAAAACGTAAGATAGAGCCAGATAACAGCGTACGATACAAGGCTAGACTTGTAATAAGAGGTTTTAAGGATCGCAATGAGTATGAGCTTCAAGAGACATATGCACCAGTGTCTCGACTACCATTTATACGAACTATACTAGCTACAGCAAACAAATGTGATTTCCATATTTGTCAAATGGACGTCAAAACAACCTTTTTGAACGGACAACTTCAGAGTGAAGTTTACATGGAAATTCCGGAAGGAATAGAATGCTCGAATGAAGTAAGAAATCGAAAGGTTTGTAAGTTAGAGAAAGCATTGTACGGTCTGAAAGTGAGTCCGAAATGCTGGAATGAAAAATTTAAGGAAAAGGCTGCAAAAATGGGTTTGACACCCGATCCTGATGAGCGCTGCTTATTCAGTTGGAATGAAAATAATAAAGTTTTAATACTGATTTTGTATGTTGATGACATCTTAATCACTGGAAATGATTGTGAGAAAATTCAAAAAGTCAAGCGAAAGTTAAACCAAGACTTTGAAATGAGTGATATTGGAGAGCCGAAAAATTATCTCGGATTGGAAATCGAAAGAGACAAGGAAGCCAAAGTATTAAAATTAAGCCAACAAAAATATATTGACAAAATCTTGAAAAGATTTGGCTACGAAAATTGTCACCCTCAAAGAACTGCAATGACGACCAATCAAGTATCCAATAAAGAAAGAATAGGACGTGAAATAGAGAACGAAAACAGCATCTTTGCGAGAGCAGAGAATCAAAATAACAGATTGTATAGAGAAATCGTAGGATCCTTGCTGTACTTAGCGAATGCCAGCAGACCTGATATAGCGTATGGTGTGAACGTTCTAAGCAGACATCAAATTGACCACAAGGAGGAAGATTGGAAGATGGTCGAGCGAATGCTTCGATATTTGAAAGGTACTAGGTCTTACAGTCTTAATTACTATGGAGATAGTAATGATATGCAAGGATACTCTGACGCAAGTTTTGGTGACTGCAAGGGAGCCAGGACTACAAGCGGCTACGTAATAAAACTGTTTAATGACACTGTTACATGACGAACGAAGAAGCAAAATTATGTTGCTCTATCTACCTGTCAGGCAGAATATGTAGCTATGAGCGATTGTTGTCAAGAAATGATATCTATACACAATTGTCTTAAAAGAGTTCTAAACTGGGATTTTACTCCCGTTATACTATGCTAAAACTAACGGTGGTAGTAAGCTCAGACATATGACTGATATTAAAGAGCACTATGTACGAGAATGTGTAGAGCGAAAGTTAGTGAAAGTAAATTGGTTAGCTTCAAAGCGACAGATTGCGGATGTATTAACAAACCTTTATCATTTGATTTACATTTGAATTTGATTAAACTAATTATGAATATTCAAATTGTATGTTTCAGGCACGAAACCATGAATCGGCGAAGATTCTACCAGTTAGAAATTTAAGAAACAGATTCTATTTTTTATATGTAATTAGATTTTAAGTTGATTTTGTAAAGCGAACGCGTATGTATATATGCGTGTCTGTGTGTGAGTGAGGGAGCGCCCTCCCCTTCGCATTGCGAGCGGCTGTCTTCGCGAGCGCCACTTCTCCCAGAGCGCCGGACCCGAGCGGACGTGTGTGCGAGAGAGAGAGAGAGAGAAAGCCTTTTCTTGAATAAACCGAACAGCTATATTAAACTATAAAGTGTGTGACTCGTTATTTCATCTCATCCTCAACCAACATCCCAACAGAAAAAATATGTATTTTAATTAGTTTTAGTAAATAGACCTATAGATATTAGCTTAAAATTAATTTTTCTAGATATTAGGCTTAAAAATCGATTTTTTGAGATATTTCTTTGTGCTCTCATTTGAAAAATTTTTCATCGATCTTTCTCAATAGGGGACCAGCATTTAGGTATAATTAGAGGAGTATTTTCCCGCAATCTCGATGAAATCGATCGAAAATTCGCTGAGATAATCCATAAACTTGATTACATACGAACGTATATACATACATACATCATAGAAAACGCCTAAAATGAACTATTTCTGGGCGGAAAATAGCTTTTATACAGTAAATTGCTAGTTTTCGAGGAGTTACAATTTTCACTCCGGTGAAAATATAAGGCTTTCCCGAGTAGCGATCGTGCCTAAAAAACGACGTTAAGAAGATTATACCTTATTCAATCAAGAAACAAAAAAAAAAAAAAATTCAAATTTTCAATTTTAATTTACAGAAAATAGTTTGTAATGTCGAGAATATTAAAAGAATTTGTTATTATTTGAAGCAGTCTTACAATTTTAATCTTTTAATTTTATTATAATCCTAATATCAAAAATCTTAATATAAATTAGGTCTTAAATAAACTCCGAAAAAATCCTTTCCTATAAGAGTTTATACAGTTTTAATTTTTGTAAGTCAAGCCCCGAAAATCAATATAAATAATGTAATAAAAATGATTATGGGAAAATGTAATAAAAATATAAATCTTCTTTAATTCAAGGAAGATGAGGCTCGTACTCGAGTATCCCCGAGAAATGTCGATAAAACCCGGCCCGCGGTCCCGCTCGTGAAGATGGACCTACAGCGCGTACACGGTGTCGCCGAACCAAGCAACCGTCACATCTCACGAAAAATAACGTCGAATTCTCGAAAAATCACGTCTCCAATATGAGTATAAATAATTTGATAAAAAAGATTGTAGAAAAATCAGATGACTTGACACAATAAAATTTCCAATAAAAATGCCAAATAAATAATTTCTCATAAGACTGTAACTTTCAAAATTTGAAAAGTAAAGGCTTGCAATAAACATTATATAGCACTGAATATTTGAAGAATATTGCCTCAATGTTGGTTTGCCATTTTCGCAACTTTCGTTGATATTCCCTCAACGTTAATAAACATGAAAACCACCCTGAGAGAATATTCCTGCAAACATTGATCACCGCTTTTCTATTGCAAATTGTTTATTTCGAATAATTCATTTTAATATTGTAACAATATTGGTACAACATTATTTGCAATATTCCTTCAAGGATATAAAATAGTGGGAAGTCAATTTTTTTTTTAAATAAAAAATCACATTTATACGTATCGAAATGCTCACTTTTGGTAGTACCATCCGGATGATACATCCGAAAGTGGGCATTTTTATTGGTGCAGTGTCATTTTTTATTTAAAAAAAAAATTAACTTTAGCTATACATGTATATAACCTTGTAGGAATATTGTAAATAATATTATAGCAATATTGATACTATATTAAAATGAATTATTCGAACTAAAAGTTTGCAAATGGAAAAACGGTCATCAACATTTACAGGGATATTCCCTCTGGGTTGCTTTCATGTCTATTAACGTTGAAGGAATATTAGTAAAAATTGCGAAAAAGGCAAATTAACGTTGAGGCGATGTTCCTTAAATATTCAGTGCTATACGATTAAAAAAATTATCGCTACATCCATCGGAAACTGAGTTTTATACAGATGACGTGAGGGGATTGCAAGAAATTGTCATTTTATCATGAGGTACTTCTCATTAGTATTACACCATTATTACCATTATTCGAAGCAATCATAGCATTTTAATCGAATTACGTTTCGTAAAACAAATACCAAGTAATATCGTCGAATTTTCGAAATGTCACACCCCTACTATAAGCATAATTGATTCAATTCAATGGACTGTAGAACAATCATATGTTTTTACTAAAGAAAAATATCAACATAAATAACAAATAAACAATTTCCGATAAGTATTTCTTAATGTCAAAATTTGAAGTCACGCCGCAACTAATAATATAAATTAATCGATTAAACATTATTACAAATATAAATAATATTAGTAATCGGTGTTCTTTTAATAAAAATAAGGCATAAGACTCGTAGGCGACAAGCACCGAGGAATGCCAGCGTACTCATACCACCTACCGATCGGAACAACCGGCTTGGAATTAGATCCGTCCCGTGATTCCGATTACTTTCGGATCTCTCTTAGCGCCAGCTGCAATTAGGTCGTTGACTATATTTGGACGTGGATTTCGATATTATCTAATATCAAATCTTCTGCAGGAAATTTCTTGTTGCGATGAAGCGAGTCAAATATACTGGGTAAAACACAAAGTAACACAGTATAAAAGTAAAGCAATGTACTAGGTAATAAAGACATGCATGTTTAGAAAAATCCAAATGCATAAAATCGCAAAGAAATAAGTTTCAAATGGAACGTAGGAAAAACTGAATTACCAAGTAAATATTAAACAATTGTAAAAAAAAATGCTCAAAACTTTAGATAAAGTTATTAAAGCTGCCAAAATAGCTCACAATACATGCTCCAAGGAGTAAAATAATAATCATCCGAGACGACTCTGGACCATCATTAATTCTAAATTCGTTAAAAAAAGTAAAGACAATATTAAAACAATAAGTCAAATCCAAAGTATGAACATTCTTTTGACATATAAAACCCAAATTTCTAAAACAATAAACACAATATTATTGCAATATGGGAAAAGAACACAGCATCATATCGAATTTTAAATAATAAAAATTTTAAAGTTTAATAGGTTTGCCCATTTCAATAAGTATATATTAAGTAGTATTTTCAGATAGGTATAGTTTAACTTTTGAACCTACCGATCGTAAACAAAGGTTTGGACTTACAGCCGTCCCCGAATTCCAAACCACTTTCAGATCTCTCTCAGCGCCAGCTGCAATTAGGTCGTGAACTATATTCGTAAGTGGATTTCCATCATAATCTAATATTAAATCTTCTGCATAAAACCGGATGTTTCTTGTTGCAATATAGCGAATCAAATATACTGGGAAAAACAAAAAGTTACACAGTATAAAAATAAAGCAATAAATTAGGCAATAAAAGACATGCATGTTTAGAAAAACCCAAACACATAAAAACGCGAACAAAATACTTTAAAATATAACGTAGAAAAAATAATCATGGTACAATCACAAAACAAACGAACAGCATTGCGAACTTAATTCATTATTTAAATAAGAGTTGGTCGTATATAATTTGAATTTTAAAATTGCCTTTACAAAAAATGAATAAATTTAAACATGTCTCGAATATGAACGTAGCATTTGCGATTTTCTCCAAATATATAAAGTAAACCAAAATTATAATTCGTTTAATCTTTTAAATCCACATAACGTATTTTGTATAAATTGCTGTAAATTAAGTAAGGGAAAGGCATGACATTTATGCGCGAGAACCGCTGAGGAATGCCGGTAAAATCGAAAGCACGGTCGCGCTCGAGAGGCCAGCGCTACGGCGAATAGGGCGTTGCCGCTACAAGAAGTAGTTTGTTTTCTAGAAGATTGACGTATTTTCAGTTGTGGGCAGGGGTGGCTGTAAAAATTGATATTATGTCAATTCGATTTTCAACACTTATGTTTTCAACACAAAAGACCACGTTAATAAGACGACTGTTTCTACGAATAAAGTGAGGAAGAGTATAATTGCAATCTTAAGTTTGCAGAAAATATAAATTAAATCATTTCAGGAATGTGAAAATGAAAGCAACGTGTGCGAGCACGCAAGTTTTCTGGTAAAACGGAGCATTAAAAAGTATAAACCAAATCATTGCCGCCGAAAAATGGCGGCAACGCGGTTTTACGTACGTTCAAGGAGGATGGATACGATTAACAAAGTGATTACCTGATGTAAGAGTTGTTGTCAGGTGCCTGGTAGCTGGTCAAGTGGCGAAGCTCAATTAAAAAAATTTACCAACTTAAATAAAGTATAACAATATCAAGATGGTTGCCCTGTTGATGCTCCGATGCTGGTGGTCGCCTGGTCGACGTCGCGTCGTGGAGTGACTGCGGCGAGAGAGGAGACTGAGCGCGCACACGCTAGAGTTATATGAGTCACCACATAGGTACTTAGACGCATCGGCCAGCCAGCCTCCTTATCGCTCCGAATGGAATCGGCATGGACAAAGAGAAGCCAGAAGACAATGAAGATGCAATATATACCTTTCATATATACTTTATACATATACTCTCTTTATACTCTCTTACTGCACTTCGCATCGACGATCGCCAGCCTCTGTCGGGCATCCAACCTGTAACAACGTTTTAATAAATCATTATTCTAATCAACACCCTTTGTTCGATTACTTACTTTGGCGAGTGTTACCTGTGTGTGTATTACCTTTCCTTGGTGATCCACCGGGGCTTGCTACATAACTCCAGCTCGTGGTAGCAGGCGAGGCGGTAGAGGAGGGGCGTAACCAATGTTCGTCAAACAAACGCATAGTGGCGGAGGGGGGGGGGGGGGGCTGCCGGCAACGTACCGGCGACTGTGATTCCGTGAAATCGGGTTTGCGTTATGGTATATATATATATATATATATATATATATATATATATATACGGGAGTGGTGTTTGTAGTTTTGAAATTAAATTTTTTAAAATTATAACAAACAAAATCTAGAATTATATTAATTTTTGAAATATATAAACAACTTCTTTGTAAATTAAGTTTTGCAAAATAATAACTAATTTTGAGAAGTAACTACTATAATTGCAAATTAATCGTTTTAACATATTGTTAAAAATCAAAAAGATATTATCAATCGCTGAAAATTCAATGAGTATAAGGCATGAGACTCTTTCGCGAGAAGCCCCGAGGAATGCCAGTAAAAGGGAGAACGTGATATAGCACACGAGGCTGGCGCTATACAGCGTACACGGCGTCGCTCCTACGAGCAGCCACTGCTGCAGCGGTCCCACTTGAAAATGACTTAATTTGATGTGGTCCAAGGGTGCCAAATTCGACAGTATAATTATGATGTTTTTCGTAGTCTTTTTCCCAAAAAAATCAAGTTTAAAGGACTTGCCGTTATTCACTCAAAAGAAGAGAATAATTTAAATTTCCAATATTATTTTACAGAGAATCCATAATTTGAATTGTGTTTCGAATATTAACCTTTAGAGGACCGGAAAGCCAGTATACTGGCTCAACCCATGTTCGACACTTTACCCATGATGAATCCATGATATGAGATACCTTTTTCATGAGTTTTCTATGGGGAATAGGGCAGCTCAAATCCCGGTTTTCTAAAGGTTAAAAGGAATATTTATCATTAGTCAAAGCAATTTTTAAAATTATAATCAAATTACCTTCTGCAAAACAAATATACAAAAAATAATTTGCCATAAGAATTTTTCAAAGTCGAATTCTCGAAAAATTACATCCCCAATATGAGTATAAATAATTCGATGAAGAAGATTCTAAAAAAATCAGATGATTTTACATAATAAAATTCATAATAAAATGGCCATATAAATAATTTCTCATAAGACTATAAATTTCAAATTTTGAAAAGTGAAGACCTCCAATAAAGATTAATAATACTATCAAAATGATTATTACTTGAGTTTTATACAGATGACGTGAAGGGCTTGGAAAAAATTGGCATTTTATCATGAGATACTTCTCATTAGTATTTCATCATAAACAACATTATAAATATCCTTCATTCAAGCGAAGCACAGAAAATAATAATTCAAATTTTATATTTTAATTTATAAAAAATAAATAATTTGTAATATCAAGAAAATTATAATCATTTACCATTACTCGAAGTAATCATAATATTTCAATCGAATTACATTTCGTAAAACAAATACCAAGTAATATAGTCAAATTTTCGAAAAATCCCGCCCTCACTATAAGCATAATTCAATTTAAGGGATTGTAGAAAAATCAAATGTTTTTAATAAAGAAAAATCGCAATATGAACACTACCAAAGAAACAATTTCGAATAAGAGTTTCTTAATCTGAAAATTTGATGTAATAAAATGACTTATTTTTAGTTGACGGAAGGGGTGGCTTTAAATATTGAGATTATGTTAATGCGATTTTGAGCACTTCTTAATTCAACACTAAAAACTACGTTATTATGACAATTGTTTATCCAAATAAATAGAGAAAGAGCATAATTCCAATCTTAAAATTGACTTTGCAGAATATATAAATTAAAACTTTTTATGAATATGAAAACGAGTGCATCGCGGTCGTGATAGCGCGTCTTTTACTCGCGATACGTTATTCAGACCCTTATGCGCAGAGCAAGCCTATGAATACATGTACGATGCATGCACGAGAGCTTCCATAATACTCGATATATACTTTGAGGTGGTGATAGAGCCGTTGGTGAGACTCGTAGCCGTTGGGGCAGCGATTGGTAAGTAGCAGCCGTTGAACCGTTCGATTTCTCGGCGATTCGTACGGACGTACTGGTAGTTAGACCACTCGATAAGACGGTGATCGGTACTACCGCGTACTCATGCCACCTACCGATCGCAAACAACGGCTATAGGGAGACTTACACCCGTCCCCGGATTCCGACCACTTCCGAATCTCGCTCAGCGCCAGATGGAATTATGTCGTGGACTATATTCGGAAGTGGATTTCCATCATAATCTAATATCACGTCTTCTTGTCTACGTATTTCATTTCTGAAACGTAGCTGCCGCTTCGGATCGTACACGCAACACTCTTTATGTTCGAGGTACTCATGGTAATTTAAAATACCGGCGTCACAAGAATCGTTTAGGCATTTGTACATGCAGTGCTTTGCAAAGTCTTTATAATTATCTGCAGCTTGCAGTATTTCTGATCTGCATATAGGGTAAGCTCATGTAGTTTTGTAGAAACAATCTCCACATATCACATGACTGTTCTCACAAATCACAGGACTTGGGATCATGTATCCAAAGCACACTATGCAAGACATAGACTCACGTAGAAGCATGTCCAAATCTGATATGAACATTTTGTGATTTTTTTGCCGTGATATTTTGTCTTTATGCTTCTGTCGTAGCTGTATATATGTGGCTTTGAAGATTATACCTAACTATATCTATATATGAGCCCGGTGACCTAATTATTCACGAATAAAAGGACAAATCTCATTATGTCAAATATTCGACGAATTGTAGCGTTAAACAAAAAAAATAATTTTGACCGACTAGCTAAAAAAAAGAGTATATCCGACAAAAGAAAAGGGAAACGAAAGTCAAACTATTCATCGATATCTATGCGTTATATAACATGTCTCGCGCCCATGCAAAAGAAAACAAAAAATTATAGTGAGATGCGCGTCGCGGGTGTTCTCGCGCTGCCCTTGTGTAGAGATGACTTCGCGGTCGAGTCTACAGGGCCCGGGAGAGAGGCTATGCCTTCTCTGGTTTTACGCCGCTATGCCCGATGCATTGATCGTAAATTTCGCCGAGTCGGGCGAACCAACTCGACTTGGCCCACTTTATCCCGTAGGAGTAATCGTGGGCCTCACTATCTATATTTTACCTGGCACTGGTTTCGTTGAGGAAATTAAGGGGACTGCGTGTCCCGTCCTTGGAGGCCTGCTGCACGGAGCTTAATCCTCTTCCTTTTCTGCTTATCCACGAGAAGGTGTAGCAGCCACTGGCGTCAACGTTCGCGAGTGCGAAATCTACCTGCGCACCGATACTCGCGAGAGAGAGAGAGAGAAAGAAAAAAGACTGATGCTTCCTTGAGCTCCGAACGCCGACGAATGCTCTTCCCCTCGTGCGCTGGCTATTTATGCCGGGAGTCAACCACCTGTGTGAGGGGGATGCACAGTTACTCACTTGCGTAAACCCCGAGTAATCAGTGCGCACCCCGGTGTGATGCTCGCCCCTCCATTTCCCCTGACTTGGTGAGCAGCTGCCCCCTCTTGCCCCTCTACTTGTCTAGGAGCTCTAATTGTTTAAGTGAGTTCCTAGACAACCTTTTGTTCATAAATGGGATGGATTAAGTTATATTTATGACAGCCACACAGCATGCTCAAGTATTAATCAGCTAAAAAAATTATTAGCGATAAGAAAATTAATAAATTCCAAACTTTGAACAAACACTTAAATAAGTAGTTATTGGATTAATTACGTAAATATATGGTTGTTGTCGTATAATTGGGACAATCACACATCATGTTCATGTGTTAGTTTCCTGGAATAATATTTTAAAGCTGTATTAATTAATAAAACTAGTTTTTACCAATAATTACTTAAATGTCGACTTATCTGTTTAAATAGATAAATGCCGGGACAATATCAGTAAACTAAGGTCAATTCGCATCATACTCGTACGCTGGATTTTAATATTAATCATTAAATGTTAGATAATTCAATAAAATAGATTTCATAACTAATTAATTAAATATCGCGTTGCTGACTTAGATGTAGCGATAATTGGATGCGCAGTATTTAATTTAGTCAAAAAATCATTTTCGTTGATGCCCGTGAGTGGATAAATAATGAGGATATATTAAATAATCATTTTCATGTTCCATCTCACTCTCACTCATGTAAGTGCTATAGTGTCGTCTCTGTCTTATTGCATCAGCCAACACGTGGGTGCTTGTGTGCCTATAACTAGAGACCCGACGTTATAACTATCTTCAGCTTGACGGCGCGAAATTCAAATATCAAAAATGTAGTTTCGCGTCTATAGTGTTTAGATTAGCACGTGGAACATGCATAGTTAGTGAGTCCTATCATAATGAATTATCCCTGATTAGGCATGCATTTATTAAAGGACGAGACGGCTTAAATCGTATTCCGGTAACCAGAATTCCATAATATGCCAACTACCACTTCATTTTGTAGTTGATAGTCTTATGACGTATAATGTGAGGGGCTTGACCGTTACAATTGAGTGATACCAAATTTTTCATGAGACTTGTTAAACCTACATTTTTACATCTATCGATTTCGATGGCATTGATCTCGTAGCGAATTTCTTCGAACAATTGACAGATGGCGTTGTTAACAAGCTTTGTTCTTTGTACAGCACTTCCATCAGTTTTAGTCAGTCTTCCACATACATGTAGCGAGCTGTGAGACGATAGAAGGCACAAATCTTGATGTTGAAGAGATATACGTATTTCATCGCTGTTGTTGAAAGCGGAAGACGTGTAGGGTTGATGCGCATGAATTTCATAGTGTGCCACCGATTCGTCAAATTCAACGGCTGTCTGAATGTTCAAAACTTCTTCCACTATTCTTTCGCATATAACAGAAAAATACACACGTTATCCTCCACCAGGATCGCGGATTCTTAATCCCAAGTTCTCTAGGAACTGAAGGCTTTGACGTATTACAGCTTTGACTGCTCGTTGATGAGTGATCATTGGCCGCCATGACGGCCTGCTTATATACCCTCTTCCTACCTTACTTCTATAAACAACACCCATCAAGCTTGCTTTATATGAAGTCTAATTGTTACAATTTCTCCACGAAAATTCACCAAATTTCCGTCTTGATCAACTATACGCACTTGCAAATGGTCAATAGTCTTGAATGTGATTGGTAGATAGATGACTTGCGATGGAACCTCGATTATTTTATACCCTGGTGGTACTGCTGGAAAGAATTCGTGTATCGTGTGCACTTTCCGTTCGTTGCACTCAACTCTCAAAGCATTAATTTTGAGAATGCTTACGGGTAGATCGGAACTGTGAGTGATGTTTGGTTCGAGAATGCGTTGAGCGAAACCCAATAACTTACCTATGGAATCCTGCAGTCGAAAATCGACTTGATGAGTACACTTGATTTCACTGCGTAGTGTGTTGTTATTTGGCTTTATACTGATTAGTATGCCCTTGGGTGAGACAAATTCATGTAAATTACTCTCTATGTCCTCGATTTCATAACTACCAGTAGGCAAAATAACTATCTCTTTATCCACGTAAATAGCATATTACGACACAAGGCCAGAAAGTTGGATTTCCTGGCCGGCGCCATTTTGACGCCCGAGGCGAAGCCGAGGGCGTCGATGCGCGCCGGCCAGAGCATCCAACATTCCGGCCAAGTGTCGTATACTATTTTTCTTCATCCCCAGCCGAAAGTACGTCCATATAGTTGATATTAATTAATAAAATAGCGTTGTTAGCTGCTAACTACTGCTCGGCCATATGTATAAGAGGCCTGCTTTAGCGCCACTTTACATATCGCGGAGCGCAAGGCTCGACTTCTGCTTTTTTTGATACTCGCCCGACTTTTGCAGAACCGAGGCGAAGCCGAGGTTTTGCTGGTCGGGGCGGGCATCAAAAACACTAGCAAAAGATACTTAAAAAAGATGATGGACCAACAATATGTACATACTTAATTGATACTCATTTTAACTACAGAACAACCTCTCAATGGTTCCTCTGTTTGTCTTTTTCTATCCCATAAGCCATACATTTTAGAATGAGAGTCAAAAAACTTTCACATATAAGTATATAGCTACACCATGTTTTGAAACTCAAAATGTAAACATCATGTCTATATATATGTATAGAAGCTTTCTGACAGTGTGTATGCAATATAAGAACATAATTGATTATGAGAGTTATAAATATATGGTTCAATATATTAATAATAACATAAAATTAATTTAATACACCTACGAGGGTCATTTGACAAGTACCTAGCCTCACCGCCAGATGGTGCCACTATCGCACCAGAAATACACTACAGTGCAGTATCTTCCTGTAAACGGTTACTTTTGAGAGTGTGTGAAAGCAAATGTGTCCGTTGATTTTTGAAAAAATGGAGAAAGAACAATATCGGTCGGTGATTCGATTCTTGTTTTTGGAAGGGAAATCGCGCAGTGAAATTAAAGAACGCTTGGATGCAGTGTATGGGGATGCTTCTCATTCGATGGAGACCGTTAAATTTTGGTATAACGAGTTTCAACGTGGTCGTACGTCGGTTTTTGATGATCCACGTCCAGGTGCTCCGAAAACAGCCACTACGGAGGAGAACGTGACAAAAATACACGATATCGTTTTGTCAGACCGCCGATTAAAGGTGCACGAGATAGTTGCGATAGTAGGCATCTCAGAAGAACGCGTGTGGCATATCCTACATGAGATTTTAGGCATGAGGAAGCTGTCAGCAAGGTGGGTGCCGCGTTTGCTGACTGCAGACAACAAGCGCATCCGTGTGACCAGTTGAGAGCAGTGTTTGGAGCTGTTTAATCGCAATCCAAAAGAGTTTTTGCGTCGTTACGTGACCGTCGACGAAACATGGATTCACTACTACACTCCAGAGACCAAGGAGCAGTCAAAACAGTGGACCTTACCCGGTGAACCTGCTCCGAAGAAGACGAAGACGGTCCCGTCGGCCGGAAAGGTGATGGCCACTGTTTTCTGGGATTCTCAAGGTGTGATTTTATTGACTATCTGGAGAAGGGCAAAACGGTCACAGGACAGTACTACGCCGAACTATTGAGCCGATTTGACGCCGTGTTAGAAGAAAAACGGCCCCATTTGTCTAAAAAGAAAGTGCTTTTCCACCACGATAATGCACCGGCTCACACTTCTGCACTCGCCACGGCTAAATTGGTCGAATTACGCTACGAACTGCTGCCCCATTCACCGTATTCTCCAGATTTGGCTCCGTGCGACTTTTTTTTGTTTCCGAACCTAAAAAATTCGCTCGCCGGGAAGAGATTCCACTCCAATAACGAAATAATCGCCGCCACGGAGGCCTATTTTGCAAACCAAGAGAAAACATTTTTTTCAACGGGGTTAAAAAAATTGGAACACCGCTGGACCAAGTGTATTCAACTAAAAGGAGACTACATTGAAAAATAAATTTTATTTTTTGTAAAATTTTGGTGTTTTCATTTGTAGGCTAGGTACTTATCAAATGACCCTCGTATATCTTTTCAATTTTCCGATTTTACAAATGATTTTCTTGTCATCACATTTGGAAGGGTTAGCATAGTTTAAGTTACAACATGTGCGCTGTCGCGGACGTTGCCATGCAACGATTAACAAAGAGCGGCCATAAAAGTCGCTCTTCCAGCGCGAAATCGAGCCGGGAAGACCGTACTTTCGGCTAGGGGATGAAGAAAACATATTATTATCCTCATCGATGTTGGGTATAGAGTTGAAAGATAAAAGTTCTACCAGACCGAGAACATAGCTCTTATTTCTTGAGAGTTCAATTGGAGGAAAGTATTGTGCTTCGAGTAGCGCCGAAGTGCCCGAAAGACTCAAAGTCAGTGAATCAGCCATGATATAGAGAATGTGCAGTTTTCCCCCACCCCCCTTATATACGTTTGAGACTGTTGCACAGAAACTGCAAACACAAATGGCCGCAATTGTAAGTGTCCAAATCCTGATACCTCTCGTGATTGTACTTGACTATGTCAAGTCCAAGATACAACATCAAATCGAGAGGAGGTTGAAGATCGCCAAAGCTATCAAAGTATACAACGTCTTTACCTCGTTTTCGATAAGCTACCCAATGAGTTCCGGGGCCGCTTACATTATCAAGATTGATTGTGGCTGACTCGCGATAATGTGGACCAGTAGATGGCAGTGCGTTTCGCATAAACACGCAACGAAAATTTGGAATTTTTAACAGCTTTGCATACTTGAGCAAATCATGATCGGTGAGAGCACGATCGGGCAGTTTTATTTCGATGTTTTTTTTTTTTTAAACTCCTGTAAGGATGAATACCGAGCCCCGTCTTGTGCGGTTTTAGATACAATCCATTACCTCCATTCTCCATAACTCTATTGTGTCTCTGAGTCTCCTCTAACTGCGACTTTTCAGCTTGAGAATCGTTAACATCTTTCGCCTCAATATATGTGTGTTTTCTGGATTTTTCCCGAATATTTCTAATTCTAATGAATAATTATATTTATAAGGTAAATGGTAAAGGATTTAAGATTGTTTAATACATTGGCAAATAAAATATTAGTAACTAATTTACAAAATCATGATGTCTCAGCTGCTTATTTTCCCAGTACGTGAAAAAAAGCATATTTCGATTTTTTTACTTCAAATTTTTCGGAGATGTCCTCATACAGTATTCCATTTTAATGACCATGCACTATTTTGTTTATGTAAGAATTTGATCAATTGTTATGAAACATAACATTTTTAACTGTGCGTCAGTTACGTTCAAGAATTTGCGGTTTTTCCTCATATTTGTTGAATATGTTATTATTCATGTACGGTAAAAGATAAACTGTATTTAGATTTTTCTTATTTCAAATTTCAGCAGGAACTTTTCATACAGTATTCCGTTTTGAACGCCGCATTTGATTCATAGGAAAAATTACAGCAAATATCATGAAAAGTTACATTTTATAAAGTGCGAAATTTAAGTTCCAGAATTTGATGATATCCCCGACATACCTCAATATATGTGTGTTTTCTGGATTTTCCCCGAATATTTCTAATTCTAATGAATATTTATATTTATAAGGTAAATGATAAAGGATTTAAGATTGTTCAATACAATGGCAAATAAAATATTCGTAACTAATTTACAGAATCATGGTGCCTCAGCTACTTATTTTCCCAGTACGTGAAAAAAAGCATAAGGTAAAGGAGGGAGTACTGGGACAAAACCTATTTTGGGACCAGAAGTGGGACAGCAGTAAAAAACTACGATGAACGGTTAAGGTGATAAAAGCATTACTTCATTAGTATTCTTTATGATGTTAGCTACGTAGTCACTTCATTATTGTGTTGATTTACTTCTTGAACTAATGTATAACAAGATTCAAACTTTTTCTGGTTATGTTTGAGCTGTACGCATAGCGAAAACTTTATCCCACTATAGGTACCTCTTAATTCCCATATCGTAGTAGTGGGACACGTTTAAAAAGTATTGTCCCACAACTGCGTCAAATGGGCGTCCCACTACCGGTCATAAATAAGTTACCGTGTCCCACTACACTAGTCGATAGTTATTTTCTTTTAATGAGATTCTTTTAATGCACCAACAACGGAAGAAAGCATCTTTTTTTCTTAAAATAAACCTTGAGACATGAGCTACCTGCTGAGGTAATTAGTTTTTATGTATTGTGCTTAGTTTTGGCAATAGAAAAGATTATAAAAAAAGTATGGTCAAAACTGTCCCACTACTACCTACTTTACCTTATTTCGATTTTTTTACTTCAAATTTTTCGGAGATGTCCTCATACATTATTCCATTTTGATACCCATGCACTATTTTGTTTATGTAAGTATTTGGTTAATTGTTATGAAACATAACATTTTTAAATGTGCGTCAGTTACGTTCAAGAATTAGCGGGTTTTCCTCATATTTGTTGAATATGTTATCTTTCATATACGGTAAAAGATAAGCTTTATTAAGATTTTTCTTATCTCGAATGTCAGCAGGAACTTTTCATACAGTATTCCGTTTTAATGCCGACGCCGCATTTTATTTTTAGAAACAATTATAATAATTATCATGAAATGTTACATTTTTAAAGGGCGAAATTTAAGTTCAAGAATTTGAGGACATCCTCGACATTTGCGAAATATGTATTTTCTGGATTTTCCCAGAATATTTCTAATTTACACTCTTCTAATGAATAATTATACTCAAAATGGAAATGATAAATGATTTAAGATTGTTTAATACAATGGCAAATGAAATATTGGCAACTAATCGTACAAAACCTTGAAACGTCAGCTAACATTTCTAATCTAGTGGCATCAAATCGGTAATTATATTGACAAGAAAAATGATAAATAATTTAAATTTTTAACAATGACAACT
Organism: Torymus aiolomorphi; assembly: GCA_036365515.1. Taxonomy (NCBI): domain Eukaryota; kingdom Metazoa; phylum Arthropoda; class Insecta; order Hymenoptera; family Torymidae; genus Torymus; species Torymus aiolomorphi. The sequence continues at coordinate 52,377,754 of CM070874.1, read as the reverse complement.
CAATTATTTTCAAATAATTAACAAAATCATGAAGTCTAGTTGGCGATTTTCCTAGTACGGTAACAGAAAAGCTTTGTGTTTATTTTTCTTACTTTAAATTTTACAAGGAAGTTTTCATAGAGTATTCCATTTTGTGGCCAACGCCGCATTTTATTCATAGAAAAAATTATAACAAATATCATGAAATGTTACATTTTTTAAAGTTCAAGAATTTGACATTATCCCAGGCATTCGCGAAATATGTGTGTTTTCTGGCTTTCTCCCGAACATTTCTAATCTAGTGTCTTTAAATCGATAATTATATTGAAAGGAATATGATATACCTATACTCTTCTAATGAATAATGGAAGGGCCGGATGCAATAAGGGGGTTAGCGCTCGAAAACCCGTAAAACTATTGTCCAAGTGACCAATTTTTCAATGTAGCCAAATTAACTTTTAAAAAATATCACCTTGTAGAGAATGAAAAGAAGTATTTTTACCTAGAAGGAATTTTTTTTATTCGACTTTCTTTTTAATATAAAAATTAAAAACTGAAAATTTTGTTCATCTATTTTTAATAGCTTTCAAAAAAATTAATCGTCCAAACTTGGTCAAATATCATCGAAATATTTTGAAATTTGACAGGGACGTGCAGAATACTCCAGCGTTGCCTATGGGATTGATAAAAGGATGTAAATCGATAATTGTTAATAATTATTTAATTGCAAATATATTGCGATCGGTAATTACGTTTTCTTAACTTTAACGGAAAAAAGTATTGAGGGAAGTTGAAGCTAGGAAAAACTTCCAGCGAGAAATTTGTTCCTTAATAGTCTAATAAGTTTCTGACAAAGTTTCAAATTGATTTAATAATAAATGACTTAAATAGAGCGTTATTAATAAAGACGCGCGCTAGCAACATCTGCGGCGCGGCGATAAGGACTAGACACTCGCGATGCTCTCGAGTAAGCATTGCGACGTTAGCTCAGTGGTAGAGCGCGGGATTAGAATCCTCGAGATCGCGGGTTCGCGTCTCGCTCGTCGCATATTTTTTACGCGACCAATTTATCTTTATTCATTTTGTCGTCCTTCCGTACGTAACACATATAAATCTGGCATCCCTTGTGTGGCATAGTCCACTTTACCAAGCCTCCACAGGCTATGACTCTGTCAAGTGACGAACCTACGTGATTTCCTACTTTACCCTCCGAATATTAATTAAGTATATAGAAAATTTCACCGCACTCGCCCCGAATCACGCCTCTGTGTATAGCCTAGTATGAAACGGCACCAAGCGTTACGGCTGGCCTTTGAGCTGCGAAGTACAAATACGACACGTTCCGTCCCCCGTTAAGATATAGTACCACGTGCGAGGATCCGAGCACGCAGTCGATAAAAGACGTTTACCCGGAGGATAAATTAAGAACGATGAGGACGCCGTTCTCCCCAACCCCGGAGATGTCACGGGCTCAGCTCGACTGTCATCCGAGCCCTGACGCATCCGCTTCACGATAAGCACTAGACACTCGCGATGGTCTCGAGTAAGCATCGCGATGTTGGCTCAGTGGTAGAGCGCGGGATTAGAATCCTCAAGCTCGCGGGTTCGCGTCTCGCTCCTCGCATATTTTTACGCGACCAATTCATCTTTATTCATTCTGTCGTCCTCCCGTACGTGACACTATCATTAGATTATTATTTTTTTACAGCGCGACGAGAATAAATTTGCGGAATGTGAGCATTATCAAAACATATGTGTCTTTTACTTTTCCCTTAGATTTTAATGCTTTATCTAGTAACGCGTACACCAGTCGCGGCTTGAATCTGCCGCGCGAAGGTAGTGAGCGCGCGCGCGCAACTCCCGCGCAGCCTAATCGAGGCTCACGCGCCAGCGCGCCACGCGTATCAAATCGGTCTCGTGACGCGTAATATGCCCGTCGTCTGATCGCGAAGCTGCTGCGGCTTTCTGCAAGTCAGAGAAGCCATCTTGACTTATGCGACCGTGCCGAGGACACAGCCAAACACTCTCTCTCTCAAGTTTGTAACGTCCGCGCCGTTTTTATCTATAGATACCACCTCGGAGTGAAACGAGTGGAGGCGCCGACCCGTGTGCGAGAGTGAGATAGGGAGAGAGAGAGAGTGCGCGCGTAGTGTGTGCCACGGGAGCGAGCGAGGAGCCGGCAGCGAACCGGCTGGTCTACCTACCAATCGAGTGCGAGAGAGAGAGAGAGCGAGAGAGAGAGAGAGAGAGAGAGAGAGAGAGAGAGAGAGAGAGCGGGGCAACTCCTGCGAGAGCGACGGAGAGAGAGTCGAGTGCACCGACTGCTCCTTCATTCGTGAGTCTCCTACGTTTCTCTCGATCTTTTATGTAAAAGGCCTGCACGGAAATCGCCCCGTGTAAGCTTTCTGTTCTGTATACGCACGGGTACGTGTCAGCCCGCCGTACTTAACAAGTACGCGCGTACTTTGTAGCAGCTTCGCTGCTCGCCGTATCGTTCGCGCGTTGGAACATTAACCGTCGCGCGCGAACTAACTCATTGTTATTTACAGCACTTGCATTGTGTTTGTAATTTATTTATGTTGAATATACTGTGATATCTCGTTACTCGTCGCATTGTTATTCGCAACCCGTCCTTCTCCCGAATACCGTCGCCTTCGCGGAAAACGACTCCGCCGGTCGTTTTCATATCTGAGCATAGCGGCCGCGCGCTTTTACTCTTCGAGCGCGCGCTTTTCACTCAGCGATCCAATAAGTTGGAAAGCAAAGTTCGCGAACGAACTTCGCGTTGTTTTCGGGATTTCAGGTGCTGATCCCAGGGAGCGTCATTTTAGTCTGACACCCGCGGCACCGTGTTCTAGGGCATCGCTGGCCTGTGACTTTATGGTAATTTTCCTCAACAGTCATCCCGTTACAATCTATATATGATGAATGAAACTTTTTCTTCTGATTAATAGAACAGTGTACTCTTGTAAGAAAATGATGTATAGATTATGTATAAGTAATCACGCATAGGACTACAGTGACATAATCTATGTATATTTTATATGTAATCTACATGAAAAATTTTCCCATAGTTTATGAAAGATTTCTTTCAAAGTTCCAAAAAACTTGTTTAACTTTTATTTCCAGTAAAGTGTAGAATAAAATAATTGTAGATTCATTAGGTTAATATAGTTTTATTCAAAGTATTTGAGATATAAAAGTACAAGACTTAAAAACTTATTAAAAAGTTTTTATCATTTTTCATATTCAATTGCTTTTTCAACGAGATTGATTAGCTCCCTCGGCCTATATTTTTCGAAAGTAGGTGATTTATGGTACATCTCGACGCATTGAGCTACTATCGTCAATTGTTTCCTTTTTATAAATTCTGTAAAATGAACAAAAATACTACTGGGGATACGATTCCGTTTTGTTATTTGCTCTTCTGGAGATACATTTCTCTTTCTTTTTTTAACAGAGACAGAGCCAGATTTTTTGACATCTCACTGTCAAAAGGACCTTATCTGCTCCACAGAACATCCCTCCAAGCATTTATGTTTACTAATAACGTCTCGTATTTCTTGACCAGGTATCTTTTCTTTATTTATACCCTTCCTTTAAATAAGTTTCGAACTAAATTTGAACTTAGTTCATCCCACGGCTTTTTTGAATTGGTTTGTTTGCAGAATGTGTTTGACTCCGACGGACCTGCATCTAGACCATAATAAAAATAGATAAAATATTTATTTTGAAGAGCTGAAAGAATTGTGGGATATGGGGAGGGCTGTGCAAGGCCTGAGAAAGATCTGCTCATGGGCTGAAGAACTGTGTGAAAGGAGAGTTAGCAGGTGGTATACGATAGGACTGCAAGGGAGTTACGAAAAAGCTGGGAGCTGGGTAGGATATGGGGCTACTAGAAAACGGGGAGAGTAATCGGTAGAGGGGCTGAGGTATAGTCCGAAGGGAGGGTTGTACGAGGTGTGGAAATGCGGCAGGAGGGCTAACCGCCAGAAAGGACTAAGACGGTTGAGTGTGTGCTGTAGAAAGTCGGGGGTCCATGGTATGTAGGACTGGTAGAAAGTAGCAGTAAGTTAAGAGAATGTAGAGGAAGGAGCTGAGATCACATAAAATATTGAGGGAGGTTGGTGAAGGAGCTTTGGATGGTACACATGTCGACTGACGAAGTCTGCAAGACTTAGAGAGTAGGTGAAAGGTATGCTGCTGCAATGTTGCAATAAAGTTGCAGGAGGGCTGGACGGAGATTAGGGTGGTCTCCAGGTGGCCTGAGAAATTTTTTTGGAAATCTAAAGTATGGCTTCGAGTGAGTTAGAGGGCTGTCGCACGCCTCAGGAACAGCTTTGAGGGTTAAGAAAGGGCCGGGGGTTGAGGAAAGGTGTCGAGAGATATGAGGGCGAGCTGCGCAAGTGCTGCAGAACGTCTGGCAAGATTTGAGGAAAGAAAGAGGGTTGATTGTGTGACGAATTTCGGAGATATGGACTGATGGATTGTGGTAGGAGAGCTGCAAAGGACTGAGAGAGGAGGGTTAAATGGGTGGAGATGGCTTTGGGCAGATTTAAAGATCTGCAGGTAGATTGATGATAACTACGGGAGATCTAAGAGAAGGCTGAGCGATTGTCAGGGGGTTGATGAAATCTGTAGGAGGGCTGGGAGATCTGCAGGTGGGTTGATGAGAACTGTGATAGGTCTGAGAGAGTTGAAACTCTGTAATAGAGGTGCTCAGGTGCTATAAGTCAGCAGAAAAGTCTAGAAAGAGAGCTGGAAGTCGATTCAGAAATACTTATGAAAGGGAGATCGGTAGCTCGGGGAGGACAATGTATGAAAGAGTAGTCATTTACTATTTATAAAGTTATTACAGAAATACACATTACTTACAATATATATTTGCATCATATTCCGAATAACAGGACTTGGTAACGTGGTTCTTAGTATCAGATATACCTCAGGGATCCCATAGGAGACTCTCAGACTTCCGCTAGGTATATATCACCAAGAGTAAATAAGGAGAGTATCTTCTACATTAACAGGCTGTTTATATATATATATATATATATATATATATATATATATATATATATATATATATCGACGTGTATTGAATCACCTCCCAGAAAAGAAGATTCTTTAACTTCTGTTGGATCCAATATGAGAATCCGATTCTTGAATCGAACTTTCTATCCTTTTCACAGACCAAAAAGCAATCAAATATCGTTTAATAAACTTTTTGATCAAGCATATAGATAGACTCTGAAAATGGTTGAGGAATGCTGAAGAGGACGGAACAAGAACGGACGAGGGCCTATAGGAGGGATGAGTGACGTTTAAGAGGCCTTAGCGGACCTAAGAAAGGGATATAGCATGTCTGAGAATAGGTAGCGGACAGGCTCAACGGACTGCAGGGGACTGCCGGAGTAGTGAGGGCTGCGGAGAGTGAAGGAGAATTGTGCAAACTGCGAGAGAGAACTGCGAAAGGAGGTTCAGTGGGCTGAAGGTGGCTTGGGAAGTACGAGGGTAGGCAGTTGGTGGGCTGAAGTAGGGATGTAAGTTACGGGATAGCGGGTGGTGGTGTGCGAAGTATGATAGGTACAGATGTAGTCTGGGTTATCTCGATGGAAGTCTGAGGTTTGGCTTAAATAGGATTAAAGGAGGGCTGAGAGGGACGCCGGAGGACGGACTACAGGAGGTCTGCGGGATTTGCAGGATGGCTAAGCGATGGTTAAGAGCGTTGCGGAAGGTCTGGAAAAGGTTATAGAATGGCTGAGGGATGACTGATAGATGGCTTAGCGGTAACTCCAAGAGTACTACGAGAGCTGTATGTGAAGGATAGCATGGAAGGTCTGAGAAATCCTGCGTGCATTTTGAGGGAATATTGTAGCAGACTCTATTAAGCTGCAGTGGGCACTTTATCATAATAAAAAAAGCTTTTGCATTATTTTTAACTTATTTTTAGCTAATTTATTACCAATACTAATAATTTATAACCCCTGCCTATCATAGACTAACAAGCGACACGCTGACTTAATTTTTAAATTAACGGAATCTTACGTAGCTTCCGTTAAAATGGAGCTAGAAAGTTGGTTCAGGAGCCACAATTTTTAGCTCGCCGTGCACTACAAGATTCCATAGTTTAAAATTCCCAGGGGGTGGTTTTAACCACCCCCACCCCAAAAATGCACAAAAATCGATTAGTCACGATTCTATTGGAACGTAATCACTCTAACGCATGCCAAGTAACTTTACATACTTAATTATAATTAACTACCACCCAAAATAATTTATTCCTACTTCCACATAATTTATAACCACCTTCAAGTGTTCGTATATTGAATCGCTTAAAATGAAGACAAATTTTTAACCATTATCAGTCGGTATCTTTGGTGGCCCAAAATCACACCTAAAAAATGTTTTAAATGTACATTTTTACGTAAAAAATTCTCAGCTTTTCAGTAGGCTTATTCTCGAATCGCTTAAAAATGATCTAAGCAATGAAAAATGCAATTGTTTATAAAAATAAGGAAATTTGTTATTAAAAAATGCGTTTTGAGGCTGTTCCTCAAAATTTTTGGAAAATCTAATCCAGCCAATCGATTCCTTACCATTTTTTACATAAAAGTAGTCACTGAAAACCATTTTTCCAGGAACAAGCAAAAAAGCGTGAAAGATTTCTGTTTTTTAAAGCCCGTTTTTTGCTCAGTTATCGCCCTGTATAAATTAAAAAAAAACGGTATCCTATCTCATTCTATAGAGTATAGAGTACCAATTTTCACTATAGTTATTCCATATAAACCATTTTCCGAAGGAAGCCCGATTTTTGTCCATTTTTTCAGGGTTTGGTCCCACTGTGCGATGTCAGGTGTAAGCGTTTGAACTCACGCCACTTAGCTTCGTCAGAAGGAGGTTCTGCCAGATGGGAAACAATGTACTGGTTTTTTGCAGAGTTTTGTGCGTTGCAGACTTGGGTGCGAAGGCTGCGAAAGTGTGTTCGAGGCGCAGGTGGTCTTATATAAGCGCGATCGTGCATCTTCATTAGGGATCTGATATGGGGGTTGACCCACGGTTTTCGACGCGAAGAGAGCTTGACGGTGCGAAGCAGAGCCGCGGTATCGTAAGCGGTCATGATAGTCTTGCAGAGAGCGCGCTAGGTACAGTTTACATCAACGCAGCAGAGCTGTAGAGCAAGGTCGGAGGTGTTAGTGTCGTGATAAAGGTATTGGATGGGAAGGGGGAGAGGAGCCGGGAGATTCTGTAGGACAATGTGTTGCAGCTCATTGTGGCCGACTTTATTTAGGTCACGCAGTTGGATACTCTTTGCAACTTCGCTTGACTTGCCACCGGCGAGAGATAGCGCGATGAAGTCGTGCCCAGCGATGAATGGAGCCACTGATTTAAATTAGGATAGAACACGGTTGTCACTCTTTACAATAAAGAGGTCTATCCAGGTATATGACTCAATCCACGGCTGGTAATGAGTGGGGTCAGAAGGAACTAAGGGAAGAGAGTTAGAGTTGATGTAATCCAGAAGATGAAGAGAGACAGGGTGCGTAGGATCAGACATGTTGATATTGAAGTCACCGGCTATCATAAGAGAGGGAAAGTCAGGTCGAAGCGTAGAGACGCAGTTGAAGAAGTAGTATGGATAAGCGGCCTGAGGACGGCGGTAGATGGCGGCAAAAAGAAATTTGAAGTCAGAACTGGTTATTTCTAAGATGAGAAATTCTGGTTTATTGTCGAATAAAGGATCCTAGCTTGCTAGAACATGTACAGTAAAAGTGTCGCGAACGTAGATAACGACCACCGCCTATCCCCTCACGATCAGCGCGAAAATGATTAAAACAATCGTAGCTAAAGGGCGATTGCCGTCGTCCAGAGACAAAAACGACTCTGAGATCGCAACGATGTTAAAGCACGTATCGTCACACCTTGCCTTGACGGGGGTGAAATGCGTGGAAGATAGACGGTTTAAATTGATGTGGCCAACTACGATTGCTTCAGAGTGCTGAGGAGCTGTCCAGTGCGTCTAGGTCCGCCTCACAGCGAATGGGAATGAGAGTCGGAGACCTTACAGGGCTTATACAGACGACGAGACTCTTTACTATTGGTCTCTCGAACCGAGGTGCTTTGTAAGGAGCGGTGGCCGGCTTTAGCAGATTGTAGAGTGGGCCAGACTAGAGCACGTTGACAGAGATCCTGGCATCCTCCCGGTGCTGAAAATGGAGTTGCTACGAAGATTTCGAGGGCCAGGTGTACGCTTTAAAATAGCATCTCTATAGTTGTGGAGGAAGAGAGCTCAAATATGAAGGCTCGCATCAGTCGTGCGGCTGGACAAGAGAGGACAGAATCAGAGCCGGTTCCAGATTAGCTCGCAGCTCGATCGCGAGGGGTCCACTTTCCAATAATATGTGGAACGAACCGCGAAAGGTTTAATGCCGCGATCAAAGCCGCAGCAGTCTCGAGTGGAGCCAGCGTTACATCGACTGGTACCTTTACGATAATCTCGCAAGGGTCGTCGAGAAGACCTTTTTTCGCGATGGCAGTGACTTCGCTATGAAATGTGTTCAGCACGATCTCGTGCTCGGCGCTAGCGATACTAGCGGCTTGAGACGTGTTTCAGGATGTCAACGCATGCAACAAGGCCACCGATTATGTTCTGCATCTACTCGCGCGCTCTCGTGACGAGGTTCAGAAAATCCTGGAACTATGACAGAGTCTGGGTGATGAGGTCAAAAATCGCGGAATTCAAGAGCTGAATGAGTGAGGTAGATGCGCCGCTTGGGTGATAGCTGGCTGCTCCGCGTTGCTCTGGTTCTCAGCCATGACGAGGCAATGGGCCTTGGGCACGAACGTGACGGGTGGTGATGGGGTAGACTCTCACACTCACGCACTGAACTCCAGATTTAGGTTCTATCATTTTCTTACACACAGTGCACGATTTACGCGTAGCACACTACAGAACGCGACACGCTGTCTAGATTTACAAGTAATTGCGATTGGAGCCTATATATAAACGACATTCGCGTATGCCGTGAATTAAAATAAGAATAATTACAGCTAAGTGATTAAATCTAATTAAATCTAACTAAATCTACGTGTGTTTTCTGCAATAGCTAGCAGACTGTGAAACAATACGCATAGGACGATTACAGATGATGCTACGAATGAAGAGAATAAAATGTCTGTAGAGTTAGGTTAGGTATCTGCTCGAGCTTGCATGCTGATGGAACATAGGTTATCCTTGTGGTGCCTCGTTGCCGATAAGGTAGGGTGATGATTTGACGAGAGTAACTCCAGCTCTAGGCGAGCTGAGACCGCGCAGGCTAGTGCTAAAAAATACTGACTCGTCTAAAAAGGTGGTTCAAAATAAAAATGCACAGGGTGCAGCCGACGACGGTTGTAAACTATTATTTGGGGGTAGATAAATTATTTTAGGTGGTAATTGATTATAATTAAGCATTCAAAGTCATTTGTATGCGTTACAGTAATGAGGTTCGAATAGATTTCTGACGAATCGATTTTTATGCATTTTCGAGGATGAGGGGTGGTTAATAATATTATCCCCCTGGAGATTCAGAACTATGCAGTCCTGTAGTGCTCGGCGAGCTAAAAATTATGGTGGCTGAATCAACTTATGAGGGCGAAGTTTGCAACGTTGCGACTCCAACGTAAATCCAAACTTCCAAAAAATTATAATTTCCACCTGGAATCGATTCTACAGCAACAAAAATGATCTCAAAAACGGCGGAATTAGATTTTTTTGGCGATTTTTTCGGACTGAAGGGGGTGTTCCGCAGTGTTTTGGGGGTTGCGAATTTTTTTATAGCTACCTTGCATTCTCAAAATTGTATTCCGATAATAAAATTATCGGGAATCTCAAAAACGGCGGAATTAGATTTTTTTTTTGCAATTTTTTCGGACTAAAGGTGTAGTTTGGGGGTCTTCTGCGGTGCTTTGGGGGTTGCCAAATTTTTTGTAGCTATCTTTCATGCTCGAAATAGTATTCCGATAAGAAAATTATTCGGGATCTCAAAAACGGCGGAATTAGATTTTTTTGCCATTTTTTCGGACTGAAGGGGGTGTTCGGCAATGTTTTGTAGGTATCGGTATTCGGCAATGTAGGTATCTTGCATGCCAAAATGGTATTCCCATAATAAAATTATCGGGAGTCTCAAAATGGCAGAATTAGATTTTTTTTTGCGATTTTTTCGTGCTTTGGGGTAGTTTGGGGATCTTCCGCGGTGCTTTGGAGGTTGCCAATTTTTTTGCAGCTACCTTGCATGCTCAAAATTGTATTCCGATAATAAAATTATTGGGAATCTCAAAAACGGCGGAATTAGATTTTTTTTTGCAATTTTTTCGGACTAGAGGTGTAGTTTGGGGGTCTGCGGTGTTTTGGGGGTTGCCAATTTTTTTGTAGCTATCTTTTATGCTCGAAATTGTATTCCGATAATCGAATTATCGGGAATCTCAGAAAACGGCGGAATTAGATTTTATTTTGCAATTTTTTCGGACTAAAGGTGTAGTTTGGGGGTCTTCTGCGGTGCTTTGGGGGTTGCCAATTTTTTTGTAGCTATCTTTCATGCTCGAAATAGTATTCCGATAAGAAAATTATTGGGGATCTCAAAAACGGCGGAATTAGATTTTTTTGGCGATTTTTTCGGACTGAAGGGGGTGTTCCGCAGTGTTTTGGGGGTTGCGAATTTTTTTGTAGCTACCTTGCATGCTCAAAATTGTATTTCGATAAAAAAATTATCGGAAATCTCAAAAACGGCGGAATTAGATTTTTTTTCGATTTTTTCGTCCTTTAGGAGATGTCCCGCGGTGCTTTCGGGGTTGCTAATTTTTTTGTAGGTATCTTGCATGCCAAAATGGTATTCCCATAATAAAATTATCGGGAATTTCAAAAACGGCAGAATTAGATTTTTTTTGCGATTTTTTCGTGCTTTGGGGTAGTTTGGGGGATGTTCCACGGTACTTTGGGGGTTGCGAATTTTTTTGTAGCTACCTTGCATGCTCAAAATTGTATTTCGATAAAAGAATTATCGGAAATCTCAAAAACGGCGGAATTAGATTTTTTTGGCGATTTTTTCGGACTGAAGGGGGTGTTCCGCAGTGTTTTGGGGGTTGCGAATTTTTTTGTAGCTACCTTGCATGCTCAAAATTGTATTCCGATAATAAAATTATCGGGAATCTCAAAAACGGCGGAATTAGATTTTTTTTTTGCAATTTTTTCGGACTAGAGGTGTAGTTTGGGGGTCTTCTGCGGTGCTTTGTGGGTTGCCAATTATTTTGTAGCTATCTTTCATGCTCGAAATAGTATTCCGATAAGAAAATTATTGGGGATCTCAAAAACGGCGGAATTAGATTTTTTTGGCGATTTTTTCGGACTGAAGGGGGTGTTCCGCAGTGTTTTGGGGGTTGCGAATTTTTTTGTAGCTACCTTGCATGCTCAAAATTGTATTCCGATAATAAAATTATCGGGAATCTCAAAAACGGCGGAATTAGATTTTTTTTTTGCAATTTTTTCGGACTAAAGGTGTAGTTTGGGGGTCTTCTGCGGTGCTTTGGGGGTTGCCAAATTTTTTGTAGCTATCTTTCATGCTCGAAATAGTATTCCGATAAGAAAATTATTCGGGATCTCAAAAACGGCGGAATTAGATTTTTTTGCCATTTTTTCGGACTGAAGGAGGTGTTCGGCAGTGTTTTGGGAGTTGCGAATTTTTTTGTAGCTACCTTGCATGCTCAAAATTGTATTTCGATAAAAAAATTATCGGGAATCTCAAAACCGGCGGAATTAGATTTTCTTGAGATTTTTCCGTTCTTTAGGAGATGTCCCGCGGTGCTTTCGGGGTTGCTAATTTTTTTGTAGGTATCTTGCATGCCAAAATGGTATTCCCATAATAAAATTATCGGGAATCTCAAAATGGCAGAATTAGATTTTTTTTTGCGATTTTTTCGTGCTTTGGGGTAGTTTGGGGATCTTCCGCGGTGCTTTGGGGGTTGCCAATTTTTTTGCAGCTACCTTGCATGCTCAAAATTGTATTCCGATAATAAAATTATTGGGAATCTCAAAAACGACGGAATTAGATGTTTTTTTGCAATTTTTTCGGACTAGAGGTGTAGTTTGGGGGTCTTCTGCGGTGTTTTGGGGGTTGCCAATTTTTTTGTAGCTATCTTTTATGTTCGAAATTGTATTCCGATAATCGAATTATCGGAAATCTCAGAAAACGGCGAAATTAGATTTTATTTTGCAATTTTTTCGGACTAAAGGTGTAGTTTGGGGGTCTTCTGCGGTGTTTTGGGGGTTGCCAATTTTTTTGTAGCTACCTTGCATGCTCAAAATTGTATTTCGATAAAAAAATTATCGGAAATCTCAAAAACGGCGGAATTAAATTTTTTTTTCGATTTTTTCGTCCTTTAGGAGATGTCCCGCGGTGCTTTCGGGGTTGCTGATTTTTTTGTAGCTACCTTGCATGCTCAAAATTGTATTCCGATAATAAAATTATTGGGAATCTCAAAAACGTCGGAATTAGATTTTTTTTTGTAATTTTTTCGGACTAAAGGTGTAGTTTGGGGGTCTTCTGCGGTGTTTTGGGGGTTGCCAATTTTTTTGTAGCTATCTTTCATGCTCGAAATAGTATTCCGATAAGAAAATTATTGGGGATCTCAAAAACGGCGGAATTAGATTTTTTTGGCGATTTTTTCGGACTGAAGGGGGTGTTCCGCAGTGTTTTGGGGATTGCGAATTTTTTTGTAGCTACCTTGCATGCTCAAAATTGTATTTCGATAAAAAAATTATCGGGAATCTCAAAACCGGCGGAATTAGATTTTCTTGCGATTTTTCCGTTCTTTAGGAGATGTCCCGCGGTGCTTTCGGGGTTGCTAATTTTTTTGTAGGTATCTTGCATGCCAAAATGGTATTCCCATAATAAAATTATCGGGAATCTCAAAATGGCAGAATTAGATTTTTTTTTGCGATTTTTTCGTGCTTTGGGGTAGTTTGCGGATCTTCCGTGGTGCTTTGGGGGTTGCCAATTTTTTTGCAGCTACCTTGCATGGTCAAAATTGTATTCCGATAATAAAATTATTGGGAATCTCAAAAACGACGGAATTAGATGTTTTTTTGCAATTTTTTCGGACTAAAGGTGTAGTTTGGGGGTCTTCTGCGGTGCTTTAGGGGTTGCCAATTTTTTTGTAGCTATCTTTCATGCTCGAAATAGTATTCCGATAAGAAAATTATTGGGGATCTCAAAAACGGCGGAATTAGATTTTTTTGGCGATTTTTTCGGACTGAAGGGGGTGTTCCGCAGTGTTTTGGGGGTTGCGAATTTTTTTGTAGCTACCTTGCATGCTCAAAATTGTATTTCGATAAAAAAATTATCGGGAATCTCAAAACCGGCGGAATTAGATTTTCTTGCGATTTTTCCGTTCTTTAGGAGATGTCCGGCGGTGCTTTCGGGGTTGCTAATTTTTTTGTAGGTATCTTGCATGCCAAAATGGTATTCCCATAATAAAATTATCGGGAATCTCAAAATGGCAGAATTAGATTTTTTTTTGCGATTTTTTCGTGCTTTGGGGTAGTTTGGGGATCTTCCGCGGTGCTTTGGGGGTTGCCAATTTTTTTGCAGCTACCTTGCATGCTCAAAATTGTATTCCGCTAATAAAATTATTGGGAATCTCAAAAACGACGGAATTAGATGTTTTTTTGCAATTTTTTCGGACTAGGGTGTAGTTTGGGGGTCTTCTGCGGTGTTTTGGGGGTTGCCAATTTTTTTGTAGCTATCTTTTATGCTCGAAATTGTATTCCGATAATCCAATTATCGGGAATCTCAGAAAACGGCGGAATTAGATTTTATTTTGCAATTTTTTCGGACTAAAGGTGTAGTTTGGGGGTCTTCTGCGGTGCTTTGGGGGTTGCCAATTTTTTTGTAGCTATCTTTCATGCTCGAAATAGTATTCCGATAAGAAAATTATTGGGGATCTCAAAAACGGCGGAATTAGATTTTTTTGGCGATTTTTTCGGACTGAAGGGGGTCTTCCGCAGTGTTTTGGGGGTTGCGAATTTTTTTGTAGCTACCTTGCATGCTCAAAATTGTATTTCGATAAAAAAATTATCGGAAATCTCAAAAACGGCGGAATTAGATTTTCTTTTCGATTTTTTCGTCCTTTAGGAGATGTCCCGCGGTGCTTTCGGGGTTGCTAATTTTTTTGTAGGTATCTTGCATGCCAAAATGGTATTCCCATAATAAAATTATCGGGAATCTCAAAAACGGCCGAATTAGATTTTTTTTGCGATTTTTTCGTGCTTTGGGGTAGTTTGGGGGATGTTCCACGGTACTTTGGGGGTTGCGAATTTTTTGTAGCTACCTTGCATGCTCAAAATTGTATTTCGATAAAAGAATTATCGGAAATCTCAAAAACGGCGGAATTAGATTTTTTTTGCGATTTCTTCGTCCTTTAGGAGATGTCCCGCGGTGCTTTCGGGGTTGCTAATTTTTTAGTAGGTATCTTGGATGCCAAAATGGTATTCCCATAATAAAATTGTCGGGAATCCCAAAATGGCAGAATGAGATTTCTTTTTGCGATTTTTTCGTGTTTTGGGGTAGTTTGGGGATCTTCCGCGGTGCTTTGGGGATCGCCAATTTTTTTGTAGCTACCTTGCATGCTCAAAATTGTATTCCGATAATAAAATTATTGGGAATCTCAAAAACGTCGGAATTAGATTTTTTTTTGTAATTTTTTCGGACTAAACCCTATTGAAAAATATCGCGCGATTATCGTGCGATAAATCGCGCGAATAATCGCGCGATGATCGTGCCAGTTTATCGACCATTTTCTGGCGCGATAATCGTGCGATAATCGCGCGAGTTAACCGAAATTCAACATTAAAAAATAAGTTTTATTTCCACAGCTGTGTACGTGCTTGCGTAATTGACAAACATTATGACTGTAAATGTATCAGTGCGTAACTGCAGTGTTAATGTACACCCGAGGGAAGTTAATTCTTTCCGAACGTGCCGGGTGAATTCAAAATCTTGGAATCCCATTGGACTATTCAAGTGTTATTAATCGCGCGATTAATCGGAAAATTTTTATAAAAACAATTACACCAAAAATATGTATAAAAATTACTTTTAATAAGAACGAATTACTTTCAAAAGTTATAGATTATACTGAAAAAATTTAGCTGATTTCAGCTGGACATCATGCCAAAACGTCACCTGATTATCAGGTGATTAGCACCTAAAAATCATGTTGATATTATCTCTTAAATAACATTGTTTTTACATTTTGCTATGAAAAATCGAGTTTTTCTCGCAGTCAAAGCAATTAATTAAATTTTTAAACTTTTATCTATGATTAACATATGTATTATAACCATGCCCACATAAAAATATTTCGTAAGTTCTTACGTGAGAACTTACGTAAGCTCTCATCACTCGGTGTGCGAATAAGTAAATTAAAAATTAAAAAATAAAGACATGTAACATACATGTATATTGGAATAATATTATCATAAATGATATTGTTCTTAATGTGGAGAAAGGATAAATGATGTTTAATGAGCCACGTGCTCGCGCTACTCGACACCGACCCGTGATATAGCAAATTTACACGAGGTTGGAGCCGAGCGCGCCCACGTGTACTTCGATATTAGCTGCTACCATGAACAGTTGCGACGACGTCGGCCACACTACGAGGAGGCGAAATCTTGACGATGATATTGATATTAAAAGAACAGAGAAGATATTTCACATGGGGTCAGCAGATCAAATTTTTGAATCCTTTAGGCTTTGTGAGTTATAACTATAATAATTTTTATTCAACAAAAATGTTTCTGATTCTTTATTACAAACTATTTAAAATGTGTGCAGGAACAATATTGGTAAACCGTCTTGAAAAGAATTCTATATTTTTTAAATATCAATATAAACCAATAATTGGTATTTTTGTCAACCCGCTGGATTTCAGATCATAATATTATTCATATATCTCATGTTATGGATCTTGCCGCTAAAGTTGCTCAAAGCATGAAAAATCCATTAAACATCTATTTTCAACAATATTTTCAACAGACTTATAAGTAATAACACTTATATTTACTTTCCTAAATTTCCAATGGGAGCCATTTACACTGTCAATAAACTCTCTTTCTAATCTTCATATCTATTCCAAATTCAATTTCATAAGTAATCTATTATTATATGTGCAAAAGCCAAAAGTAAATTAATATGTAAAAAAGTTGCAATCAAAGTAGTTGAAAAACGATTTAGCAATTGTATACTCAATGCGCAGACAAATACTTCTTACTCATTAATTTTCAAATACAATATGGTGTTCTTAGTAAGTCTTCGCTTCATGTGAAATTTCATAAATTATGTAAATTACAATCTTATAAATCATTAAGATCCATAATCCAATTATTTAATTGTAATTTACACTGAATAGTTTATGAAATTTCATGATGCGAAGGTTTAATAAGAAAACCATATTTTACTTGAAAATTATTGAGTAAGAAGTTCTTGTCTGGGCATTGAAATATACAATTGCTAAATTATTTTTCAACTACGTTGTTTGCAACTTTTTACATAGTAATTTACTTTTAGCTTTGGCACACATAATAATAGATTACTTATAAAATTCTGTTTCGAGTAGATATCAAGAATACATGTAGAGTTTATTAACAGTGTAAGCGGCTTCCATTGAAAATGTAGGAAAGTAAATATAAATTTTATTACTTACAAGCCTTTCAAAAATATTATTGAAAATAGATATTTAATGTATTTTTCATTTTATGACAATATTCAGCAACAAAATCCTCAAACTTTGCAAATGGATCATAAAATAAATATAAACATATTCTACAAATAAAAAGCAAATTTTTTCCCAATGCTACAAATTACAAGCCACATTTTTAGCCAAAGCTAAAAGTAAATTAGTATAAAAAAGTTGCAATCAAAGTAGTTGAAAAACAATTTAGCAATTGTATACTCCATTACGCAGACAAATATTTCTTACTCAATAATTTTCAAATAAAATATGGTGCTCTTATTAAGCATTCGCTTCATGTGAAAATTCATAAATTATGTAATTTACAATCTTACAAATCATTAAGATCCATAAGTCAATTATTTAATTGTAGTTTACACTAAAAAGTTTATCAAATTTCATGATGCGAAGGTTTAGTAAGAAAACCATATTTTATTTGAAAATTATTGAGTAAGAAGTTCTGGTCTGGGTATTGGAATATAAATGGCTAAATTATTTTTCAACTACTTTGATTGCAACTTTTTTACATAGTAATTTACTTTTAGCTTCGGCACACATAATAATAGATTATTTATAAAATTCTGTTTCGTGTAGATATCAAGAATACATGTAGAGTTTATTAACAGTGTAAGCGGCTTCCATTGAAAATGTAGGAAAGTAAATATAAATTTTATTACTTACAAGCCTTTCAAAAATATTGTTGAAAATAGATATTTAATGTATTTTTCATTTTATGACAATATTCAGCAACAAAATCCTCAAACTTTGCAAATGGATCATAAAATAAATATAAACATATTCTACAAATAAAAAGCAAATTTTTTCCTAATGCCACATTTTTTGCCAAAGCTAAAAGTAAATTAGTGTAAAAAAGTTGGAATCAAAGTAGTTGAAAAACAATTTAGCAATTGTATACTCCATTACGCAGACAAATATTTCTTACTCAATAATTTTCAAATAAAATATGGTGCTCTTATTAAGCCTTCGCTTCATGTGAAAATTCATAAATTATGTAATTTACAATCTTACAAATCATTAAGATCCATAAGTCAATTATTTAATTGTAGTTTACACTGAAAAGTTTATCAAATTTCATGATGCAAAGGTTAAGTAAGAAAACCATATTTTATTTGAAAATTATTGAGAAAAAGTTCTTGTCTGGGTATTGGAATATACAATTGCTAAATTGTTTTTCAATTACTTTGATTGCAACTTTTTACATAGTAATTTACTTTTAGCTTTCGCACACATAATAATAGATTACTTATAAGATTCAGGTTTGAGTAGATATCAAGAATACATATAGAGTTTATTAACAGTGTAAGCCGCTGAATAAGTTAAAATTCATGTATGTAAATTCTGATATTACTAGCTTACATGTTATACGTTCAAAATAAGCAATGAAGGGGCCAACCCGTTACCACACCACATCCATTGAAAGCCAAGGCCAGATTGAGGCACATATTGGTACTTAGTAGCACTACATACTGTTGAGAACATCCTCAGTCTGATGGTTGAGAATCATTCATCTTTTCTGCTGCCTCAGGTACCTCCAACAAGAGAAAAGTACAAACAGCCCACCCACCCATTAAAGAGGTTAGGAGTGAGAAAGAACTTACAGAATCTATGCTTTACCGCCGACTGCGTTGTTTTATTGTCTCAGATGAATCACCACCGAACGATGGACGCGAAGAATGAACCAACATCCACCAGGACACCGTACTGCAGCAGCCGCTGTCATATCGTTGCGAATGTCGAACAAGACACGTGTACGGCAGCGTCGGACGTTGGTCTACCTATACAAACAATTCAGTCAGCTGTTGGCGCTCCCGACCGCTTGGGATATAATCGTCTCGTCCGTAAAAAGGCTGTCCGACGTTGCCGTGCACGTGTCTTGTTCGGCATTCGCAACGATGACAGCGGCTGCTGCAGTATACGGTGTCCTGGTGGGTACATTGGTTCCTTCTTCACGTCCATCGTTTGGTGGTGACTCCACTCAGACAGTAAGACAGCGGAGTCGGCGGTAAAGCATAGACTATGTAAGTTCTTTCTCACTCCTAACCTTTTTAATGGGTGGGTGGGCTGTTTGTACTTTTCTCTTGTTGGAGGTATCTGAATCAGCAGAAGAGATGAATGATTCTCAACCATCAGGCTGAGGATGTTCTCAACAGTATGTAGTGCTACTAAGTACCAATATGTGCCTCGATCTGGCCTTCGCTTTCAGTAGATGTGGTGTGGTAACGGGTTGGCCCCTTCATTGCTTATTTTGAACGTATAACATGTAAGCTAGTAATATCAGAATTTACATACATGAATTTTAACTTATTCAGCGGCTTACACTGTTAATAAACTCTATATGTATTCTTGATATCTACTCAAACCTGAATCTTATAAGTAATATCTATTATTATGTGTGCGAAAGCTAAAAGTAAATTACTATGTAAAAAAGTTGCAATCAAAGTAGTTGAAAAACAATTTAGCAATTGTATATTCTAATACCCACACAAGAACTTTTTCTCAATAATTTTCAAATAAAATATGGTTTTCTTACTAAACCTTCGCATCATGAAATTTGATAAACTTTTTAGTGTAAACTACAATTAAATAATTGTCTTATGGATCTTAATGATTTGTAAGATTGTAAATTACATAATTTATGAATTTTCACATGAAGCGAGGGCTTAATAAGAGCACCACATTTTATTTGAAAATTATTGAGTAAGAAATATTTGTCTGTGTAATGGAGTATACAACTGCTAAATTGTTTTTCAACTACTTTGATTGCAACTTTTTACAGTAATTTACTTTTAGCTTTGGCAAAAAATGTGGCATTAGGAAAAAATTTGCTTTTTATTTGTAGAATATGTTTATATTTATTTTATGATCTATTTGCAAAGATTGAGGATTTTGTTGCTGAATATTGTCATAAAATGAAAAATACATTAAATATCTATTTTCAACAATATTTTTGAAAGGCTTGTAAGTAATAAAATTTATATTTACTTTCCTACATTTTCAATGGAAGCCGCTTACACTGTTAATAAACTCTACAAGTATTCTTGATATCTATTCGAAACAGAATTTTATAAATAATCTATTATTATGTGTGCCGAAGCTAAAAGTAAATTACTATGTAAAAAAGCTGCAATCAAAGTAGTTGAAAAATAATTTAGCAATTGTATATTCCAATACCCATACCAGAACTTCTTACTCAATAATTTTCAAATAAAATATGGTTTTCTTACTAAACCTTCGCATCATGAAATTTGATAAACTTTTCAGTGTAAACTACAATTAAATAATTGACTTATGGATCTTAATGATTTGTAAGATTGTAAATTACATAATTTATGAATTTTCACATGAAGCGAATGCTTAATAAGAGCACCATATTTTATTTGAAAATTATTGAGTAAGAAATATTTGTCTGCGTAATGGAGTATACAATTGCTAAATTGTTTTTCAACTACTTTGATTGCAACTTTTTATACTAATTTACTTTTAGCTTTGACTAAAAATGTGGCTTGTAATTTGTAGCATTGGGAAAAAATTTGCTTTTTATTTGTAGAATATGTTTATATTTATTTTATGATCCATTTGCAAAGTTTGAGGATTTTGTTGCTGAATATTGTCATAAAATGAAAAATACATTAAATATCTATTTTCAACAATATTTTTGAAAGGCTTGTAAGTAATAAAATTTATATTTACTTTCCTACATTTTCAATGGAAGCCGCTTACACTGTTAATAAACTCTACATGTATTCTTGATATCTACTCGAAACAGAATTTTATAAGTAATCTATTATTATGTGTGCGAAAGCTAAAAGTAAATTACTATGTAAAAAAGTTGCAATCAACGTAGTTGAAAAATAATTTAGCAATTGTATATTCCAATGCCCAGACAAGAACTTCTTACTCAATAATTTTCAAGTAAAATATGATTTTCTTATTAAACCTTCGCATCATGAAATTTCATAAACTATTCAGTGTAAATTACAATTAAATAATTGGATTATGGATCTTAATGATTTATAAGATTGTAATTTACATAATTTATGAAATTTCACATGAAGCGAAGACTTACTAAGAACACCATATTGTATTTGAAAATTAATGAGTAAGAAGTATTTGTCTGCGCATTGGAGTATACAATTGCTAAATCGTTTTTCAACTACTTTGATCGCAACTTTTTTACATATTACTTTACTTTTGGCTTTTGCACATATAATAATAGATTACTTATGAAATTGAATTTGGAATAGATATGAAGATTACAAAGAGAGTTTATTAACAGTGTAAACGGCTCCCATTGGAAATTTAGAAAAGTAAATATAAGTGCTATTACTTATAAGTCTGTTGAAAATATTGTTGAAAATAGATGTTTAATGGATTTTTCATGCTTTGAGAAACTTCAGCGGCAAGATCCATAACATGAGATATATGAATAATATTATGATCTGAAATTCAGCGGGTTGACAAAAATACCAATTATTGGTTTCTATTGATATTTAAAAAGTATAGAATTCTTTTCAAGAGGGTTTACCAATATTGTTCCTGGGCACATTTTAAATAGTTTTTAATAAAGAATCAGAAACATTTTTGTTGAATAAAAATTATTATAGTTATAACTCACAAAGCCTTAACGATTCTAAAATTTGATCTGCTGACCCCACGTGAAGTATCTTCTCTGTTCTTTTAATAGCAATATCATCGTCAAGATTTCGCCTCCTCGTAGTGTGGCCGACGTCGTCGCAACTGTTCATGGTAGCAGCTAATATCGAGTACATGTGGGCGCGCTCGGCTCCGGCCTCGTGTAAATTTGCTATATCACGGGTCGGTGTCGAGTAGCGCGAGCACGTTGCTCATTAAACATCATTTATCCTTTCTCCACATTAAGAACAATATCATTTATGATAATATTATTCCAATATACAGGTATGTTACATGTCTTTATTTTTTAATTTTTAATTTACTTATTCGCACACCGAGTGATGAGAGCTTACGTAAGTTCTTACGTAAGAACTTATGAAATATTTTTATGTGGTCATGGTTTTAATACATATGTTAATCATAGATAAAAGTTTAAAAATTTAATTAATTGCTTTGACTGCGAGAAAAACTCGATTTTTCATAGCAAAATGTAAAAACCATGTTATTTAAGAGATAATATCAACATGATTTTTAGGTGCTAATCACTTGATAATCAGGTGACGTTTTGGCATGATGTCCAGCTACAATCAGCTAAATTTTTTCAGTATAAACTATAACTTTTGAAGTAATTCGTTCTTATTAAAAGTAATTTTTATACATATTTTTGGTGTAATTGTTTTTATAAAAATTTTCCGATTAATCCCGCGATTAATAACACTTCAATAGTCCAATGGGATTGCAAGATTTTGAATTCACCCGGCACGTTCGGAAAGAATTAACTTCCCTCGGGTGTACATTAACACTCTAGTTACACACTAATACATTTACAGTCATAATGTTTGTCAATTACGCAAGCACGTACACAGTTGTGGAAATAAAACTTATTTTTTAATGTTGAATTTCGGTTAACTCGCGCGATTATCGCACGATTATCGCGCCAGAAAATGGTCGATAAACTGGCACGATCATCGCGCGATTAGTCGCGCGATTAATCGCGCGATTCATCGCACGATAATCGCGCGATATTTTTCAATAGGGAAGGTGTAGTTTGGGGGTCTTCTGCGGTGTTTTGGGGGTTGCCATTTTTTTTGTAGCTATCTTTCATGCTCGAAATTGTATTCCGATAAGAAAATTATTGGGGATCTCAAAAACGGCGGAATTAGATTTTTTTTTGCAATTTTTTCGGACTAGAGGTGTAGTTTGGGGATCTTCTGCGGTGCTTTGGGGGTTGCCAATTTTTTTGTAGCTATCTCTCATGCTCGAAATAGTATTCCGATAAGAAAATTATTGGGGATCTCAAAAACGGCGGAATTAGATTTTTTTGGCGATTTTTTCGGACTGAAGGGGGTGTTCCGCAGTGTTTTGGGGGTTGCGAATTTTTTTGTAGCTACCTTGCATGCTCAAAATTGTATTCCGATAATAAAATTATCGGTAATCCCAAAAACGGCGGAATTAGATTTTTTTTTTGCAATTTTTTCGGACTAAAGGTGTAGTTTGGGGGTCTTCTACGGTGCTTTGGGGCTTGCCAAATTTTTTGTAGCTATCTTTCGTGCTCGAAATAGTATTCCGATAAGAAAATTATTCGGGATCTCAAAAACGGCGAAATTAGATTTTTTTGCCATTTTTTCGGACTGAAGGAGGTGTTCGGCAGTGTTTTGGGAGTTGCGAATTTTTTTGTAGCTACCTTGCATGCTCAAAATTGTATTTCGATAAAAAAATTATCGGGAATCTCAAAACCGGCGGAATTAGATTTTGTTGCGATTTTTCCGTTCTTTAGGAGATGTCCCGCGGTGCTTTCGGAGTTGCTAATTTTTCTGTAGGTATCTTGCATGCCAAAATGGTATTCCCATAATAAAATTATCGGGAATCTCAAAATGGCAGAATTAGATTTTTTTTTGCGATTTTTTCCTGCTTTGGGGTAGTTTGCGGATCTTCCGTGGTGCTTTGGGGGTTGCCAATTTTTTTGCAGCTACCTTGCATGCTCAAAATTGTATTCCGATAATAAAATTATTGGGAATCTCAAAAACGACGGAATTAGATGTTTTTTTGCAATTTTTTCGGACTAGAGGTGTAGTTTGGGGGTCTTCTGCGGTGTTTTGGGGGTTGCCAATTTTTTTGTAGCTATCTTTTATGCTCGAAATTGTATTCCGATAATCGAATTATCGGGAATCTCAGAAAACGGCGGAATTAGATTTTATTTTGCAATTTTTTCGGACTAAAGGTGTAGTTTGGGGGTCTTCTGCGGTGCTTTGGGGGTTGCCAATTTTTTTGTAGCTATCTTTCATGCTCGAAATAGTATTCCGATAAGAAAATTATTGGGGATCTCAAAAACGGCGGAATTAGATTTTTTTGGCGAGTTTTTCGGACTGGAGGGGGTGTTCCGCTGTGTTTTGGGGGTTGCGAATTTTTTTGTAGCTACCTTGCATGCTCAAAATTGTATTTCGATAAAAAAATTATCGGGAATCTCACAACCGGCGGAATTAGATTTTCTTGCGATTTTTCCG
This sequence comes from Torymus aiolomorphi, assembly GCA_036365515.1. Lineage (NCBI taxonomy): Eukaryota > Metazoa > Arthropoda > Insecta > Hymenoptera > Torymidae > Torymus > Torymus aiolomorphi. Next base: position 52,353,854 of record CM070874.1, on the reverse strand, counting down.
TTCTTTAGGAGATGTCCCGCGGTGCTTTCGGGGTTGCTAATTTTTTTGTAGGTATCTTGCATGCCAAAATGGTATTCCCATAATAAAATTATCGGGAATCGCAAAATGGCAGAATTAGATTTTTTTTTGCGATTTTTTCGTGCTTTGGGGTAGTTTGCGGATCTTCCGTGGTGCTTTGGGGGTTGCCAAATTTTTTGCAGCTACCTTGCATGCTCAAAATTGTATTCCGATAATAAAATTATTGGGAATCTCAAAAACGACGGAATTAGATGTTTTTTTGCAATTTTTTCGGACTAAAGGTGTAGTTTGGGGGTCTTCTGCGGTGCTTTAGGGGTTGCCAATTTTTTTGTAGCTATCTTTCATGCTCGAAATAGTATTCCGATAACAAAATTATTGGGGATCTCAAAAACGGCAGAATTAGATTTTTTTGGCGATTTTTTCGGACTGAAGGGGGTGTTCCGCAGTGTTTTGGGGGTTGCGAATTTTTTTGTAGCTACCTTGCATGCTCAAAATTGTATTTCGATAAAAAAATTATCGGGAATCTCAAAACCGGCGGAATTAGATTTTCTTGCGATTTTTCCGTTCTTTAGGAGATGTCCCGCGGTGCTTTCGGGGTTGCTAATTTTTTTGTAGGTATCTTGTATGCCAAAATGGTATTCCCATAATAAAATTATCGGGAATCTCAAAATGGCAGAATTAGATTTCTTTTTGCGATTTTTTCGTGCTTTGGGGTAGTTTGGGGATCTTCAGCGGTGCTTTGGGGGTTGCCAATTTTTTTGCAGCTACTTTGCATGCTCAAAATTGTATTCCGATAATAAAATTATTGGGAATCTCAAAAACGTCGGAATTAGATTTTTTTTTGTAATTTTTTCGGACTAAAGGTGTAGTTTGGGGGTCTTCTGCGGTGTTTTGGGGGTTGCCAATTTTTTTGTAGCTATCTTTCATGCTCGAAATTGTATTCCGATAAGAAAATTATTGGGGATCTCAAAAACGGCGGAATTAGATTTTATTTTGCAATTTTTTCGGACTAGAGGTGTAGTTTGGGGGTCTTCTGCGGTGCTTTGGGGGTTGCCAATTTTTTTGTAGCTATCTTTCATGCTCGAAATAGTATTCCGATAAGAAAATTATTGGGGATCTCAAAAACGGCGGAATTAGATTTTTTTGGCGATTTTTTCGGACTGAAGGGGGTGTTCCGCAGTGTTTTGGGGGTTGCGAATTTTTTTGTAGCTACCTTGCATGCTCAAAATTGTATTCCTATAATAAAATTATCGGGAATCTCAAAAACGGGGGAATTAGAAATTTTTTTAGCAATTTTTTCGGACTAAAGGTATAGTTTGGGGGTCTTCTGCGGTGCTTTGGGGGTTGCCAAATTTTTTGTAGCTATCTTTCATGCTCGAAATAGTATTCCGATAAGAAAATTATTCGGGATCTCAAAAACGGCGGAATTAGATTTTTTTGCCATTTTTTCGGACTGAAGGAGGTGTTCGGCAGTGTTTTGGGAGTTGCGAATTTTTTTGTAGCTACCTTGCATGCTCAAAATTGTATTTCGATAAAAAAATTATCGGGAATCTCAAAACCGGCGGAATTAGATGTTTTTTTGCAATTTTTTCGGACTAAAGGTGTAGTTTGGGGGTCTTCTGCGGTGCTTTAGGGGTTGCCAATTTTTTTGTAGCTATCTTTCATGCTCGAAATAGTATTCCGATAAGAAAATTATTGGGGATCTCAAAAACGGCGGAATTAGATTTTTTTGGCGATTTTTTCGGACTGAAGGGGGTGTTCCGCAGTGTTTTGGGGGTTGCGAATTTTTTTGTAGCTACCTTGCATGCTCAAAATTGTATTTCGATAAAAAAATTATCGGGAATCTCACAACCGGCGGAATTAGATTTTCTTGCGATTTTTCCGTTCTTTAGGAGATGTCCCGCGGTGCTTTCGGGGTTGCTAATTTTTTTGTTGGTATCTTGCATGCCAAAATGGTATTCCCATAATAAAATTATCGGGAATCGCAAAATGGCAGAATTAGATTTTTTTTTGCGATTTTTTCGTGCTTTGGGGTAGTTTGCGGATCTTCCGTGGTGCTTTGGGGGTTGCCAAATTTTTTGCAGCTACCTTGCATGCTCAAAATTGTATTCCGATAATAAAATTATTGGGAATCTCAAAAACGACGGAATTAGATGTTTTTTTGCAATTTTTTCGGACTAAAGGTGTAGTTTGGGGGTCTTCTGCGGTGCTTTAGGGGTTGCCAATTTTTTTGTAGCTATCTTTCATGCTCGAAATAGTATTCCGATAAGAAAATTATTGGGGATCTCAAAAACGGCAGAATTAGATTTTTTTGGTGATTTTTTCGGACTGAAGGGGGTGTTCCGCAGTGTTTTGGGGGTTGCGAATTTTTTTGTAGCTACCTTGCATGCTCAAAATTGTATTTCGATAAAAAAATTATCGGGAATCTCAAAACCGGCGGAATTAGATTTTCTTGCGATTTTTCCGTTCTTTAGGAGATGTCCCGCGGTGCTTTCGGGGTTGCTAATTTTTTTGTAGGTATCTTGTATGCCAAAATGGTATTCCCATAATAAAATTATCGGGAATCTCAAAATGGCAGAATTAGATTTCTTTTTGCGATTTTTTCGTGCTTTGGGGTAGTTTGGGGATCTTCAGCGGTGCTTTGGGGGTTGCCAATTTTTTTGCAGCTACCTTGCATGCTCAAAATTGTATTCCGATAATAAAATTATTGGGGATCTCAAAAACGGCGGAATTAGATTTTATTTTGCAATTTTTTCGGACTAGAGGTGTAGTTTGGGGGTCTTCTGCGGTGCTTTGGGGGTTGCCAATTTTTTTGTAGCTATCTTTCATGCTCGAAATAGTATTCCGATAAGAAAATTATTGGGGATCTTAAAAACGGCGGAATTAGATTTTTTTGGGGTTTTTTCGGACTGAAGGGGGTGTTCCGCAGTGTTTTGGGGGTTGCGAATTTTTTTGTAGCTACCTTGCATGCTCAAAATTGTATTCCGATAATAAAATTATCGGCAATCTCAAAAACGGCGAAATTAGATTTTTTTTTTGCAATTTTTTCGGACTAAAGGTGTAGTTTGGGGGTCTTCTGCGGTGCTTTGGGGGTTGCCAAATTTTTTGTAGCTATCTTTCATGCTCGAAATAGTATTCCGATAAGAAAATTATTCGGGATCTCAAAAACGGCGGAATTAGATTTTTTTGCCATTTTTTCGGACTGAAGGAGGTGTTCGGCAGTGTTTTGGGAGTTGCGAATTTTTTTGTAGCTACCTTGCATGCTCAAAATTATATTCCGATAATAAAATTATTGGGAATCTCAAAAACGACGGAATTAGATGTTTTTTTGCAATTTTTTCGGACTAGAGGTGTAGTTTGGGGGTCTTCTGCGGTGTTTTGGGGGTTGCCAATTTTTTTGTAGCTATCTTTTATGCTCGAAATTGTATTCCGATAATCGAATTATCGGGAATCTCAGAAAACGGCGAAATTAGATTTTATTTTGCAATTTTTTCGGACTAAAGGTGTAGTTTGGGGGTCTTCTGCGGTGCTTTGGGGGTTGCCAAATTTTTTGTAGCTATCTTTCATGCTCGAAATAGTATTCCGATAAGAAAATTATTCGGGATCTCAAAAACGGCGGAATTAGATTTTTTTGCCATTTTTTCGGACTGAAGGAGGTGTTCGGCAGTGTTTTGGGAGTTGCAAATTTTTTTGTAGCTACCTTGCATGCTTAAAATTGTATTTCGATAAAAATATTATCGGGAATCTCAAAACCGGCGGAATTAGATTTTCTTGCGATTTTTCCGTTCTTTAGGAGATGTCCCGTGGTGCTTTCGGGGTTGATAATTTTTTTGTAGGTATCTTGCATGCCAAAATGGTATTCCCATAATAAAATTATCGGGAATCTCAAAATGGCAGAATTAGATTTTTTTTTGCGATTTTTTCGTGCTTTGGGGTAGTTTGGGGGTCTTCTGCGGTACTTTGGGGGTTGCTAATTTTTTTGTAGCTATCTTTCATGCTCGAAATAGTATTCCGATAAGAAAATTATTGGGGATCTCAAAAACGGCGGAATTAGATTTTTTTGGCGATTTTTTCGGACTGAAGGGGGTCTTCTGCGGTGCTTTAGGGGTTGCCAATTTTTTTGTAACTATCTTTCATGCTCGAAATAGTATTCCGATAAGAAAATTATTGGGGATCTCTAAAACAGCGGAATTAGATTTTTTTGGCGATTTTTTCGGACTGAAGGGGGTGTTCCGCAGTGTTTTGGGGGTTGCGAATTTTTTTGTAGCTACCTTGCATGCTCAAAATTGTATTTCGATAAAAAAATTATCGGAAATCTCAAAAACGGCGGAATTAGATTTTTTTTTCGATTTTTCGTCCTTTAGGAGATGTCCCGCGGTGCTTTCGGGGTTGCTAATTTTTTTGTAGGTATCTTCCATGCCAAAATGGTATTCCCATAATAAAATTATCGGGAATCTCAAAACCGGCAGAATTAGATTTTTTTTGCAATTTTTTCGTGCTTTGGGGTAGTTTGGGGGATGTTCCACGGTACTTTGGGGGTTGCGAATTTTTTTGTAGCTACATTGCATGCTCAAAATTGTATTTCGATAAAAGAATTATCGGAAATCTCAAAAACGGCGGAATTAGATTTTTTTTGCGATTTTTTCGTCCTTTAGGAGATGTCCTGCGGTGCTTTCGGGGTTGCTAATTTTTTAGTAGGTATCTTGGATGCCAAAATGGTATTCCCACAATAAAATTATCGGGAATCTCAAAATGGTAGAATGAGATTTCTTTTTGCGATTTTTTCGTGCTTTGGGGTAGTTTGGGGATCTTCCGCGGTGCTTTGGGGATCGCCAATTTTTTTGTAGCTACCTTGCATGCTCAAAATTGTATTCCGATAATAAAATTATTGGGAATCTCAAAAACGGCGGAATTAGATTTTTTTTTGTAATTTTTTCGGACTAAAGGTGTAGTTTGGGGGTCTTCTGCGGTGTTTTGGGGGTTGCCAATTTTTTTGTAGCTATCTTTCATGCTCGAAATTGTATTCCGATAAGAAAATTATTGGGGATCTCAAAAACGGCGGAATTAGATTTTTTTTGCGATTTTTTCTTGCTTTAGGGGTAGTTTGGTGGTGTTCCGCGTTGCTTTGGGGGTTGCCATTTTTTTGTAGCTATCTTGCATGCTCAAAATTGTATTCCAATAATAAAATTATCGGGGATCTAAAAAATGGGGGAATTCGAGTCTTTTTTTTTCCACTACAAAATGGGGTGTTAAGGGGTGAGTTTTTGTTGGTTTTTATTTTTTTGCACTTTTACTTGTTGCTGACATCATTTTTGTCGCTGTAGAATCGATTCCGGGCGGAAATTATAATTTTTGGGAAGTTAGGATTTTCGCTGGAGTCGCAACGTTGCAAACTTCAACCACATTTCAATTTTCTAGCTCTATTTTAGCGATAGCTACACAAGATTCCCCTGGCTAGAATCGATTTCGCAACAAAACGGGGGTTAACTAATATTTAAAGGTGGTAACAAATTATTTGGGAGCGGTAATAGATTATTTTGGGTTGTAATGAATTATAATTAAATATTTAAAGTTACTTGGCATGCGTTAGAGTGATTACTTTCGAATAGATTTGTGACTAATCGATTTTTATGTTTTTTCGAGGATGAGGGGTGGTTAATAATACCCCCTGGAGATTGGGAACTATGCATTCTTGTAGTGCTCAGCGAGCTAAAAATGATGGCGCCTGAATGAACTTCCTAGCTCCATCTTAACGGAAGTGACGTAAGATTCCGCTAATTTAAAAATTAAGCCAGCGTGTCGCTTGTTAGTCTATGATGGGCAGGGGTTATAAATCATTACTAGTGGTAATAAGTTAGCTAAAAATAAGTTAATAATTATATAATTGCTTTTTTTTATTATGCTAAAGTGCCCACTGCAGCTTAATAGAGCCACTGTAGCAGATCTGCGGGTGGACTTGGAGTAGAGTGAGGTCTGCGATGGAGTTGTGGCGGCTAAGGAAGACGGAGGGTCTCCGCATGAGAGCTTTCGGAGATATGGGTTGATAGGTTCTGCTAAGAGAGCTGCGAATGGGATCAAGGAGGGCTAAATATCTGTAAGAGAGGTGCTGAGGAAGCAGTTTAGAGCAAAGTACGTGGGAGCCTAAAAAGAGAGCTGAAGGAGAATTTAGGGATAGTTGCAAGAAGGGTATGGCAGTTCGGAGAAGACAGTATATGGAAGAGTAGTCACATAGTGTTTATAAAGTTATTATAGAAACACCCATTACTTACAATATATATTTTCAGCATATTCCGAATAACGGGGGCGGGGAGAGTACTTGGTTTTAAGTGTATGATATCATTTGCCGTTGGGATCAAATACTGTTTTCCCTTAAGAGACTCCCAAACTTCCGCTAAGTATACATTACCGAGTGTAAATAGAAAGAGTATCTTCTATATCAACAGGTTGTCTCATGCATTCACGTGGATTAAGTCACCTTCCTAAAAAGAAGAACCTTTTAAATCCTGTTCGATACAACGAGGATTAGTCTTTAATCGAACTTTCTATCCTTTTAACCGACTAAAGAGGAATAAAATATATCAAGGTTTGGGAAGGGCTTGGAACGAAGGAATATACCATGTCTATGAATAGGCAGCGGGCAGCGGAAGGCTGAGAGGGTTGCAGGGGGCTGCGTAGAATAAAGGTGAATTGTGGAAACTCCGAGAGAAGACTGCGGAAGGGGGTTCAGCGGGCTGGACAAGGCTTGGGACACTTCAGGAGGTCTGCGGGATTTGCAGAATGGTCTAGGGAGGGCTTAGAGGCCACTGCGGGAGTCGCAGGAGAGCCGAAGGACTGCTAAATCGTACCGGAAGTTGGCAAAATAGAGAGAGTTGCGGAAGGTTTTGGGGTTAAGGACAGCAGAGATGAACTACACGAAGACTGAGAGGGTTGACAGAAGCTGAGAAAGCCTGCGGCAGGAAGCCAGGTGGCTGTTGGAATAAGATAGGGTGACAAGTTACAGGATGTCTGGCTGGCGGTTAGATTAGCATTTATGTAGCCTGTATATGTGGCACGAGTCTGGGAGTTGGCTTGTAGCTTGTTTTAAGGAGGGTGAGGGTTCGATATGGGAGCTTTAGTCGTAAAATAAATAGACAAGTACTATTTTTATATTAAAAGTTGTTACAGAAATATATTTTGCTTACCATTTATGTTCTCATTATTTTCAACACAAGGGGGCTCATCAATTAGTGCAGTATTTGATTCGGTATTCTCAATATCAGACGTCTCATCTTCTTCAATCATGGCCCGCTCTTCAGGAGTCTCAAGGAATAAGCCCTGAGTATGTTCTAACCACTGTGAAACGTTCAAAATATCTCCAGTAGCAACAGGCTGTCTATAGATGTTCATGTGAATCTCTTTTTCATGACCCATAAACGTTGATAAGTTTTTCACTTGCTGGTCATTTAAATCTAGACTAATACCAATAGTGGCTATATATTTACGTAGTTTAGTTCCTCTAAGGAGGTGAGGAAAAAGAGCCCCGGAATTTTTAGCGTATTTAGTTATTAGCGGACAGACGTCTACATAATGTTGTTCGAAATCCACATTTTTTAATCCAAATACGTAAGGATTACCTTCGGATACCCCTGCCTCTTCTCTATATTCCAAGATACGATCTATACATTTTTCCATATCGTTATTAAGTAAGATAGGGGCCAATTTTTTATTTTTCTTCCCTCTAGTGATGATTCGTGAATATCGATCAGCTAAAACTTTAGCACTGCTTGACATCTCATTGTAAATATCTGGATTCGTCGCTTTCGAAATCTTTTTTTTGAATTGAGGTATGAGATTACCATTAGTCTTCCAATTTCTCCAGGACGCCTTCTGTTTAGGACCAAAATACTAATAACAGTGGCGTCAACCAGATTCTTCCACTCTTCGTAATCAAATTCTTCCTCTAGAGCCTTATAAGCCTTATCTCGAATGTCTACTACGTAATCACATAAAGCTTTAATATCTTTGGTAGTTGGTAGTTCTATTAGCCCCTTATTTAAATCCATGTAAGTCTGTGATTCAGAAACTGCCTTGGAGATTAATTTTGGGAAACGGCGTTCCACTAATTCGATGACATCTTATAAGACACTCTGCTTTCCACAACTTAGCCGTTTCCAAAACCATTCTTCCCACGTCTATAGCTGTTGCTGGCTTCTTAAATAAAAGCGTTTTTCCATCGTGTTCTCCTAAAGCACTTGCTGTTTCAATAAACTGTGGTAAATATCGAGGGTGGAACATACTAACCAAATCTACAATGGTATTATCAAGCGTTCTCATATGTATTAAAATACGTGCAAGCAGTCGCATTTCAGCCCGAATTTGTGGCCTGTGATGCGTCGATGTTTTGTATTTCATAGCCTCAAAGTTTGCGTATAGAACGATTCCTAAATCACGCTTTGCGACCTTTGCAATGTTATCGTTGGACAGTCGACCGATTATTTTTCTTAATGGCTTATTAGCTTCGGGATGTACATCCCCAACGATTATATTGTGAAGTATCTTATTGTTAATAGGGGGTTCAGAAGGACCTTGGTCTAGACATTTTCGAACCTGTTTTGCAATACTACTTTTCTGATAGAGCCCATTACATTTGGAGCAAAATCTCTTAGATGACAATTTTTTTGGAGACTTTTTACTACAACTCCTTCTCTCAACTTGTGGAACATCTGTCATTGATGCTTTGCATGTAAATTTAAAAGATCCTTCTTTGCGCAACTTCGATATCAGTATTAATCTCTTCTTTTGAGCACTACTTAATTTACGGTTTTTTATTCTCTTGGCAGCCGGTAAAGACAAAGTCTTGTACTCTGGGTTTATCTTTATGAGATCGAAGAAGATGATCTATAATTTTTTCAGACATTATAGCATTGCAATATGTACATTTATATTTCTTCGATACACCATCATCACGTGTAGGAATTTCCACATCATCTGCATTCTGCATCGCTTCTCCTAATGGACTAGTATTTATTTTCAAATGAGGCTATACATTATTTTGTTCATTTGAAATCTTTAGCGCCCTCTTCTTTGGTTTCTGTGTACATTTTTTTTTCAAGTTTTTCATCGGAAACACTATTTTCTACATTAACAGAACTTATTCCCTCATCTTTTCCATCCCTTTCCGTATACTCTAAATCAAAATTCAATTCATCCGATGGGATAAATCATTACTCATATTGCATATATATAACACTTATTATAAAATATATCAACCATTAATTTCGTGCTCAATTATATATGTAGTATTAGCAGCATTCGATGAAGAAGTAATGCTGTTGTGGGTTTTACTAAAACTATCTTCCTTACAACTAGAATGAAGAGAACCAGATCCTCTATTCGTTTCATGCGAGCCATCATTTGATCCACAGGTAAAACTCTCGGATTCACTGAATGATAACTTTTTCTTATACCCTGAAAAATATATGTTAATTTTTAGTAGAGTTGGTAGTATAATAAAATACTTAAAGAATTTCGTAACCATAGATTTAAATTAATTTTGTATCAATAAATACATTTAATCTCAAGCTTACTCGATAAATCAACTTTCTGTTCATTCAAATATTCAATACTAAGTATTTTTGGTTTTTGGCCACTTTCCAAAATTGAACAGTGTACAATAGGCAGTGTGAATTCTATTAGATTTTTGTCTTCATCAATACATAGTATATTTTCTGTTTCGATAATAAATTTTTTCAGTTCATTTTCGGACATATTTAGTAGTTCAGAGTTATTCATGGAATTTCTGTGAAGTTAAAAATAAAAAATTATTAAACAAGATGCAAAAACGAACTTCATATATCCAAATATAGTTTATGTTAATACCTTAATTGTTCTGATGAGTTTTCGGCGAACGTTTGGTCTTCTGAAATTAAAATAATGAATTTTATATTAAAGCATCAAATTCTTACTCAAGTTGCATAATATCCCTCCATCCCCGTTCCCAGAAAAATCTAGATCCCGTTTTAAAAAAATAATGGATTGATACACTATTGTAACGCAAGGAAAAAAGTGATTAGCAAATAAATGATTGTCAGTTTTTATCAACATCTGCAAAAGCTTTGAGCCCGCCATGGTAATGTAGTAATAATATAAATTCGAACCAAGAAAACAACATTTATTTGACTCCTTATGAATAACTTTCTGATAATAAAATAAGATAAAGATGATAAAAGAGAATGATGATAAAAGATAATTAATAGAGAATTTGATCAGCATGATCTTAATAGAATCGTGTTGCTCAAATAAACCTTTAGTTACTGTGTCAAAATAGTACATTGTGTAATGAGTGCGATAGGTTTACAATAGCACACCCGGGCGTGTTAGCGCACGAGCGTAGCGAGCGTTGTGTGTAACTAGTGCGAGAAATATGCTTGAGCGGAGATGATATAACCTTCATAACCTCGCTACCGTCGGCACACCGCGAGGGCGCTGCGTAAACGCTGGAGCGAGCGTTATTTTCATAACGTAACGCTTTTGCATGCGTTATTTTCATAACGTAACGCTTTTGCATGCGTTATTTTCATAACGCACGCTGGAGCGTGTTTTAGAGTAAATAATGCAAGCAGTATGTAATTGGCTATTTAACGGACAGAAAACGCTTACGCAATATGGCATTTTTCGAGTACGCAGGATAAAATATAATTACACCAGTTCCGTTTTTCCGGTAGAACAAATGCAAAAAAGAATACATTAAAAATATGTTGTGCACCAAGGGCTAACTGGACTTTTTGTCTTCGTATTTGTTTTATAATTGCGAAACGTACTCGTCTTCGGTTCATGCTTGCTTGTCCTTGACTCGTACTACAAATTCTATACTCGGTCTCAAAAAGCCCACTTTTCGCCTTTGATATGCAATTTACTATCAATGCATTTTCTTTCATTTTGACACTTATTTAAAACAAAGAAAAAATTTTTATCGAATTCAAAAGTAATAAAATAAAGACTTCAAACTACAAAATTAAAATCTGTTACCATTAGTGTATTTTTCATTTTTTGAGATATAAATCAATATTTTGGATATTATTTAGCGCGAGTCAATTGGTAATGCCGTTCTTTCTATTGATTGTAATAGTGCGATATTTTCTGTGCGAGTATTCCAGTATGGATTTAGATCGGCCTAAAGGGTTGCTACCCCTTCCTCCTCCTTTTCGAGCTGATCCACACTCTAGAACAAGCCTCGGGTAATTTCAGTCACCGTTCCACTGATATGGTCGCCGCAGCAATCAACTCCACGGAAAGAGCCTCCCAGTTCCATTGCGAATATTCCGGCTGTGAGCAAACCCCCGACAGCTGAGGGCTCACAAAACCTAGTATGATGAATGGGTTATCTCATCAGGCCACACAACCAATCAGGCCGATGTTGTTGGACCCGAGAAGAAACTACGCTCCTCGCCCGGCATGGAACGGAGTTGTGCATTCAACGTTCATCAACCAGTGCAGGCCTACTGGACCAACGTCTTTACCCAGCCGGCAACAAAAACCAAGCTGCAATGTGTACAGCGGTCACTCATCAAAGATGTCTGGCAGCCAATCACACTCGAGAACATCAGGACAGCTAGGCTCACGAGCCTAAACTCACAAGGCTAAAAAGCTACCTGAACATCTTACAATCTCTAGACAGTTTTCATACCAAAGAAACGGAGCCTAGCTGCCTGAAGACTTTTGGCTAATCTCCATTTCCTCTGTATCCACCAGGTTTGTACACAAAGTCTTAGCACAGAGGATAAGCCAACTCATTAAGCTAGATGAGCAGCAACAAGCGTTTCTAAGTGAGATCGATGATTGCAGGGATAACACCCTTCTTCTCGACACCATTATTCGGAGTCGGTACACCAGTTTTTACTTGCTGTACATTGCTACGCTCGACATCGCCCAGGCCTTTGACCGCCTGGAGCACACCACCTTCCTGGCTGCCATGGAAGCAAATTCCTCTGGAGATGTACCACGCTATCAGACTGAATGAGAATCTGGGACATTTCGAGTCACGAGTAGAATAAGGCAATTCACCCGCTCTCACCGGTCATCTTTAACATCATCATGGATCATCTTCTCTGTCCTCCCCTTCAAGAATGTAGTGTCAGCTTAAATAACACAACCGTCCGAACCATGGCCTTCGCTGACGACCTGCTTCTCCTTGCTAACTTACCAACCGGTCTTCAACATCTATTCGATCACATAACGAGCTATCAAGACCAGTATCACCCGCAGACGTAGAATAATATCTTCTGTTTCACTAGAGTTCGCGCTACTGTGAAGGGACTCATTATTTGGGTTAAAGAATTATTGAAATAACCGTCGCTTACACTTTCACACGTTTGCGTAACTCCCTTCTTTGTAAATCCTTGTGTTAAAAAAAGATAGAAGTAAACTCAGCTCTGAAATCGTTAAAAATCGGGGAAAATAGATCGTTAAGGGAATGAGTAGGGTCCGTGCTTTTCTATACTTGTTTCATTCTACCTCCCTCTCTTTTTCGCCTTCTCATTTCATTGCTGTCTATCGGTCTTCGAAAATAATTTATCTACTATTCCTCCGTCACTTTTTTATTTATTTTTACTGTCACCTTTCTCCCCTCATCTATTCACTTTCAGAGAAAGAATTCTCCGACTTGTCCTTCTTCATCTCTTCTCTCCACTTTTACTTTTTCTTTTCTATTAGCCAGTACTGTTCTATCTTTCTTCTATATTCGACCGTCAATACCTCCAATCTCTTACTTCTTAGTATTACCTGCACTTCTTTTCTTTTGCTCCTACATTCCTTGCCCCATCATTCTTTCATCCTTTCTCTCTTTCATCCTATTGTTGAATAATAGTTTAAAGTGCTCTTACACCAACTCCTCTACCAGTCCTCTCTACCACAAAAAATCATAAAAACTGATAAAATTAAGCAATTAAAAGTGATTTTTAGCATTTTAAAATTATTTAATAAAATATATTTCATATTTCCAACTCTTCGGGCCATAACTACATAAATTTCAAGAAATTTAGGCTCCGTCTCATGAAAATCCTTCGAATACTTTTTTCAAAAAGTTACGCCAAAGCCAGAAAATTGAAAATGCTATATCTCTGAGTAAAAAGGGCTACAGATATTATATCTAGGACCATTTTATTAGAAATAGTGTATATTTATAGTATATAATATGGTATAGAGCTTAAACTACATTTTTCTTTTTTTTTCAGCTGATTTTGGCCTCAAAAGCCACTAGGTGTAAGACCCCCTTAAGCTATAACACTGTACACTAGATTATATTAAATTACAATATAAATTGTGGTTTATTACAAAATTATAAATTTTACTTCCTTTGTGTGTTTGAATTTGTTACAATAACTGTATGGTTTGTTTGTGTAAATAGTTGAATTGCTCCAATTCCTTCAGAATGGAAACTAATCTGTCAGAAAAGTTGAGTTTTTCCAGTGAATTGAGTTTGGCCGATACAATAAGAATTCCAGTTAATGAGTGATGCAAGTGATAATGATACAGGTGAGTGAGACTTCGACTCGCTGGTGTTGGTAGAGTTGCTGCTGGTGTGAAGAGACATAATTAAATATTATTGATTTAATTATATGTCAAGAATTGAGTTTTTCACAATTCGATATTATTGATCTAATTGTATGTGAGTGTTGCCGCCTGACCAGAGCATGATGAAATATATTTGTCCTCACATGTGCTGAGTATAACTGAGAGTAAATTTGAGGTTACCTTGTGCTTGTGCACTGCAATGCTATTGCAAGTTAACACTAAAATAGCATACTAACGTAGCTCCAACGGAAAAATCCAAAGTCACTGTAGTGAGATGTTCCGTAGTGAATCCAACAGGTGATAAGATGAGCCAGTGATGCTCTTGTTGAGAGATGCCGAAAGAAACCCTTCCCGCCAAACTTCATGCTTCTTGATGAAAAACTGTCACTCGCAGTGTAAGTCAAATCACATCTCTCTCATAAAAATATGGAAGAGTGAGAGAGACAGAGTGACTATTTGAAATACTGACCTAGTCAATACACAGTCTCAGCTGTTCCGCCGAGGTGCCGCGCCGTGGCAGCGCCGTGAGTGAAACCGCGGGGAGCGCGAACCGCGCGATAGTTCAAATTGAGTCCATAACTCCAAAACATGGAGGTATATCTACTGTAACGCTCATATTTGAGCCTTACAATTAAATAAAATAAATCTAAGTCGAACTAGTCGTTCTGCGCCTATGCCCTGCTCCAGCTCAAGAAGACGTAGAACACACATCCCTAAAACACATTTATCTCACGGCTCGAGTGTGTGAATCTCACTCTCCTCTCGATCTCTCCCTGGCATTCGGTGTGTTCAACTCTTGAGTAGCCCTCAATAGAAATATTAGTAGGAACTGGAGAAAAATACCACCAGATCCTTGGGAGTGCTTCACCCACCTTTCCATCGTTGCCGTATAAGTATCACCATTGGAAATTTCCATGACGTCAAGCAGAGGGACACCGGGACAAGCGCGCATGGAAACGATAATCAGCGCGCCGCCATACCGTGTGCCATGGAAGAGAGAGAGAGAGAGAGAGAGAGAGAGAGAGAGAGAGAGAGAGAGAGAGAGAGAGAGAGAGAGAGTAGCCTAGTAACCGTACGCGAACGAGTGATGGCGCTCGTTGCTGGGTCTTGAAGGCTCGTGTCGTCGCACAGTGGGAACAAATCATTTTTTTGTGACAAAATCAATTATGTCCAGATCGGGTAAAGATATCTTCAACTTTTTTTTTTTAAATAAAGGCGACGATATGTAGAATATGGAAAAACTATTCCCGATATGGAATTTTTATATCCTAACCTCAAAAAACTTGCCTAAACATCCATACTTTTATCCTTGTACCATCAACCAAAAATCAAAACATTTTAGGAAAAAAGCGATATTTGTCGATATTTGTGGATATTTGTCGCTTTTTCTAAAATGTTTTGATTTTTGGTTGATGACACACACACACACACACATACACACACACACACACACACACCCTACTGAAAAATCTCAGGTGAGATCTCAGGTGATTTCTCAGGTGAGATCTCATGTAAAATCTCACGCCAAAATCTCACCTGAGATTCTGCTCCAGAGGCTGCAGAAAACTTACGTTAATTGAAAATCAGCTTCTTCAGTATTGGAAATCGCCTTTTAGGATGTTTTACCCCCCAGATGAGCTCAAAAATACATGTTTAAAAGCATTTTACAGAATTTTTCAATTTTTAAAATTTGATACATGAGATCTCAGGTGATTTCTCAGGTGATATATCATGTGAGATCTCAGGTGAGATATCATGTATCAATTTTGAAAAATTGAAAAATTGTGTAAAATGCTTTTAAACATGTATTTTTGAGCTTATCTGGGGGGTAAAACATCCTAAAAGGCCATTCCCAATACTGAAGAAGCTGATTTTTAATTAACGTAAGTTTTCTGCAGCATCTGGAGCAGAACCTCAGGTGAGATTTTGGCGTGAGATTTTGCATGAGATCTCACTTGAGAAATCACCTGAGATCTCACCTGAGATTTTTCAGTAGGGACACACTCACACACACACACACACGCGCGCGCGCAGACATACTTATTATAAAATATAGCTACAAGCTCTATTTCTGCTCCACTAAACCTGCAACAATCTGCCAGATAAAAAAGTCAAAAAAATAGAAAAAGTTATTGTAAAAAAATCAGGTTTTGGCATGAAAAAAATACTTACACATAAAAACCTAGATTAGATCCATAACTACATAAATTATGAACAATTTGCTCTTCGTCCTATGAAAATCCATCATGCGGTCTCAGAGAAAAGTGACGACAAACTTTTTTTCTCGAAAATGTTATAACTGAGGATAAAATGAGTTTAAGGACCTCTGGCTGGGGCCATTTTATCCAAAATAAGTTATATTCACAATATATTTTAATTCTTTTATTATACTATTTATTATCATTTTTTAGGTAATTTTGGCCAAAAAGGACTATATATGTAAGACCGCCTTAATAATTATTTGCTAAGATTTATTTCAGCCTGGGAGGTCACTGAAACTCCCGGTAAAAAATATCCAGCTAGGAAATCCATCTGGGAAATCTAGCTGGATCTGAGTAGATTGACAGATTTCAGTAGATGTTTTAGCTGGATTCCCACATAGATCCATGTCACATGGGATTTTTAGTTAGGATTCCTATGACGATCCATGAATTTTTCTCATGAATTTTTCGATGTCAAGATCTATGTAACATGGATCGTTATAGGAATTCCAGCGAGAAATCCCGTGTGACATGGATCGATGTAGGAATCCAGCTAAAAGATCAACAGAAATCTGCACAATCCAATAGTCTAATTGGGTTTTGCGGTTGGATTTCCTGAATGGATTTCCTTGCTGGATATTTTTTATCAGGACGGAACTATAGATAAATCATTATGCTACTTCCCATAATTTTCAAGAGCCTACTCAAGCTATATAAAATGCTAATGATTTTATAATATGTATTCAAAATTACACTACTACAATTGGAAAAGCTCATTTGCACGAAGTTGACATAATAAAAAGTCTAAAAATCTTGATAGACTTAAAATACCACAGTATCATGGAATTATAAAAAAACTCATATTTATTCTTAAACTCGTATTCTTAAACTAAGATTTAAGAAACAAAAATAAATAATCTCGTTGCGTAACAGTTAAAACTGCCAAGTCGAACAAGAAATATTGTATATTTACTTTCATATACAATTGAGAAGTAGTATCCACAAGTGTTCAATAAATAGTGTTTATTCGTTAACAGCTGTTACACTTTCTTTTTCCCGCAAAAATCAACTCTATGAATTCAAACACACCGTTAATTACTAGGGTAATGCAGTATACTTACTCGGCATTCTCCACTATCAAACGAATACACAATACTATACTACATACTAGAATTCAGGAATGCCCTTAATTAATCCTTACTTAAAATTCTACGGAATTATTAAAAATTACATTAGGTAACGAACACGAATTTGGATAAGTAATTATTGTAGTAATAATTGGCTTATAACAATGTATTGCTGTCAAGCGAGTATGGTAGCTTGTGTAGTACAGAAGTCATTGATAAGAGATTGGTGGCAAAATTATAGAAGTGACGAAGTGAACTTTGAGTCACTTACAAGTGAACTGAGAGTCACTTACAAGTGATATATTAGGGATACTTACAAGTGATATATTAGGGATACTTATAATAATTTTTAGTGTTTTTCGTAAGAAAAAATACAAACAAAATATTGAAAAAATGGCTAAATAGTACGGTAAAAATAAATTGGTATACTTGCTCAACATTACCCACTGTCAAACGGATACACGATACTGTACTAAACACTATAATTCAGGAATGCCCTTAATTAATCCTTACTTAAAAATAACTAAGTATAATAACTTGAATTAATGTTTTAATTGAATATAAATCTATTACTTTCCTAGTTTCTTTAACTCTAAAGGGCACAACATAACCTGTAATTCTATAGCCTAAGAGAACTCTTGGATCACTATAAACAATGTAATTGCAAAGTTCACAAATTCAATTAATATTGTAATTGAAATATAAATGTATTGCTTTCCAATTGTACAATTTTCATGTAAGTAACATATGTTGATGATTCAGATCAGCTTCTGTCACTAGTCCAATGTGGCTCCATTGGTACTCTGCTCATCTGTCAACTCAAAGGTCTCTATTCCGACTTGTTTCTTTTCATTGTTAAAAATTCGCTGTTTAATTTATTATTGAATATTCCTTTCCTACAAAATCGGGGGCACCAATGAGCCCAAGAGACCATGATTATGATATTCATAACCGCTATATAATGATTGTTTATTAGCCTAAAAAGTCACTCCGTGATTGTTACATCACCATTGTTACATTTATATTTTACTGTACTAGTAATTTATACAAGTTATATTGAAAAGACTTTTTACATCGTTGAAATTCGATTTAAATTGACTTGGTGTATATTATAATATATATATATATATATATTCAGATATATTTTCAGATAAGTAGCAAACTTTTATTATAAAATAAAAAAATAATGTTCTTAATATAAGTATTGTTACTTTGTGAAATCTTTTTTTTGTTACAGATTATATCAGAAAGAACAAGGATAATTGACAAGTAGATTATGATTATGATTAAATAGTTTGCAACATATATAGAAGAGTTCAAAATTATTATTATTATGCATTATACATTAAGGCCACTAAAAGATTATTTTCAAGTCTGTCAAAGAATGCAACCACCTGTAATAGAAAAAAAAGAAATACTGTTGCAGATAATATTTCTCTAGCAGAGCCTCGTTCTACTTTATGGTGTTTTAATTATGGATGCTTTACTGGCCCTACGATTTCTAAAGGTAAACTAGCATTATTAAAACCCGGAAATAGTGATATATAAGATCAAAATGTTTCAGAAGAGTTCTCAGTAAATATTGTGAAAATGTCTACAGATAAAAGTGCTCAGTTAATCTAATTTTATAATTTTCTCACGGTGGGAGACGTCAAAATGTTTCAGAGGAGATCTCAGTAATTTTTCTACACAAGATTCAGATAATTATTTCAAAAAGTATACAAGAATGTTACGGAAGCTTTTATTATCAGAAATTCTTAGTTCATAAACTGATACAAGATGTGTGGCAATCATGAGTTTCTACTATAAAAGAATGTCGAGAAAGCTTTCTTTTCCCAATGATTCTTAGTTCATAAACTTTTGTTTTTAATTTTGCAAGATGTATCTGATTGCTTATTAATTCAAGTGGTTTCTAGTTAAAATTTAAACGAATCTAAGTGTCGAATATAATGTAATTATATAGTGATTGGCTTATGGCAATGGGTGCCTATAAATAAAATAAAGTATCGGTATGATGTTTAAATGAAGTGTTGATAACAAATTTCTAACCTCTACTTAAAATCAGAATTTAAAATATTGGTCAGAGCCTTGGTTAAAAAAAAAACATTTTTTGTCTATACTTCAAGAAACTTTGTTGATATTGGCGCTGTGCATATTTATTTACTTAAACATCAATTAAAAGATTATGTTAAGTGAACAATAAAATAGAGAAAAAATAAAAAATGATGTGTTATTGTTGTGAATAAAAGTGCTCAGTTAATCTAATTTTATAATTTTCTCATGGTGGGAGACGTCAAAATGTTTCAGAAGAGTTCTCAGTAAATATTGTGAAAATGTCTACAGATAAAAGTGCTCAGTTAATCTAATTTTATAATTTTCTCACGGTGGGAGACGTCAAAATGTTTCAGAGGAGATCTCAGTAATTTTTCTACACAAGATTCAGATAATTATTTCAAAAAGTATACAAGAATGTTACGGAAGCTTTTATTATCAGAAATTCTTAGTTCATAAACTGATATAAGATGTGTGGCAATCATGAGTTTCTACTATAAAAGAATGTCGAGAAAGCTTTCTTTTCCCAATGATTCTTAGTTCATAAACTTTTGTTTTTAATTTTGCAAGATGTATCTGATTGCTTATTAATTCAAGTGGTTTCTAGTTAAAATTTAAACGAATCTAAGTGTCGAATATAATGTAATTATATAGTGATTGGCTTATGGCAATGGGTGCCTATAAATAAAATAAAGTATCGGTATGATGTGTTAAATGAAGTGTTGATAACAAATTTCTAACCTCTACTTAAAATCAGAATTTAAAATATTGGTCAGAGCCTTGGTTAAAAAAAAACATTTTTTGTCTATACTTCAAGAAACTTTGTTGATATTGGCGCTGTGCATATTTATTTACTTAAACATCAATTAAAAGATTATGTTAAGTGAACAATAAAATAGAGAAAAAAGAAAAAATGATGTGTTATTGTTGTGAATAAAAGTGCTCAGTTAATCTAATTTTATAATTTTCTCATGGTGGGAGACGTCAAAATGTTTCAGAAGAGTTCTCAATAAATATTGTGAAAATGTCTACGGATAAAAGTGCTCAGTTAATCTAATTTTATAATTTTCTCACAGTGGGAGACGTCAAAATGTTTCAGAGGAGTTCTCAGTAAATATTTTTCTACACAAGATTCAGATAATTATTTCAAAAAGTATACAAGAATGTTACGGAAGCTTTTATTATCAGAAATTCAAGATGTTTTATATTTTAAAAGAATGGAGAAAGCTTTTTTCTCTCAATGATTCTTAGTTCATAAACTTTTGTGTTTAATTTTGCAAGATGTGTCTGATTGGTTATTAATTCAACTGGTTTCTAGTTAAAATTTCAACGAATCTAAGAGTTGAAAATATAATGTAATTATTATATAGTGATTGGCTTATCGTGATGGGCGCCAAATGTTTCAGAGTAGCTATCTGTTCTGTGAATTACCGTATATGAAACCATAATATATAAATTACTGTAATGGCTACTTTTTTATCTGCAACCAATATTTTAATTTGCTAGCAGATTGTGTTGCAGTAGTGTGGCTAGTTACAATGTATTTATTTTATAACTCTCTCCCGCTCCCCTCTCTTTCTCTCCCTCAACATATGTCAAACTCTGTACCAAGAACTTTAATGAGAGCCTAAATATTTTTTTTTTAAACAATCAGTAAAACAAATAGTGGCTAAGGCAAATGTATGAGTTTTCTCTGTATAATTAATCAACATCTGTCACACTCTGAACCAAGAACTTTAATGAAAACCTAAATATTTTTTTAAAACAATCAGCAAAACAAATAGTATTATTAATGTAACAACACAATTTGTCTAGTCCTTTTATTTTTTCTAGTCTCATCTATTCAATAAGCACTCTCTACAAATGGTAATAATTTTTTACATGACTGTACTAATAATAATAGTGTTGATATTTAAAACTTTCTACGAAAGTGTAAAATAAGGCAAGTATAGAAGTTTTTTCTGTATAATCTATGTATAATCTAAATATAAAACTTTCTACGAAAGTATAAAATAAGGCAAGTATAGACGTTTTTTCTGTATAATATACTCTTCCTCTTTCTCTTCCCACGCCCTCTCTCACCCTCTCTCCCCCTCCCCTTTCTTCCTCTCTCTCTCTTA
This sequence comes from Torymus aiolomorphi, assembly GCA_036365515.1. Classification (NCBI taxonomy): domain Eukaryota; kingdom Metazoa; phylum Arthropoda; class Insecta; order Hymenoptera; family Torymidae; genus Torymus; species Torymus aiolomorphi. The sequence continues at coordinate 52,332,785 of CM070874.1, read as the reverse complement.
ACATCCGTCAAACTCTGTACCAAAAACTTTAATCACAGCTTAAATATTTGTTTAATACAATCAACATGTTTAAAAAAAAAAATAATTCCTTAAGTACGTTACGTACGTTAATTAAACACAAGAAAGTACTGAAATCAATTATATTGTAGTCAAGTACCCATAACTTAACTTGACTGACATAATACAACTTTTCGTACCTACTCAAAAATATTCAGCTAGCGGGCATGAAGTACTATTTAACACCCAAGAGGCGTAATAGCTCTCATACTCCTACAAAACTTTATAGAACCTACGCACTTTACGTCCGTGTGGGCAAAAATTATTTAAATTATATATAACTATCTTTTACTTCGTCGAGTAAATGTATACTGAACAAATTATATGTATGTAGATTCAAATTCTTCATTGCAAATCAAACAAACGAAAGTTGTGAAATCAATTACCGATAGTCAAGTAATGCAAACAACTCTCCGAAACAACTGTATGACTGATCTCAGAAATATATTATTCTAATTTGTTCATTCTTCTATACAAATTAAACACAAGAAAGTACTGAAATCAATTTATTGTAGTCAAGTATACCCATAAGTTAACTTGACTGAGATAATAGAACTTTTAGTACCTTGCGTGTAAAATTACATTTCACGCCCACGTTGTAACTTCAAAAATATTCACCCAGCAGGCATAAAGTACTACTTAACGCCTAATAAGCGGAATAGCTCACATATTCCTACAACACTTTATAGAACCTACGCACTTTACTCCCGGGTAGACGAAAATTATTAATTAATTACTATTATGCCTTCTTTTTATTTCTAAAATTAATAAGAATTTTATCAGATATTTACGAAGTCAATGCCTATATAAAAAAATTACATAGTTACCAACACATCCCCATTTTTCATTATTTTTTCTCAATTTTGAAATTTCTATAATATTACGCATCTTGGGAGGACACGAGAAGTCTAGAGCTGCTCTAGCAGGGGTGGTCGTCCAATCTTCCATACATACTTGGCGGGCCCGACGGTTTGCAGTTTACCGGTGAGCTTTGTAAATGTAGAATACTAGATTTTTGCATATACCTATAAGTCCACCATAAATACCGTTTAAATATAATATCCCTACATGTACTGTGTGCATAATCATGATTTACTTTTATTACCTAAAATATTTTTCCTTGTGTTCGCCTTTTTTTATATGGGAATGAAATAAAAAGATACATATAAATTCATAGTCTATTCAAAGGAGCTTTAAATTTTACTAACTATTTTATGAGCCACCTATTTTTATCCTTTTCCCGCGTGTAAATATCATATGAGATCTTATATGAGTATTTCGGACATCAGATCAGATAAGACATCATGTTATGAGTATTTCGGACATGACATCAGATAAGACTCATATATGTTATGTCATCTGCAATTTTATATATTATGGGACCTCATATATGATCTCATATGGGATCTGATGTCCGATATTCTCATATGAGATCTCATATGAAATTTTCATGTGTGTTTGGACTTTTCTATTTAAAAAGAGTAATATATTCACGGATCAGTATTTAATATCTAGAAGCAATTGATTTATACATTTTATCTGATCTTTAAACGTATGAATATTCATATGAAAATGACAATGTCTACACCTTAAACTGCAAACCGTCGGGCCCGCCAAGTATGTATGGAAGATTGGACGACCACCCCTGCTAGAGCAGCTCTAGACTTCTCGTGTCCTCTCAAGATGCGTAATATTATAGAAATTTCAAAATTGAGAAAAAATAATGAAAAATGGGGATGTGTTGGTAACTATGTAATTTTTTTATATAGGCATTGACTTCGTAAATATCTGATAAAATTCTTATTAATTTTAGAAATAAAAAGAAGGCATAATAGTAATTAATTAATAATTTTCGTCTACCCGGGAGTAAAGTGCGTAGGTTCTATAAAGTGTTGTAGGAATATTGAGCTATTCCGCTTATTAGGCGTTAAGTAGTACTTTATGCCTGCTGGGTGAATATTTTTGAAGTTACAACGTGGGCGTGAAATGTAATTTTACACGCAAGGTACTAAAAGTTCTATTATCTCAGTCAAGTTAACTTATGGGTATACTTGACTACAATAAATTGATTTTAGTACTTTCTTGTGTTTAATTTGTATAGAAGAATGAACAAATTAGAATAATATATTTCTGAGATCAGTCATACAGTTGTTTCGGAGAGTTGTTTGCATTACTTGACTATCGGTAATTGATTTCACAACTTTCGTTTGTTTGATTTGCAATGAAGAATTTGAATCTACATACATATAATTTGTTCAGTATACATTTACTCGACGAAGTAAAAGATAGTTATATATAATTTAAATAATTTTTGCCCACACGGACGTAAAGTGCGTAGGTTCCCTGGCGGAAGTAAAAACTGCACATATCTGCACATATTTGCACATATATGTACAATTATGTAGATTTCTGCACATTTTTGTAAATTTCTGTACATTTCTGCACATTTCTGCACATTTTTGCACATTTTTGCACATTTTGTACACTTATTAGACTTTTGTACAAAAATGTGCAAAAATGTGCAGAAATGTGCAGAAATGTGCAGAAACGTGTAGAAATGTACAGAAATGTACGAAAATGTGCAGAAATGTGCAAAAATATACAAAGATATAGGTACAATTCAATATAATTATCAGATGAAAAATTAATGAGCTTCATAAATGTATAAAAACTTTATTAATCATTAGTATAAATATTTCGCATGTTGATTAGAAATTGTATATTATCAATTAAATTGCATTTTAATTATCGCAGAAAAAAACTTACATAAAATTTTCTCCCTGACCGAGAATCGAACCCACGACCCTTGGGTTACTACACGCGCACGCAAACCGTTACGCTATCGCTCGCATTAAAGAATTTGAGCATTTTTATCTACATAAGGTGCATTATCCTTATTTATTTAATTGATATTACATTTTGATTATTCATCTAATATATTAATGATTTTTAATAATTTTTTATATTTACACAATATTTTAAGAAAATGAATAACTTAATGATAAGACATTAATTAATTAAATTCGATTTACTTAAAAAATTTAGTGCCGGTAAAGTAGAAATCAGTCCAGTACTGAAAATATATTCTCTAAATTTTCTTCTTTGGTATTAGCTTTATTCTAGAGTGCTATCAAAAAAGAAGTTTATATTTTTCAAATTTTCGTTCTGTAAATATTTTCTTACTTTAAGAAAATGTTTTTTGAATTGAAGAAAATTAAATCCTTGTTTCGTTTAGTATGATAAATAAACATTCATTTGTACATATTAGAGTACATTTCTGTACATTTCTGTACATTCCCGCACATAACCGTACACTTCTGCACATTTCTGCACATTTTTGCACATTTCTTTACAAAAGTCTAATAAGTGGACAAAATGTGCAAAAATGTGTAAAAATGTGTAAAAATGTGCAAAAATGTGCAGAGATGTGCAGAGATGTGCAGATATGTGCAGTTTTTACTTCCGCCAGGGTTCTATAAAGTTTTGTAGGAGTATGAGAGCTATTACGCCTATTGGGTGTTAAATAGTACTTCATGCCCGCTAGCTGAATATTTTTGAGTAGGTACGAAAAGTTGTATTATGTCAGTCAAGTTAAGTTATGGGTACTTGACTACAATATAATTGATTTCAGTACTTTCTTGTGTTTAATTAACGTACGTAACGTACTTAAGGAATTATTTTTTTTTTTAAACATGTTGATTGTATTAAACAAAAATATTTAAGCTGTGATTAAAGTTTTTGGTACAGAGTTTGACGGATGTTAAGAGAGAGAGAGGAAGAAAGGGGAGGGGGGGTGAGAGGGTGAGAGAGGGCGGGGGAATTATATATAATTTAAATAATTTTTGCCCACACGGACGTAAAGTGCGTAGGTTCTATAAAGTTTTGTAGGAGTATGAGAGCTATTACGCCTCTTGGGTGTTAAATAGTACTTCATGCCCTCTAGCTGAATATTTTTGAGTAGGTACGAAAAGTTGTATTATGTCAGTCAAGTTAAGTTATGGGTACTTGACTACAATATAATTGATTTCAGTACTTTCTTGTGTTTAATTAACGTACGTAACGTACTTAAGGAATTATTTTTTTTTTTTAAACATGTTGATTGTATTAAACAAATATTTAAGCTGTGATTAAAGTTTTTGGTACAGAGTTTGACGGATGTTAAGAGAGAGAGAGGAAGAAAGGGGAGGGGGGAGAGAGGGTGAGAGAGGGCGGGGGAAGAGAGAGGAAGAGTATATTATACAGAAAAAACGTCTATACTTGCCTTATTTTATACTTTCGTAGAAAGTTTTATATTTAGATTATACATAGATTATACAGAAAAAACTTCTATACTTACCTTATTTTACACTTTCGTAGAAAGTTTTAAATATCAACACTATTATTATTAGTACAGTCATGAAAAAAATTATTACCATTTGTAGAGAGTGCTTATTGAATAGATGAGACTAGAAAAAATAAAAGGACTAGACAAATTGTGTTGTTACATTAATAATACTATTTGTTTTGCTGATTGTTTTAAACAAATATTTAGGTTTTCATTAAAGTTCTTGGTTCAGAGTGTGACAGATGTTGATTAATTATACAGAGAAAACTCATACATTTGCCTTAGCCACTATTTGTTTTACTGATTGTTTAAAAAAAAATATTTAGGCTCTCATTAAAGTTCTTGGTACAGAGTTTGACATATGTTGAGGGAGAGAAAGAGAGGGGAGCGGGAGAGAGTTATAAAATAAATACATTGTAACTAGCCACACTACTGCAACACAATCTGCTAGCAAATTAAAATATTGGTTGCAGATAAAAAAGTAGCCATTACAGTAATTTATATATTATGGTTTCATATACGGTAATTCACAGAACAGATAGCTACTCTGAAACATTTGGCGCCCATCACGATAAGCCAATCACTATATAATAATTACATTATATTTTCAACTCTTAGATTCGTTGAAATTTTAACTAGAAACCAGTTGAATTAATAACCAATCAGACACATCTTGCAAAATTAAACACAAAAGTTTATGAACTAAGAATCATTGAGAGAAAAAAGCTTTCTCCATTCTTTTAAAATATAAAACATCTTGAATTTCTGATAATAAAAGCTTCCGTAACATTCTTGTATACTTTTTGAAATAATTATCTGAATCTTGTGTAGAAAAATATTTACTGAGAACTCCTCTGAAACATTTTGACGTCTCCCACTGTGAGAAAATTATAAAATTAGATTAACTGAGCACTTTTATCCGTAGACATTTTCACAATATTTATTGAGAACTCTTCTGAAACATTTTGACGTCTCCCACCATGAGAAAATTATAAAATTAGATTAACTGAGCACTTTTATTCACAACAATAACACATCATTTTTTCTTTTTTCTCTATTTTATTGTTCACTTAACATAATCTTTTAATTGATGTTTAAGTAAATAAATATGCACAGCGCCAATATCAACAAAGTTTCTTGAAGTATAGACAAAAAATGTTTTTTTTTTAACCAAGGCTCTGACCAATATTTTAAATTCTGATTTTAAGTAGAGGTTAGAAATTTGTTATCAACACTTCATTTAACACATCATACCGATACTTTATTTTATTTATAGGCACCCATTGCCATAAGCCAATCACTATATAATTACATTATATTCGACACTTAGATTCGTTTAAATTTTAACTAGAAACCACTTGAATTAATAAGCAATCAGATACATCTTGCAAAATTAAAAACAAAAGTTTATGAACTAAGAATCATTGGGAAAAGAAAGCTTTCTCGACATTCTTTTATAGTAGAAACTCATGATTGCCACACATCTTGTATCAGTTTATGAACTAAGAATTTCTGATAATAAAAGCTTCCGTAACATTCTTGTATACTTTTTGAAATAATTATCTGAATCTTGTGTAGAAAAATTACTGAGATCTCCTCTGAAACATTTTGACGTCTCCCACCGTGAGAAAATTATAAAATTAGATTAACTGAGCACTTTTATCTGTAGACATTTTCACAATATTTACTGAGAACTCTTCTGAAACATTTTGACGTCTCCCACCATGAGAAAATTATAAAATTAGATTAACTGAGCACTTTTATTCACAACAATAACACATCATTTTTTATTTTTTCTCTATTTTATTGTTCACTTAACATAATCTTTTAATTGATGTTTAAGTAAATAAATATGCACAGCGCCAATATCAACAAAGTTTCTTGAAGTATAGACAAAAAATGTTTTTTTTTAACCAAGGCTCTGACCAATATTTTAAATTCTGATTTTAAGTAGAGGTTAGAAATTTGTTATCAACACTTCATTTAACACATCATACCGATACTTTATTTTATTTATAGGCACCCATTGCCATAAGCCAATCACTATATAATTACATTATATTCGACACTTAGATTCGTTTAAATTTTAACTAGAAACCACTTGAATTAATAAGCAATCAGATACATCTTGCAAAATTAAAAACAAAAGTTTATGAACTAAGAATCATTGGGAAAAGAAAGCTTTCTCGACATTCTTTTATAGTAGAAACTCATGATTGCCACACATCTTGTATCAGTTTATGAACTAAGAATTTCTGATAATAAAAGCTTCCGTAACATTCTTGTATACTTTTTGAAATAATTATCTGAATCTTGTGTAGAAAAATTACTGAGATCTCCTCTGAAACATTTTGACGTCTCCCACCGTGAGAAAATTATAAAATTAGATTAACTGAGCACTTTTATCTGTAGACATTTTCACAATATTTACTGAGAACTCTTCTGAAACATTTTGATCTTATATATCACTATTTCCGGGTTTTAATAATGCTAGTTTACCTTTAGAAATCGTAGGGCCAGTAAAGCATCCATAATTAAAACACCATAAAGTAGAACGAGGCTCTGCTAGAGAAATATTATCTGCAACAGTATTTCTTTTTTTCTATTACAGGTGGTTGCATTCTTTGACAGACTTGAAAATAATCTTTTAGTGGCCTTAATGTATAATGCATAATAATAATAATTTTGAACTCTTCTATATATGTTGCAAACTATTTAATCATAATCATAATCTACTTGTCAATTATCCTTGTTCTTTCTGATATAATCTGTAACAAAAAAAAGATTTCACAAAGTAACAATACTTATATTAAGAACATTATTTTTTTATTTTATAATAAAAGTTTGCTACTTATCTGAAAATATATCTGAATATATATATATATATATATATATATTATAATATACACCAAGTCAATTTAAATCGAATTTCAACGATGTAAAAAGTCTTTTCAATATAACTTGTATAAATGACTTGTATAAATGATGATGATTGTATACGGAACTAATGCGTAAATATTGAAAGTTATTATGTATAATCTACTTGTCAATTATCCTTGTTCTTTCTGATATAATCTGTAACAAAATAAAGATTTCACAAAGTAACAATACTTATATTAAGAACATTATTTTTTTATTTTATAATAAAAGTTTGCTACTTATCTGAAAATATATCTGAATATATATATATATTATAATATACACCAAGTCAATTTAAATCGAATTTCAACGATGTAAAAAGTCTTTTCAATATAACTTGTATAAATGACTTGTATAAATGATGATGATTGTATACGGAACTAATGCGTAAATATTGAAAGTTATTATGTATGTATACATAAAGTAACAAGGTTAGGTTGATTGACCAGATATATATATATATATATATATATATATACCATATACGGATTCTCTCTCTCTCTCTCTCTCTCTCTCCGTCGCTCTTCTCTCTTTCCTTCCTCTCTCTCTTCTAGTCGGTCGGACAAAAATGCTATACTATGTACCGGTCGGACAAAAATGTATAGTTTGTGCAGACTGAAGAATGTGGAGAAAAAATCGGAAAGGAAATCGTACATAAAAATATTCAGATCTCTAAATCTTTTGAATGAGACAATCTTTTTAAATGAAACCTTTCGATTTGAGTAGAGCAATGAAATGGCTTTCGATTAAGAGGGATATGTTATATAGTTGAAACTAACGCAATAGGTATATAATCGCATTGAATTTCTCGTACATCCATTTCAAAGTATATATTCACGCGGTCGTCCTAAGGCTCTTCTATACTTGCCTTCGGAACGCTCCCGCGTTCCTTGATCTCCAAGCGCGCTTTGTGCACTGTAAAAACTACGCCAATTTTGTTTTTATAACCTAGCAACTCATTATTCTTACCAACCAAATCACGAATAAATCCATTATTTTTTCAATATAGAAAAAGGGCTTTAAGTCTGTATTTTTAATAATAAGTAAATAATAACTAAATAAATAAAGAAAAAGTCAATTAAAAGTATGTAACAAAAAAGCACATTAAAAATACATTATCGTAAAAACTGACAATCATGTGCTTGCTTGATTTGTTTAAAACTGGTATTTGCCCTCACATAAATATAAAAATTTTTTAAATTTATAAAAGTTTTGTATTATTACGTGCAGCCTCAGCTGATTTTAACTTAAACTTTCTATGGTCCATGCAGTTTCCAGTCCTTTGCAGAAAAACACCAGGAATTGAATTCATTTCATTATTTTTAATTTCATTTAACAAACTTTTGTTATCTGAAAAAAAGATCAATTTTAAAGATTAAAATTTAATATGTTTATGTTAACCTGGTAAAAATATCCAGCAAGAAAATCCAGCTGGGAAACATAGCTATGTAGATCAGAGTGAATTGGCATAGATTTCAGGAGATTTTTCGGCTAGATTCCTACATTGATCCATGTCACATGAGATTTTTCACTGCGATTCCTATGACGATCCATGAATTTTTCTTATATCAAGATTATTGTAACATCGATCGTTATATAGGAATCCCAGCTAAAAATCCTTTATAAGATGGATCGATGTAGGAATCCAGCTAAAAAATCTCCTGAACTCTACATCAATCTACCCAAATCTAGCTGCGAGTTTCCAGCTGAATTTCCTAGCTGGATATTTTTTACCAGGATGCTACTAGACCTATATAATGGTGTTTTTTTACACTTCTATAAGATGGTAGCTATTGCATTGCTGGTAAATATAAATAAATAAATAAATATCTTACCATTTTTACAAATGATGTCGCACCTATATTTTTTGCCACTAAATGGACCCCACATGTCTCCCTTGTATTCTCTTAAACTATTTGATTTACATACTTTTAAAATCCTGTCATCCTTAAACTGTACAAATGAAAACATCTTGAAAACAGTAAAAATTTGACTTAGAAGTCAAATTTTGATACCAGAAAAAACCTTTTTCTATCAAATTTTTCAGATTAAGCGGGATTAAGCGGGAACTGTGAAACAGCAAGGCTCTTTGCATGCAGTCTCTTCGCTGAAGGGCCTAAAGAGATTCCACAATAATGCTGCTCAGTTAGCTCTAAAGCATTTCTACAGTGTTCCTTTGTTACACGGGCATATTCGTAACTCTGTGCTCCACAGCACAAGCGGAACAAAATTTAAACCATCCACGTCAACCGTAAACCCATAACCCATCTGCTGTTGGATGTAACATTGAAGTATGCAGCACAGATGGATACATTTATCTAAGAAGTTACTTATAAGGAATTTTTTTATATGTAACGATACTTATTAACTTATGACTACGATCTCTTAATAATCTATGGGGTATTTTTATTGTGGACAGACCCACGGGCCAACGCGAACCACCTTATTAGAACTTTTAACAAAGAGACTATATAAGGAGAATATATAAGGTAGATTAAAGGTCCTTTTTTACAGACTCACACATTATCATACAGATTATCATACAGATATCTCAAATCATAATGTCTCACATCATCAACAGCCGTGATTTATAGAATTCACTATTTAACAAAGTTATTTTGCATAACATTCAAAGAATATTCAAACATTCGGAATTCTGCGATATCGTTAAAATTTAATACAAAAATCCTCAAATTGACAGTTCTATAATAAATCCTCAAATAGCCGACATTTAGTTATTGTCAAATATATTAATAAATAAAATATAGATAACAAAATGCTATACATATATAGGAATAGATTATTATTTTACTAACATCTATTTAAATATTATTGCCATATATGAAGATATATGCCATCTATGAGTATCTATAAAAATCCTCAAAAGTCGATCGATATGAATATATATATATATGAACAAGATCTCCCCCAAACTCTCATTCATTTGGTCAAATGCGTTCCAGAGCAGTGCTACGTGCTCTGCCTGAAAATTATTAAAATATTAATTCTGAGAGAATTGACATTAAAGTTTGCAAAACAGTTTCTGTATACTTATCTCCTCTAGTGTGTCTGTTATTAGTTCCTGACAGCATCTACATATTTATTATAAGCGGCAATTGAGAAGTATTTGACTAGTTGACAATTTCAATAGTGTTGTGTTGCGTCACACCATAACAATGTTTTTAGAGAAGTTACAGCTAAAAAATGAAAGAAATAATATCACTATTAATAAATTTAGCATTTACTCCTTATGCAGTGCAAATATACATAAAATACTTCTTTTTTTTTCATCAAATAAAAGTAAAAAAGTGAGCCTCAGTGAAATAAACTCAAAATGTGTTTTGATCTCATATGAAATGAAAATCTAAAGCAAATGTCAGTGATTTGAATTGTGATTTAGTAATAATGTTTGACCTAAATGAATTTATTTCAAAAGCTTACTGAAGTTAGTGTGCACCACTTGCATCCAAGTTATCATCAGTCAGCTGTAATCGTGTTTTTCTTCTTGAAGTCCTCGCCTCAATGATCTTTACCATTGTTGTACTCAGATACTGCATTGATAACAGCCGTTTCTATCCTTCTGAACTTGCTGATGAGCAGCTCTAGGTACAATATCCTTGAAGGCACTGTCTTCTTTATGTTATGCTTTCAACTGCAATTGAAACGCATTCTTGGACAAGCATGTTCAAGATAACCTAAAGTCTCTCTAGAGCCGCAAGACCAAAATGAATAGAATATTAACACTATTCACAATTCTTTGATTCACTAAATAAGAGGCTTGGCTTCTGTACGAGGGCTTGAATCACTTTTTCCAGCCACCCAACCTCAAGATATATACTTCATTGTTATTTTTTAAGAGTGCCTAATCGCATCAGAAATTTCTGTACTAAGCTCTTGCCCTCCTCACTCACAGCACTTAAGGACGCTCTTGCATGAAAATTTACGAACTGGGATATAACATTTTCAATAGTTCAAGATGTGCCGAATCTTTTACATGTACTCTTATGGGACGGCGGGGAAAAATAGGTTAAGTCGAGTATTTCTGAAAAGGGATCAAATTTTTGACCAGTAAAAAACATATGGCGTAAAGATTGCGGCTTCCCCTTTCAAACCACACCATGTAAATTGTACGTAGCCGTGGGAAATTTCCTTTAATTCATGATTATAAACACAAATAGCAGACGACGTGCACGAGAGCGAGAGAGACAGAACGACGTGTTTGGTATAGTTTGTGCTCCCGCTGAGCGCACAAACTGTATTGTTGTGCAAGAGCGTCCTTAATATTTTCAAAAAGTTTTTACCATACTGATGCATGCTCAAGCAGAAATTTTCTTGTTTTGTAATCAACAGGTGGCTATTCTTTACTTGGCAGGGTAGAGTGCTCCACTTTTATTTTGGTCTTTTTCCTGAAACTCAGATGAGCTTTTCTCTTGATTAGTCGTCTTCTTTCTAAACGCCAACGTCTATTAATGCATTTTTGACTCTTCAAACAGTAATAACCATACACCAAAGCACAATAAACAGATATATGGACTTTTGTCTGCTTGATTGTTTACTGTATAGCAGGGATAGGTATTTTAAAACTGACTGTCAAAAACATAAGTTTTCTACACGTAAAAAACTATGTAACATACTGTATGAAAAAAAAACTATGTAACATACTTTCAGGCTTTTCTACAGTATTTCACATTAACACCACACAACTTAAAATTAAAATTTGATATATGAAAATTTGACTGCTTTTGCTAAAACAAATTGATATTGCGTCGTACTGGTAAATGGGGAATTTATTGGGTAGTATACTTTATAAAGTATTACTAGTAAAAATATAAAACGGTTTCAAAAAATTACCGGTAAAGCGTCTTTGATTTTGAATTCATCCAAAAAATTGTGTAAGCTGTGGACAAAAAAAGTAATAAATAAATTTTCGAAAAATATTAAAGAAAATTCTTTATTATTAAATTTATGTATGGACATGGTTTTTTCTTAAAATTAGATTTTAATCTTTTTCAAACGTACTCTACCCTTAAATTAAAAATTTATCAGAATGTTAATCATTATTTTCCACATTGAAAACAGTTCGACAACTTTTGGATATAAAAACGAAATTTTCACGAAAATTCGATTTTTTCCGTTTTACATTTTTTATTCACAATAAAAATCAAAATCGAATTTCGAAAAACGGGGTTGCGGGAGCATATTTTCAAAGAAATTTTGAAACTAAATATGCAATAAAAAAAACCGCTGCCAATTCATTGGCACGTAGCTTCCTCAAACTTAATTTATTGATCCCTTTAATTAATTTTTACTTCTAATATTTAAAATTTAATACTTTATCTTGTACGGTTAGACTAACTAGGAGAGGGTCATGGGTCCGGATTCAGCTTAAACTGTGCGTTATATCTTTTTTCGTAATGAACCGATTTTTTTGGGCAACGAACTTGATCTGAAGATATATAAAAGCTACATCTGTTCCAAATTTCAGGATGATTGGGTAATTTTTGCTCTTGTTATCGTGCGACAACGAAGACGCAAATTTTTTCTAAAATAATTTTTTTTTAAAAAACAAATGAAGATAATCTCCTGAAATTTTAACAAAATATAGTCTTCTATAAATTTAATAAGTGGTTAAAATTTTAAGTCGATAAAACAAGTATTTTTTGAGAAAACGCGATTCGAAACTTTAAAAAAAAATTTTTTGCCTCTAATATCTTTTTTCGTAATTGACCGATTTTTTTGGGCAACGAACTCGATCTGAAGATATATAAAAGCTACATCTGTGCCAAATTTCAGGACGATTGGATAATTTTTGCTCTAGTTATCGTGCGACAACGAAAACGCAAATTTTTTCTAAAATAATACTTTTCTAAAAAACAAATGAAGATAATCTCTTGAAATTTTAACCACATATAGTCTTCAATTAGTGTAATAACTGGTTAAAATTTCAAATCGATAAATATAATATTTTTTGAGATATTAATTTATGAAATATAAAAAGTTTTCCTTAATAACAAATGACAAAGTGAAGATATTTTAAATCTTAAAAAAGGAAAATATAGGTAATTTAAATACCTTTCAAGAAAAGTTTATTATATTATGTAATAATGACTGTAAGATATGAAAAAATCAAAAAAACTGAAAATTCAAAATTCGTTTTTGGACAATAATTTTTTTTTCTAAAAAACAAATGAAGATAATCTCTTGAAATTTTAACCACATATAGTGTTCAATTAGTGTAATAACTGGTTATTTATTTCAAGTCGATAAATAAATTATTTTTTGAGAAATTAATTTATGAAATATAAAAAAGTTTTCCTTAATAACAATTGACAGAGTGAAGATATTTTAAATTTTAAAAAAGAAAAATTTAAATACCTTTCAAGAAAAGTTTATTATGTAATAATGACTGTAAGATATGAAAAAATCAAAAAAACTAAAAATTCAAAATCGTTTTTTGGTTATAAAACAAAAGAAAATCAATAGAAACTCAAATCCATCAGGGTACCTTTCTTTTCCCGTGAGACAAAGAGAATAAGCTCTACCCGACGAAAATCGGTCGATTCGTTTCGGAGATATGAAGAGTTCAAATACACACACACACACACACACGCACACACACATACACCCACGAAAACAAAAATTATCAAAATCAACTAATATACACATATATCGCCTTAAAACATCTTTTAGAAGATTTTTTTTTTCGAAAATTTTTTTCACCGTTACAAAGCTTCCTCTATGAGGAAGTAAAATTTATAGCTATCATTGTTCTTTTGTTATTAACAAAAACGTGTTTTTTTAAAAAAGTTCACAACTCACAAATAAATTATAATAATGCAGAATATAATGCATTCATAATGCATTGTATGCAGTACTGCGGGATTCGTGACTAACCCACAGCTTGTTGGACCCTGTCGGAATACATACTGCACTACACGCTACCCCGATCGGAGCGCCACCTACTCTTATACTATTTTAATTATTCATCAGTTTTGAATACGTAAACTCAAGAAATCAATCTTGAAAATTCAAACATATTACATTTTGCCGCCAATACTATATACTTTTATAATATACTAATGATAACATCATTGGAGTTATAAGTTTAAAAAAAAAACACGTTTTTGTTTTTGATGATAACTAAAGAACCATAATAGATAGAAAATTAATTTTTTTTAGAAAATATAGGTATTTCAATTCTCATTCGAATGCCACCCACCCCATTCAGATACATAGAGCCTTTCTCGAGAAATTACGATTTTTAAAAAATGTCAAAAAATTTTTAACCTCAAATAACTCTGAAATTTATGGACCAATCATTTTGCCCAAAGAACTCGACCGAGAACTATAAAAAATCTACCTCTAAAAGGAATTTTGAAGCCATTAAGTCAATTTTACTCTTGTAATCGTTGGACATACAAAACTGATTTTTTTCATTTTTTAATTTTTTACTCAAAATCTAGCCTACAGAATGTATTCAAATTTTAACAGATTATAGCTATTTATATTCTGTATTATCATGATTTTTCTCAAAAAAATTAACCGTTAAGTTTAGGAGTTATAAGCTTCTAAAAAAAACACGTTTTTGTTAATAACAAAAGAACCGTGATAGCTAGAAAATTTTCTTTTTTTAGAAAATATAGGTATTTTAATCCTCTTTCGAACGCTACCCATCAGATTCGAATAACTCGATCCTATCATTTAAAAAAATCAAAAAACAGTTTTGAGAAAATCGAAAATTAAAGAAAAAACAAAAACGTATCGCCCCAATCAAAAGACGGATTTTTGACCCGCCATCACGCAAAAAAAGCAAAAAAAAATGAGACCTGTCCGGTCAAAATCGATCGAGTAGAAGCTGAGATCCAGGCGTACACACACACACCCACACACACACACACACACACACACACACACACACACACACACACACACACATCCATACAGACATTTTTCAAAAACCATGTACTTTGATTCCTCACACCTCGGAACACAGTTACAACATGTTTTTACAACAACTCAAAAATTTACTATCACAAAGCTTCCTCTAGGAGGAAGCAAAATTTCGATTTTTTCATCATTTTAACCCAGGCTGGCCCCCTTAAACACACTTAAGTGTTTTATTTATTCTTTAAATCACCTCGACAGTGCGACCAGTAAGTTCAACTACATATTTATAAAGAGACTATTTATAGATATCTCATAGAATTAGGAGATATCCTTGTACGATTATCTTGTAAGTACTCATTAAAACCCATAAAATACATAATTAACGTTTTTTCACAAAATGCGTATTTCCTGACTGGAAAATGTTTGTAATTTTTTATGATAAATTTTTTCCGATGTAAATAAGTCAACAAGTCCTACAAGTTATACAAATACTCATAAAACTTTATTTAGCCTCATAGAAATATCTGGTTTTGTCATATAGAATGCCATAAACTATGCTTCACTCTAACTTTGCAAGATGACTCTTTCTTGTAAAATTAATAAGAGATTTTTTTTGTCCAACATTTCACCAAAAAAACTATTCACAAAAAACGACTTTTAATGCATGGATTTTTATTAAAAATCTTTGTACATATATGTTATATACAAATACTCATAAAACCCTTTTTGTCCTTGTAGAAATATCTAGCTTTGTGATTTAAAATGTTATAAAGTATGATTCACTCTAGCTTTACAAAATGACTATTTCTTGGTGAAAGTAATCAGTGATTTTGCTTCCTCCTACAGGAAGCTTTGTGATAGTAATTTTTTGAGTTATTGTAAAAATATGTTATAATTATTTGTTGAGGTGTTAGGAATCAAAATACATGATGTTTGAAAAATGTCTGTATGGATGCGTGTGTGTGTGCGCGTGCGCGTGCGTGCGTGTGTATGTGTGCGTGCGTGCGTGCGTGCGTGCGTGCGTGCGTGTGTGTGTGTGTGTGTGTGTGTGTGTGTGTGTGTGTATGCCTGGATCTTAGCTTCTACTAGATCGAGTTTAACCGGACAGGTCTCATTTTTTTTTGTTTTTTTTTCTCTGATTGCAGGTCAAAAATTCGTTTTTTGATTCGCCGATGCATTTTTGTTTTATTTCGAATTATCGATTTTTTCAAAAATGATTTTTTTTTTTTTTTTTTTAATGATAATATCGAGATATTTGAATCCAATGGATAGCATTCGAAAGAGCATTAAAATATCTATATTTTCTAAAAAAAATTTTCTCTAACTCTTACGGTTCTTTTGTTATTAATAAAAACATGTTTTTTTGTTAAAGCTTATAACTCCTAAACTAAGCGGTTAATTTTTTTTGAAAAAAATCATGATAATGCAGAATATAAATAGGTATAATCTGTAAAAATTTGAATCCATTTTGTCGACTAGTTTTTAAGAAAAAAATTGAAATATAAAAAAAATGAGTTTTGTTTGTCCAACGATTACGGGAGTAAAATTGACTTAATCGCTTCGAAATTTCTTGTAGAAGTAAATTTTGAATAGCTCTCGGTCGAGTTCTTTCGGCAAAATGATTAGTCCAGAAATTTCAGAAATATTTGAGGTTAAATTGTTTTAAAATTTTTTTTTTTCAAATCGTAATTTCTCGAGAATGGCTCCATATATCAGCTCCAAATTTATAGACAATTTTGTATGTAATATAAATAATACGTGTACGAGTTTTCATCTAGGTCGTACGATTATTTTTTGAGATATTTGATTTTGAAAATTTTTGTATTTTACAAAGTCATTTTCTTTGTCGCATGATAACTAGAGAAAACAAAAATTGGTTTAATCATGTTGAAATTTTGTGAAGATGTAGAGTCTGTATATTATTTTACAAGTCCTTTAGGTAAAAGAATTGTCTCATGATTTTTAAAGATATTTAAGGTTAAAATTCTTTTACGGTTTTTTTCAAAATCGTAATTTCTCAATGACGACTTCATGTATCAGCTTGAAATTTATAGACTATTTTGTATGCAATATAGGAAATACCTGTGTAAAATTTTATCCAGATTATATGGTTATTTTTTGAGATGATTGATATTTAAAATTTTAGTATTTTTGAAAATGACTTTCTTTGTTGTCGCACAATATAACTACATTAAAATTGTTTTAATTTCTTTGAAATTTGGTAGAGATGTAGAGTTTGTATATTATTTATTAGAAGAGTTCTTAGGGTAAAAAATTTGTTTATGAATTTCAGAGATATTTGAGGTTAAAACTATTTTAGCCCTCTTTTAAAATCGTAATTATTCAGGAACGCATTTATATATAGGGGAGAGAGGAGCATGGCGTCGCAGGACGGTCAATTTGACACCTCAATATTTAAAAAGTAAATAAATATTTAGAAATAAATGTTCATAAAAAATCAAAGAAAAATACTTCTAGTTTTTGTCTCTGCTCAAAATATATAAAAAGAAAGTCATGTTAATCAGTTTAATGAAAATGAAATTTGAAGCTCAAAAAAGCTTGGTTTCATTTTTCATTCGTCTGTCAGAATGCGAAAAAGGGATGAAACCGTCCAAATTAAGTGTATTTCGATAGTTTGGACATTGAACTTTGAAGCCTCATTTGATTTTTGCTTCCTCCTAGAGGAAACTTTGTGATAGTAAATTTTTGAGTTGTTGTAAAAACATGTTATAATTGTGTTCCGAGGTGTTAGGAATCAAAATACATGGTTTTTGAAAAATGTCTGTATGGATGTATGTGTGTCTGTGTGTATGTGTGTGTGTGTGTGTGTATACGCCTGGATCTCAGCTTCTACTCGGTCGATTTTGGCCGGACAGGTCTCATTTTTTTTTGTTTTTTTGCGCGATGGCGGTACAAAAATCGGTTTTTTGATTGGGGCGATGCGTTTTTGTTTTTTTCCAAATTTTCGATTTTCTCAAAACTGTTTTTTGACTTTTTAAATGATAGGATCGAGTTATTCCAATCTGATGGGTAGCGTTCGAAAGAGGAGTAAAATACCTATATTTTCTAAAAAAAAAAAAGTTTCTAGCTATCACGGTTCTTTTGTTATTAACAAAAACGTGTTTTTTTTTTAGAAGCTTATAACTCCTAAACTTAACGGTCAATTTTTTTGAGAAAAATCGTGATAATACAGAATATAAATATCTATAATATGTTAAAATTTGAATACATTCTGTAGGCTAGATTTTGAGTAAAAAATTGAAAAATGAAAAAAATCAGTTTTGTATGTCCAACGATTACAAGAGTAAAATTGACTTAATAGCTTCAAAATTCCTTTTAGAGGTAGATTTTTTATAGTTCTCGTTTGAGTTCTTTGGGCAAAATGATTGGTCCATAAATTTCAGAGTTATTTGAGGTTAAAAATTTTTTGACATTTTTTAAAAATCGTAATTTCTCGAGAAAGGCTCTATGTATCTGAATGGGGTGGGTGGCATTTGAAAGAGAATTAAAATACCTATATTTTCTAAAAAAAATTAATTTTCTATCTGTCACGGTTCTTTAGTTATCATCAAAAACAAAAACGTGTTTTTTTTTTTAAACTTATAACTCCAATGATGTTATCATTAGTATATTATAAAAGTATATAGTATTGGCGTCAAAATGTAATATGTTTGAATTTTCAAGATTGAATTCTTGAGTTTATGTATTCAAAACTGATGAATAATTAAAATAGTATAAGAGTAGGTGGCGCTCCGATTGGGGTAGCGTGTAGTGCAGTATGTATTCCGGCAGGGTCCAACAAGCTGTGGGTTAGTCACGAATCCCGCAGTACTGCATACAATGCATTATGAATGCATTATATTCTGCATTATTATAATTTATTTGTGAGTTGTGAACTTTTCTAAAAAAACACGTTTTTGTTGATAACAAAAGAACAATGACAGCTATAAACTTTGCTTCCTCATAGAGGAAGCTTTGTAACGGTGAAAAAAAATTTCGAAAAAAAAAATCTTCAAAAAGATGTTTTAAGGCGATATATGTGTATATTAGTTGATTTTGATCATTTTTGTTTTCGTGGGTGTATGTGTGTGTGTGTGTGTGTGTATTTGAACTCTTCATATCTCCGAAACGAATCGACCGATTTTCGTCGGGTAAAGCTTATTCTCTTTGTCTCGCGGGAAAAGAAAGGTACCCTAATGGATTTGAGTTTCTATTGATTTTCTTTTGTTTTATAACCAAAAAACGATTTTGAATTTTTAGTTTTTTTGATTTTTTCATATCTTACAGTCATTATTACATAATATAATAAACTTTTCTTGAAAGGTATTTAAATTACCTATATTTTCCTTTTTTAAAATTTAAAATATCTTCACTCTGTCAATTGTTATTAAGGAAAACTTTTTTATATTTCATAAATTAATTTCTCAAAAAATAATTTATTTATCGACTTGAAATAAATAACCAGTTATTACACTAATTGAAGACTATATGTGGTTAAAATTTCAAGAGATTATCTTCATTTGTTTTTTAGAAAAAAAATTATTTTCCAAAAACGAATTTTGAATTTTCAGTTTTTTTGATTTTTTCATATCTTACAGTCATTATTACATAATATAATAAACTTTTCTTGAAAGGTATTTAAATTACCAATATTTTCCTTTTTTTAAATTTGAAATACCTTCACTTTGTCATTTGTTATTAAGGAAAACTTTTTTATATTTCATAAATTAATTTCTCAAAAAATATTTTATTTATCGACTTGAAATTTTAACTAGTTATTACACTAATTGAAGACTATATGTGGTTAAAATTTCAAGAGATTATCTTCATTTGTTTTTTAGAAAAGAATTATTTTAGAAATAATTTGCGTTTTCGTTGTCGCACGATAACTAGAGCAAAAATTATCCAATCGTCCTGAAATTTGGCACAGATGTAGCTTTTATATATCTTCAGATTGAGTTCGTTGCCCAAAAAAATCGGTCAATTACGAAAAAAGATATTAGAGGTAAAAAATTTTTTAAAAAAATTTTCTAATCGCATTTTCTCAGAGATTACTTGATTTATTGACCTAAAATTTTAACCACTTGTTAAACTTATAGAAGACTATATTTGGTTAAAATTTCAGGAGATTATCTTCATTTGTTTTTTAGAAAAAAACTATTTTAGAAAAAATTTGCGTTTTCGTTGTCGCACGATAACAAGAGCAAAAATTATCCAATCGTCCTGAAATTTGGCACAGATGTAGCTTTTATATATCTTCAGATCGAGTTCGTTGCCCAAAAAAATCGGTTCATTACGAAAAAAGATATAAAGCACAGTTTAAGATGAATCCGGACCCATGACCCTCTCCTAGTTAGTCTAACCGTACAAGATAAAGTATTAAATTTCAAATATTAGAAGTAAAAATTAATTAAAGGGATCAATAAATTAAGTTTGAGGAAGCTACGTGCCAATGAATTGGCAGCAGTTTTACTTAATAGTGCTTAATAATTATGTATTAACGATTAAAAAAAATGATGAAAACGGGGCACGTGTGTCACCCCTGGTGGGACACGAGTAGCGCACGGCGACGCCCATCAGCAGCGCCAGAGCAAAATAGCTGATCGCCTTAACCTGCAGGTCAGAGGAATCTAGCAATTCAAGATGGCAATATTTGTTATGTTAATAATATTACTGCCAAAGCTTTAAATTTAAATTAATACTTTATTTTAATTATCGATCTTAGATTGTTATTTGTCATACTTATGGAAATTATAATAATAGTTTTTATTAAAAACACTGTGTTAATAAAGGCAATCTAATTTTGATAAAATATAGTTTGAAATGTTTTACTTCATTTTGTTATATTCAATAAAAATTATGTACACTTTATCAATTAAAATTTATTGCCCTTTCTTAAAGATCGCTATGACACTTCAACGTTTCGTGTGCTACTCGTGCTCCACCCCCTGTTCTTCGTGCCCCTTAGTGGAGCACGTGGAGCATTTTTAAACGTTTTGCTTTTTCATTTTTGGTGAAAAATACGTGTTAATAAAACATTTTCTATCACTAGAATCGTGTTTTGGATGAACTGATCTATTGATTACACATTTTGTTATTATCTAAATCTGTTTTTAATATATTTAATTTCAATTTAAAGTTAGGGTGTCCATGACGCCCCGCCTTCCCCTACTAGAAAATGGAAATGACATGCGCTGTGCGCTATGCGAACGCGTTGTCTATCTGCTTTTGTTTTTTAATAGCCATTTATCATTTTTAAGGTTAGAATCTTTTTCTTACATCGGAAATTCCAGAAGAAGCACACAAATACGGACAGGCATACTACTATAAGAGACAAGTACCCTATGTGTGGAATTTCACAAAGAAAATATAATTTGAAGTAAAGGTTATTTAGGAATTTTAAAAGGTTTTGACGATAATATTACAATCAATTATTTTATTTATTTTTCACACATAATTTAAAAAAAAATCATACTTATCATTTTATTCATATCTTATACATAATTTAAAAATTAATACTTTTTAATCTTCATAAATGAATTTAATTATAATTATGTCATAAATTGTTCCAAAAATTATAAATTTTGTTATTAAAACTTATTTAAAGGAATAAGCAAATTAAGTTAAGTACTTGAAGACGATCTTTGGAAGCAAAAGTGAAAAGATCTTGGGTGTTTTTTAGCAACGTTTCGTTGGCTTAGTACGCCAACCTCATCAGGCCAAAAATAATAAACGTATATATCATACGTCGATCCGATGTTATTATCGACTGTCGATACTAAGCCAACGAAACGTTGCTAAAAAACACCCAAGATCTTTTCACTTTTGCCTCCAAAGATCGCCTTCAAGTAACATAAAAAATGGATGGCGTCATACCTTCAATATTAAGCAAATTAAGTTTGAGGAAGCCACGGGCCAATGAATTGGCAGCGGTTTTTTTTGTCAAACATTTCATCAAAAAATCTATTCGCGAAAAACGACTTTCAATGCATAGATTTTTATTCAAAATAAAGCTTATAAAACAACGTTTATAGATATTTTATAGAATTAGGAGATTTCCTTATACGATTATCACGGAAGTACCCATTAAAACTCATAAAATAGATAATTAACGTTTTTTTACAAATTGCATTTTTAAAAACAACTGTGTATAACGGTTGCTTTACGTGTAGTATTCAAAAATAATATACACAGTTATTTTTGAATACTACACGAGTGTTTGGATAATATCAAATCAAATAAGGAGATTGGGTTGTGTGATATTCCTACTGGTCTTTTTCTTTGTACTTCGTTGTTATATATTTTTAGTAACAATAAATTGACTCGTAAACCAACCGTTATACACAGTTATTTTTGAATACCACAAGAGTGTTTGGATAATATCAAAACAAATAAGGATATTGAGTTGTGTGATACTCCTACTGGCCTTTTTTTTGTACGTCGTTGTTATATATTTTTAATAACAATAAATTGACTCGTAAACCACCCGTTATACACAGTTATTTTTTAATACTACACGAGTGTTTGGATAATATCAAAACAAATAAGGAGATTGGGTTGTGTGATACTCCTACTGGTCTTTTTTTTTGTACGTCGTTGTTATATATTTTTAATAACAATAAATTGACTCGTAAAGACATCGTTATACACAGTTATTTTTGAATACTACACGAATGTTTGGATAATATCAAAAATTTCATTTTTATTGACTGAAAAACGTTTGTCATTTTTTATGATAAATCTTTTCCGATGTAAGGAAATAATCCAGTCCAAATTAATAAAACGTAATGTAATTATGTTTTGACTTTGTACAAGTTATACAAATGCTCATAAAACCTTATTTACCCTCATAGAAATATCCGGTTTTGTCATATAAAATGTCTTAAACTATGCTTCACTTTAGCTTTGCAAAATTTCTTGTTAAGTAATAAGAGATTTTTTTCGTCAAATATTTCACCAAAAAAACTATACACAGAAAACGACTTTCAATGCAGGATTTTTATTAAAAATCTTTGTATGAGTTGTACAAATACTCATGAAACCTTATTTATCCTCGTAGAAATATCTAGCTTTGTCATTTAAAATGTTATAAAGTATGTTTCACTTTAGCTTTACAAAATTACTATTTCTTGTGAAAACAATCAGTGATTCTTTTTTGTCAATTATTTCACCAAAAAATCTGTTCAGAAAAAAACGATGTTCAATGCACTGAATTTTATTAAAAATAAAACTTATAAAGCAACTGTTTATAGATATCTCATAGAATTAGAAGATATACTTGTACAATTATCTTGGAAGTACCCTGTAAAACCCATAAAATGTATAATTAATGTTTTTCACAAATTCTGTTTTTGTTAACTGAAAAATGTTTATTATCTTTTACGATTAATCTTTTCTGATGTAAATAAGTTACAATAAGCACTCTCTACAAATGGTAATAATTTTTTTCCTGACTGTACAAATAAAACAAACATTATTTATAATGTACTTTTACTCTTAATTAAAAAGTTGTGAAATCTCGATCTCTAAAAAATTTTTTTACAAAAGTAAAAACTAAACTCTCGGAAACTACTGTATGACTGTTCTCAAAAATGTATTCAAATTTTGTCATCTTTCTATACAAATTAAACACAAGAAAGTACTGAAATAATATAAAACTTTCTACGAAAGTATAAAATAAGGCAAGTATAGACGTTTTTTCTGTATAATCTACTCGGAAACTACTGTATGACTGTTCTCAAAAATGTATTCAAATTTTGTCATCTTTCTATACAAATTAAACACAAGAAAGTACTGAAATAATATAAAACTTTCTACGAAAGTATAAAATAAGGCAAGTATAGACGTTTTTTCTGTATAATCTACTATGAAATACTAGTGAAAAAGTCTTTTACTTCTTTTAATAAATATAACGTTTTCGCACTAGGCAATTATTATTTTCTCTTAAAAAGTTGTGAAATCTATCTAAAAAACTTTTTCAAAAGTTTAAACTAAGGCAATTATTAAGTAGTCTCCCTCCCTCTCTTTCTCTCGCCCTCTCTCCCTCCCTCTCTTCTCCCTCTCTCGCATACTCCCTCCCTCTCCCCCTCCCTACCCACTCTGTCTTTCTCCCTCCTCCCCTCTCTCTCTCTCTCTATCGCCCCCTCTCTTTCAACATTCGTCAAACACGTTTTTTAAAAAACTAATTTTTTAAGTACGTTCTAACAACACAATTTTTCCAATCCTTTTATTTCTTCTAATCTCATCTATTCAATAAGCACTCTCTACAAATGGTAATAATTTTTTTCATGACTGTACAACTAAATATAAAACTTTCTACGAAAGTATAAAATAAGGCAAGTATAGACATTTTTTCTTTATAATCTACTCTCCCTCTCTCTCTCTTCCCCCGCCCTCTCTCGCCCTCCATCACCCCCTCTCTCACTCTCTCTCTCTCTCTCTCTCTCTCTCTCTGTCTCTCTTCGTCTCTCCCTTTCTCTCAATATCCGTCAAACTCTGTACCAAAAACTTTAATGAGAGCTTAAATAATTTTTTAATACAATCAACACGTTTAAAATAAAAAAAAATAATTTTTCTGCATAATCTGTACAATAATAAAATTTATGATTTTTTAAAAGAAATCAAATAAATACCAGTGAAAAGTCTTTTACTTCCTTGAGTTATTGTATGCTGAAAAATTATATGTAAATAAGTACATTCAAATTGTTCACTGCAAATCAAACAAACGAAAGTTGTGAAATCAATTACCGATAGTCAAGTAATGCAAACAACTCTTCGAAACAACTCTATGACTGTTTTCAGAAATGTATTCAAATTTGTTCATTCTTCCATACAAATTAAATACAAGAAAGTACTGAAATCAATTTATTGTAGTCAAGTACCCATAAGTTAACTTCAGTGACGTAATAGAACTTTAAGTACCTTGCGTGTAAAGTTACATTATACACCTACGTTGTAACTCAAAAAATATTACACTAGTTAACGCCCAAGAGGCATAATAGCTTCTGTACTCCTACAAAACTTTATAGAGCCTTCGCACTTTACGCCCGTGTGGGCGAAAATTATTTTAATTATATAACTATTATGCCTTATTTTTATTTCTAAAATTCATGAGAATTTTTTCAGAAATTTACAAGTCATAGCCTATATGAAAAAAAAGTACATGGTTACCAACACATCCCCATTTTTCATTATTATTTTTCAATTTTGAAATTCCTATAATATTACGCATCTTGGGAGAACAATAGAAGTCTATAGAGCTGCTCTAGCAGGGGTGGTCCTCCAATCTCCCATACATACTTGGCGGGCCCGACGGTTTGCAGTTTTCCGGTGGCCTTTGTAAATGTAGAATACTAAATTTTTGCATAAATTCATTAACAATGTTTATACCTGTAAGTCCTCTATAAATAATTACATTGGCTATAACTTTTAATTGGGACCGTTTAAACATAATATCCCTACATATGCTGAATTTCATGATTTACTTTCATTACCCAAAATATTTTTCCTTGTGTCCGTCTTTTTTAAGCGAGAATGAGATACAAAATGCATATAAATTTATAGTCTACTCAAAAGTCCTTTAGATTTTACTAACCATTTTAAAAGCCACCTATTTTTTATCCTTTTCCCGCGTGTAAATATTGTATGAGATCTCATATGAGAATTTCAGACATCAGATCTCATATGAGAAATCACATATGTGATGTCATCTGCAATTTTATATATTATGAGATCTCATATGAGGTCTGATGTCCGATATTCTCATATGAGATCTGATGTTCGATATTCTCATATGAGATCTGATGTCCGATATTCTCAAATGAGATCTGATGTCAGATATTCTCATATGAGATCTCATATGATAATTTCATGCGGGTTTGCACTTTCTATTTAAAAACAAAGTAATAGATTCAATACGGATCAGTGTTTAATATGTAGAAGCAACCCATTTATACATTTGATCTGATCTTTGAACATATGAATATTTATATGAAAATGACCATGCTACACCTTAAACTGCAAACCGTCGGGCCCGCCAAGTATGTATGGGAGATTGGAGGACCACCCCTGCTAGAGCAGCTCTATAGACTTCTATTGTTCTCCCAAGATGCGTAATATTATAGGAATTTCAAAATTGAAAAATAATAATGAAAAATGGGGATGTGTTGGTAACCATGTACTTTTTTTTCATATAGGCTATGACTTGTAAATTTCTGAAAAAATTCTCATGAATTTTAGAAATAAAAATAAGGCATAATAGTTATATAATTAAAATAATTTTCGCCCACACGGGCGTAAAGTGCGAAGGCTCTATAAAGTTTTGTAGGAGTACAGAAGCTATTATGCCTCTTGGGTGTTAACTAGTGTAATATTTTTTAAGTTACAACGTAGGTGTATAATGTAACTTTACACGCAAGGTACTTAAAGTTCTATTACGTCACTGAAGTTAACTTATGGGTACTTGACTACAATAAATTGATTTCAGTACTTTCTTGTATTTAATTTGTATGGAAGAATGAACAAATTTGAATACATTTCTGAAAACAGTCATAGAGTTGTTTCGAAGAGTTGTTTGCATTACTTGACTATCGGTAATTGATTTCACAACTTTCGTTTGTTTGATTTGCAGTGAACAATTTGAATGTACTTATTTACATATAATTTTTCAGCATACAATAACTCAAGGAAGTAAAAGACTTTTCACTGGTATTTATTTGATTTCTTTTAAAAAATCATAAATTTTATTATTGTACAGATTATGCAGAAAAATTATTTTTTTTTATTTTAAACGTGTTGATTGTATTAAAAAATTATTTAAGCTCTCATTAAAGTTTTTGGTACAGAGTTTGACGGATATTGAGAGAAAGGGAGAGACGAAGAGAGACAGAGAGAGATAGAGAGAGAGAGAGAGAGAGAGTGAGAGAGGGGGTGATGGAGGGCGAGAGAGGGCGGGGGAAGAGAGAGAGAGGGAGAGTAGATTATAAAGAAAAAATGTCTATACTTGCCTTATTTTATACTTTCGTAGAAAGTTTTATATTTAGTTGTACAGTCATGAAAAAAATTATTACCATTTGTAGAGAGTGCTTATTGAATAGATGAGATTAGAAGAAATAAAAGGATTGGAAAAATTGTGTTGTTAGAACGTACTTAAAAAATTAGTTTTTTAAAAAACGTGTTTGACGAATGTTGAAAGAGAGGGGGCGATAGAGAGAGAGAGAGAGGGGAGGAGGGAGAAAGACAGAGTGGGTAGGGAGGGGGAGAGGGAGGGAGTATGCGAGAGAGGGAGAAGAGAGGGAGGGAGAGAGGGCGAGAGAAAGAGAGGGAGGAGACTATTTAATAATTGCCTTAGTTTAAACTTTTGAAAAAGTTTTTTAGATAGATTTCACAACTTTTTAAGAGAAAATAATAATTGCCTAGTGCGAAAACGTTATATTTATTAAAAGAAGTAAAAGACTTTTTCACTAGTATTTCATAGTAGATTATACAGAAAAAACGTCTATACTTGCCTTATTTTATACTTTCGTAGAAAGTTTTATATTATTTCAGTACTTTCTTGTGTTTAATTTGTATAGAAAGATGACAAAATTTGAATACATTTTTGAGAACAGTCATACAGTAGTTTCCGAGTAGATTATACAGAAAAAACGTCTATACTTGCCTTATTTTATACTTTCGTAGAAAGTTTTATATTATTTCAGTACTTTCTTGTGTTTAATTTGTATAGAAAGATGACAAAATTTGAATACATTTTTGAGAACAGTCATACAGTAGTTTCCGAGAGTTTAGTTTTTACTTTTGTAAAAAAATTTTTTAGAGATCGAGATTTCACAACTTTTTAATTAAGAGTAAAAGTACATTATAAATAATGTTTGTTTTATTTGTACAGTCAGGAAAAAAATTATTACCATTTGTAGAGAGTGCTTATTGAATAGATGAGACTAGAAGAATTAAAAGGACAAGAAAAATTGGGTTGTTAGACCGTACTTAAAAATTTAGCTTTTAAAAAACGTGTTGATGGTTTTAAAAAAATATTTAAGCTCTTATTAAAATTTTTGGCACTCAGTTTGACGGATGTTAAGAGAGTGGGAGAGAAGGAGAGAGAGGGGGAGGTAAAGAGAGGGAGGGATAGAGGGCGAGAGAAACAGGGGTGAAAGAGGGAGGAAGAGTGAGAGAGAGAGAGAGAGAGGGAGAGAGAGAGAGGGAGAGAGAGAGCGGAAGGGAGAGAGGTGGAGCGGGATGTAGAGAGGGAGGAAGGGAGAGAGAGGGAGGGATAAAGTCTAATACTTGCCTTAGTTTTAACTTTTGTAAAATGTTTTTTTAAATAGATTTCACAATTTTTGAAGAGACTATATAAGAATAGAAAAATTAAAATTAAAAAAAGGAAAAAATTTTTTCAACTTTTTGTAGAGACTTTATACTTAAAACTATTAATGTTTAATTTACAAGTGCCATGAGGAGTTAATAATCAGTGCTTATAAATTAGCTTCCTATCGTTTTCCCTTCCGCTGCGAGTCGATGTAATTCACTATGTTATCTTTCTGGTAGAAAAGTCGAGACTCGAGAAATGAAATAATGAAAATAATTTTTTGGTATACAGTGGAATGGAAAAAATAAATTCTATATCTTAAATAGTTTTTTGTATGAATATTTTATTTGATACATCATTATTAAAAAAAGATTGTTGTGATAATTTATTAATTAATTAAATAAAACAATGAAGTATGACGAAAAAACATAAAAATTGAATTTGTACAATTGATGATGGTAATAACTAACAATGATTCTAATTAAAATGTTTTTTGTAAGGAATGATTTTGAAAATGTCAGATACATACATTATTTTTCTACAAAATGTCTTGTGGGGTGTTAAAATAAATATTAGGTAGGAAATTTCTTTTTATCAGCTTCTCGATTTCTTCTTTTAATTTGATGACTTCATCTCATTGACTTTGTCCATGCATACCTTCGAGATCACATTCAAATTTTAACACTAGTTCCCTAAAAAGCCAATATAAGATTATACTAAGTTAAATGTAGTATTTGCATCAATAATATCACAGTTAAAATCACAGCTGACTTTAAAAATACAGTATATATACTTATATTCATTCCATAACAGAAAATAATTATCATCTATTGATAATTTTATATAAAAATGTAATTATACTCGTTCTAAGAAAAATATATATGCGTCTTTAGCGCCCTTTGGCCATGGTTTTTTACAGAAGCTCGAATCACTTACCTTAATCCAATGCTTATCTTTTCTTAGCACATTTGTGTAATGTCCTGTTTCAATAGAATTGCCATGATGAAATATACCACTAATAACTGTATAGCGTTGTTTGTTAATTACAATAATTGTCTTTGGCACTTCATTAATTTTATAATTGGTAATTTTAAACGTTTGACTATTTTTATTAGTAAATAATAATAACTGTAAAATTAAAATTGTATTCTTTATACTTACTTCTGTGGTTTGTATTCTTTTTGTTTTACATTTTTTTGTACAACTACCTTCAATTTCAGTCCACTTTCCTATATTATAATCTATAATATCTTGTAATTTTGGTGTATAATCAAGTTTTGGAAGAGATAGAGTGAGAATGTAATTATCAGTCGTAATCACCGTTCTGTGATTGCAGCCAGGACATCTCGTCGTTGTAATTAACTCGTGTCGAACAACATCTCGTAAAGAAGTATATACGTGACACAGATGTAGTAAAAATTCTGCTACGTCTTGTTGTTCCGGTAATTTGTAGATTAAATTCACAGATGCTCTTAATTCCTTGATGTTAACAGTAGTTTTTGATCTATATTGTTTAAACACAACTTTTAAAAGATCAGAGTCTCTACTATATATTAACCTTCTTCTTATCGTTGATGAATGGAATAAACTTTGTATACATGCATTAGAATAACAAGAGTTACCATCATTTGGTAATCCATAAATATCCCAGCAGCTATCAGAGATATAATTCAGTTCACTATTGCCATGCGTTACATCTTTAAAGTTACACCAACGATTATCGTAAATTTTTGAACATTTATTTGCATTTTCTTGTATTTTAAAAGGTAAAAGATCTGGCCGGTAACTTTTTCTTAATCGATTATATTCAAGAATCGCTGATTCATCAGCCATGATACAAGTAGGATCAAAATTAATTAAATGCAACCCTTCAATTGTCGTAACTCTCGATAAAGCGACGTAAGTTTGCCCACAACTAAAGATAGAGTTACCAGCTTCCACTACAGCATTTTTTAGACTCAGGCCTTGGCTTTTATGAATAGTAATACCATCGCTAAGACATATTGGAAATTGTTTTCTTAATATATATATTGTTTTCATAATTATAAATTTATATTCAAGTGGCTTTATAGAATATTCATTACCAGACTGTAATTTAATACATACACTAGATATTTCGTCTGATTTGACTCTGGATACTGAAATAACTGTTCCTATTGTGCCGTTTACTAATCCAATGGAGACATCAATGTTTCTTCTTATCATAACTTTAGAACCAATTTTAATTCTTATAACACGTTCTATTCCACAAGCATTATCGTCATCTTCGTTTAACATTTTTGAGACTTTCTTTTCTAAAGTTTTTGGACATTTAAAAGAATCCTTAGCAATTAGAATTATTTCTTCTGTATCTAATTTACGTAACATGGCATCGTTCAAAGTGTTACACATGCGTCTAGTTGGTAATAAACACACGGTATCAGCAGGTAAGTTACTTAAGTACGAACATAATTCTTCAATTACTTCTGCGTTATTTTCCGTATGAAATGTCAATTTTCTTTTTTGTAAACTTTCTATATCTGTATTAGTTACAAAACCTAATCGCACTCTAGAAAGAATTTCACTGTAACACTTATCATTTTTTTGCCTCATATTGATGGTTAACTCGTCATAGTCAAATAAAGTCCATAGATTGTAAGTATCCATTCCTCCTATATACTTATTTATTTGATCTTTCGTCATTTCTGTAAATGCAAATCCTTCATGGACTGGTGGAAGTTGAAGCAAGTCACCAAAAACGACAATATGTTTCTTTCCAAACCAGCCATCATCACAATCTGAAGTATCAAATATTTCTGTAAGACGCAAATGTATATACATAAGCATAACATTTGATATCATAGATATTTCATCAATAATTATCAAATCAACATTTTGTAGACTTTGTCTTGTTGGTTTCAAAGCTGACGAAGATAATTCTTTATATTTAGCTGTGCAGCCATGCTCTACTGGTAGTTGCAATAATCTGTGAACCGTAAGACCTTCAACATTATACGCTGCAATTCCTGTAGGTGCTGTAACAGCTGTATCTTTTTGACGCATTACTTTATTCCATGAAACTAAAGTTTCAATGATAAAACTTTTACCTGTGCCGCCAGGTCCACTAATAAAAATCCTTAAAGTTTTGTCATCAGATTGTAAAGCGGATGAAATTTTATGAAATACTCTAGATTGATCTTCATTAAACTTGTCGATAGAATTTTCAACATCTTTTTCAGTTATAACTTTTTTGTCAGCAATATCTTTAAAGTCCTTCATTGCATTTTCTGTTTCAATTGGAACACAATCTTCTGGTAGATTCTCTGAATTTGAATGACGATTATTTTCTTTGTCACTTTCTTCTTCGTCTTTTTTAACTTGTTCCTCCATTCTAAGCATTCCTTCTCGTATGATGTCAAGTTTATCGTGATACTTCATAGCTTCAACTAGTTCGTGTTGTTTTTTAGCAAAGGCATCTGCATATGTTTCTTCGTTTGCTTTTAACTCGGCATCGTCCCTCCATGGCTGGAATAGCAGCAGCAAAGCATAAAAGTAACATTCTGGTTGAGTCTTGGGGTCATAATGCCAGTGCTTTATTAAGAAAGGTTTTGGCCTTTTCTTACAAAAAACATTTGGAGTTATTTCGTAATACTCTACCTTTCGAATCGGCTTCTTCTTTATTATATCAAAATATTTAGCAAAGTCGTATAAGCATAATAACTCTAGTTCTTTTGGTCTTATAGAATAATAATCGATAAAGGAGTCATAAAATATATCTGTTGAATCAGGTGGAAGTTGCTTGATTTCATTAAATGGTTTCAATTTTTTGCTCTTAATCATTCTTACATCCAACCACCTAAAAACAGTGTCTGAATCAGTAGCATAAAGAGGATGTCCTAAAAGTGCATCAGCGGCTTCAATAGCACCGCATTCTCTATGATTTAATGCTTTCATAGAGAACGACCATAGTTTACTGCATACCGATTTATTTAATTTAATATCTGAAAAATCTACCACACATTTTTCTCCTTTGGTTCCATAACTAGATACATACTTTGTTAAAAGATATGATGACTCACCAATAAATTGAGCATCCATGTTTCCTTCCCAAAGTACTAAAAGATTTGGCATATAATCATTAATATTTTTTTCTTCTAGTCTTCGAGGTAAATCATAAAATCGAGACTTATTTTTTAATTTCCTTTTGTTAGCGATTGCTATGGAAACGCTTCTTAAAATGAACTGTGATGTTACTGGGCGTGGAAATCCAAATCGACAAGCACTTATAAATCCCGTTTTTGTTTTCTTTTTGCGCATGCAGTAATTATTATGTTTGTGTTGCTGGTATGCTAGAACACGTCGATTAAGTTCAGGAGAAATACGTTTATCAGGTATGCGACACGTAATATGCTGTAAAATGAAATCTTGTATTTCTTGATTACTTGATTTACCATAGATGGGTGCATCTTTAATCCAAAATAAGCAATGAAAATGTGGCAAACCTCGACCTTGATATTCACAACAATAATAATAATGTATAACCTTTCCTATTGGATTATCAGAAGAAAGAATATATTTCAACATTGCTTGAAATTCATTGTGTATATACCTTGAAGCTGATACTGGATCTAAAGCTATTAATTCACTTATAGATCGTGAGTCATTTTTCCAGCTACTTACATCACGAATATACTCACCAAGAGACGACCACATCCATTCACCAGGACTTAAAGTAACAAAAAAAGTTGCTGGTCCATATTCTTTCATCATGCAATCTAAATCACTCCGTGGTCGTTTCCAATATGCCTCCGTTCCTCTCAAACGAGCAAAAATAGTTTCCATATTCGATTCTAGCTGATTTTTTTCTAATTCTTGTAAAAGCTCTTTAGCTGTATATTTCTGACGAGGATTAACAACGTTTAATTTGTGAAAAATTCCAGCACTGATTTGCCGAATATTATTATCGTTCAATAAAAAAAAGAGGTATTGTATATTTTCTCGATATTGAGAATGTTTACAAATTAATCTTGATCTAATAAAATCATAGTCTCTCAATCTTACAAGTCTTTGTTCATGTTGTCCATACATACCAAAAGGATATAGATCTGGAAAACACTTTAAATCTAAATCCTTACCGCGAACATCTAAGGCTGCAGCAATTAATTTGAGCATTTGGTACAACTCTGTATCAGTATTATTCATTTTCTTATCATGTAAAGGATAAATAGAATATTAACTGATAAGAATTTTTCCATCGGTCTTACAGTCTTACAAATTAAATTAAAATAATTAATATTTATGGCAGTCAGATTGCCCTTGTTTATAATCACCCCCGCAGAATCTGAAATAAAAACTTAATTAAAATCTGGAAAAAAACTTTGTTAGCAAAGGACGATCTGACTGCCCACCACTACCACATTGTCCGACGTTTCGAGCCTGCTCCGGCTCCTCCTCAGGGACTGAAATAAAACCCGCGATACACCTCCTTATATACCATGCACCCATACCCCCTTCTTTTCTCTTACCCCACCACCCTCCACATTCCCCTCTCCAACTTGCCATTCTCACTTAAATTAATAAAGAATGATAAATGTTATCTAATTTACTTGACTCTATCATTAAATTTACATTATTCCGATTTCTTAGAATGTGAATACTTTCAAGGCTTTCCCTCTTATATTTATTCTTAATCCCCTGTTCCAAAATATCCACACTCCCAAAATCGAAAGAATGCAAACTATTTAAACAATGTTCTTTCAAACCCGATGTACAACTTGAGCTGCGTAAACTATATTGATGTTCATATATTCTCTTTTTCAAATATCTACCCGTTTGACCAATATAACAACCATTACAATCCCTACAATTAATTTTATAAACAACTCCCGATTTCAAACATTTATCATCCTTGTCTTTACAATTACTAAATAACCTTTCTAAATTATTATCATTTCTAAAGAAAACTTGAATATTATGTTTACTAAAAACCCTTCTAATCCTTTCCGACAAACCTCTAACATATGGTAAACTAAAATATGCATTCTTTCCATTTCTATTCCTTGTTTGATTATCTACCCGCTGCTTCAATCCACCATTATAAATTTCCCACACTCTCTCATCAATCATTTTATCAATAAATTTTACGGGATAACTATTTTTAATAAATGTTTCTCTAACTAAATTTAAATTCTTTTTCCTAAAATCTTTATGTGACAATTTAATCGCTCTGTCAATGACACCTTTGATCGCACCTGTTTTGTTTCCGAATTGGTGGTGAGAATCAAAATTTAAAAATCTACCTGACCATGTAGGTTTTCTATACCAATCTAATTTCACTCTATTATTATTACCTCTAATGACTCTAATATCTAAAAAACTCAATTGATAATCTTTCTCAACTTCTTTTGTGAATTTAATTCTATCATGGATAGAATTAAACAGATCCATCCTTTCATCCACAAAACATTCTGGTACAACTGCAAAAATGTCATCAACATATCTTTTAAAAATAATTGGCTGAAAAACCAACTTAGACAAAGCAATACTTTCCAATTTTTCCATTACTAAATTGGCTATAACAGGTGACAAAGGTGATCCCATTGGACAACCATATCTTTGTTCATATAGACTATTATCAAAAGAAAAAATTGTGTTTTTAAAAACCAAATTAAGTGCCTTTATAAATTCATCTTTTGTTAAACTAGTATGTACTTTAATTTCAGACCATTTATCTTGTATAATATCATTCAACAACTCTAAAGGTATATTTGTAAACAAAGATACTACATCCAATGAAACCATCCTATGATCATTCGGAATAATAATATCTTTCATTATACCATAAAAACTCCAACTATCTTTAATATATGAATTTGTTTTACCTACTATCTTGAACAATATATTAGACAAAAATCTAGCAAGTCTATACGTCGGAAAATTTATCGATGATATTATTATTCTATATGTCAACTGTTCTTTGTGAATCTTAGGAAGCCCATAACATTTAGCTACAGTGCCATTTTCACATTTTAAATATTTAAACATACTATCCTTAATATAAGCTTTTG
The DNA here is from genome assembly GCA_036365515.1 of Torymus aiolomorphi. Lineage (NCBI taxonomy): Eukaryota > Metazoa > Arthropoda > Insecta > Hymenoptera > Torymidae > Torymus > Torymus aiolomorphi. Next base: position 52,297,246 of record CM070874.1, on the reverse strand, counting down.
TTTTCCAATGCATCAATAATTCTTTCAATTTATCTTGTAGTCTATTGATATGTGGATTCCTAATTTTCACATAAGTGGTATCATCCTCCAACATAAGTTGAATTTTATTAATATAATCCCTTTTATCTGAAACTACAGTTACATTTCCTTTATCTGCTTTTTGGAAGATCATATTCGGATTCTCTCTCAAGAATTTCTTCGTTATTTTTAAATCATGGAATAAATTACTGTTCAAATAATTATCAAATCTATGTTCTCTTTTAAAATTATTAACAACTTTAACTAAAGAACTCCTACATTCTTTTTTAAACTCCAGATTAAAACTACTCATACTACTTTCTACCTCAGCGATGATATTCTTGATCGGAAGAGATTTACTTGAATATGATATTCCAAATTTAGCACCCTTTGACATGATATTTACCACTTCTTCTGGTATTACTTTGTCAGTTAAATTTCTAAACCAATCCTTATTAACATTGTTAGTTTGATTGACATGAGAGTGTTTTCTATGCTTTAAATATTCAAATTTTCTTTTTAATTTACTCCTATGGTTATATTTTACTTTTTCAAAGTGCCTCTTTTGACCACGAAAAAATTCTTGCAAATCATTCTGTTCTATTTTATTATATAAATATCTTTCAAGCTCTAATAAATATTTATTCAAACGATTAATTTCAAAATTCAAATCTCTAATTTCTAAGTTAAGTAATTTATTTTTGAAAAAGAAAATATTTTTCCGTAGATCATAAGAAACTCTTTTATTGTAATCCCGATAAAAACCCTTATCATCAAATTTTTTTCTTCCAATATGTTTAGGAAAAATATTTGATTTTTTACACCTTAGAAGAAAATAGTTATCCCGTAAAATTTATTGATAAAATGATTGATGAGAGAGTGTGGGAAATTTATAATGGTGGATTGAAGCAGCGGGTAGATAATCAAACAAGGAATAGAAATGGAAAGAATGCATATTTTAGTTTACCATATGTTAGAGGTTTGTCGGAAAGGATTAGAAGGGTTTTTAGTAAACATAATATTCAAGTTTTCTTTAGAAATGATAATAATTTAGAAAGGTTATTTAGTAATTGTAAAGACAAGGATGATAAATGTTTGAAATCGGGAGTTGTTTATAAAATTAATTGTAGGGATTGTAATGGTTGTTATATTGGTCAAACGGGTAGATATTTGAAAAAGAGAATATATGAACATCAATATAGTTTACGCAGCTCAAGTTGTACATCGGGTTTGAAAGAACATTGTTTAAATAGTTTGCATTCTTTCGATTTTGGGAGTGTGGATATTTTGGAACAGGGGATTAAGAATAAATATAAGAGGGAAAGCCTTGAAAGTATTCACATTCTAAGAAATCGGAATAATGTAAATTTAATGATAGAGTCAAGTAAATTAGATAACATTTATCATTCTTTATTAATTTAAGTGAGAATGGCAAGTTGGAGAGGGGAATGTTGAGGGTGATGCGGTAAGAGAAAAGAAGGGGTATGGGTGCATGGTATATAAGGAGGTGTATCGCGGGTTTTATTTCAGTCCCTGAGGAGGAGCCGGAGCAGGCTCGAAACGTCGGACAATGTGGTGGTGGTGGGCAGTCAGATCGTCCTTTGCTAACAAAGTTTTTTTCCAGATTTTAATTAAGTTTTTATTTCAGATTCTGCGGGGGTGATTATAAACAAGGGCAATCTGACTGCCATAAATATTAATTATTTTAATTTAATTTGTAAGACTGTAAGACCGATGGAAAAATTCTTATCAGTTGATATTAAATTGCAGTCGACATAAGTAATATTTTTAATGATAAATAGAATATTGTTCATAAAACGGGTCTAATTGATCCTTTTGAGTCAATAAAGCAGCTGGTGGCAAATTCGTTGGTAGATTTTCATTTTCTTCTCTATTATCATCTTTCACTATTTCATCAGTATCTTTAGGATTATCTAGAAGATACTCTAATTCTAAATCCTGAAGAGTATTTAACATTTCTTTGGGAGAGGGAATTATAATTTCAGCGTAAAGTGGGTTCCAACATTTAAGCCAATGTAAAGCATTCCATATTTTTTTAATGTCAACATAATCCTCCCATATAATTTTTCTTTTTGTAGGGTTACTCCGAATCAAGACAAAGAGTTCGTGATTAGTGTTTAGAGGATCAGTATCTGGACAGATTTTTTTTAAAGTTTCTTCTAATGGCAAAGGTAAATGAAAAGTTCTCCCCTGAACTTTATCAATTTTAACGTGATTTGGTAAATTTTTGTTCATTACTGTACCCATTTTAACAACAGTTTGGAAAGCTTTAGCTCTCTGAATTAGTATTTTTTCATACATATTTAAAGTTTGTATTTCCTCGGGAGTGTCTTTAACAAAAAGGCCATTCAAAATACAGGTTGATGGCAACGAATTATTTTTTAATTTATTCATACAAAATTGACACATAAAACCACTATTGAATTCTTCAGAATCTTTATAATAGTCCTTGAGTTGTTTCCAATAATCAGGTAGTTCAACATTTACGTCAAGCAAATCTTTCATCAATTCCAAATTAGATTTATAGCTATTAGCTGGTACAACATTCCGAGAACAACAAAGTCTCTCACAAGAAACACATGGTGTTTTAGGTGGGTCCATTGCTATTTTAATATATTCTTTGATACCCTTGTTGTACTTTTTTTAATTTCTTTTTCATCCAAACAGATTTCAATGTTATTATCCCTGAAAGGCATTGCTAATCGATCAGCTTCGGACAAAATTTTTCGTAATTCATCAACATCACTGTTATTCAACGAATCTTCAATTTTTTGTATATCAATATAAAATTGTTTTACTTTATATATCTGCCGTTTTATAGTGCGTAAGTGAGGATAGTGATATGATAAAATATTTAATTTTAAAAATTTAGATGAACATAAAAGAGGTTGCGCGTAACAAATTATAGGGTGACCAGATTTATTTGGATCGTGAGTTTCAGATGAGCAAATATCAATCTGTTTAAGATAATTATTCGCATCAACATATGAAAAGTAAAGTAAATCTTCAAATAGTTGTTTAAGATCTTTTAGAATATCTGCATCAACCACTTTACAATAATTATTGCAATGCCAATTTTTTTGGCGTTTACTTGGATCTGTTACAGGCAAAATATTTGTGGATTGACCTTTTTCGTTCAGAATAATAACATTCGATTCTTCTGTACTTTCATTACAAAGGCCCTCTTTAAAATCATATGCAGCTTCTGAAAAATACGGTTCAGATGTTGAACAATGTTTTGGGAAACCGCACAAAGCTGTTAGAGCAGCGTGCTCATTTTCTTCAATGGGCATGATGCCCAAGCGACTCAATGAAATTTCAACCTTACCTTTACAGGACTGTAAAACTCTTTTTAAACACGAGATGTAAGTATCCCTTACGTAAATAGCAGTAGAAACCAATGAATCAGCTTCCATTCTACGATCTGCCTCATTAGACACAGAATCTAATTTTTCCATAACATTTCTCGTATATTTTTCCTTATTTTTTAGTAATTTAATAGTATCCTGTTTCAAAATTACCTTGTATTTTTTTTTAATTTTCTTTGCTATAGTATTTTTAGTTTTGACATGCTTTTGTACATTATCTAAATTACAGTATTTATTTTGTAATTCGTAATATACATTCCTTTTTTTTGCACATATTTGTACTTTATTACGTTTATAATAATTTCTTGATTTTTCCAAAATTTGGTTCTTTTTTGAATTATAATGAGCTTTTTTGTTTAATATTGATTGTTCTTTTAATAATTTTCTTTTTTGTAATATTCTCTTTTTATGTGATTGATAATACTGACAGTTATTTTTTCTTTTACGAATATTGATTTCAGATACTAATGTACCAGCATGAAAAGTTGTAGTTTGAGCAGTGAGAGTGCTTTCAGATGAAACTTTGATTTCAGCAGAAAGAATGCTTTCTGTAGAAATTTCAATTTCTGGAGTAAGAGTTCCTTGAATGGGAATTTTTATTTTATCGAACTCAACATCATCAATGATTGTATTACTGAAATTTCGTTTAAGATAATCATTGGTGAATATTTGTTTATGAGCATTCAGAGTGCTTTCAGTCGAAATTTCCATTTCTAGAGTAGGAGCTCTTTCAGTGGAAACTTTCATTTTGTCGAACTCAACATCATCAATGATTGCATTAGTAAAATTTCGTTCAGTATAATCATTGATGAATACTCGTTTGTTTGGATTTAGAAGGGAAATGTTGTTTTCAACAAAAACGTTAATTTGTTTGTTAATAAATTTATTTGAGCAATCCGTTGCTATCATTTCAATAGTGTCAGATGCAGTGAGAGCTTCTCGAATTGGTCTTTTAACTTTTTTGAAAGACTTATACAATTTAACATTTTTTAATATTTTTTCCTTGTTATTATTATAATACGTTTTTTTTTTTCTAATATTTTACTTTTGTGTGATTCATAATATTGAGAATGTTTTTTATTTTTATGCATTGTGTTGCTAGAGTCAGGAATCTTAATTACAACGGGAGCTGTTAAAATCGTATTACTGTCAGGAGTTTCATTTTTCTGATACGAGCTTATATCAGTAGTTAAGTCTTTCTCAAGTCTATTTATATGAAATTTGTTATTAGATTCAAGAACACTTTGACCATCGGTTTTATAACTATGAATAGACTTACTTACATCAATAAAATCATTTTTTTCAGTTGGCTGTAGTACATGTGTTTCATAAACTTCTTCTAATATTATTAAGTACACATCTTTGCTGTTTTTTGGCCAAGAAGTTTCTTCAACGTGTAAGTCATCTGCCCTTAGCCACGAGTTGTTCATGCGTAACATACAAGTATAATGGCCCGATTGCATACTGCAACCGTGATGAAATAATGCACTTATTACTTTGTAATGCTTTTGATTTATTAGCAGTATTTCTTCATCAATATTGTCCAAAATTAAATTATTAATCTTACTTATCGTACCATTAATATTCATATTAAATAATTTTAGCTGCAAAATTATAGTTTTATTGTGCGTGTATAGAGACGTTTTATCATATTTATAATTTTTACATCCATTGTCACAAGGGATCTCAGTATAACTCCACTTATCAATATTGAAATTTATAATATCTTGTAATTTAAGACTATTGGAATTTGGCAAAGTCAAACTTAAGATATAATTGTCAGTTGGTTCAGAAATTCGCGTATGTTTACAAGTGAAACATTTCCTCTCAATTACCAATTTATGTTTTATAAGAGAATTTAGGTTATTAGATTTATTACAGAGATGCGTAATGAATTCTGCTACATCTTGTTGCTTATTATGAATATATAGGTCATCGGCAAATTTTCTTAAAGCCATCATATTAACAGTACGCCCTGAGCTGTATTCCTGTAATGCAAAATAAAGAGCATTGTGCTCAGAATTTTCAAATAATTTTTGTCTAATCGATGTGCAATGCAATAATATTTGCAGAGATGCGTTAGCATAACATTGAATGTTTGGGTTAGGAAGTCCAGTAACTTTCCAAAACGGAGCTATATCTTTAGAATTGTTAATTTTGACAGGGAATTTATTAGTATTAGAAATTGTAGGAGCAACGATAGAACTTTTGTCAACTTTAATATCGTTATTGTTTATTTTTATTATATTGTAATAACAATGGTGTATCAGTCAACAAATTTTTATTAACACTTTCATTTTTTACTGTAGGAAAATGACTTAATGTGTTTCGTTCAAACATATCATAGAGATGGGGTCGCATTTTTTGTACATCGTATATTATTTGAGTCGGATTTTGTTGAAAAAATAGCGATGTAGCAAATGCTATTGAGAATACTGCGCAGTCGCGAGTATTATTTTGATACTGTACTTTTCTAAAATATAAAGGAATTTCATTAAAAAATGGAAATAATTTCTTTAGATAAAGCTCATTGTTAACATGTAGCCGACGACTATTTAAAGAATCATAAATGTAAATAGCAGTTGTATCGTAATAAATACAGATCCAATGTCCGCCCACACAATCTTTACATAAATCATCACAACTATGTAACAGTTGTAAATGCCGCACATTGCGAGAAATAGGCTGAAGACGCGTGGACTGTGGATTTCTTATAATGTGTTGAATGATCAGCGTACATCGTGGATCATACTGCGAATGAGTTCGCAGTATGTTATGAAATGAATCAATATGACTATCTTTTAAACGCGATCCATCGAGAATTTTTATTTTATCTTCTCTCGTTAAAGCATACCTATTTATTTGTATACTCATCGTGAATAGAGAAATAGAACGATTATTTGATGATTATTTCATGTATCTATAGTGCTATGAAAAGCTGCGTATTTGTAGACGATGAAAGCTACCTGCTCTATGGCGCTCAAAGCTACCTGTTTCAAAGCACTCAAAGCTGCTTGTTTAAGGCGCTCAAAGCTGCCTGTTTTAAGGCGCTCAAAGCTGCCTGTTTTAAGGCGCTCCAAGCTGCCTGTTTTAAGGCGCTCAAAGCTGTCTGTTTTAAGGCGCTCCAAGCTGCCTGTTTTAAGGCGCTCAAAGTTGCCTGTTTTAAGGCGTTCCAAGCTGCCTGTTTTAAGGCGCTCAAAGCTGCCTGTTTCAAAGCGCTCAAAGCTGCCTGTGTCAAGATGCTGACAGATGGGTGTATATACTAAACCTAGTAGAAAAAAAAAATACTTACCTGCTGTACCCAATGGTCTCCGTTCGATAGCTGTATCGATCTATATAAAATAAAATTAATCACGTAAAACGAGAATTCATATTAAATATTTAAATATAACTAGAAGGTAAGTATGCTGTTCAAAATAGTTTACCAGCCTAATGTGAATAAGACGGAAAATGTAAAAATAGAAAATTAATCAATTGAATTAATTTTTCTTCATAGTATACGTAAAGTACGTCCATACGCATCGTTTTCAGTGCGTAAAGTTGAATTTCACACATAGTGTGCATAAAGCGAAGCTAAAAATATGCGTAAAATTTAACTTTACACACGTGCTTTTCGCATACTATAAAAATATATATTGTTCGCCACACGGGCAAAATCTTTATGACCTCGTGATCGCGCAGCACTCGGCCCGGCTACGTCGACCCTCGTGCGTGTCGATCACTCGGTGCGTAAAGCTCAACTTTGCACCCTAGTGACGAAAACTACTATTTCATCATAAAAAGAATTCATAAACTAATAAAGAAAGATTAACCTCTAATGAAAATTGTGCGATCTATATAAGGTAACTTGGGATAATTCTGTAAAGATGATCAAATTGTAAAGAGGACTTTAAAATATAGTAAATATACTACCAAGAAAAAAATTGTGAACGCCCCAAATATGATATTAGATTTTTAAGGTGCAAAAATGTAAAATGTGCATTTTGGACAAATTACATGACATATACCATCTAAGTCGGCCAATATTTAAAAAAATAGAATAAATTAAGTCATAAACAGTAAAAATTAATAAATAATATGTAAAACCTGTATTTAATTATTAATACCAGTTAACTCCTATGAATAATTCTTAGTATAAAGGAAATAAAGGATTTCATTGTTCATTATAATGCCTATATGCTTACGTACTCTGAGCCAATCAGTTCAAGCGGTTCAGAGTACGTAAGCCTTGGCACAGGCACACTTCTTACACAGCCCCTAAATTCTCATTATGATAAACACGTTCAAAAATCAGATCAAAATCATATAAATGTAATCCCTACGTAACCGACACCAAAGCTTTTATGGAATTAAAAATTAAAACAAAATATAGTTTGATAATAAATAATAAATAATATATTGAATAAGCCTGTAAATTTCAACATATATATGAAAATCAAAAATTCCTTTCTTAAAAAAGTGATGAGCGGCCATGTTGAAGCATCTAAAGGATTGATTTTGATTGGTCGATAAGAAGGCGCGAGAAATTTACCGTGTTTGAATTTTTTAAATGGAATTTTTACATTGAATGATTGAATGATTTTTAATTTAATCAAAATAAATTAATCCTCTCATTAAAAAATGATGGCCCGAAGTAGTGGCTCATTTAAAGAATCGACGTGATTGGTTATTTGAAAAAAGCGCGAATATTTGAATTTTTTTTAGATTGAAAATGTGTTTTTGCCCTTAAAAAAAGAACGATGGCCGAACGTTGTGAACTATTTAAAGATTGATTTGATTGGTCTGTAACATTTGATTTTTTGCTTAAAAAATGTATCCAATTATCTTATCATTTAAACTAATTAAAAATAAATTATAGTGAAAAATAGCGTTCGTAACCTCCAAAACAAAATAGTACGAGCGAAGCGCGGCTGAATGTGTACGTGTGCGTGTGTGTGTGTGTGTGCGCGCGTGCGCGCGTGCGTGCGTGTGTGCGTGTGTGCGTGTGTGTGTGTGTGTGTGTGTGTGTGTGTGTGTGTGTGTGTGTGTGTGTGTGTGTGTGTGTGTGTGTGTGTGTGTGTGTGTGTGTGTGTGTGTGTGTGTGTGTGTGTGTGTGTGTGTGTGTGTGTGTGTGTGTGTGTGTGTGTGTGTGTGTTGCTAGTAATATAAAATAACCAATTGAAATGTATTAACATAACGAAGGCGATCATTAGAAAACTCATATTGCCCCATGTAGTTTGCAGGTGGGGCGATATGGGTTCATTGATTTACATGGGACTTTTTTTGTTTTCAAGTGTGGTGATATAGGTACTTTATTTTTTAAATTATTTATGCTCGACTGTTACGGTTTCTACCACTTCAAGTACGTTTTTTACAACTTTAGCCATAACCAAAAAAATTTGCAGCGTAAATAATTTCTCACTTTTTTGAATATCGGCAAAACCCTTATTGCCCTGCTACCCATTTCGCCCCACCTTCCCCTACCACACTATGGACTATGCCAATTATGAAATTATTAGAAGATCACTGTTTATTCGCAAGTTACTTTGAAATAGAATGTGAAAAAAAATCTGATTCGCTTTGCACAATTATTACCAGTTTTTCTTATTGTTATACTATGAGAAATGGTGAAATGTCAGTAACTATATGAATTCTAAGTGAAAAATAAAACTCCGCATTTAAAAAATAAAGCAAAATTTAGTTTATATAGATAGATACAGAAAATATACAAGAAGAAATGATTCAGCATGAGAAAATTTTTGCAGTGATTCTTTTAATGTCAATAAAGACACAAAATTGAATAAAGATAATTACATCCTAACATTATTATCAAAAATATTTAATAAATTAATTAATTAATAATTAAGTGATACTTGTTAAATAATACTTGTTGACAAATTTAAATCATATTATAAAGCTGTTATATTAACATTTTATAAATTTTAGTTTGAAGTAATCTATGGTTTTTTCTTTTTTAGTACATAAATAGGCCAGACCTATGTATACAGGTAGTAGCTATGTCTACCTCTACATAGAATGTTTGCAGCTTCAGACATGTAACTATGACTTGAAGCAAGTAATAATATGTATTACATGTACTACTCTGGTTAAATAAATAAAAAAATAAATATGTAATTTTATGCTTAACGGCTCCAACTTCATCTTGAGTGATGATTGAAAAGAATCACACTTTCAACAGAGCAATATTTACATTTACCATCTGAAAGTATATAAAAAAATAAAAAGAAAGTTTTTTGAAACGAAAAAGTAAAAATTGTAACTTACAAAAGAACACGTAATATTAAATAACTTATTTACTATTTATGTAGCTATTTCTTAATAAATATTTTATAATAAAATAAAATTTTGATATATTATATAAAAAAATAGGCCCATTATAGTTGTAAAATATGATTTATATTTAAAATGTTTATAAAAGGATATAGATAGTCAATGGATTAACAAAACAAAAGAATCTTTTCTCTTTCTCAATTGATATTAAAGAAGGTCTGGTTTTGTTCCTTAATTAATGTCATCGAAATCTGACAAGGAAATTATTCAAAGTTCAGAAAGTGTGTTAAACAAATATATTTTTTGAATTGGCTGTAACACTTTAGGTTTTAAATAATTTTGAATTTTTTCTCCCGCAAGTCCCCATGAAATTAATGAAGGTCTCATTTGGTAATGAGACCTCCAAAACTAAAATCGGTTGAGAAAGAAAAATATTCCTGTGTTTTATTTTTTTAATAATAGTTTGTGGTGACGTCAACATTTTGCTTTAAAATAATTTTGCTTAGTCGTGTAAAATAGACATTTTGTCTAACATATTGACAATCTATTTTTGATATTACATTACAACTATCTTATTTTCAAATTTTAGATAACCTTGTCATTTAACACTATTTAACTAGGGAGTCACGCATGAACCTTTTTAAATAAAAATATAAACATTATAGAATATTCATACATAAGTAGAATTCTAAGATCTAGAAAATATAAGTAAATACTATTCAAATATTTGCTTAGGTAATGTCATTTACCCAAATCTTAAAGTGTATCTCATAATACTGTTAGAAACATTATTTAGTCTTCTTAGTACGCCAACTAAGTACGTCTATATATTATATATCTCTTTCAGTAATCCCACCAAATTATAATCGAAAAAGTCTTTAATCTCTCTTTTTCTACATAAATGTCAGATTTGAATAACTATTTAAAGCTATTGCTATGAAATTTTATTCAAAACTAGTATTATTACTTGTACCTACTCTACACAAATTTATGCAAAAAAGAAACGTTCTCGATTTTAGAATTAGAAGTGCAAAAGTAAAGAAACATACCAAAAAATATATAAATGTATAATTATCACTTAAAGTGTTCTGAATACTTATATCGCAAAATGCATATCATATTAATCATATACATCTAAAATAAATGAAATAAAGAAATAAAAAAATTTAATAAAGTTTCTAAGTTTATACAAGACTTTCAAAATTTCTAAGTTTATACAAGACTTTCAAAATATCATGTCCTTTACAATGAAAGCGAAAGTTTTTCTAGAAAAGATTACATTCAAACATGCTATAAACCTATAAGTACTGTGTACTGTGTACTGTCCGATGTACTTTCTACTATATTTCTTAATTGTTACTCTTAAAAAAATAAATGGTAAGTATTCTCAAAAAATATATATATAACTCAAGAATGTATAAATAAACTTTTCAGGTTATTAACTAAAAATGTTTCATATTATTTCATACTACTTCAATTCAAGAATAAAATCTATTATTTATGAAAAAAATAACTTACATTCAAATATAAGAATTGCAGGGACTGTTTTTTCAAGCAAAAAAGATAACAATTGATGTTGTTATATTTCTACCATAGATCATGCGTATATAAGAATTCCGAATCACGATTGATGTGTTATTATACAATGTTATAAAAACTAATGTAGAAGTGTAACTTGGAGTTTGAAATACAGATTTATTGAACATCAGCTGACTTATTTTGATTTAATAGAAAAAATAATCTGCAAATTAATATATCTATATCTACATATGAGAATATCGAAAAGGCTATAATAAATCCTCGGTACAAGATCTTCAAACTCAAACGTAAATATGAGGACTTCCCTGTACAAGTTACAATGTACCGATATCAATCTCAAATAATACTTTTTAGTGCGGAGTACGAATGGCTTGTCTACATTGTGTGTGTGTTCCGCGCCAAGAGAAATAAAATGTGATTCGGAATTCTTATATACGCATGATCTATGGTAGAAATAGAACATACGAAATTTGTGCCATAGATCACGAATATCGTAGATTTCGAACAACGATTTTTTTTCGTTTGCTATAAAGCACCATGTGGAGGACGCATAACGGCATAACATACAGTCAGTAAATATAACGAATCATCGAAAATTCCTAGTAAGAAAGAGGAACAACGTAAATAGCAGGATCCTATTCTTTGTTTTGCTTAGATAGTGAATAGATAGTGTATTAGAGAGTTGTGCGTAAAATAATAAAATAAATATAAAATAATTAAATATAAAATTATAATCTAGCTCTTCACTATGGCTAATAATATCCATGATTTAGATAATAATAATATTATCAAAGAGATCGATATGGAAATCGATAACTTGAATAGTAAGGAAACAATTTCAATATTGTATATAAAAGATATCATCTCAATTAAAATAATTTGTAAATAGTTCATAAATAAAATTTATTTATTCTCAGATCATGCCTTAAGAGAAGTGGTGGTTCATCAAGGTATTTATAACAGTTATTTTTATATCACCAACTCTCTGTTCATATTAACATTTTCTGATTAGGTTTGTACATAAACTAATGCGATAATATATGTTTTACAGCACGAAACAATATACAGATGCCTGTCATGATTAACAACCACAATGAATCAATGGTTAATAATGATCAACAGCAAAATATTGCTAACGATAATCAAAATGCAGCTATTGCTAATAACTTTATTCAAGGTAAATATGTATGTATGTATATAACATTTTCTGATTAGGTTTACATAAACTAATGCAATATATATATTTTATAGTACCAAACAATATGCAGATGAATAATATGCCTGTCGTGATTAACAATAACCAAAATGGACCAATGGTTAATAATCAACATGTAGCTAATGCTAATAATGCTATTCGAGGTGAATATGTACATTTATACAGATAAAAATAAGTGTTTTAAGGTGGCTCACAAATTTTTTTCTCGGTAGTTCACCTGGCGACCCTACTTGAGAAAAATACCAAAGAAAGTTAAAAGATTCGTACTTTCAGTAGGTATTTTTCTTTTTTCTTATTTATCGAATTCGCTAATTCGACGGAGCCACCTTAATAAAATTTTAATTTAATATATTGTAATAGAGTAGAATATATATAAAAATTGTAAAACAATACAATTTTACAACAATATTATTGTATAACAATTGTAAAACAATATTTGTTTAGGTGGTGAACAACAAAATGCCCAAGTGATTGTACAACCTACTAATAATGATAATGTACCAGTGACTGTTCACAACGAGCAACAAAATCAACCTATTTTACAACCAAATAGGCAACGCGCACTAGCCAATATAGACCAAAGACAAGAAGCACGCAAAGATAAACCACTAAACGGTAAGATCATTTTCTATTTTTGAATAACTTTTTCAGAAAAATACTGTATAAAAAATGTCTTGAAAGTAAATTAAAAATATTTTTTTAGAATACATGTACGTACATTAAATAATTGAATTCAATTGAACTATTCAACAATTGCTAAATAATAATATTTCTTATTGAAGGTAACAATAAAAATACATTGCTAAATAATAATATTTCTTATTGAAGGTAACAATAAAAATACAGTTATCAACTATAGAGGCACAAAAGGTGGAATTAAAAGAAAAATGTATTACAAAAGAGTAATTCAATACGAACGACAGCAGCATGGGCGCATGGCTTCGATGATATGCGAACTCGCTAACGTCAATCAACCACAGGGCCATTACAGATTCTTTCAGGACCAAACTCAGACAACCTATGGTCACCAATATAATGGTAATGGAGGACAATCAAATCATGGACGTGGTCAATTTAATCGTAGACGGGGCCAACCTAATCGTGGACGGGGCCAACCTAATCGTGGACGGGGCCAACCTAATCGTGAACGTGGCCAATCTGACCATGAAAATAATATACCTTAGAGGTGTCATAAGAGGCACTGAAAAAGTTTATTTATCTTCTGTCCTACAATAATTTTTTAATATGTAAAATAAAAATGCAACTGTTTTTTAAAATAATAAATACAGAGATGCAAAAAATTAGTTTAATATTATTATTCTTAATCCTCCAACAATTAGAGTTCACTTAATTATCTCCTTTTATTTTTAATTTTTGTTATCAAATACACAAACTGATGTATATTTCACTGAAAGTAAAAGCCCATGGATTGAAGATTTATTTAAAAATTTCTTGAGATTCACATGGATATACACAAGATTTCGTTAGCCTATGCAATGATTTTGATAAACTCGTATAATTAAAATAATAATAATAATAATTATTAATGAACTCTTCTTTGTTAAAAAGTATTTTTTAAACAGTGATCTATGAACGTAAAAGCCCATGGATTGAAGATTTATTTAAAAATTTCTTGAGATTCACATGGATATACACAAGATTTCGTTAGCCTATGCAATGATTTTGATAAACTCGTATAATTAAAAAAATAATAATAACAATAATTATTAATGAACTCTTCTTTGTTAAAAAGTATTTTTTAAACAGTGATCTATCTATGTATTTACTTGGTAATATAAAAAATATAACAATACTTATATAAACATTATTGAGATTTATAATTATAATAAAAGTTTACTACTTATCTGATTTATAATATTGCTATTTGCCCATTGATTGTCACAGCTGCTTATATAGGTTATATTTTTCCAAATTAACTCCAAAATTCAAAATGAAATAATAATAATTTATACACCAACTATCATCATGATCTACTTGTCAAAAAATGATAAAAAATTTTCATCTTATGACGATGTATATACATACATATTATTACTTAATTAATTAATATAAATAGATAATAATATATATATATATATATATATATATATATATATATATAACATATACAGAGTATAGCAGACAGTTCGTCCAACAGGCATGCGCATACCATAATATATATATATATATATATATAGCAGACAGTTCGTCCAACAGGCATGCGCATACCATAATATATATGTAACGTCACAGGAAGTCGGGAAAACCGGATGTGAGGCTGAATCCCATGGAGAAAGTTAAGAAAATGAAAGTCGACATAAAAAAATTCAGCTCTCTATATCTTTTGAATGAGATAATCTTTTTAAATAAAATCTTTTGATTTGAGTAGAGCAATGAAATGGCTTTCGATTAAGAGGGATATGTTATATAGTAAAAACTAACGCATTATACGTAAAAGCGCGTTGAATTTTTCGTACACCCATTTCAATGTATATGTAGCACGGGTCACTCCTTTAGGCTTCTTCTATACTTGCCTTCGGAGCGCTCCCGCGCTCCTTGATCAAGTCCAAATTAATAAAACGTAATATAATTATGTTTTAACTTTGTACAAGTTATACAAATGCTCATAAAATCTTATTTATCCTCATAGAAATATCTGGTTTTGTCATATAAAATGCTATAAACTATGCTTCACTCTAGCTTTACAAAAATGACTATTTCTTGTGCAAGTAATCAGTGATTTTTTTTTTCGTCAAACATTTCACCAATAAATCTGCTCAGAAAAAACGACGTTCAGTGCACTGAATTTTATTAGAAATAAAACTTATAAAGCAAATGTTTATATAATTATATCTTATAGAATTAGGAGATATCCTTGTACGATTATCTTGGAAGTACCCATTAAAACCCATAAAAAGACAAATCGGCAACGGCGTGCGCGTGCTTTCTTAATCTGGTTCCTGCCTTGCCTAGGTGCAGAACAACTTGCGAGTTAACCCGGTTGTAACAGACCGACATTGTACCGGGCGTGCATCGGCAATTCTATCTAAGCGCAGCCCAAGCCGCAACGTAGGTTTTCTTCGTCCTCAACGAGCAGATGCACCGAGGAAGTCATCATCGTTGCGGAGAGGAGCGAGAGAGAGAGAGAGAGAGAGAGAGAGAGAGAGAGAGAGAGAGAGAGAGAGAGAGAGAGAGAGAGAGAGAGAGTCTCGGAGTTTCAACGTGAAAAACTAACTTTTGGCAGGGACCTTACGGCCAATACAACCTTAACGAGTGCACGAAGATTAGAGAAACAGGAGTATAAAGTACTTTTTTCAACACGTGCATAAAATGGGTCTTTTCATGCCTGAAAGCCGTGTAGAAAATCGCGCATTTCGAGCGTGATTCAGGAAAGAATGAAAAAAATCCATTTTTTCACACTTTAGCGGGGTGAGTCGGGTGAGGTGTCTTCAACACTCGTCTCCGTCTCGGGCACCTTGGGCGCCCTTGACTACAACTCGTGCTAAACACCTCACCCTCGCTTGAAATAGCTCATTTTCTCCGCTAGTTGCACAATGTACTATTCTTCAAAATTTAGCAGATTATAGCATTATATATCCGTCACAACCATCAAAATTTTCATGGTAATATTTTTTTTTACTTTTGAGAAATAAAATATTTATAAAAAATTACGTTTTCATGAATAACTTCAGACTGATTGAACAATTTATTAATATTTGATATCCGCATTAATTCGTAATGAAAATATTATATTTTTAATACATTATCATTGCTATGGGTAAAAACTATAAAAATCCTATAAGGAGAATATTGTCATATAAATCCTCATATATTTCAGTACTTGTAAAAGTTTTATGTGTAAATACTTAATAGTTCAGTATTAATTTTTACTTAAACTTGGTTTCATAAGTCAAATTTTTTTCCTCCACATAAGGTACACTAAATTCTTATTGACTTTAATTGTTTTAAAATTATGTATATTATATTCGTTTTAATGTGTATGTGCGGGTGCGGAACCGAAAGCGAGCTTTTACTGTCTACTTTCATAATTTTTCTTCCTCGTTTTCGTATCTTAAATACTTGCAATGTGACAGTCAATAGAAGAGACATCATTTTTTGACGAAATAGACGATATTTGAGATTAAATTGCCCATATCTCAAGAAAAAGGGCCCATTTGACGGAAATGTGAGCACTAGGCTTAATTTTTAGGTACCGGAAATCGACTCTCCAATACCCGCTAAAATCCGTTTCCCGCAGCTGAAACCCTCTCCTTATGAGTAAATATTTTTACATACAATTTTATATATACTTTTGATATTAGCGAGAGTCTTCTAAACTTTAACTTTCCCTAGGACAGGCAGTCAAGTCAGGCAATTTAGTATGTGCACGTACATGGATCGCCAGCGATACATGAGTACACTTTCTAGTGTTACCACGCGATTGGTAAAGAGTTCCTTAGCAACTCTATCATAATCGAGATGTGATCGGCGAGCGAGACGTCGAAGATTGGGGGATGTTCTTGCCGAAATTCCTGTCGAATGTTGCAAACAGGATTTTAGATCTAATTAGCGGACAATTTTCGAACCGAACATCGCGTAATTTTGACTCGAAAAATTCATGGAATTTTACGATTTCGATGCGGAAAACCCTGTCACAGTATTTTATATTGATGCAAAATGAAGTTTGCAGAAAGATTGCAATTTCATATATAAATATACATAAAAAAATAATTTGATATAATTTGACTATTCTTTTTGAAAGCTTTCTGCTAAAGCAGTTAGCAGCTTTTTTTTTGACTTGATGTTTCAAATTAGATGGTTAAGCTACTGTAAAATATCTAATACGAAGGTTACGTGATTGTAGCTTTCTTACCATTAAATAAAGAATATGACCGGAATAATCTTTTCATCTCTTTCGAAAAATGAGCTTTCTTTCTTATCCGTTGACTGTCTTTCTGTGCACTTTACATAGAGAAATTTCCACCAGGGGAATACCCTAAAATTATTTCTAATGGATTTTTTTATCACGGGATATGGGCTTAAGAGATACCATTATTGCTGACAAAGGAGAAATAATAGCCGGCAATTTCGTCGACATGGGGTATAGGTATCTAGAACCACTTCTAAAAGGTGTCGCTGGAGCCACTAAACGTCGAACACGATTGTTCAAGTATTGAGCCATAATTTTGAGAAAGTGATTTGGAGATTTTGTTGAGAAGACTTGATTTTTTTTAAAGTAAAGAGGGTATCTGTATTATTTTACGAAAAATAACTCTTAATAGTTTATTATTTTTATCGCTTCTGATGTAAATTTTTTAAATTATTTATTTAAAAATTGAAATAGTATATATATTTAAAATCTGTTTTTATCTTTTAGAATACCAATAAAGAAATAGTACGTATTATTTATGTTTTCTTCTATTTTGTCCATGTATTATAATAGTAACAATCGATTAACGCAAAACGCCGATTGATACAATTTCTCAATATACTTATAGGCTCAAAGCGAAACGTTGCCATTCAAACATTACGCATTTAATTATCCTCCAAAATTAACCCTTCAATCGCTTTTCGCGCGGATCTGCAATAATCGTAGCAATACTGGTTCGTCAACGATTATTGTACATTAGTCGAGCCGCTCTCTCTCCCTACAATTTAAACGAACGCCTGTGCGCCTCATCAAATATTCGAGATTTCGCTAATTTTACTTAATTAGAGTGAAGAATTAGCACAAAGGGGAGCAATTAAAGAACCGGCTATTAAGTTACCCGCGACAAGAGTAGATACGTGCTTGTGTAATCCCTTGAGGGGATTCGAGCAAAGAGAAAGCGCGAGAGGGAGGCGGAGATAATTTTAAGCATACACTCACGGCTCCTCTCAGTCTCGGGTATCTACGCGTAACGTGAGCGTACACATCCGCTACATTAAAGTAAGTCATGAGTGAGCATCATCGTGAAGAGCGAGTGAAATAGGGACTCGCGTGTGTAGAGCAGAAGAGAATGAGAAAGAGAGAAAAAGAGAGAGAAAGAGCACAAAGGGAGGAAAAGTGACGATGAGACAGCGCGTAAGTGCGCTTGTGAAAAGAGGCGGCAAAGAGAGGCTAGGGGGAAAGGGAAAGACAGTACACAAGAGAGACTGGAAGCGCTAAAGAAAAAATGGGGGACTATTAGTTACAGTCTGGGAAGTTCGGATTTCCCTCTGTCCTTCACCTCACGAGATTCACATGCGTCTTTCTCCGTATGTATACGCAAGTGTGGCTAGCCCATACACAGAGGGGCGCAACAACAACGGAGAAACAGAGATAATATCTACACTGTTGCTTTCTGCGAGGGAAGGGGACTAATCTATCTAGCGTAAACTTTTACGTTATATATTCGCAAGCGTGGAGGCGGAGCAGAAATCGGATGTCTCATTCGACACCTCTTCAGTACGCGCATGGACTTCGCTCTTGTGGTTTGTTGAAAAGTCTCATAATGCGTATTTTGCCGTTATGTGTTCATAAACATGATTCTTAATGACAGCACTCTCCCTATGTCTACTCCGCAAGTTCGTGGCATGAAACGATGTTTTAATGAGAGCCGTAAAAGGAGGGGTTTTAATTTTTTCATTAAAAAATTGCGCGTGTGCTTGCCTGAGACGTTGTATTAATCTCAGATCGTTCTACGAACATTAATAACTACTCTACTAAAATAATATTACTACTCTAAGTTCAGAGATTTAGCTGTCCTAGAAAATATGAATAACTCAGGTAGACCTTTATGAAATTTTTAAATCATAGTTAAATACTTCTTTTACAAACATTATTTTTTTCTAAATCGGAATATTAAATATTTCCTGAGAAATGAAAATAATAAAAAAACCGTCTCGGAGCGATCTTCTAACGATCCGTGAAAATCAGTTAGTGTGCCCCGGTTACTGTTCCTTTTGACAGGTTACTGTGCCCTAGTCACTGTGCTTTCGGACTAAATACTGTGCACCGAATACAGTGCCCATAATAATGTTCTCTAGAGACAATATAATAAAAATCAATTCATTTTTATAATCATAATAAGAAAGCTGTATAATAGCGAGTAACTTACGTTACTCTATTTCATGTGCGGTTTGAAGGTTATCGCTGCTCGAGGCGCCTTGGAAACGAGTAGCACAGTAACTAACGCATAGGAAAAAGCTTGTCCAATTGGATACACACGATATAATATACACGATAATTATCGTGCATATTAAATCGGGCACAGTAAATAGCGAAAGTTTCAAATTTGCTTGAGTTACTAAATTCATTCAAAATAAAAAACAATATTGAAATAAATGCTCCTAACAACATTTTTTCATAATCGAGTACAGTTCTGTTAATATAATACACTTTTTTATGTCACAAGAAAATTTATTTCATAATATATTTCCTTTCATCTGCGAAGCGTTTCCTTGAGCTTTCTGATAAGGTTGTTGAGGAATAAAACGAAATCTCGCAACAAAAATTTCAAATGATCTTTTTCGCAATTTAACAGAAAAAAATATCATGCATTTAATTGCACTATATGCACTTAACGTTTTATAAAAAAAAAATATAACATATGTTTTTACTAGATTTATAAGTAAATATATGGAAAAGTATGCATATGGCACAATAATCGGCTATCTCACAGTAATTGGCATACTTACCCTATGTGTTTCATCAAAATCTCTATTGACCCAAAATAAAGAAAGTTATGAATTTTTGAAATTTTGTATCACAGCGCCACCTTCGAAGGTTGTTAACTTGTGGTACTGTATGACAGCGTTGGCCCCGCGAGGATTCTCCCGGTGAAACGGAATCATTTGATTAACTTCAGAGCGAACCAGAACGGAATCATTTGACTAAGTTCAGAGCGCTGCTCCGGCAGACCGCGGCGAAGAGAGCAGATACTATAGCAAAGAATCAAGTGTTCTGTTGAGTTTTCCTTTTTACAAGAGTAAATTTGTGGAAATTATGATGTTAACATACAAGAACATATTTTAGCAGCGATGAAGAGAATTCAGATATGTATTATATACTTATTATATTCTAATAATTTTTTAGTTTTTGCCTTAGCGGAAATATTTTTGTTCTATAAAGTTTTAAAAACTGTTGGTAAGAGTTTACTATAAACTGTTAATTACCAATTATTAATTCATTTTAAATGTCATTAAAAATTATTTGAAAGTGTTTCAAACTCGTATAAACTATTTGAAACTGCGTTCAAAATCCTATATTTCGTAACATTTATAAACAGTTACAAATAGTTTTAAGTAATTTTTGACAATTATTAACTGTTATTGACATTAATAATTTAGTACAAGGTGAATAAAAATTATTCGAATAGATACTTTGTGAGTTTTATTTTTCATTTCAGAAAAACGTGTACATTGCAATGCCAGCCATAGGACTAAATTTTGGAGCTGAGAACTGATTAAAATGATTAATGGCAATCATATCTGGACTGGTGCGAATAACTTTGATCAAGATAAAAGTTAGTATGTTTAAGGGAGGTGAATAATTATGTGTTATCGGGTTCATAAACTTTATGGAACTTTATGTAAAAGCTTTTGGATAGAAGAAAATATTGATGAGTGACCCGGGAGCATAAATAAACAATATAATTTATGATGCTGATTTGACATATTGGTCTGAGCTTTGGTTTGACATCTTCAACGACATTAGTTGATATCAGTGCTGGGCTATTGTCCACATTTACTGAAGCACCCGTTAAAAGATTGTGTTAAATGAATATTGATATACTGAAAAAAGAGAAAATGATGTGTTATTGTGAAAAATGTAGTGAATAAAAGTTTCAGTTAATCTAATTTATGATTTTGTCAAGGTGGGAGACGTCAAAATGTTTCAGAGGAGATCTTTGTAAATATTTTTCTACACAAACTTTAAAAATTCTCAGTGATTCTTAGTTCCTAAACTGGTTGTGATTCTTAATTTTACTAGATTATGTGTGACAATTATGGGTTATTAATTTAAGTTGATTCAATCAATAATAATTTCATATGTACTCTATAGTGTTTGTCACTGAATAATTTTTTCACGAATTGTGGATTTAGAATGATGTTTTACAAATGGCTATAATATCTGGGCTGTTGCGAATAACTTTGATCAAGATAAAAGTTATTATGTTTAAGGGAGGTGAATAATTATGTGTTATGAGGTTCATATACTTTATAATAAGCTTTTGCATAACAGAAAATATTGGTGAGTGACACGTGAGCATAAATATACAATATAATTTATAACGCTGATTTGAAATATTGGTCTGAGACTTGGTTTAAAAAGAATTTGTCATCTTCAACAAAATTAGTTTATATCAGTGCGCTGTGCTAATGGACATATTTATTCAAGCACCAGTTAAAAGAATATGTTAAATGAATATTGAAATATTTTAAAAAGCTAAAATGATGTGTTATTGTGAAAATTTTAGTGAATAAAAATGCTCAGTTAATCTAATTTATAATTTTATCACAGTGGGAGACGTCAAAATGTTTCAGATGAGTTCTTAGTAAATATTTTTCTACATAAGATTTAGATAATAATTTGAAAAAGTTATATCCATTCAAGAATGTCAAGAAAGATTTAATAATTCTCAGTGATTCTTAGTTCATAAACTGGTTGTGTTTCTTAATTTTACTAGGTTATTTGTGACAATTATGGGTTATTAATTTAAGTTGTTTTAATCCATAATAATTTCAAAAGTTCTCTATAGTGTTCACAACTGAATGATTTTCTCAAGAATTGAGGATTTAAAGTGATGTTTTATGGTACATAAATGGCAATCATATCTGGACTCTTGCAAATAACTTTGACCAAGATAAAAGTTATCATGTTTAACGGAAGTGAATAATTATGTGTTATGAGGTTCATATACTTTATAATAAGCTTTTGCACACAAGAAAATATTAGTGAGTATAGTGACACGCAAGCATAAATATTATGAGGTACATAAACTTTATAATAAGCTTTTGCATAGAAGAAAATATTGGTGAGTGACACGTGAGCATAAATATACAATATAATTTATCACGCTGATTTGAAATATTGGTCTGAGACTTAAATTGGTTTAAAAAGAATTTGTCATCTTCAACAAAATTAGTTGATATCAGTGCGCTGTGCCATTGTACATATTTACTCAAGCACCAGTTAAAAGAATATGTTAAATGAATATTGAAATATTTTAAAAAGCGAAAATGATGTGTTATTGTGAAAATTTTAGTGAATAAAAGTGCTCAGTTAATCTAATTTATAATTTTATCACAGTGGGAGACGTCAAAATGTTTCAGAGGAGTTCTTAGTAAATATTTTTCTACACAAGATTCAGATAATAATTTCAAAAAGTGATATCAATTCAAGAATGTCAAGAAAGCTTTAATACAAATGATAATCATATCTGGACTGGTGCGAATAACTTTGATTAAGATAAAAGTTATTATTAAATATTTTCGATTTAAATTGGTTCCTAGATTGGAGAAATATTAGAAATTTGGAGCAAGGGATTTCTCAATTGAAAATGACCAAAGCTGAGCTTTTTGTCAAAAATAGCTAAATATGAGGCAATTGGAATTGGTGACTTGGGCTTAAACGAGAAATAAATCGATTACAACACTCAAAAGCTCTGTTAGCATCTAAAGAAGGTCACTTAAGGTCTCAAGTAGAATCAGTTTAAATGTTTAAATAAAATTGGAAGGTATGAAACAACGTCATGAAGAACGAAGACACTTGCAGATACAAATAACTCGCATGACAGAATATCTAGATTTATAAATAGGCTACAGAAAAAGATGCAACTTGTGACAAGAGAAAGCAACATGTACAGGCAACAACTAGATACATATGAAATAGAAATATCTGGATACCAAAATAATAGTTAAGAACGAAAGCAAGTTAGTAAAGAAAAGCAAGAAAGTTAACTAACGAGAATGGTAAGAATTCTGAATAAATGGTTTACGCGAATGAAGCTCCTTAATATAATACAAAATAAGGAACATTAAAATTTCATTTACTATTTTGATCATGGCACTTGTAAATAAAATATCAATAATTTTAAGTATAAATAAATTTCTACAAAAAGTTGCATAAATTTTTTCCTTTTTCTAATTTTAATTTTTCTATTCTTACATAGTCTCTTAAAAAGTTGTGGAATCCACAAGTATTCTACGAAAGTCATAACTTATAGACAAGTGTATATTATCATTCCTTGCCAATTCTTTAATTTATTAATAAGAATTAAAAGTTCACGCAAAACCTACGTGTTTGGAAAATAAATTATTGTTATTATCTCTCTTAACAACTGCAAAGTTTCTTTTCGAAAAACAATAATTACATAAAACATATTTAAATAAGAAAAATGAAAAGTTTATGGAAAACTTATATGCTACCCAAAATAAATTATTTTTATTATCTCTCTAAACCACCGTTAAGTCGCTTTGTAAAAAAAAATTCAGCACCCCCGTCCCCTCCTTTTCTCTCATCTTTCCTTACTTAACAACTGTATAACAACACCACGAAAAACTTTCAGAAGAGCCTAAATATTTTTTTGAAACAGCCAACAAGACATTCTGTACAAGAATAATATACTAACAAACTTTATTTGGAAATTAGAACTACAGAATGTTTGAAAAATGTTTTCTCTAAAAAGAAAGCATTAACATTTTTTTCTCGAAAATAATTTTTGATATATTCATTTATCTAAATTAAAGTAGAAATAATAAAACTTTCTGCGAAAGTATAAAATAAGGCACGTATAAGGTTTTCCTGGAATCTATAAAAATAAAAAGAAATATATTTTCATATGACTTTACAAATTAATAGTATTGAAAATTTATTATCGTACATAAAATACAGGTTTGATTATATTATTTCAAAAAACGTTACTAATGTAATTATTGTATCGAGCTCCTTATAGAAACATTCAAATTTAAAACTTTTATTGTGAATAACAATACTTCTATTTAATAATAATATTAAAAATGTACTATATAATAAACTCTCATAACATTATACAAATGTTTAAACTAAGGCAAGTATTAGCCTCTCTCTCTTCCTCTCTCTCTCTCTCTCTCTCTCTCTCTCTCTCTCTCTCTCTCTCACTCTCTCTCTCTCCCCCTCTCTCAAAATTCGTCAAACTGAATACCAAAAACTTTAATAAGAGCTTAAATATTTTTTTTAAACAATCAACACGTTTTTAAGAAGAAGAATTTTTTTAAGTAAGTTTTAAGTTAAAAAGAATCAAGTGTTCTGTTGAATTTTCGTTTTTACAAGTAAATTTGTGGAAATTATGATGTTAACATACAAGAACATATTTTAGCAGCGATGAAGAGAATTCAGATATGTATTATATACTTATTATATTCTAATAATTTTTTAGTTTTTGCCTTAGCGGAAATATTTTTGTTCTATAAAGTTTTAAAAACTGTTGGTAAGAGTTTACTATAAACTGTTAATTACCAATTATTAATTCATTTTAAATGTCATTAAAAATTATTTGAAAGTGTTTCAAACTCGTATAAACTATTTGAAACTGCGTTCAAAATCCTATATTTCGTAACATTTATAAACAGTTACAAATAGTTTTAAGTAATTTTTGACAATTATTAACTGTTATTGACATTAATAATTTAGTACAAAGTGAATAAAAATTATTCGAATAGATACTTTGTGAGTTTTATTTTTCATTTCAGAAAAACGTGTACATTGCAATGCCAGCCATAGGACTAAATTTTGGAGCTGAGAACTGATTGAAAATGATTAATGGCAATCATATCTGGACTGGTGCGAATAACTTTGATCAAGATAAAAGTTATTATGTTTAAGGGAGGTGGATAATTATGTGTTATCGTATAGAAACATTCAAATTTAAAACTTTTATTGTGAATAACAATACTTCTATTTAATAATAATATTAAAAATGTACTATATAATAAACTCTCATAACATTATACAAATGTTTAAACTAAGGCAAGTATTAGCCTCTCTCTCCTCTCTCTCTCTCTCTCTCTCTCTCTGTCTCTCTCTCTCTCTCTCCCTCTCCCAACATTCGTCAAACTGAGTACCAAAAACTTTAATAAAAGCTTAAATATTTTTTTTAAACAATCAACACATTTTTAAGAAGAAGCAATTTTTTAAGTAAGTTTTAACAACACAATTTTTAACTAGTCCTTTTATTTCTTCGAATCTTATCAAGTCAATAAGCACACTTTGCAATTCGTGATAATTTTTTCATAATTCTTCAAATAATAATATTGTTAATATAAAACTTACTATGAAAGTATAAAATAAGGCAAGTATAGTATATTATCCTACGCCTAAATCAATTTTTCTGCTATAGACGTTTCCGAGAAACGTGCTATCTGCTAGCTTAAAATTAAGCTAGCAGACCGCTTTCTGAGTATTCGATTTGGCGATTATGGAAAAAGGACATATTTTTGTGCTTATTTTCTGCTGTCAGATAGCCGAAGCTAAAAATCACAAAATCATTTGGGAGTTCCAGTACGAGGCATATAAGGGAGTTACGTAGACGTCGAATAATTAGGAAAGATAATTATTAAAATAATTCTTAAACGCAAGTACCAGGGAAAAGCAAGGTCCCTGCGTATAACGGAGTTACGTAGATGAGTTAAATTAGGCTACAAAATTATTTAAATAATTATTAATTCTAAGTAGCGGGGGGGGGGGGGGTGGCGTACGTGTGCCCAATTAGTCAAGAAAATTATTTAAATGATCCTAAAATCCAAATAGCCGGGGGAAGCGAGGTCCACGCGTATAAGAAAGTTAGGTAGACGTGCAAAATTAGGCAAGATTATTATATAAATAATTCTTAATCGCAAGTAGCCGGGGGCAAGGTCCACACGTACAAGGGAGTTACCCCTACTGAAAAATCTCAGGTGAGATCTCAGGTGATTTCTCAGGTGAGATCTCATGTAAAATCTCACGCCAAAATCTCACCTGAGATTCTGCTCCAGATGCTCCAGAAAACTTACGTTAATTAAAAATCAGCTTCTTCAGTATTGGAAATTTCCTTATAGGATGTTTTACCCCCCAGAAGAGCTCAAAAATACATGTTTAAAAGCATTTTATACAATTTTTCAATTTTTAAAAATTGATACATGAGATCTCAGGTGATTTCTCAGGTGATTTCTCAGGTGAGATATCATGTGAGATCTCAGGTGAGATATCATGTATCAATTTTAAAAATTGAAAAATTGTGTAAAATGCTTTTAAACATGTATTTTTGAGCTCATCTGGGGGGTAAAACATCCTAAAAAGCGATTCCCAATACTGAAGAAGCTGATTTTTAATTAATGTAAGTTTTCTGCAGCATCTGGAGCAGAATCTCAGGTGAGATTTTGGCGAGAGATTTTACATGAGATCTCACCTGAGAAATCACCTGAGATCTCACCTGAGATTTTTCAGATAAGGGAGTTACCTAGATGTGGAAAATTAGGCAAGATCATTATTTAAATAAATCTAAAACCCAAGTAGACGGGGGTGGGGAGGTCCACGCCCATAAGGGAAATACGTAGACGAGCAAAGTTAGGAAAGATTATTATTTAAATTATTCTTAATCGCTAGTAGCCTGGGAAAGCAAAATCCATGCGTATAACGTCGTTGGATAGACGTGCACCATGAGGCAAGACAATTATATAAACCAAAGTAAATAAATTCTAAAACCCAAGTAGCCGGGGGAAGCGAGGTCCTTGTGTATAATGGAGTACATAGACGTGCAAAGCCAAGTACGACTATTATTTAAATAATTCTAAAACCCAAGTAGCCGGGAAAGCAAGGTCCACGCGTATAAGGAAGTTACCTAGACATGCTAAATTATATGCAAAACACTTATTTAAATAATTCTCAAATCCAAGTTGCCGGGAGAGCAAGTTTCACGCGTATAAGGAAGTTTTCTAGACGTGTAAAATTAGACAAGATCATTACTTAAATAATTCTACAACAAGTAACCGGGAGAAGCGAGGTCCTCGCGTATAAGGAATAAGTTACGTAGACGTGCTAAATTAACGAAGACAATTATTTAAATAGTTTTGAAACCCAAGTTGTCGGAGACAGCGAGGTCGACGCGTATTAGGTCAATTACCTAGACGTGCAAAATTAGGGATATAAATTATTTAAATAGTTTTAAAACCTAAGTAGCCGGGGGAAGCCAGGTCCTCGCGAATAAGGAAGTTACACAGACGCGCTGAATTAAGCAACAAAATTATGTAAATAATTTGGAAAACTAATGCCCTAGTTTACGTGGACCTCCCATCCTCCCGCAACTTGGGTTTCAAAATTATTTAAGTAATTGTTTTGCCTGATTGTGCATGTCAACGTAACCATTTTATAGACGAGGACCTCGCTTCCCCCGGCTACTTATGTTTAAGAACTTTTTCAATCATATAATTGCCTAATTTTGAACGCCTATCTCTCCCTTATACGCGTGGACCTCGCTTTCCACGGATAGTTAGGTTTCAAAATTATTTGAAGAATGATCTTGCATAATTTTTCATATCTGCGTATCTCCCTTATACGTGTGGACCTCCCTCCCATCGGCAACCGGAGTTTTCTAATATTGAAATAATAATCATGCCTAATTTGCACGTCTACGTAACTCCCTTATACGCATGGACGTTGGCTTCCCTAGCTACTTGTGTATTTGAATTATTTAAATAATGATTTTGCCTAATTTTGCACGTCGCTGTTACTACCTGAAACACGTGTACTTCGTTTCCCCCGGCAACTTATGATTAAAAGTTATCTAAATAATAATCTTGGTTTATTTTGAACGTCTACGTAACTACCTTATTCGGACTGTCTTTACACCCCCGGTTACTTCATTTTTAGAATAATTTAAATAATGATATTGCCCAATTGTCCATGCCTACGTACTCCCTTATACGCAAGTGCCTCGCTACCCGTGGCAACTTGGGTTTAAGAATTATTTAAATAATGACATTGCTTATTTTTTGCACGCCTACGTAACTCCCTCATTAGATTAGATTAGATTGTAAACTCGCGGGGACCATAACGGTGTAGCGCTCATAGCTTGCTTGCCATTGTACGCTATTCCCCACCTACCTCGGGTCTCACCTTAAGGGGAGGCCAACTGCAGAGCAATAGTCAAGGACCCCCCTAATTCTGTGCTCCCTGATCTCTTCTGGTATTGCTACCGCCCTGCCAAACCACTTCCTTCTGGATTCCGCCAGTGCAGGGCACTCACAGATCGCAGTGCCCTGTTATCAGTTTTACTGCGCTTCTGAGTTGTCACCTGCCGAGGGAGAGAAGTTCTCGGCCCCATTGGTCACCCGTTACTCCCCACATGGCCTTGGATTTGCTGCAACGCTCAGTCGCGAGCCACTTCATTTCGCATAGGCTCATGATGTGAGCAGCTATTCTGCTCCGAGCTTCTTGCGCCGACATGTCAGCTTGCTGTCTAATGGGGCCGTGAGTGCGACCCCCTTGTTTAGCAAGAGTATCCGCCCTTTCATTACCTTTCCACCCGGAGTGACCCGGAATCCAGGTTAAGTTGAGAAGGTTAACCATACCTAGTGCATCCAACGAGGTCTTTGTTTCCATTACTAACTTAGAGCAAGTAACGATCTTCTCGATGGTTCTCAATGCCGTCTGGCTGTCCGAGCAGATCCAAATAATCTAGCCCGACTTGTCAGCCCTTGTTAGTCCCTCCGCGTATGACTTGATCGCGAGTACCTCGGCCTGGAAAACCGTGTTGTAGCTTTTCATTTTAAAGCAGAAGCTGTCCTGCTGCCTAGGTCCACAGAAGCCAGCTCCCACCCCTTCCTTTGCCCTAGACCCGTCCGTGAACCAAATTTCGCCGTGTTTGGGTCTACATTTCTCCCACCTCACCCTCTCCGGAATGTGGATTTTGTATCTCCCCTTCCTTACCGGTTGAGGTGGTATTATATCCTGCGGTTCTTTCCAGAGTTCCCTCAGTGAATCCCCGAACAGCCGTTTATGCCTCTTGCTGTCCGTTTTCCACAGACCGACGCAACCTAACCGGTATGCCGTATTCATTGCCTCAGACTTGATGTGCAGTGCCAGAGACGGTAGGTTCAGCATGGTCCTCATAGCGGCACAGGGCGTACTCCTTCTAGTGACAGTTATGCTCCTTAAGAAAAGCGCCTGTACCCGATTCAGCTTCGCGCAATCCGTGCTCCGCAGTGTTCTGCTCCACCAGACTACTGAGGCAAACGTTAACCTCGGCACACTAATGGCAGAGTAGATCCAGTGCATTTGCCGCGGATTCACTCCCCACCTTGAACCCAATGCTCCTCTGTATTGCCAGAAAGTGGAGATTGTTTTTCTACATTTCTCCTCGAGGTACCTGCGCCAGAGTAACTTTTTATCGAGGATAACTCCCAGATATTTGGTTTCCTCCGCGAAAGGAATCTCTAAGTTCCCCGCCTTCATCTTCCTCAGCTTTCTAATTTTTAGCGCTTTGTGAAGATAAGGGCTACCGATTTATCCCCATGAATTCGCTATGCTTTGCTACTGCACCACTCCTTCGTTGCCTTGAGAGCTCCTTGAACCAAGTCCCTAAGAACTTCTTCATAAGCTTCCCTCGCTAGGATAGCTATATCGTCCACATATTCTACCGCCTTGACTCCCACCCCGTTTAGTACTCGTAGTAGGCTGTCTACCACCAGGCTCCACAGCAGGGGGGACAGAACCTGGGGACAGCCTTCGGATACTCGCCCACCGATCGAGTGTCCCATCCAGGATTCCCTACTCACCATTCCCTACTCACCATGAAGGAGCTCATGATCCAGTCAATGATGCTCTTAGGGATACCATGTTCTACCGCATCCTTCCGGATCGCCTCTCTAGAGGTCCGATTGAACGCTCCTTCAACGTCCAGAAAGGCTCCTATGCATACTCCTTTCAGCTCAAGCTGTTCTTCAAGGTAGTTGACCACCGAAAGGAGCGCTGTTTCCACTGACCTGCCCGTGCGATACGCGTGTTGTTCCTCGTGAAGCGGACAGATCTTCAGAGGACCTTCTTTAAGATAGCCATCCACAAGCTTTTCAATCGCGTCTTCAAAAGAAATGACGTGGGCTAATGGGCCGGTAATCTTTCACATCCGTGTAACTCTTCTTCCCTGGCTTGGGGATGACATTCACCTTTGTTTTAAGCCACTGCCTGGATGAGTACCCAAGGGCTATGCAGCCCCTCAGTACCCCTGTCAGCAGTCCCGTAATCTCCTCCAGGTCCTGTTGCAGCAGCACTGGGGTGATGTTATCCATGCCTGCAGGCATGGTGCTTTGTATGGCTGAAAGGACATGATAACCTTTTTGATCCTTTGCGCTGTGACTACCTGCTCTGCTATGCTCCAATCCGCCTTTCTACCAGCCCTCCGGGAGGGAGGGGGGCTCGTCCGCCCCGCCCGTCCGCCTGAAGTCAGGGATATTGGTCTCCAGCAGCACTGCCGGGTCTCTTCCGGTGTCCTAGTAAAACTCCCATCAGCCTTCCTTATTAGCCTTAGTTTCCCATTTGGAGCCCCCGCTAGGACATTGAAAAGTCTAGCCGTGTCGCTTATTGTGCTACACTCTGAGCATCATTTCCTCCAAGAGTCACGGTTTTCCTCTCTAATGAGGCTCTTATAGTCTTTGACTAAGCTTGTAGGCTTCCCAAATCTCTATCGTGTTCTTTTTCCTCGCTCTATTAAAGAGCCTACCTGCTTCCTTCCGCCTTGCCTCCGACTCTTTACTCCACTCCGCCTGCTGCGTCCAGTGGTTTTTTGAGTGATGGGACAATTTTCCTCGAACACGATTGTGATCACCGTCCCGATAAAGGCTTCGGTGCGTTCCAGCTCGTTCGGTGTACCATATCTCGCCCCCTGAATCCGACTGTGCATCGCCGTATTGAGGCTCTAAAGCCATCCCAGTCTGTTTGCTTGGGATCCCTATACCAGACCACGTTGGGAACAATGCCCCTCAAGGTGGCGCTCTGATAATCCTATGGTCCGACATGGAGGGCTCCTCAGAGACTCTCCAGTCGTGAACCCATCTCTTCAGCAGTCCGAAACAGAAGGTGGTATCGAGTACCTCGCTTCTGTTAGACGTGACAAAGGTCGGTTCCGCACCTGTGTTTAAAACCATGAGGTTTTTCTCAATCGGATACTCCAGGAGTTCCTCCCCCCGCTCATTTGTGTCCGTGCTACCCCACGCCTCATTGTGGGCGTTGGCATCACATTCAACAATGAGCCCGAGTCCTTCCTTCCTACAGTACCCGGTTAACCTTTTAACCTCCTCTGGGGGAGATTTTCTCTCATGCGCACAGTAAGCAGATGCTACGATGAACTCTTTGCCCCTGTTGACACCGTACTTCCCACGAATTCTTACCACCGCTAGGTCTCTCGTTGAGAATTCCTGCATGAGCGTCGCCTCCAGCCCTTTCACGACCACGCACGCTCTTTGCCCGACATGCTCCCCACTCGCGTAGACACGCCCCGTGACCGATAGTCCCTTTATCTCGTTCCTGACCAGCCAGGGTTCTTGCACCAGCGCAATAGCTGGGCATGTTTGTCTGACAGTCATGCACCTGGTTAATACCACTGAGGCGCTTTTACTGTGATGCAAGTTAATTTGCAGGATGTCCACTTGCGTATCAACCATTTCAATGCTGATCGACCCCTACATCATCCTGCTTCCCTTTCGCGTCCTCGCCAACCGGATTCTTCGAAGACCAGCTAAAGGTGATCTCGCTTGTCCCCAGGAAGGCCATGCCAACCCTGGCCTCTAGCACACCCAAAGGGGCCTCGTCAACCTCCAGGCGAAGGAGGCAAGCCGGGCCCCCCTCCAAGCACTAGAGAATCCTCCACTTTGACGTATCCAACACCGGGTTCTGGCGCCCCAGGAGCTTGACCAACTGGGAGGCTTCTCTTCTTGGCGGCGGTACCAGTTCCGTCACATTGACTCTCTTGATGAGTTCCTCCGGGACGACAATCCTCGCCAGAGTCACGACACCGAGATTGATGGACGGCACTGCCTCTCGCAGCCACCTCTCCGACTCTCCATCATTACAAATGAAGGTCGCTTCACTTTATTTAAAGTTAGAATTATTTAAATAATGATCTTGCTTAATTTTCTACGTCTAACAAACTAAACTAACTGGGGTAAGCAAGGTCCACGCATATAAGGGATTTATAGTCGTGCAAAATTAGGCAAAATCATTATTTAAATAATTCTACAACCTACATATTCGGGGGATACAAGATCCACGCACAAAATCCCCTTATGTTGACATGCAAAATCAGGCAAAATAATTACTTAGATAATTTTAAAAACCAAGTAGCCGAAGGACGGCGGGTCCACGTAAAGGAGGGGATTAGAATGTTTTTAGTATTATTTACATAATTTTGTTACTTAATTCAGCACGTCAAGGTAACTTCTTTATACGCAAGTATCTCGCTTCCACTGGCTACTTGGGTTTTAGAATTATTTAAATAATGGTATTGCCTAATTATGCACGTCCACGTAACTCCTTTATATGCGTGGGCCTTGCTTTCCCGGCATCTTGGGTGTTGGAACTATTTAAATAATTGTCTTCCCTAGTTTTGAACGTCTAAGTAACTCCCTTATGCGCATGGACCTTGCTTCCCCCGGCTGCTTAAAATTAAGCATTATTTAAATAATAATCTTGCGACAATTTTGCACGTCTAAGTAACTTTCTTATACACGAGGATCTCGCTTCTCCCGGTTACTTGAGCTTTAGAAATATTTAAGTAATGACCTTGCCTAGTTTAGCACGTTTAGGTAATATCCTTATACGCGTGGACCTTTTTTTTCTGACTACTTGGATTTTAGAATTATTTAAAAAATGACCTCATCTAATTTAGTACGCCTACGAAAATACGCCGTACGCGTTGCTTATTGCTACCCCGGAAACTTGGATTTTGGAGCTATTTAAATAATGATCTAGCCTAATTTTACACACATACGTACTCTCTTATACGCAAGTATACCTCACTTCAACTGGCTATTTGGGTTTTATAGAGCTATTTAAATAATTGTTTTGCCACATTATTCACGTCTACGTAACTTCCTTATACGCGTAACTTGTGTATTAGAATAATTTCAATAATGATGTTGCTTAGTTTTGCACGTCTACGTAACTTCCTTATACGTGTGGACCTTGCTTTCCACTGCTACTTGCGACTAAGAATTATTTAAATAATAATCATGCCTAATTGAATATGTTCACCTAACTTCTTTATACGCAAGTACCTACCTGGCTTCTCTTGGCTACTTGGGCTTTAGAATTATTTAAATGATGGTCTTGCCTAATTATACACGTCCACGTAACTCCCTTATATGCGTGGACCTTGTTTTCCCCGCCAACTTGGGTTTTGGAACTATTTAAATAATTGTATTCCCTAATTTAGCGTGTCTTGGTAACTACCTTATACGCGTGGGCCTTGCTTTCCCGGCTACATGGGTTTTAGAATTATTTAAATTATGACATTGCCTCATTTAGTACGTCTACGTAACTCCGCTGTGCGCGTTGCCTTTGCCTCCCCGGTTACTTGTGTTTTAGAATAATTTCAATAATATTGTTGCCTAGTTTTACACGTCTACGTAACACCCTTATACGTGAGGACCTTGTTTCACCAGGCTACTTGCGATTAATAATTATTTAAATAATAATCTTGCCTAATTACGCACATCTACGTAACTCCCTTATACGCGTGGAACTTGTTTTCCCCGAAACTTGGCTTTGGAACTATTTAAATAATTGTCTTCGCTAATTTAGCACGTCTAGGAAACTTCCTTATACGGGACGACCTCGCTTCCCTCGGTTTCTTGAGTTTTAGTATTATTTAAGTAATGATATTGCCTAATTTTACAAGTCTAGGTAACTTCCTTATACGCGTGGACATTGCTCTCCCGGCAACTTGGGTCTTAGAATAATTTAAATAATTGTTTTGCCTATAATTATGTACGTCTGCGTAACTCCCTTATATGCGTGGACCTTGCTTTCCCCGCCAACTTGGGTTTTGGAATTGTTTAAATAATTGTCTTCCCTAATTTAGCTCGTCTAGGTAACTTCCTTATACGCGTGGGCCTAGCTTTCCCGACTACTTGGGTTGTAGAATTATTTAAATTATGATCTTGCCTAATTTTGTACATCTACGTAACTTTGCTTTGTGCGGTGCCTTTGCTTCCCCGGTTACTTGTGTATTAGAATAATTTCAATAATGATATTGCTTAGTTTTGCACGTCTACGTAACACCCTTATACGTGAGGACCTTGTTTCACCAGGCTACTTGCGATTAAGAATTATTTAAATAATAATCTTGCCTAATTATGCACATCTACGTAACTCCCTTATACGCGTGGACCTTGTTTTCACCGAAACTTGGCTTTGGAACTATGTAAATAATTGTTTTCGCTAATTTAGAACGTCTAGGTAACCTCCTTATACGGTACGACCTTGCTTCCCCCGGTTTCTTGAGTTTTAGAATTATTTAAGTCATGATATTGCCTAATTTTACACGTCTAGGTAACTTCCTTATACGCTTGGATCTTGCTCTCCTGGCAACTTGGGTTTTAGAATAATTTAAATAATTATTTTGCCTATAATTATGCACGTCTGCGTAACTCCCTTATATGCGTGGACCTTGCTTTCCCCGCCAACTTGGGTTCTGGAACTGTTTAAATAATTGTCTTCCCTAATTTAGCTCGTCTAGGTAACTTTCTTATACGCTTGGGCCTTGCTTTCCCGGCTACTTGGGTTTTTGAATTATCTAAATTATGACCTTGCCTAATTTAGTACGTCTATGTAACTCCGCTGTGCGCGTTGCCTTTGCATCCCCGGTTACTTGTGTTTTAGAATAATTTCAATAATGATGTTGCTTAGTTTTGCACGTCTACGTAACACCCTTATACGTGAGGACCTTCTTTCACCAGGCTACTTGCGATTAAGAATTATTTAAATAATAATCTTGCCTAATTACGCACATCTACGTAACTCCCTTATACGCGAGGACCTTGTTTTCCCCGAAACTTGGCTTTGGAACTATTTAAATAATTGTTTTCGCTAATTTAGCACGTCTAGGTAACTTCCTTATACGGGACGACCTCGCTTCCCCCGGTTTCTTGAGTTTTAGAATTATATAAGTAATGAGCTTGCCTAATTTTACACGTCTAGATAACTTCCTTATACGCGTGGACCTTGCTTTTCCGGCTACTTGGATTTTAGAATTATTTAAATTATGACCTTGCCTAATTTAGTACGTCCACGTAACTCCGCTGTGCGCGTTGCCTTTGCTACCCCGGTTACTTGTGCATTAGTATAATTTCATTAATGATGTTGCTTATGTTTGCACGTCTTCGTAACACCCTTGTATGTGAGGACCTTGTTTCACCAGGCTACTTGCGATTAAGAATTATTTAAATAATAATCTTTCGTAATTATGCACATCTACGTACCTCCCTTATACGCGTGGACCTTGTTTTCCCCGAAACTTGGCTTTGGAACTATTTAAATAATTGTCTTCGCTAATTTAGCACGTCTAGGTAACTTCCTTATACGGGACGACCTCGCTTCCCCCGGTTTCTTGAGTTTTAGAATTATTTAAGTAATGATCTTGCCTAATTTTACAAGTCTAGGTAACTTCCTTATACGCGTGGACCTTGCTCTCCCGGCAACTTGGGTCTTATAATAATTTAAATAATTGTTTTGCCTATAATTATGCACGTCTACGTAACTCCCTTATATGCGTGGACCTTGCTTTCCCCGCCATCTTGGGTTTTGGAACTGTTTAAATAATTGTCTTCCGTAATTTAGCTCGTCTAGGTAACTTCCTTATACGCGTGGGCCTAGCTTTCCCAGCTACTTGGGTTTTAGAATTATTTAAATTATGAACTTGCCTAATTTAGTACGTCTATGTAACTCCGCTGTGCGCGTTGCCTTTGCATCCCCGGTTACTTGTGTTTTAGAATAATTTCAATAATGATGTTGCTTAGTTTTGCACGTCTACGTAACACCCTTATATGTGAGGATCTTCTTTTACCAGGCTACTTGCGATTAAGAATTATTTAAATAATAATCTTGCCTAATTACGCACATCTACGTAACTCCCTTATACGCGTGGACCTTGTTTTCCTCGAAACTTGGCTTGGGAACTATTTAAATAATTGTTTTCGCTAATTTAGCACGTCTAGGTAACTTCCTTATACGGGACGACCTCGCTTCCCCCGGTTTCTTGAGTTTTAGAATTATATAAGTAATGAGCTTGCCTCATTTTACACGTCTAGGTAACTTCCTTATACGCGTGGACCTTGCTCTCCCGGCAACTTGGGTCTTATAATAATTTAAATAATTGTTTTGCCTATAATTATGCACGTCTACGTAACTCCCTTATATGCGTGGACCTTGCTTTCCCCGCCAACTTGGGTTTTGGAACTGTTTAAATAATTGTCTTCCGTAATTTAGCTCGTCTAGGTAACTTCCTTATACGCGTGGACCTTGCTTTCCCGACTACTTGGGTTTTAGAATTATTTAAATTATGACCTTGCCTAATTTAGTACGTCCACGTAACTCCGCTGTGCGCGTTGCCTTTGCTACCCCGGTTACTTGTGCATTAGTATAATTTCATTAATGATGTTGCTTATGTTTGCACGTCTACGTAACACCCTTGTATGTGAGGACCTTGTTTCACCAGGCTACTTGCGATTAAGAATTATTTAAATAATAATCTTTCGTAATTATGCACATCTACGTACCTCCCTTATACGCGTGGACCTTGTTTTCCCCGAAACTTGGCTTTGGAACTATTTAAATAATTGTCTTCGCTAATTTAGCACGTCTAGGTAACTTCCTTATACGGGACGACCTCGCTTCCCCCGGTTTCTTGAGTTTTAGAATTATTTAAGTAATGATCTTGCCTAATTTTACAAGTCTAGGTAACTTCCTTATACGTGTGGACCTTGCTCTCCCGGCAACTTGGGTCTTATAATAATTTAAATAATTGTTTTGCCTATAATTATGCACGTCTACGTAACTCCCTTATATGCGTGGACCTTGCTTTCCCCGCCAACTTGGGTTTTGGAACTGTTTAAATAATTGTCTTCCGTAATTTAGCTCGTCTAGGTAATTTCCTTATACGCGTGGGCCTAGCTTTCCCAGCTACTTGGGTTTTAGAATTATTTAAATTATGACCTTGCCTAATTTGGTACATCTACGTAACTTTGCTATGCGCGGTGCCTTTGCTTCCTCGGTTACTTGTGTATTAGAATAATTTCAATAATGATGTTGCTTAGTTTTGCACGTCTACGTAACTTCCTTATACGCGCGGACCTTGCTTTTCCCTCTACTTGGATTTTGGAATTATTTAAATAATTGTCTTGCCAAATATGGCACATCTACGTAACTCCCTTGTACGTGTGAACTTCGCCTCCCCTGACTACTTAGGTCTTAGAGCTATTTAAATAATTTAAATAGTTGAGGACGATCTTTGGAGGCAAAATGAAATGATCTTATTTCTTTATGGCAACGTTTCGTTGGCTTAGTACGCCAACCTCATCAGGCCGAAATTATAAACGTATATATCATACGTCGATCAGATGTTATTCTCGACTCAATGAGGTTGGCGTACTATAAGCCAACGAAACGTTGCCATAAAGAAATAAGATCATTTCATTTTGCCTCCAAAGATCGTCCTCAACTATTTAATATAAAAATGGATGGCGTTATACATTCAACATATTTAATTAATTGTCTTTCCTAATTATGCATGTCTACGTAACTTTCTTATTAGCGTGGACCTTGCTTTCCCCATCAACTTGGGTTTCAAAACTATTTAAATAATTGTCTTCTCTAATTTAGCACGTCTAGGTAACTTCCTTATATGCGTAAACCTTGCTTCCCCGGTTAATTGGGTTTGAGAATTTTTTAATAATGATTGTGCCTAGTTTTGCACGAGTACGTAACTCCCTTGTACCCGAGGACCTTGTTCCCCCAGGCTACTTGCGATTAAGAATTATTTAAATAAAATTCTTGCCAATTTTGCACGTCTACCTAACTTCATTATACGCGTGGACCTCGCTTCCCCCGGCTATTTGGATTTTAGGATCATTTAAATAATTTTCTTGACTAATTGGGCACACGTACGCCCCCTCCCCGCTACATAGAATTAATAATTATTTAAATAATTTTGTAGCCTAATTTGACTCATCTACGTAACTCCCTTATACGCGGGGACCTTGCTTTTCCCTGCTACTTGCGATTAAGAATTATTTTAATAATTATCTTTCCTAATTATTCGACGTCTACGTAACTCCCTTATATGTCTCGTACTGGGACTCCCAAATGATTTTGTGATTTTTAGCTTCGGCTATCTGACAGCAGAAAATAAGCACAAAAATATGTCCTTTTTCCATAATCGCCAAATCGAATACTCGCAAAGTTACCAGAAAGCGGTCTGCTAGCTTAATTTTATAAGCTAGCAGATAGCACGTTTCTCGGAAACGGCTATAGCAGAAAAATCGATTTAGGCGTAGGATAATATACTATACTTGCCTCATTTTATACTTTCATAGAAAGTTTTTTTTTTTTTTAGTAACGTTTCTTGAAATAATATAATCAAACCTGTATTTTATGTACGATAATAAATTTTCAACACTATTAATTTGTAAAGTCATATGAAAATATATTTCTTTTTATTTTTGTAGATTTCAGGAAAATCTTATACGTGCCTTATTTTATACTTTCGCAGAAAGTTTTATTATTTCTACTTTAATTTAGATAAATGAATATATCAAAAATTATTTTCGAGAAAAAAATGTTAATACTTTCTTTTTAGAAAAAACATTTTTCAAACATTCTGTAGTTCTAATTTCCAAATAAAGTTTGTTAGTATATTATTCTTGTACAGAATGTCTTGTTGGCTGTTTCAAAAAAATATTTAGGCT
Organism: Torymus aiolomorphi; assembly: GCA_036365515.1. NCBI lineage: Eukaryota > Metazoa > Arthropoda > Insecta > Hymenoptera > Torymidae > Torymus > Torymus aiolomorphi. The sequence goes on along the minus strand of CM070874.1, from coordinate 52,257,880 downwards.
CTTCTGAAAGTTTTTCGTGGTGTCGTTATACAGTTGTTAAGTAAGAAAAGATGAGAGAAAAGGAGGAGACGGGGGTGCTGAATTTTTTTTTACAAAGCGACTTAACGGTGGTTTAGAGAGATAATAAAAATAATTTATTTTGGGTAGCATATAAGTTTTCCATAAACTTTTCATTTTTCTTATTTAAATATGTTTTATGTAATTATTGTTTTTCGAAAAGAAACTTTGCAGTTGTTAAGAGAGATAATAACAATAATTTATTTTCCAAACACGTAGGTTTTGCGTGAACTTTTAATTCTTATTAATAAATTAAAGAATTAGCAAGGAATGATAATATACACTTGTCTATAAGTTATGACTTTCGTAGAATACTTCTGGATTCCACAACTTTTTAAGAGACTATGTAAGAATAGAAAAATTAAAATTAAAAAAAGGAAAAAATTTATGCAACTTTTTGTAGAAATTTATTTATACTTAAAATTATTGATATTTTATTTACAAGTGCCATGATCAAAGTAGTAAATGAAATTTTAATGTTCCTTATTTTGTATTATATTAAGGAGCTTCATTCACGTCAACCATTTATTCAGAATTCTTACCATTTTCGTTAGTTAATTTTCTTGCTTTTCTTTACTAACTTGCTTTCGTTCTTAACTATTATTTTGGTATCCAGATATTTCTATTTCATATGTATCTAGTTGTTGCCTGTACATGTTGCTTTCTCTTGTCACAAGTTGCATCTTTTTCTGTAGCCTATTTATAAATCTAGATATTCTGTCATGCGAGTTATTTGTATCTGCAAGTGTCTTTTTTCGTTCTTCATGACGTTGTTTCATATCTTCCAATTTTATTTAAACATTTAAACTGATTCTACTTGAGACCTTAAGTGACCTTCTTTAGATGCTAACAGAGCTTTTGAGTGTTGTAATCGATTTATTTCTCGTTTAAGCCCAAGTCACCAATTCCAATTGCCTCATATTTAGCTATTTTTGACAAAAAGCTCAGCTTTGGTCATTTTCAATTGAGAAATCCCTTGCTCCAAATTTCTAATATTTCTCCAATCTAGGAACCAATTTAAATCGAAAATATTTAATAATAACTTTTATCTTAATCAAAGTTATTCGCACCAGTCCAGATATGATTATCATTTGTATTAAAGCTTTCTTGACATTCTTGAATTGATATCACTTTTTGAAATTATTATCTGAATCTTGTGTAGAAAAATATTTACTAAGAACTCCTCTGAAACATTTTGACGTCTCCCACTGTGATAAAATTATAAATTAGATTAACTGTTAAATAGTTTATACGAGTTTGAAACACTTTCAAATAATTTTTAATGACATTTAAAATGAATTAATAATTGGTAATTAACAGTTTATAGTAAACTCTTACCAACAGTTTTTAAAACTTTATAGAACAAAAATATTTCCGCTAAGGCAAAAACTGAAAAATTATTAGAATATAATAAGTATATAATACATATCTGAATTCTCTTCATCGCTGCTAAAATATGTTCTTGTATGTTAACATCATAATTTCCACAAATTTACTCTTGTAAAAAGGAAAACTCAACAGAACACTTGATTCTTTGCTATAGTATCTGCTCTCTTCGCCGCGGTCTGCCGGAGCAGCGCTCTGAACTTAGTCAAATGATTCCGTTCGGGTTCGCTCTGAAGTTAATCAAATGATTCCGTTTCACCGGGAGAATCCTCGCGGGGCCAACGCTGCTACTGAGGAGGTAAGTCCTGGCCAGGCGAGCGCGCGCTTCCCCTGCGAACGACGAGCGTCCAGGAAGCGGAGACGGGCGAGCGAGCGAGGCTGCCGACGCGCGCGTGAGCGCCGATCGTGCGCGGCGATCGGCCGACGTCAGCGCGAGCCGCTTTTGCGCGTACGTGTGTGCGGCAGAGCACACACGTACTTCGCGTGCGCGGGTGCACCACCCGAACCGGCGCGTACTAATAGCACGCGCCGTAATAAGCGAATGTAATTTGCGGATAGCCTCCAGGGGCAGTAAGAAGAAATTCTTTTATATTAAAGTTAACTTGCTTTTTACTTGTTCGCATATTATTTCCCGCATCCTACTTTCAATTCCCTATTCGGTGGCATGGTGAAGAATACCGCCGGCCTCCGCGGTCGCGAGTACGTAGGACTCGCGTGATAACTGAGCAGCTGGGGCAGCACGCTCGAGAGAGAGCGCGACGACGAAGTCGCGAGTTGTAACGGAGCAAAAAGGAGCGGCTGCTGCTGAAAGCAGCCGACGGCGAGCAACAGCACGGAGCTGACGGGCTGCTAATCGTCGATGGTTGGCACGAGTAAGTGCTCGCGCCTGTCAATTGCTGCGCCGTTCATCGGCAAGTCCGCGTTGAGATATAGCGCTCCGAGGACAGCTTTTAGCCCGTTACATATTATTCAATAATTGTGTATCTTTATTATAAATAATTGTGTATATATTATAAAAATTGAAATTATTTTGATTTTTTTAATGGTCCGTTATAATTTTCGTCATCCTCTTCTTTTATTTTCAATAAAATATCGTTGATTCTTGATTTTATCATTTCTTACACCATCTTAATAAAAAAAAAGCAAATAAAATATTATGTAAACACAAATATCAGTGGCAGCTAATAAAAACATTTACATAACTTTGTGAAGGCAAAGTGAGTGTATATAAAATTATATGCCCATGGATCAATACTTTTTTTTTATTATGGGCGCGGGGGGGGGTTGGCGTGTCGAGCGCAGCGAGACACGCAGGGGGCACAGCCCCCCTAGTCTAGTAACATATACATGAAACCGTTTCCGAAAAATTACGATTTGAAAAGATGGCTAAAACAATTTTAACAGTTTTAACCTCAAATATCTCTCAAATTTATAAACTAATTCTTTTACGCTAACAATTCATGTAATAAATAATATACAAACTCTATACCTCCATCAAATCTGGATCTCCATCAAATTTCAAAGTAATTAAATTTTACTCTAGTTATTGTGCGACATAGAAAGTCATTTTCAGAAATGCCAAAATTTTAAACATCAAATATCTCAAAAACTAACCATATAATCTGGATGCAATTTTACATAGGTATTGCCTATATTGCATACAAAATAGTCTATAAATTTCAAACTGACACATTAAGTCGTCATTGAGAAATTACGATTTTTAAAAATACGGAAAAAAATTTTAACCTTAAATATCTGTAAAAATTATGAGATAATTCTTTTACCTAAAGGACATACAAGGTGTGTCATTTTAATTGACGCACCCGAAAATTTAAAAAACGGCGTCTCCTAGAAAAAAATGATTCAAACAAAAGTTGTAGGGTACGGAGGGGGCCAACTGATAATGACCTTCACTTTGACCTTGAGGTCAAGGATCAAGGTCATTTGAAGGTCAAATCGATTTTTTGCATAGGAACCCCCACTTTTGACGCCGGAAATGGAAAGAGCAGCAAATTTTACGTTCAAATATGACCTTGACCCTAGTTTGAAATTTAATATTTAAGGTCATTCTAATGTTTAAATTGATCAATGTATCCATTTAAAAAACTACGCATTCAACCATTAATCACAAACTTTCATCTTAAGAGACTTCTAATAATTGTTAATAACCAACTTTTACCTAAGGTGACCACTGGTGATATGATTTCTGCTTGCGAACTTAATCTCAAGTGAAAGGCACTTAAAATTTAAATTAGAGGAGCAGTTTGCGCATTCAGTTAATACGACAGACATACATTATTTTGTGGAGTCTCCGCTCTTTATTGTCCACAGTTCAATAATTTGTTCTTAAGTTTTAATTATAATTTTTCATTTTGCTTCCAATTTAACAAAAATTTTTTGTCAAAAATTATGGCAGACTACCCATCAGCTGAAATTGTTGATATGTTGATAATTTTCGGTGAATGTCATGGTAGTTACCGAGCTGCTGCTAGACGATATGCAGAGCGTTACCCAGATCGGCGACATCCTAATGACAGAACCGTTCGAAGACTAAAGTTGAGAGCTCAGAATGGCCACTTAAGTCGACAACGTCCAAGTCGTGTATACGACAAAAATGATACACGTGTTCTTGTAATTTTAGCTTACATTCACCTAAATCCGCACACAAGTTGTCGAATCATTTCAAGAGAGTCAGTTATTCCTTTTAAAACTGTTTCAAGAATTATCAAAAAAGTGAAATTCTACGCATATCACATAATATTAGTGCAAGCCTTAACTCTCAATGATCATCAAGAGCGTTTAAATTTTTGTAATTGGGCTTTACGAAAAATTGAGGAGGACCATGACTTCTTTAGGTTTGTAATGTTTAGCGGTGAAGCTACTTTCAAAAATAACGGCGAACTTAATAGACACAATTGCCATTATTACTCAGAGGTTAATCCTCATTGGTATCGACAAGTTGATAACTAACACCGTTGAAGTCTAATGGTCTGGTGTGGCATCGTGAATGGTTATCTAATTGGCCCATACTTTTTTGATAGAAATGTAACAGGAGCTATTTTTCAAGAGATGCTTAGTGAGCACTTACCTGGTATGCTTGAAAATGTTGATTTGGCAACGAGACAAAGAATGTACGTTCAATTAGATGGTGCAGGGCCGCATTATGCACGAATCGTGCGGGACTTTTTGAATAACATGTATCTGCAAAGATGGATAGGACGAGCGGGTCCAGTTTCTTGGCCTGTCCGATCACCTGATATGACATCGCTTGATTTTTTTTTGTGGGGATTCATAAAAGATAAAGTGTATGAGGAAGCGCCAACTACAAGAGAAGACATGAAAAATCGAATAAGAGAAGCTTGTGCGGCAATTCCAAGAAACGTACTGCTGAAGACGATTGATATTGAAAAAGTAAATTACTCCGGAATGTGAGAGGCGAGGGGACTCACGGAAACAGAAAGCACCCCGGAACGTAAGAGGCGAGGGGACTCACGACAACAGAAAGCACCCCGGAACGTGAGAGGCGAGGAGACTCACGATAACAGAAAGCACCCCGGAACATGAGAGGTGAGGGGACTCGCGACAACAGAAAGCACCCCGGAACGTGAAAGGCAAGGGGGCTTAGAAAAATTGAGCACTCCAACGAAATACTTTCCTATCACGTCTACGTCGTTGTGTCTGGGTAAAGCTGGAATAGGTCTTTGTCCTTCTTGGATCTCTTCGATCTTTATCCTGGATCTTGACATCTATGTCAAGGCCACATCTTAATATTGACCTGAAGATTAATATCATGGTCAGTTGCCTCCCCCTCCCCCCTACACTCAGTTTTTGTATAAAACATTTTCCTGTGTAGGCTGTGTAGTTTTCCAAATGTTTGAATGCGTTGACTGATTTCCTTCTTTACATTATGTTGACCTTTGAGTTTGAAATTAGGGTTAAGGTCATATTTGAACGTAAAATTTGACGCTCTTTCCATTTCCGGGGTCAAAAGTGGGGGTTCCTATGCAAAAAATCGATTTGATCTTCAAATGACCTTGATCCTTGATCTCAAGGTCAAAGTGAAGGTCATTATCAGTTGGCCCCCTCCGTACCCAACAACTTGTTTGAATCATTTTTTTCTAGGAGACGCCGTTTTTTGAAATTTTCGGGTGCGTCAATTAAAATGACACAACCTGTATACGATAAACATATAAACTCTATATCTCCACAATATTTCGACATCATTAAACCAATTTTTTTTTTCTCTTAATGAAAATTTTAAATATCAAATATCTCAAAAAGTAATCGAACGATCTTGATGAAAATTCGCCCATATATTACCAATCTCATACACAAAATTGGCTATAAATTTGGAGCTAATTCATCAGACTGTTCTCGAGAAATTACGATTTGATAAAAAGGTTAAGAAAATTTTAACCTCAAATATCTCTGAGATTTATTGACCAATCATTTAGCCCAAAGAACTTAGCCGAGAGCTATCCTAAATCTACATCTACAAGGAATTTCAAAGCGACTAACAATAAGTCAATTTACTAAAGTAAACGTGCTTCATATAAAACGCATTTTTTCATTTTTAATTTTTTTCTCGAAACTAGTCGACAGAATGGATTCAAATTTTTACAGATTATAGCTATTTATATTCTGCATTATCATGATTTTTTTAAAAAAATTCACCGTTTATTTTTGGAGTTATAAGCTTTTTAAAAAAAACACGTTTTTATTTCTAATAAAAAGCAGTTTATTTAGAATTTTTATATCTTCTTAATTTTCTGCATTAAATAACTAATCTCGCGCAAAGCTCTAAAGTGGCCCTAAATGATTAAGAAATCATCATTAAGTTGTTTTAGACAAGTTACCCGCGTAATAACGACCATAGACATAAGATAGATAGACTGCGGGTGTAGGTTAGCGAGAGTGGCACCCGTTGAGAGAGAGAGAGACAGATGCATAGAAGGTATATGTAATAGAAGGTATGCTGTCTCTCTCTAACGCATGTGCGCGAATATGGTTAGAGGTGCCACTCTTGCTAACCTACACCCGCAGTCTATCTCTTTTATGTCTACGATAACGACAAAGTAACAATACGTGAAAATTTATTGTAACAATAAAAATGAAACCACGTCAATGCAATTTTAAGGCTTTCGTAGCGCGGGGATCCGGGAATGAATGTCAGGTCATAGTCAGGGCGACACGCAATAGCTCTTATACGGTGTTTGTCCGGCGTCACTAAGGCCCTATCATTACTATCATATCCGGACGGGTGCGGTTACGCGTCTTGCTAGGGGCCCTTACGAAGAATCTCATTGGGCCCTGACAAACATCTAAGGCAAACCCTATTTATTTCCCGTTCGGGAACCAATCAGGAAATTATGCGTATAGTTCGAGGATTTGGCCGCGAGAGGTATCAGCACGCCGTGCGCAGAATCTTACCTCACGCCGGGTATCTAACAACTAAATTTTAGTTTTTAGTTGAACGTTGGGTAACTAAAAACTAAATTTTAGTTGTTTGTTGAACGGGTATCTAATTAATAACTAAAATTTAGTTGTTAATTGAAGGCCGGTTTAATTAAAAACTAAAATTTTAGTTGTTAGTTGCGAATCGACTAATTAAAAATGTTGCAACCCTGTCCCAAATCAGATACAAATTCATAGTTTTGCACATTTTTCCATAAGTTCTAACATTTCTACCTACCGTCACACTTTCGTAAGAGTTTTCTACAGTTTTTTTACATTGTTTTCCCATTTATTATTTCCATCAGGGTCTTTTTTACTGCTTTTCATTTTTGTTTATATTTCAAAAAAAAGAATGTAATAAAAAAACTGAGTTATGGAAACCTTTTTTCCGACGAATTAGCTATCGAAATATGAAATTTGAAAAAAGGATTTTTTTGTCATTTTAACTCATGCTGGATCTCTCAATACGATAATCTGGGTCAAATTTTTATTCAATTAATTTCTTCACGCACCCATATATACCCGAGCTGGTGCCATCCGAGTCGGCACACAAACTTTTCCCATATCCCAATGCACATCCTGTTCCATTTCTGTGTGAAGGACTAAGGGTGAAGTGTGTGCGCATGCGAGAGAAGTATGAAGAAAAAGAAGTGAGACAAAGGTGCCGCGCAATGATGAAATAGCGCGACGGACCACTACTGTGGAGCCGCTCCGTGTATTGGCAAAGTTTCGGCTTGTTTGGACGGTCTCGGTGAACTTTCTAGCCCGGGATTTATTTCTTTTGCAACCAGCCAAGTGTCATTAGGTAGACCGATGTACGACCACAAATGCGTGCGCGCACATACACAAATGGAGTGCAGTCTTTACCTCTCCCACTTTGTTCTTGTCTTTTATATTGCTCTTTTTTTACACGAGAGACACAAGTTCGTGGCAATTTAAGTAAAAGGTACTTTCAGCCCTGACGTGTGGTGTTTCGGAGAACGAGAATACTTTCTATATACAGGTCTGCACATGTGTATATGTTGTCGCTCGCTTTTCTTCGATCCATTTGCAGCGCTATGGTAGTGAGCTGAGACATGGAGGAAAATGTATGCCAGACTTACTGCGGTCGATTTCTGCTTTTTGTTTTTTCTACATTTTCGTTTTAACATAGGCTTTTTGTATCCCGTATGACTTTCTATTTGTCTTAAGGATCCACAAATTTGAAATATTAATTTTTATAAATATTGCACTGAAAAGAAAAGGTGGTAAAGAAATGCATAAAGTACTAAAACTGGTAATCAATCTCACTGTTCTAGAATTTTTAACAAGGTTGAAAAGAAATTTCAGCTGATTATGAGATAAAATTAAATAATCCATTGATAAAATATTTTTGATTTAATTAAAGGTGAGTATATTTTCATATATAAAAAGCCATATTCGATTCTCTATAATTCGTTTGCTCAAAAACGAATAAGGCCTTAAATATATGAAATTTGTTATATAGTGTAGGAAAGGAATAGTATTTTTAAGAAAACCAAAAGCAATCGTAAATTTTAGCGAATTACGACCTTTTTCTTTGCCATAGGGGAGACCGGGGAGAGTAGGCGTACTTTTTACATAATAATTTTTTTCTAATTACCAAGTATGTTTTTTGAAAAATCTAACATTGCTATTTAAAGTTGTTATACTAAATATTCTTCCACAATTTTTATCTCAAGTTGAAAAATCTATATTAAAAAAAAAATAATTACATTAGCTATTACGGTTCTTTTGTTACACGGAGAGAAATTTTAGAGTAAAAATTACCAAGGTGTCTTGGTAGCGCATGGATAGACTGTCAAAAGCCGTGATATTCCCAGGTTTCTAATACAATTTATAAGTTTCCCAGGAAAAACTACCATAACCACTTAAAAAAAATACCAAATTATCGGAATAAAAATTACCAGACACACTGGTAAAAATTGAGATCTAGTAATTTTTACAGGGTAACCTAAGAATTTTTACTAAGAAAACTGATAAATTTTGCCAAATAACCTGGTATTTGTGTATTCGCGCATGCGCACTGCGCATTATTGTGTTTCAGAAGATTGATACTAGAGGCGTGCGCGACGTTAAAATGAAAACAATACACATATTTTCAGTAAGTAATAACGGCGATTCAAATGACTGTTGGTAACAGCTTCCGTGGCGCAGTCGGTAGAACGTCGGACTCTCAACCCAAAGATCGTCGGATCGAATCCCGCTTCCGTAAAAATTTTTTTTCAGTTTAATGTTTTTTCATCCTTGTTTCTGTTTCTATTTCTATATTAAAATACTATATATCCATCAATATGGATAAAAAAAGTTAATTTTTTTAATTTAAATTAACTAAAAAAAATTTTACCAAGGCACTTTGGTAAAAAGTTTGAAATTGTCAGTCTGTCCATCCATTACCATAGAAACTGGTAATTTTGCCTCGAATATTTGTAATTTTCACTACAAAATTTCTCTCCGTGTATTAATGAAAACGTGTTCTTTTTTTTTAAAGCTTCTAACTTCAACAATAAACGGTCAATCTTTTTGAAAAAAAAAAAATCATGATAATGCAGAAAATAAATAGCTATAATCTGTCAAAATTTGAATCTATTCTGTCGACTAGTTTTTGAGAAAAAATTGAAAAGTGAAAAAAATGCGTTTTGTATGAAACACGATTACGGGAGTAAAATTGACTTAATCGATTTGAAATTCCTTGTAGAGATAGATTTCTTATTATTAAAATTATTTTTTATTTGACATTTATTTATTAAAAAAAAGTAATATTTTAAAATATAAATAATTAAAAAACTGCTATCTACCCTGAGATCAACTTATTATTTAAAGTTTCTGTTATTTCACACATATTTTATTTAATTTGTTTAAGACACAAATAATTATTTTTAATATTAATTATTTGGACATGTTGAATGCTGAAGTATAAGTATTACATCATCTTCATAAAAAACAAAAGCAAATAAAATATTATGTAAACACAAATATCAGTAGCAGCTAATAAAAACATTTACATAAATGTCTAAAGGCAAAATGAGTGTATATAAAATTATATGCCCATGAACCATAAACGTTTTAACTTTATAACTTTTATCTCAAAATTGAGAGAGGGTAATTCTTACTATATTCACTTCTTAAATGGCAATTATTCGAAAAATTAGTTCAAACTTAAAATAATTGGCCAGCGTATCTAGCTATTTTCGCGTTTCTGCAGAGCTCGCTGTAAATTAACCTCAATAAAAAACAAAAGCAAGGAACAAAACAGTTTAACAGTTTTAACCACAAATATCTCTGAAATTTATAAACTAATTCTTTTACCCTAAGAACTCATGTAATAAATAATATACGAACTGTACATCTCCATCTGTTTGGGAATTAGCAAGGTTTTTGAATTTCCCGCGGTCGCGTGTCAGAGGTATAAGGGTGCTATCCCATGCGTTCCGAAAAATTAAACGGAACGCATTTAAGTCCGTCAGAACGAGAGAGAAAGGTTTCTTCCGTAAATGTCTCTCTCACTTTCATGGGCTTAAATGTGTTCCGTTTAATTTTTCGGAATGCATTGGATAGCACCCTAACTCAGCAGGCGGTCGCGTGACGGCAGCACTCATCAGCTTCCTTTCGAAACAGCCGACACGCTACGCTGATTAGCCGAGTATGGGTCACCACCCCTCTCCCAGCCGATGAAAATTGCCAAAATTCAATAAAAAAAAATACAATACCACAACGTAGGACATCTTATACGTAACTCTCTTTTTATCGTGGACCTCACTACCCTCGGTTAATTGTGCTTCAGACTTTTTTAAATGATCAACTCGCTTACTATCGTGCGTCTGCGTGCCTTCCTCTTCTACGTGGACCTCGCGTCTTCATAATATTCCGTTTATGTGAACTTTATTTATTTATAAATACTTTATTTATAAGTAAAAATTGTGTATTTGTTGATACTTAATGAATAAAAATGAGTAAAATTTTTATCGGTGTTCCTAAAAATGCGATTTATTAAATAAATAACACAGCCTATTGGCCTAGCGCGTATCCTTCCACACCTTTATTTTCCAATTAACTATTTTTTTACACATAACCTATATACATTTTTCCTGTGGAGTATGGACCTTCCTATAAATCTCTCTTTCCTCCCTTATCCATTCCGCATTCGCCCAGGGTTATGCCTGTGGGGCGGGGAAAACCTATAGACAAACCACATGGGATATATCCTCTAATTAGGAAAACCCGCTCCGGGATGGTCGGTGTATTGGAATAATTCAGTTTGGATGTCTAGGTCACTTCCGTATTTTTTAAGACACCGAAACTGTATTTATCCACACCTCCCGCTCAATTTAGTAGAAGGCAATCCAATAACCCAATAACCAATCACACGAGGAAGTCGCAGAAAAAAACGCTGTCGACAGCGTTTTTAGTTCAACGCCGAGTAATTAAAAACTAAATTTTAGTTACAAATTAGATGCCCGTTCAATTAAGAATTAAATTTTAGTTGATAATTTGGACACCGGGTAACTGAAAACTAAATTTAAAATTTTAGTTAAGCCGGCATATATGTAATAACTAAAATTTAGTTATTAATTGATTGATTGAAAATGAAAATTTTAATATAAGTTGCCAATCGACTAACTGAAAATTGCATAACCAAGTACCTCACCTAAATTCTCATGTAAGTTGTCGGTTTTTATCTTAATTAACATATGAAAAGATGTAAATGACAGACCAGATAATATCTCACCTGAATTCTGATTTAAATTTAAGTCAGATTTTAAATCACTTAACTTACAAAAATATGTTTTTGAGAACTCAGATTATATCTCACCTGATTTCTCATCTAAATTATTTTTTTAGATAAGTCACATGAGATTTTGGCACGAGATTTCAGACGAGTTCTCAGGTGAGATCTCACCTGAGAAATCACCTGAGATTTTTCAGTAGGATCACACATCCAAGTAGTGACCGCACCCAAAGCTGTTTGATCGGCTGAGGTGGCGACTGCGCTACCTGACAAACCGTCGCACAGTGGGACCAAACTGCAAAAAAGTGGTATAAAATCGGCTTCACTCGAATTTTCAGTCAAAAATTTTTTTTCAAGCGGTATTAGCTACCTCTGATACCACACTTTCTGAAACCGATTCCCTCGAAAGATGCATTTATAGTTATTAGGATGTAATAGTAGAATTCTCAGCTCACTATCTTCACTTCGCTTTTATTTAGATATTAAGTTCTAATTTTAAACTGAAATAAGTGAAGTTATTTTTACATTAATATATTTTAAGTAGTTATATTATATATTATTCCTTTAATTACATGTCACCATATATAATCTCATATAACTATATATATTTGTAACTATACGCGTGTATAGTTGGCTGTATAACTATGTACATATATACGTATATATGTACATACTATATATATATGTGTGTGTGTGTGTGTGTGTGTGTGTGTGTGTGTGTGTGTGTGTGTGTGTGTGTGCGTGTCTGTGTCTGTGCCTGTGTCTGTGTGTGTGTATACACATGTGTATATATAATGAACATTTATACGTATATATGTACATAGTTATCTAGTCAACTATACACGCGTACAGTTATAAATATATATAGTTATATATGAGATTATATATGGTGACATGTAATTAAAGGAATAATATATAATATAACTACTTAAAATATATTAATGTAAATATAACTTCACTTATTTCAGTTTAAAATTAGAACTTAATATCTAAATAAAAGCGAAGTGAAGATAGTGAGCTGAAAATTCTACTATTACATCCTAATAACTATAAATGCATCTTTCGAGGGAATCAGTTTCAGAAAGTGTGGTATCAGAAGTAGCTAAAACCGCTTGAAAAAAAATTTTTGACTGAAAATTCGAGTGAAGCCGATTTTATACCACTTTTTTGCAGTTTGGTCCCACTGTGCGTCGGTTGCTATTTATTAAATAAAATTAATTATATAATCCTCCCCTTTCCTCATGATGATTTTCCTCTATTTTTTCAATAATAGGGGGTTGCATCCCTGAAGTATGTACTTTATATCCAAATCATGTATACACGGAGAAAAATAACATAGGAAAAATTACCATATTTGATTGTAAGTCGAGGACAGACTGAAATCCTCCACAAAATTGCCATAATTTATGGTAAAAATTGCCATAAATTTATGGCAATTTTTCCTACATTGTAAAAATTACTATAAATTTATGGCAATTTTTACCATAAATTATGGCAATTTTGTGGAGGATTTCAGTCTGTCCTCGACTTACAATCAAATATGGCAATTTTTCCTATGTTATTTTTCTCCGTGTAGATATAAATGTTTATTTTACTATTATTAGTTAAATTATTCAAAAGTTGTTAAGTATATTTAAAAGTCGCTGTATCCTCGAGATAGAAAAGTTGTATGGTCTTGATTAATCATTTTAATTTGATTTGTTAAAAATAATTAGGATATACATTATTAGGATATACAAAATTGCTATTTTTGAAGTAAGTAGGTTACAAAGATACGAATACTTTCAGATAGAAAATATCATTCTGATTTCCAAATTTCCGCCCCCTTGGAAGTGCTGCCCGCGTGCGGTGCACGCCTTGCACACCCGCTTCCTGCGCGGCTCTGAGTACTTATATAGCGTATCTCATACACTAAACAATATGAAATAAATAGTATAAGCAGTAGTGAATAATGAAAACAAAAAAAAGCTAAAGCTATGAGAAAAGATATTTCAGGATTTCGCTCCCCTTACATAGGCCCCCACCATATCTTAGCTTACAGGCCGCACATGGCTTAATTCGACCCTGCCGAGATCAATAACTTCTTCGGGACTGGGCATGTTTTCACATCAATGATCATCAAGTGCGGTGTGTGCCAACTCGACAGCTAGCTCGCCACGAGGCAACATCTCACTGCAACTGCTATCTCAATACTCAAGTGTCTCTCAACAAGGAAAATTCACTGGTTCGACTCACACGGACTTTCTGTATCATCGGCTGTGGATCGCAATCAGCTTTCTCACACGTCTCAAGATTAATATAATCGACATGAAGCTAAGGTAACCTTTCATACACACACAGCCATTTTGTTGATATAAATAAGCAGGGATGCAATGTGAATGTACTCTGCACATGTAATTCTCGGAAACTCTCAGATCACGTTAATCAATAATATTAATTGTGATTATTTATGCAAGCAGTGCCTTTACTGTAAGACTCAACGGGATTTCTCAGCACAAGTCAGCAATTTCTTTGCATAACTCACTCATACACAGAAAAACTCAAACTTGTACAACTCTTTTATAACACTCACACACAACTTTGTAACACCTATTTTTATTTAACTTTTTGTACTACAACTGTAATTTTAATAATCATTGTAATTATGTAATAGTTATCTCACTTTTTATCGACTTTTACAATACATAGTGAATTTAACTTGTTAATTAGTGTGTGACTCAAATTTATTTCAAACACCCACAGCATGTTCTCATTCTATTATGGCATTCTCAAACACCATCAAATTTGAAAGTAATTAAATTTTACTCTAGTTATTGTGCGACATAGAAACTCATTTCCAGAAATACCAAAATTTTAATTATCAAATATCTCCAAAAACTAACCATATAATTTCGATGAAATTTTACATAGGTATTACCTATATCGCCTACAAAATAGTCTATAAATTTCAAACTGATACATGAAGTCGTCATTGAGAAATTAAAATTTTGAAAAAAACGTAAGAAAATTTTAATCTTAAATATTTCTAAAAATTATGAGGTAATTCTTTTACCCAAAGAACTTATACGATAAATATATAAACTTTACATCTTCAAAAAATTTCAACATGATTAAACCAATTTTTTTTTGTCTAGTTATCATGCGACAAAGAAAATGACTTTGTAAAATACGAAAATATTAAATATCAAATATCTCAAAAGGTAATCAAACGATCTTGATGAAAATTCGCACACGTATTACCTATATTACATACAAAATTGGCTATAAATTTGGAGCTTATACATCGAGCCATTTTCAAGAAATTATAATTTGAAAAAAAAATTAAAAAATGTTTAATCTCAAATATCTCTGAAATTTATGGACCAATCATTTAGCCCAAAGGTCTCAGCTGAGAGCTATCCAAAATCTATCTGTACAAGGAATTTCAAATCGACTAAATCAATTTTATTCCCGTAATCGTGTTTCATACAAAACGCATTTTTTTCATTTTTCAGTTTTTTTTACGAAAAATTAGTCGACAGAATAGATCAAAATTCCTACAGATTATAGCTATTTATATTTTGCATTATCATGATTTTTTTCAAAAAGATTGACCAGTTATTTTTGGAGTTTATAAACCTTTAATAAAAGAAAAAAAACACGTTTTCGTTAATAACAAAAGAACCGTAATAGCGAATGTCATTTTTTTTTTGAAAATATAGATTTTTTTATGGTCTTTCGAATACTATTTGTCCGATTCAAATATCGAAATAAAACAAAAACTCATCGGCGAATCAAAAAGTGGATTTCCTTCGCGAATTTGCCAAAAAAAGACCTGTCCGGTTAAAATCGATCGAGTAGATCCTGAGATAAAACGGTACACACACACACACACACACACACGCACGCACACACACACACACACACACAAACACACGCACGCACACACGCACGCACGCACGCACGCACGCACGCACGCACGCACGCACGCACGCACGCACGCACACATCCATACATACATTTACTAAAATCATGTGTTTCGAACTTCTAACACCTCTATTCGTGTTTCTAAAACGATTTAACGAAACTTAAAATTTTGCTATTACAAAGCTTCCTCTAGGAGGGAGCAAAATAGTCACACAATTGTTATAAGTATTATGGATTTGCCTTATATGTCTTATCGCTATAGCGGAAAGTATGTGTTTTTGCTTCCTTCTACGCTTATATTCAAATGGAGCTTCAATTTTAAATAATATTTGAGTCGTAAATACTTTTTGAACGTTGTACACTTGTCGCCATGAGAAAAACTTCGTAATTAATACGTTTTCTTCAATCTCAAAAACATTATATATATCAATGCCTCCCTTGAAAACTAATTATAATATTAGATTTTGTATGTTTGTACAATTAATTCTTAACAAAAAAATATATTTACAGCATCCTTTGCGAAACAAACCGTAACTAAACATATTTGAGAAAAGTCAAGCTGTAGCACATATAGATAAGTCGAAACCCCGCACGCGTAAGAGCCCGTTGGCGCAGTGGTAAGAGCGCGGCTTCTGGTTTTTCAGGCTTGGGTTCCCGGTTGCTGCAAGTTTTTTTCAGGTTCTAAAATTAATTTATTTATAATTTAATAATAGATCGAACTGTATTAATTACGTGAAAAAAATGTTGTCGGCAAAGTAGGCTGCGACAAAAATTGTTGTTATTGTGGATTATCACTTTACTTTCCAGTGCAGTAGAATTTTATACATTTCAAATCTGTTCCTCTGTTTCTATATAGTGTAGTAAATTTTAACACATTGTTGAATAATTTTCCATCGAATATTTTTCTTCATGTACTATCAACAAGACTGTAATGATTACGTAAATGTTATTTCGAATTTTGCTAAAAGGTGTCATTTAAAATTTTCCTTGGTTAAGGTGTCATTTCAGAAGCACTTTATTTTTCATGAAATTTGTTGTGGTACCATTACAATTGTTTTAACGACAAAAAGACGAACGTAGGCATTCATATTGTGTTAAATATATATATACTAGTGGGGCTTCGCCCCCCTGCTCGCTCCGCTCGCCAACCCCCGATGTATTGTAATTATAATCGCTTTCGATTAAGAGGGATATGTTATATAGTTAAAACTAGCGCAATAGGTGTATAAGCTCATAGAATTTCTCGTACATCCATTTCAATGTATATCATCACGCGGTCGTCCTAAGGCTCTTCTATACTTGTCTTCGGAACGCTCCCGCGTTCCTTGATAAAAAATGTTTTAAATTGTATACTTAGGAATAATTTTATAACGAAAGATATAAATGTATAATTGTCAGAAAGATCCCATTGGAAAAATGTTTATAAACATAAGAAATGTATAATATATAAGTTATATATATTAACAGTTTTCCACGCCACCTTAGAGGTACTGTGAATAGGCGCGTTGGATTTTTTTTTAAAGTGGCATCCCTCGCCAATAGCCCTACGTAACCACTTTCGATGTTTAATTTTAAATTGGTATACTTTTTATATATGACTTATTTTACTACATATTTTTCATGTATTATTTACTAAATAATAGTTAAAATTTACGAAAATTTTGATAATTTTTCATTTGGGAAAATATTTCTTTAACATATTCTTTAATGTTTTACTTTTTTGTATGCTTTTCATAATTAGGAAACATATATTTATTGTTCCTTTTATATGTATTTTAGCATTATATGTTAACATTATGTAGAATATGTGAAAGATGTTAATGAACTTATAACATTTTAAAAATTTTATTACTATTTTCGTAAAATTTAAAATATTATATATTTTAAAAAAGTTTAATTGTTATCATTTGAACAATACGAAAAATGTTATTAATAAAATTTTTCTTTAATATAATCCTTTAAGGTTTCATAAGTATTTTAGGAACTTGTAGATTTTTATTGTTCCTTTTTTATATGTAGTTAATTGTTAGGACATATATTAAAGAAATTAATTTTTTTGACTTCTAATAATTATTTTAACTCTTAAACTTTTTTGTACAATATTCATTAATTTTTATCAATTGAATTTAATTATTATCTATATGTTTCAATTAAAGTTTTTATATAATTCATATCATACTCTTTAAGTAAGTTATTATTATACTCATTGTACTTATTGTCTTCTTTTTCATGTTTTTCCACCATTTCATTTAACCTATCAAGTTCAACGGTATCTTTTAAATTATCTACTTCATTATATTTATTTTGTTCTGGATTCCAAATCAATGGAATTTGTCCTTGTGTGATATCATTATTATATTCATTGATTTGATTAATTAAATCATGATCATATTCATCTTCCTCATTAATGTGATTTTGTAGTTGTTTGTTTATTTCATCCAAATATCTTGCATGCTGTATACTTTCTACTTCGACATATTTTTTCTGTGTTGGATCCCATCTTAATGGATTGGGTCTTGAATCTCCTTGATTAGCCATTTGGTATTTTACTAAGTTATTGGTAATTATATTAAATGTGTTACAGTTAAAAATGTTAAATATCATAATATAATAAAAGAAAATAAGATAAAAAAATGTAATTAATCTAATATTTCTTTCCAAACAATATTTGTTATTTGATTTTTATTTTCTGTTTCATTTTGTATGTATATATTATTTGGATTTTTACATCTTGAAAGAGCAACATATAATTGACCATGAGAGAATAAAGATTTTTTTAGAAATAATCCCATGTTATCGAAACTTTGACCTTGAGATTTATTAATAGTTATAGCAAAAGCTAATACAATAAGAAATGGTTTCCTATATAAGATAAACGGCAATGCAGATGATTCACAAGTATTAAGTGTTATACGGGGAATAAAAAATTGTTTTCCTTTATTTTCTCCTGTAATGATTTCAGCTTTTATATTATATTTATATAATCCTATTATTTTGAGTCGGGTTCCATTACATAATCCATCACTTATTCGAATATTTCGAATTAACATTACTATTGAATTTATTTTTAATTTCAATTCATGTTGAGGTAAACCTTCACGTATGTTATTTAATATTTCTATTGGATAATTTAGATGAATATTTTCATCTGTTTGATCGACTCCTTTATGTGTTGCATAATCTATACTATAATATGTTATAGTTTCATGATTAATTAAGTTTAATATTTTATTATTTAATATATTTACTTCTTCATTATGTGAAGTTAATATAACATTTTTTGAAAAATCATAATTATTGTTAATATTTTTATAAATTATATGACAAACATCATTTGATTTCCATTCATTAGGAATAATAAATTGATCAATTTTTCCTTCTCCTATATTTAATAAAAATGATGCAAAGTCTTTATTTTTAGTACGTATATTTATTTTTAATTTAAAAATATTAAATAAAGGCCAAACATATGAATATTTAATGGATTCTTCTATAATTCTATTTCTAAATCTATTTTTTATTACTGGAAGAATTTGTCTAAAATCTTCACCTAAAATAATTAATTTTCCGCCAAAGGGATTATTATTATAACATACATCTTTTAAAGTTTTATCTACGATTTCCAAAGCTTTTTTAGGTATCATTGAAGCTTCGTCCCAGATAATAACTTCAGCTTCTCTTAATTTTTTTTATCTGAATCTAATTTTAGGAAAGCAGTTTCAATATTAGATAAATCTAGTGGTAATCGGAATGTTCGATGGCTTGTCATACCTTTAGGTAACAAAATAGATGCTATACCTGTCCAAGTCATTGATAAAATTTTTTTTTTTATTGTAATGAAATAATGAATCAATGTTTTATATAAAAAAGTTTTTCCGGAACCACCTGGACCATCTAAGAAATACATTTTATTAGTATTATTTATTATTGTTTCAAAAATATATTTTTGGTCTTCATTCAATTGATTGAACATACTATTAAATTTTTCTTTACTGTAGTTTATAATTTCTAAATTAAATTCATCTATTTCACATATTTCGTTTATATTTGGTTCAGGTAAACCAAAATCGGTACATGACATTTCTTCAGTATTCAATATTCCATTGATATGTCCAAGTGCTTTATTTTCTTTATCTACACCAAAATCTTCTGTAAAAAATTGTTTATATTTTTCCCAAATAATATTACCTTGAATATTTTCACATAAAAGAAAAGTAGCAAAAAATTTTCGTAACTGGAAGGGAAGCATTATTTGACATGCTTCTTGGAAAATATTATAAATTTGTGTTTCGTGTTCGACTAAACCCATGATAATAGCAGTTTCTTTATAAGTATTATATGTTTTATTTTCATATGTTCTTAGATCATTAAATGATGTTGCTCCTTTTACTCGATTAAGTATTAGTTTAAGAAAAAAACGTTCAGTGTCTTTCGGTGATACTACATTTAATCTACCAATAGCCTTATTTATTCGCTGTTTTGAACGTTTCAACCACTTTTTTTTTTCATTATATTAGAAAAAATATAATATTTTGGTATGTTTACATATTTTATTTTTTTTGCAAAATCATCATTTTTATTTAATGTAAACCATGCTGTCAATGTAGTTTCCCATTTATTTAATGCACTTAATACATTCTTTTCATCAAAAATAATCTTATGTTGATTTTCTGTATGAATAGATAATCTTATAACTGTATGACTTCTACCACACAATGGAAATTGTTGTAATCGCCACGCAGCTTCCATTGGACTTAAATATCTACCGTCAATGTATTGAGTAATTTCATCGTAAACTTCTTCATTCTTTTCATGTTCTGCATCATTTTTTTTTATTTTACAGTAAGCCTTATCTCCACCTTTATGAATGTAATCAAAACTATATTTTATACTTTGTACTGAAGCACAATATTCAATATTTATATGACAATTATATTTTATTAATAAAAAACTGTTATAAGGCACTACCATAGAATTATCTACTGGAAAAAATTTATTATTTTTTTTTTAATGATATATATGGTTATCTGAAATATTATTTCTACGTTTGTATTCATCATTAAAAATATTACTTATGTCGACTGCAATTTAATATCAACTGATAAGAATTTTTCCATCGGTCTTACAGTCTTACAAATTAAATTAAAATAATTTATGGCAGTCAGATTGCCCTTGTTTATAATCACCCCCGCAGAATCTGAAATAAAAACTTAATTAAAATCTGGAAAAAACTTTGTTAGCAAAGGACGATCTGACTGCCCACCACCACCACATTGTCCGACGTTTCGAGCCTGCTCCGGCTCCTCCTCAGGGACTGAAATAAAACCCGCGATACACCTCCTTATATACCATGCACCCATACCCCCTTCTTTTCTCTTACCACACCACCCTCCACATTCACCTCTCCAACTTGCCATTCTCACTTAAATTAATAAAGAATGATAAATGTTATCTAATTTACTTGACTCTATCATTAAATTTACATTATTCCGATTTCTTAGAATGTGAATACTTTCAAGGCTTTCCCTCTTATATTTATTCTTAATCCCCTGTTCCAAAATATCCACACTCCCAAAATCGAAAGAATGCAAACTATTTAAACAATGTTCTTTCAAACCCGATGTACAACTTGAGCTGCGTAAACTATATTGATGTTCATATATTCTCTTTTTCAAATATCTACCCGTTTGACCAATATAACAACCATTACAATCCCTACAATTAATTTTATAAACAACTCCCGATTTCAAACATTTATCATCCTTGTCTTTACAATTACTAAATAACCTTTCTAAATTATTATCATTTCTAAAGAAAACTTGAATATTATGTTTACTAAAAACCCTTCTAATCCTTTCCGACAAACCTCTAACATATGGTAAACTAAAATATGCATTCTTTCCATTTCTATTCCTTGTTTGATTATCTACCCGCTGCTTCAATCCACCATTATAAATTTCCCACACTCTCTCATCAATCATTTTATCAATAAATTTTACGGGATAACTATTTTTAATAAATGTTTCTCTAACTAAATTTAAATTCTTTTTCCTAAAATCTTTATGTGACAATTTAATCGCTCTGTCAATGACACCTTTGATCGCACCTGTCTTGTTTCCGAATTGGTGGTGAGAATCAAAATTTAAAAATCTACCTGACCATGTAGGTTTTCTATACCAATCTAATTTCACTCTATTATTATTACCTCTAATGACTCTAATATCTAAAAAACTCAATTGATAATCTTTCTCAACTTCTTTTGTGAATTTAATTCTATCATGGATAGAATTAAACACATCCACCATTTCATCCACAAAACATTCTGGTACAACTGCAAAAATGTCATCAACATATCTTTTAAAAATAATTGGCTGAAAAACCAACTTAGACAAAGCAATACTTTCCAATTTTTCCATTACTAAATTGGCTATAACAGGTGACAAAGGTGATCCCATTGGACAACCATATCTTTGTTCATATAGACTATTATCAAAAGAAAAAATTGTGTTTTTAAAAACCAAATTAAGTGCCTTTATAAATTCATCTTTTGTTAAACTAGTATGTACTTTAATTTCAGACCATTTATCTTGTATAATATCATTCAACAACTCTAAAGGTATATTTGTAAACAAAGATACTACATCCAATGAAACCATCCTATGATCATTCGGAATAATAATATCTTTCATTATACCATAAAAACTCCAACTATCTTTAATATATGAATTTGTTTTACCCACTATCTTGAACAATATATTAGACAAAAATCTAGCAAGTCTATACGTCGGAAAATTTATCGATGATATTATTATTCTATATGTCAACTGTTCTTTGTATTCAGGATATTTATCTTCTTTTAATATTGTACTATCACGAAATGGTTTTGGAAACTTTTTTTTTACATAAATTTTTGTCTTTATTAAAACAAGGAGATTTTTCTGTATGTGGTCCATGTAACATATGTTTGATTACTAATTTTTGTAATTTTAAATTTTCCGATGGTATTTCAGCCGAAATGTGTTTATCGATTGCATTTGAAGAGTATAATTTATGGTTAGGATCCAATGTTACAATAATATGCGCATGTGGTAAACCTCTTTTTTGAAATTCTATAGAATATACGTAAGATCAAACAGGACCAAAAATATTTTTTTTTGTTATATCATTTAATAACATTTTGAATTTTGCATAAAATAAACGAACTGTTATATTGGGAATATCATTGGGTGTTGTTTGTTCTGGAAAATTCTGTAAAACTTCTTTAAGCTCTTTCCATTTTGGATTACATGTCATAGTTATAAATAGGTCAGGTTTTCCAACATTTCTCATGATTGCCATTGCGTCCTGATAATATTGTTGCATATATCTTGGACTTCCAATATATGTGGATGGTAAGATAAATAAGTTTCCTATTCTTTCTGATTTTTCGAAATTCGTTGAATTATTTGATGCACTATATTTTACATGATCAAGCAAACCCTGATAACATTCTATTCGTAATTCTTTTTGATGGTTTCTAAAATAATTCATTCTATTATTTTCAACCATAATATAAGCATGTAAAAAGTATTGTTGCGTTAATCTTCCAGCGAACAATAAAGGGTTAAATTTTATTTCATCAGGTCTATAGGATAATCGGTATAAATAGTATTGGAGTGTCGTTAATTGGTCGTTTTTTCCTGCGTTTGGGTGTTTAGTGTATCCGATACTCCAACCTAAATCTCCTGAAGGAAATAATAACGGAAATACCATCGGGTCTACATGGTGTGATAATTTATTTAAAAATGTATGTGTTACTTCATTGTCAAATTTATTTTTAGGATAAACACAAACATCATAATTTCCTGGAATTCCAGAGTTTGATATAATTATAGCACCACATTCAGAAGTTAACGGTTTATTATACTGGTGTTTCTGTTTATCATTTTTTCGTATAAAATATAGTTTATAGTTAGGAAGATTCTGAACATTACATATTTCATGTAAATATTTATAATTTTTAGCGTATGGATTATTATTTATTATTTGAGTTAATATCTTTATATGTTCGCTAACTAATGCTATATATATATATATATATATATATATATATATATATATATATATATATATATTCACATCTGGGACGCATTTTGAGGATTATATGGGTCATATATACCGAATTTTGAGGATTTTGTAGGCATTTTGAGGAGTCTCCTCAAAAGTCCAAAGCACTCGAGAGGCATTTTGAGGATTTTTCAGCGGTTTCCACAATAGTGTGTTAATACATCGATTTCGGAAATTCCGTGATATTTTTCCGTAAAAGAGGGCGCCGCAGGCGTCGTGGTGTTAGTCAATAACCTTAGGGTCATTATTTCTTTAGTCACGCGCTTGTTTATTGGTTGTTTATAACAATGTTTATATTTGTGTCACCACTATTGTACAAATTCTTTATGAAATCCTCAAAATACCGTCCAATGATATATATATATATATATATATATATATATATATATATATATATATATATATATATATATATATATATATATATATATATATATATATATATATATATATATATATATATATATATATATATATATATATATATATATATATATATATATATATATATATATATATATATATATATATATATATATATATATATATATATATATATATATATATATATATATATATATATATATATATATATATATATATATATATATATATATATATATATATATATATATATATATATATATATATATATATATATATATAACTGACCACATGATGGATCTTCATATTAGTTGGAAATAAAGTATTTGGTGTTTTATGACATATTTGACCTTGAATTTTTAAATTATAAATAGCTTTTTCTTTTTTTTGAATTACATTTGCATTAAATGTAGCAAAACAAAATAAATTATTATAATATCGAATTAAATGTCTAAAATTATTATTATTTAGTAATAGAAATTTTAATTTTTCATTATATTTACTTAAAGGTGATAAAATAATTATTCCTTTTTGACAACAATTATTTTTTTTTATCTCTTCTTTCCAAAACATAGCACCACAATAAGTACATTTTACAGACATTTTTCCAAACAATGATGTATTTTGTAAATGTGTATATTTATTATCTTTATCATAATTTGTAGATAATTTTATTTTTTTTATTGTATCATTTTTATTTAAATTATCAGAAAGTAATTTTCTTTTACGATTATTTTTATTGTTATTGATTTTAGTAATTTCTAATTTAATATTATTATTGTCATAATCTATAATATCATAATGATCTGAATCATAATTGCCAGTAAATAATAAAGTTAATTTAAAATTACTTGAATTGTTTCCAAATGAATGAATATTATTTGAATTATTAAAATGTATTGTTATATCACAATTATATATTTCTCTAAAACTTTGAATTTCTATTTCTGTTCCATAAATTGTACTTTTTGACATGAATTCGAAATAATCATTACTGTTTAATATGTTTTCGTAATATTCATTACCAATTATATATAATTTATAATTATTCCAATTTTCAATAACGTATTTTACGATATTTTCTCTTACTTTCATATGAAATTTTTGATTATTATATAAAAAGTAAGAAAAGCACCTAAAAAGACAATTCCCATCTCCAATAATTTTAATTAAAGTATTCATTTTTTGTATTTTTCTTGTGTAGAATACTACTAAATTCCAAATAATATATACATACTCATATTTCTTATTGAACTTTATACTATTAGAATTTTAAAAATCATGATAGTGTTATAAACTATATAAAATACTTAACTAATTTTTAGTTTACATAAAAATATTATATCTAAAAACTTTATATATTTTAAATAAATTTTCATTTATAACCTTTATAAAGAAGTTCTCAGGAAAAACGAAAGATTTGAAGATTTTCTTTAATTTTCGTGATATTCCTTAAATGCCAAATAATATATTCACGCAATAAATATATTCACTAATCTAAATGTGAAATACTATAAGAATGATAATATATAATTGTATTAATTGTATAACAATGTTTACAATGTGTTAACATAACATATAATTATAAACGGATGAAATAAGTCATTAAACGTATCAAACTTCGCGCTTATAATTTAATAAGGGTCATTTTAAAATAGTATCCGCATTATGCTACGTGCCATGATAAAAAATCATAGTCTTATATTTATAGTATAACTTATAATCAGTTATTTATGTATATAATCATATATAAACTATAGAATCATTTTATTATTTATATTTCATGAGTTAAGGAATAAGTTAGGGACTGTGTCCATAAGTGTGCCTGTGCCTAGGCACACGAACTCTGAAGGGACTATAGCGCATCTTGCTCATCTTGACTCCAAGACGTGCAGCACACCGCAGCACACCGCAATTCATTTGTGGAAAGTCCCTTACAAAAGTTGAGAAAGAAACGACATTCCGTGTACTTTATATAGTTTATGATCAATTTTCCTTCTGTGTAAGAACCTTCACTTTACCCGGCCTCTTTGATTTCAATTCAAACCAAACAAAATGGGTGATATCATAGGTAATGATTATTCAAGTTTATTTATTTTTTCATTATATTTATTTATAATAATTTTATATTATCTAAATATGTATGTTTTTCAGAAAATCAATTGCACGAAGTTGAAGATGTTATGGTACAAGGACCAGTACTTAATCAAGTATTATTTTAATTATTAAAAATATTTTTATAGTAAATATAAAGTTATTATAAATTTAATATAATTTTTTTACAGCCTGTTGTTAATGTAATTTTGTTTGAATTACAAAACCTTAGAGAGGTATTGGTTCAAAATTTTAATAGAGGTAAGATATATGAACAGTAGAAAATTGTTTAATTGTAATAATTATAAAATTTTCATAAAATTTTAATTTTTAGGTAATAATAATGAAAGTGATGATGAAGAAAATAGAAGGGAAGGAAGAGCGAGAGAATTGGTAAGAGGAAGAGGTAGAGGAAGGGCTGATAGAGGTGGAAGGGGGAGAGGTCGTGGAATAGGAAGAAATGTAATAGAACAACATGAAAATGAAGAAAGAAATGTAAATGAAGTTGAAGCAGGAGATAGGTTAGGTAGAGGTGAAAATGTAAGAGGAAGAGGAGGAAATAGAAGAGGGGAGGGAAGAAATATAGTAGGAGATGAAAATGAAAGATTTCGAAATGGCTTTAGAGGTGGTTATAGGGGTAGGTACAGAGGAAATTGGAGGGGTGGTTATAGAGGAAGAAGACAAGGAAACAAAACATTTATATACAATTATTATTATTATTAGGTATTATGTTTTTTAAATTACATTGTTAAACGTGTTAAATAAATTCTAAATTTTATAATAAATATACAATTTAGTTAGTTATTTTTAAATGTTAGCAACTATTAAAAACTGTTAAAGTTGTAAACAGTTCAAACTGTTATAAACTGTAAGATTCATTACATTCTTAATTGTTTATAATTGTTTATAACAAGTTTTAGCAACAACTTATAGTAGTTAATAATAGTTTAATTAATTACAAATTATTCTATTTTTTAAATATTATTTGAAAATTAAAAATTATTTGCAATTATTTAAAACTGGTTTAAACTGTTAAAAAATTTTTAAAAGTCTGTCTAGAATCATAAATTTTATTAATTATCCTTTTTATATGGGAAATCCAGCTGGATTTCGCATGTGACATGAATCCAATTGAGTTTTCTAGCTGGATATTTTTGACTGGGTAGCTTTTCCTAAAGCTTAACAAACATCTGCAATATGTTTATACATAGCATCTCTGGTATTTTATAGGATTAAGCAAACCCTTATAACCTTGTATTCATAATTCTTTTTGACGGTTCCTAAAATAATTCATTTTATTATTCTCAAACTAAAAATTGTTGTAAATGGTCTCTTTTTTTGAAAATAGTAAATAAAGTGTTAATGATTTAATCAACAAAGTTACCTTAGCTTTTCCTAAAGCTTGACAAACATCTACAATATATCTACACATGACACATCTAGCATTTTTCATGATTAAGTAACGCCTGATAACATACGTAATTCTTTTTGATGGTTCATAAATTAATTCATTCTATTATTTTCAGAATATTAATAATTGCTGTAAGAGGAGCTGTAAGATACAAAAAAACATCTGCAATATGTATATACATAGCACTTCTGGCATTTTATTTTTAAATGTTAGCAACTATTAAAAACTGTTAAAGTTGTAAACAGTTCAAACTGTTATAAACTATAAAATTCATTACATTAAATTGATTATTCTTTTTCGGATTTTCCTTTTGCTTCAGAAATATAATTATATAAAATAAAATTTTTTTATACAGAAAATATTTTATCACAAGATATTAAAGTAATTTTATTTTAAGTTTATTAATTAAAGATAATTAATTAATTTAAAGTTAACATTTAAACTATTAACATTTCTGTCTATAGTTTTGTTCTTTTATATAGAATGAATCAAAATATCAAATGTTTTTTGTTTTATAGTTACCAGATTATTTTTTACTTAACTGTCATATAATACACAATAGTTTTTGATTTCAAATACTTTTGTTACTATTTGTTTTAAATTTTCAGTAATTTTATTTTCTTTATTCAAAATTCAAAATAGAAAATAATAAATAATATTAATTTCACATATTAACTTTGATTGAAAAATTTTTAACCGTTTAAAAAGGCTAAATACTGTCACGTCCTAAAACATGACACGACTGGGATTATTAACTCATTTAAGAGTCAGTGCTCTTTTTGGTCGTAGCTGCGCCAGCTAATAGACCATGGACGAGCTAAGGAAAGGAGTGTAGTAACAAAATTCACTGTTGTCGTTAAACTAAATGTGACTAATTTTCTGGATTTAGGATTTGGGTTTTTATAAGGACCAACGGTGAGTAGCACGAACGTCTCGTAAAGACGTTTTCTTGACCGCACGTACCCCCGTATGGACAAGGAATAAGGTCACGAACCCAGGAAAATTATGTGTGTGGGAAAAGCTAATTTTACCCAATCTCAGGTTATTCTCAGATTCGCCCTTCCCTATTAAGAGCAGAGCTCGCAATTGATTTTAAATTCTTTCCCTTTTTTCTAAAATATTTTAAACAATAATTTATTCTCGTAGATAGATCTAAATTCTCTTATAAATTTAAGTATTCCTCGTAAACATAACCAGTGCGCTGACCCGTAAGGTCGTACAATCAAAGTTATGTTTACTTTAATTCCTTTCCAAACCAATAGGAGTATGCTTACCCGTAAGGTCGTAACAACATATGGCTTGGAAAGGTAATTTAAAATAAGTTAAATTGAAGATTTTATTTACCCTTTATATTATTTTTTTTTTTTGGGTTTATATTCTTTTCCTTTTCTTTAAAATATTTCGATTGTAAATTAATTGAAGATTTAAACTTTCTTGTAAATTTAAATATTTTTCGTAAGCATAACCAGTGCGCTGACCCGTAAGGTCGTACAATCAAAGTTATGTTTACTTTAATTCCTTTCCAAAACCAATAGGAGTATGCTTACCCGTAAGGTCGTAACAACATATGGCTTGGAAAGGTAATTTAAAATAAGTTAAATTGAAGATTTTATTTACCCTTTATTTCTTTTGGGTTTATATTCTTTTCCTTTTCTTTAAAATATTTCGAATGTAAATTAATCGAAGATTTAAACTTTCTTGTAAATTTAAATATTTTTCGTAAGCATAACCAGTGCGCTGACCCGTAAGGTCGTACAATCAAAGTTATGTTTACTTTAATTCCTTTCCAAAACCAATAGGAGTATGCTTACCCGTAAGGTCGTAACAACATATGGCTTGGAAAGGTAATTTAAAATAAGTTAAATTGAAGATTTTATTTACCCTTTATTTCTTTTGGGTTTATATTCTTTTCCTTTTCTTTAAAATATTTCGAATGTAAATTAATCGAAGATTTAAACTTTCTTGTAAATTTAAATATTTTTCGTAAGCATAACCAGTGCGCTGACCCGTAAGGTCGTACAATCAATGTTATGTTTACTTTAATTCCTTTCCAAAACCAATAGGAGTATGCTTACCCGTAAGGTCGTAACAACATATGGCTTGGAAAGGTAATTTAAAATAAGTTAAATTGAAGATTTTATTTACCTTTTTATTTCTTTTAAGGTTTCTTTTTGAAGATTTAAATAAATGCAAAATTCTGAATTTTTTGATTTGATTTTTATTTATTTGAAAATAATTCTATTTTTTTTTTTCCTTAATAGGTGTACAGTAAAAGCTTGTGAATGCTTGTGGTGAACTGCACGTACAATCAACAAAGCTTGTGAGGCTCTTGCTGACTGCTTGGTCAGTTCAGTAAAGCTTGTGAGGCTTGTGGTGAACTGCACCCTGGACCAGTCAGCAAAGCTTGTGAGGCTTGTAAATCTGACTGACCGGCGAGCAGTGCGCGTTCAGCGTATTTAAATGCGTTGCTCCTCCTCTTCTTTGGCTGGAAAAACTGCGGTGTCGAATCGGGTAGTTGCGTCATCTTGCGTTAACGAATCGTTGGTTGCCAAGTGTAACGGCGGTTGATAGTCATATATCCTGTAATGTTAATTGAGGCTAGTGGTGTGAGAAGACGGTATCCAATGGTGTGGGGGCGTCATCCCTTCCAAACGTCGATTTCTGTGATAGTGGGGAAGATCCTATGTTTTAACACAGAGAGCGGTAGAGAGCGGTCCCTTATCCCTTCTCTAGGGTATTTTCCGGCGGCTCGTATCTTCTTTAAAGAGCGAGAGAGAACGCTATATGAGTGACAGAGAAAGAGAGATGAGAGAGACAGAAGATATTCCTATCTCCCTCACTCTTCAATTTTGTCACTCTATTTTTGACAGTTTTCTACAGATTGTGTAGAATCATTACAAATCGCAATTTTACAAATTAGCTATAATTTTAATTCAGTAGATATTTCCGTGACAAGGTATTACAAATTTGAACGGTGGTTATAAGTTGATTAGAAGTAGAGTTACAATGAATACAAAAATCGTAAAATATAATATGTAGTTTTTTTGCAGAAAAATAATTAATATATTTTACACAAACACGAAATTTCATTAAAAATGATAATACTAGACAGTTGAGCTTAAAGTTATAAAAGTGTTTACAAAATTGTGATAGATATCGCTATTATTTATTTAACTACGATGTTTTATTTAAAGTTAGCGCAAAAACATAAAAATTCCATTTCATGGTTATAACAAATATGGTTTCAGATTATTTCCAATCATAAAATTTATTGTTTTTATATTTTTTTTTTTGTTTAATTAAATAATCATCTCTATAAGGCTTGGATGTGAATATTTGTATTTTATGGAAAATGAAATTGTTATCAGAGTAAAGCTACTAAGATTTCACAAGAAAAATATTAATAAACCAATAAAGTTATAGATAAACAATTAGTTTTAAAAATTGAGATTAGGGATTAATATTATATGAAAATGTAGAGAAAATTTATTGCAGTTAAATTGCGTTGTTAGAAATCAAAAATGTAAAATAGTTAAATAAATATAAGCTTTATAAGTTTTAAAATTGGAAATAATATTCTTAAGCTATAGTACATTGAGTCCCAAAAAATGCTGGAAAATGCGTCTCCGCGCAATAAGGCTGACGATATCTATTTTTAGATAAGCCATGTGTGTGGGGCTGTTCGTAACGGTAAAACACCCTCTTTGTCTCGGCCTTTTTCTATAATAAACAATCTAGATATTCTACCAAGAATTGAATTATTCATCTTACTAAATAATTATGTAGCAAGACATTACAAATTTGAACGAAAACGCTACGACTATTTTAATGATAGTTATTCGCAATACAAAACTTTACTAACTTAATAATCTAATTTACAATGTAATCATATATGATAATTTATAATAACAGTCAATTATCTAAAATAAACTTAAACCTAAATATTTTGTTATCAAAACTTGTTGATTTATATAATATAATAGCTATTACAGTAATTAATTGTTATTTATTAATAATTAATTCTGTATATACATGTTGTTAATTAAAAATTATAGTTATCGTTTTTTATTTTTGGTATGAGTGTTTATATGGTAACATAAGGATAAACAAACTGTTATTTACGATATAAAAGTTACTAATACTTAAAAATCTAAATTATAATGAGATTGTATTCGATAAAGTTATATATAAAAATAAACACAGTCGGTAAAAATTAAGCTAGTGGTTAATAAGCTTGTTACTTTACATGATATAGTGGTTATTATAATTATTATTCATTATTAGTTGGTTATAATCCATTTCATGCTTAAAAGTTGTAGTTGCAAAAGTACAGGTGGTTATTTATTTGTAATTGTTAAAACAATTTTATCTGTAACAGAGAGATATTGCCTAATAATGTAAAATTATGTTTCCAATGTACAGTATAGGTCGTATATATTCATGATTTGGAAAAGCGCGTCCCCGCGTGGGAAAGCGTCGTATCTATATTTAGTATGAGTCAAGTGTTTTGCAGCATCAAGATAATGTATCCGCTCGAGCTAAGCGTCCCTTAAAGCCAATTTCACATTTTGAAAGAGTATTTTCGCGCTTAAATATAGTTATCTCAAACTGAAAAACATTAATTTATTTATTTGTTAATTAGTTAAAATTTTATTTATTTATTTAAAGAATATTTTGTATAAACCAAATATTTTGCTGTTTGGTGAGTTTCCTTTATAGAAGTAAGGAAAGGAAACAAAAGAAAAATTATGGGATGAGTTTTATTACTCAGGTATAGAAAATAGTCCTTCAAGAGTGTGGCTTAAAGTAATTATTATAATCTTAAATCTATTTTACAAATGTTATATCGTGTAAACTATTCATCCCACGCCTGAACGGTTGCTAGTTAAAGTGTTTTATCAAATGAACAATATCTGGTTAAACGCTAACTTAATTTATATATAAAATACTAAAATATTCAGTCGAACATATAAAGGAAAAATTACATTTGGTAATTTATACTTAAGCTATTATTTAGAATATACCCTAGTAGAAAATTAGTCGTATTTTATAACTATTGTGTTAATACAATCTAGAGTATTTTTTCAATAAAAATCGTGATGCAGGAATTTATTATTCAACTAAGAGTTTTACTATTATTCAGATTGGTACACAACTAAGAAATACGAGTAACGTTGTTTAAAATTTCTACTAGAGTAGGTTACTCATTTTATATACGAAAAGTAATGATCCTCGGTAAATTATTTCATACTATATTTTATTACGCTCGTGGTTGTAGTTATGATTAGTTACAAATTTTATTTTATTTAAAAAATAGTATTTGTCCTTTATCACGAAGAAAATAAAGTTTACAGTCCGTTTACTATAAAGCCGAAATATAGCTTAAGGAAAAGAAAGTTAAAAGATTTTAAAACTCGAGATTAAGGCGTGCACCGTGTCATCGTTTTTATGGAGCTTGAGGCAAACCCCTGAGTGGTGCAGGTCACAACCCTTGATGCAGCAGTGTCAGTAGGGTAGTAGTGGGTCAGGGTTATGATCATGATTACTCGTATAAAAATATATGCACAAAAAAATTTTCCCATCGTAGACGGTTCCGTTACAATACAAACATCATAATTATCATAGTTCAATATTTGATACAATTTAAAGTTTTGTTGCAGTTCATTATTTAGTAAGTAATATGTCAATTGAATTTTTAATACTTACTTAATTACATATATTATTCTTTGGGTTTTTCAAAGAAAGGTCAAGTTTTGATTATCAGATATATTTATATTAATAAAGGTTAATAATTTAATCAACAAAGCCATATTAACTCTTCCTAACATTGCTTGACGAACATCTACAATAACACCTCTGGTATTTTACAGGATCAAGCAAACGCTGATAACCTTGTATACGTAATTCATTTTCATGGTTAATTTAGTTTCAAATTAAAAATTGCCGTAAGAGGTCTTTTTTTTTGTTTTTGAAAAATAAATGTACAATTTTTAGAGAAGGCTTTTCTCAATTACAGATTGTTGATTTATTAATCTATTTTTATATTCTCAAAATTATTTAGCCTAGTCACAACTGATTCACTTTAACGATATGAATCTACTTGATATTCCTTTTCGAATTTTCCTTTTGCTTAAGAATTTTCCTTTTCCTTCTGATTAATATAATTGTACATTCATCTTGAAATCACTTATTTCTATATTTCTAATTTTAATTAAAGCATAGTCACAACTGGTTCACTTTAACAATATGACTCTACTTGATATTCCTTTTCAAATTTTTTTTTTGCTTAAGAAATATAATTGTACATTCTTGAATACATCTTGAAATCACTTATTCCTATATTTTCCATTAATATTGAAAATTTTAATAGAACTTGTATTTTAATAGAATCTAAAAAGATAAAAAATTTACACAAAGTATTTATTCTATATTCAAATCAAATAATATTTAATTATTTAATACTTATCTAATAAAGTTGATAGTATACAATATTTAGCTTTTATAATATGGCATATGATTAATAATTTATCTAAAAATAAATAAATAGTAATAAACTGTATTTAAGTAAAATATACTATGTTATAAATTTATTTCTATCATAGATGTACACATTAATGTACAATGTAGCAATACTGCTACAGTATTGGGTATATGTTATTGTATTGTGTTGTAGTTGTGTCCTTAGGGCTCTTATACGAACAGTCCTTACAGCTGTACGTGACGTTAAGG
Organism: Torymus aiolomorphi; assembly: GCA_036365515.1. Taxonomy (NCBI): domain Eukaryota; kingdom Metazoa; phylum Arthropoda; class Insecta; order Hymenoptera; family Torymidae; genus Torymus; species Torymus aiolomorphi. The sequence goes on along the minus strand of CM070874.1, from coordinate 52,223,606 downwards.
GTATCATTAAGATACAATCTATAATGACACAATGTGTCACGAGTGGTGAGTACGTATAATGGCGTTCGTACATGTATACTAAACATGTACATATACATATATTATACATGTATTATGCAAAAGCTTTAATTTTGTAAGCTTTATCTTTTTTGAATAGTACATATATAATACCTGTATTATACACATACTATGTTATACATTATAATATATCATGTTATAAATTTATGTCTATCTACATAGATGTACACATTAATGTACAATGTAGCAATGCTGCTACAGTATTGGGTATGTTATTGTATTGTGCTGTAGTTGTATCCTTAGGGCTCTTATACGAACAGTCCTTAGGCCCCTGCCACATAAGCACGTATGCATTCGTATGCACGCGTATGCATCCGTACGCACGTGCACACATCTCGTGCGGGCGCGCGCGCTCGCTTCTCTCATTTGTTGGGAGCGAGCTCAGGCCTTCGACGACCAATGAGAGAAGCGAGCGCGCGCGCCCGCACGAGATGTGTGCACGTGCGTACGGATGCATACGCGTGCATACGGATGCATACGTGCTTATGTGGCAGGGGCCTTACAGCTGTATGTGACGTTAAAGATATCATTAGGATACAATCTATAATGACACAGGGTGTCATGAGTGGTGAGTACGTATAATTGCGTTCGTACAATCTCTTTAATACAAAATCTTTAATTTTTTGTATTATACACTTATACACGTATGTATAATTGAGCAAAATTTACGTCTTTATTCAACATTAATGTATTTTTTTTTTTTTATATTTTCAATATTAAAATTTCAAAAATATTTATTTATTCCTATAGCTCGTCAAAAATGAATGCAACCCCTGATAAAACTGTAGTAATATGTCCAATATGTAAAATGGAATTTATTAGTACTTTTTTACAAAGTCATAATATAGAAAAACATAATAAAAACCTTATTTATTGCGAGGTTTGCGGTTTCGTAATGAAAAATAAGAAACATTTTCAAAGACATGTAAAATGCCATCAAAATATTCAAAATTATAAGAGTAATAAATGTAAAAGAAGCTTTAAAAGACATGATCAGTTATTAAGGCATTTAGAATTTCATGAACAATTATCGCCAAAAATTTGCGGTATTTGTAATAACAAATTTAGTCGTCTTGATAATTTAAAAAGACATCTTAGAGGTCATAGAATATAAAAATAATATAATGGTTAATAGTTTTAATTTCAAGAAATATTACCACAATTTTATACATTATTAAATTTATTAAAATTCTTTTATATATTATTTTTAGAAAATATGTCTAAAAGAAAAAATGACAACAAATTGTCTGATGAACCATCAGAAAAAAAAATATCGCATTTTCATGTACAGAGTTTTTAAAATCTAAAATTATAGTTGGTGACACATCAGCGTAAGTTTTATTTCAGCGAAGAAATATTTAAATATAAATTTTATTTTTCGTTAATGTAAATAATTTCTTTGACTTTTAGTTCAATTGTATCTTACATCGAAGAAATTTTAAATGAAGAAAAATTCACTAATAGAGAAACCCAACGTGAATTTAGAATATTAAAATTTATAATAAATAACAATGACGGTGTTTGTGTTCAATGTAAACATAAACATATTTAAAAATCAACTTAAATTATTCGATGTAAGTAATAGTAATATATATATATATATATATATATATATATATATATATATATATATATATATATATATATATATATATATATATATATATATATATATATATATATATATACATATATATATATATATATATATATATATATATATATATATATATATATATATATTGTAACGGGCTAAAAGCTGTCCTCGATGCGCTATATCTCAACGCGGACTTGCCGATGAACGGCGCAGCAATTAACAGGCGCGAGCACTTACTCGTGCCAACCCTCGATGATTAGCGGCCCGTCAGCTCCGTGCTGTTGCTCGCCGTCGGCTGCTTTCAGCAGCAGCCGCGCCTTTTCGTTCCGTTACAACGCGCGACTTCGTCGTCGCGCTCTCTCTCGAGCGTACTGTCCCAGCTGCTCAGTTATCACCCGAGTACTACGTACTCGCGACCGCGGAGGCCGGCGGTATTCTTCACCGTGCCACCGAATAGGGAATTGAAATTTGGCTGCGTGAAATAATACGCGAACAAATAAAAGCAACGAATTATCTTTATTGGAGCCCTGGAGGCTGTTCACTATTTACACGCGCGGCGCGTACTCTAGGTACGCGCCGACTCGGGTGGTGCGCCCGCGCACGCGAAGTACGTGTGTGCGCGGTCGCACCCACGTACGCGCAAAAGCGGCTCGCGCCGACGTCGGCCGATCGCCGCGCACGATCGGCGCTCACGCGCGCGTCGGCGGCCTCGCTCGCTCGCCCATCTTCGCTTCCTGGACGCTCGTCGTCCGCGGGGGAAGCGCGCGCTCGCCTGGCCAGGACTTACCTCCTCAGTTGCAGCGAGAAGGCGCGGTTAAACGCGCTCGGCAGTGCCTGCTGCAGCCCGTCGCTGTGTCTCTCTCTCTCTCCTTCTTCGCTGCTACGGGCCTCGCCTTTCTCTCTCTCTCTCTCTCTCTCTTGCTCCTGCGAGTATCGGCCGCGATGCTCTCTCTCACTCGCTCCCGTGAGTGAGCTCGGCCGCGCTGCTCTCTCTCGCTCTTTCGCTGCCTCGGTCGAGTGTGGCTCTCTCTCCTCTTCCTCAACCACCGGCGAACGAGGTTCTCGGAGCCGTTCTGCGTCTCTCTCTCTCACTCTCGTGCACTACACTGCACTTACTCCGCGATCCTCGTGCACTTCACTTCGACTCTCTCTCCCTCTCTCTCTCCAAGTCGTCGCGCATGGGGGATGAGCAGCTGCCTCAGCTACGGCAGAAGCGATACTGCCGGGCTCTGTCTCTCGCTCCCCTTCCCCCTCGCGCAAGGTTGTCGCGAGTTTTCATTTCGGGGCTCATTGTGTGTCGTAGTTGCGCTCGGTACTTTACACGTGCGAGCAACTACACACACACACGCAAGCCCCCGGAGTCATACGAGGACAAGCCCGACTCTACTTGCGAATCCTCATCAGTGTGGCCAGGTAAACAATATACATCGTAATACTACGCATGTAAAAGTGGCGATTTATCGCCACAACCTGGTCACACTGATCCTCATGCCGCAATTGTCGGCCTTGCCTTCTCCAAGGCCGCGGTATGTTTATGTTTTCGGTCAACTACCTGTGTATATACCGTGCGTCGGAGATCGGCTCGATCCGAGCCCCGTGTTCACATACACATACACACACACAGACGCGCCTGCCGTTACACCCCCCGTCCAGACGCGGACTATACCCTGGATAGTCTGCTCTGCATCCTTGAATCCCTTACACGGGGGCGCGTCGGCTACCTCCCCGGAGAGATATCGCAGGACTCGAACTTCCATCCGTTCCTGCCTCGAACCGATTGACCTCCCTCTCCTTTTCGTCGTTGTCCTCGGAACTTCCGCGTTCTATAGGGCTTTCGGGGGTTTCTCAGATTCCTCCTCCTGCCGTCCGTATCGCGACGCGAACCGATCCGCGCGGGCGTTCCCGGGGACGCTTTCACCCGATCGCATGACGCTCGCAGCTCGGCGGCGCTCCGCCGGCTTTCGGTGGGTCGCTCTTCACCGGTCGATCCCTCGGCGGTTGCGATCTCTCATCCTTGAACGGCTCCTTCGTCTCTTGGAGGGGATGTCTCGTTGTTCCAGGGGAAATCCCCCCTTCTGCTGGTTCATACGATGGAAGGATTCGTCTCCCTCGCTCCGTACCCGACCCGTCAGTGTTCACAAGTTCACTGCGTGTCGTCAGTCGACGAACTCGTTTATCTCGTTCGATTCGGGCACTCTCGGCGAATGTGACCAGGCACCCGGCAGTCCCAGCACTTCCACGGCCCGTACGCTGCCGCCCTCGTGCCGACTGTTCCGTCGGAGCCTGTGCCTGCTCGGTTGTCGGTGTTCGTCCCGCTACTCGAGCTGAACGGGCCGCTGCTATCCGAGCTCTCCTTCCGATATCGCTGAAATTTTCTGTTCTTCTTCTTCTTTTTCTGGCTCTCTGGCGATTCGGTCCGAGACGCAGACGTCTCTGATGAAGAGGCTGACAGCGCGTATCCGGAGCTGATCTGCTTCATCCCTTCCAAAATCATTTGGGAGAAGCGCTCCAGCACCTCGTCCAGTGTTTCATTGCCCTGGGGGGACGGTACCGGCGGTGGCTCCTTGTCCTCAACCGCCGCTCTCTTCTCCCTTAACGGTGCCGCTTTGAGTGCCCTGTGCGCCATCTGGTGGAGGCGGGGGCTTATAACGCTTTTCGGCGTGCCCCGCTAACTCGGTCTCCCCCGCTGTGTCGAATAGCGTATCGACATCGGCGAATTCCCCTCGTCTAACCCGCTGCTGCAGCCGTGGCTTCGTATTTCGACGAAACGTTCCCAGCTGGGTTTCGAGGGGCGGTGGTGGCTCCATCTTACTCATCATTGCCTCGGGGCAGGTGATGGAGTCACGCACCGAATCGTCGGGTCCTTGGGTGCGCATCGCCGCCTCGTGGGCTAAGCGCTGGTGGAACCGGTCTTTCACGCCGACCCATCGATGAATTTTCCGGCGAAATTCATTCCACGTGGACCAACCCTGTCTATGGGAACGGACCCACACCCCGGCCACCCCGACGAAGAGTTCGGGCAAAGCACTTAATTTCTCGTCTTCCGGGAGCTTCGCCAAGGCCCATCTCTCTTCGACTCTATCGAGGAACAAGTCGATATTTTCCTCTCGATCTCCGGCGACCTCATTCCCCAACGTCGAACTATTTGACCGACATCCCTTGGTGTTCCGCCGGTCGTATCTTTGACGTTGTGTTTCGCCGTCAGCAACGTCGCATCCCGCGAATCGCGCCGTTGCTCAGAATCGGAAGTGTTTTGCACTCAATTCTGAGTTCTCCCCCTCTCCAGGCATCGCCGAGGCTCATTCGGCGCGGGAGCGGGATGGGTGGCGACGGTGATATTCTATCACCGGGGGATGGTTGCTGTATCCTGACTCTTCTTATCGTTCTTCCATCTTGTCCGGAGTTCTTCGCTGCGGTTTCTTCTTCCTGTGGCAGACAAGTGGGCGTCGAGTTTACCGAATCGTCATGATTGGCTTCTCCACCTGTCCCGACGAGCTCTGTCGTGTCACTCGTCGGACGGGTTGTTGACTTGCCAGTCAATGTCCGGAGGGTCTCTTCTATCCTTCGCAATCTGGCTTCCATTCCCTCGACATATGCTGCCCACTCGTTCGGGACTTGAACCGTCGTACCGTCCGCCATCGTAATCGTGTGCGTTGTGCCATTTTCCAATTGACGTCCGGTACTCTCCTCAGCCTCGGTCGAGTCGCCCTCAACTTGTGCACCTGGGGCATCCGCTGCCCGTACAGTGCTTCGCTCGAGGCACTGTGCTTCTGTCGCGTCCGACTTCAGTATCTCGAGTGGATGTGGCTTGTCACTGGTGGAGATCACGTGATCCACGAACGCTTCACGTGCGTTCATGCGCTCCAACAGTGTCGAATCCTCATCATCGGCGACTAACCCCGCAAAATCCCTGGGATCGTAGTCGCCGGATAGCCACCGGCTGAGGCGGATCAATCTCGTGAACAGCCTGCCATCCATTCTTAAACCGAGGACTTGCATGTATTGCTGTAGCTCTTCATCGCTGAGACACTTACACCAATCCTCGACGGCTTTTCTTACCGAACCCGCCATCGCTGATTTGCTACTCGCTGTCAAAATCTATTCAGCGCAACTCGTTTACGGGTTATTAGCCGCACGAAACTCGCTCTCAACAAGTTCTAATCTCTCTCGGAGTGTACCTGTGCGCGGCTAATCGATCGCACGCACGTATCTGGTTGGCGCACCAAAATTACAAAAAGGAAAAAATAAATACAATTTAATTTTCCCGCCTAACCAGGTACACTCCCTTTGAGTGCGTGTGTGTGTGTGTGTGTTTCGGTTCGACTCCCAGTTGAGGTCTTACAATTTTATACCTTCAGCTGGGCGACGCTAAACCGCTACTTTTATCTCGAAAAGTAAAACAAAAATTTCCGCGAAACCGTTTCCCAAAATTTTAAATCGTAATTTTCCGGTCGAGAAAAAAAATGTATTTCTCACTGCCGGTCTCCGTACCGACAGAATCCACACACACACGCTTACACACGCAAGTTACCGCGCGCTCACGAAATTTGGTACGCGACGCGTCGCAGTTATCAGCACCACCCGCTTTTCCTTCAATCCTTAGGAAAAAAAAAACAATTTCCCCGCACGCTCATCGGTGGCAGGTGTCCGTGTTTCCACACGTTATGGGCGCTAGTTGTAACGGGCTAAAAGCTGTCCTCGATGCGCTATATCTCAACGCGGACTTGCCGATGAACGGCGCAGCAATTAACAGGCGCGAGCACTTACTCGTGCCAACCCTCGATGATTAGCGGCCCGTCAGCTCCGTGCTGTTGCTCGCCGTCGGCTGCTTTCAGCAGCAGCCGCGCCTTTTCGCTCCGTTACAACGCGCGACTTCGTCGTCGCGCTCTCTCTCTCGAGCGTGCTGTCCCAGCTGCTCAGTTATCACGCGAGTACTACGTACTCGCGACCGCGGAGGCCGGCGGTATTCTTCACCGTGCCACCGAATAGGGAATTGAAATTAGGCTGCGTGAAATAATACGCGAACAAATAAAAGCAACGAATTATCTTTATTGGAGCCCTGGAGGCTGTTCACTATTTACACGCGCGGCGCGTACTCTAGGTACGCGCCGACTCGGGTGGTGCGCCCGCGCACGCGAAGTACGTGTGTGCGCGGTCGCACCCACGTACGCGCAAAAGCGGCTCGCGCCGACGTCGGCCGATCGCCGCGCACGATCGGCGCTCACGCGCGCGTCGGCGGCCTCGCTTTTCTCTCTCTCTCCCTCTCTGTCTCTCTCTCTCTCGCTCCTGCGAGTATCGGCCGCGATGCTCTCTCTCACTCGCTTCCGTGAGTGAGCTCGGCCGCGCTGCTCTCTCTCGCTCTTTCGCTGCCTCGGTCGAGTGTGGCTCTCTCTCCCTCTTCCTCAACCACCGGCGAACGAGGTTCTCGGAGCCGTGCTGCGTCTCTCTCTCTCGCACTCTCGTGCACTACACTGCACTTACTCCGCGATCCTCGTGCACTTCACTTCGACTCTCTCTCTCTCTCTCTCTCTCCCTTGATCTCCCTTGATATAGGTGGTGACCGTATCGTCTTCGAATCGTCGCTACGGATCCTGGGAGTGATATTGGACTCCAAGCTCTCTTGGAAAGACCACATCGCACAGACGATCCGACGTGTGCGTTCCCTCATGTACAGGCTATACTTCTTTAGAAAAAGCACAAATCTCAGGCTACGTAAGCACTTAATATTAATGCACCTCTTTCCAATCATAGACTACTGTTGTCTTGCTTACTGTGACCGGACATTGGATCTAGATGATAAACTCCAAAAGCTTGTCAACACTGGGATTAGATACATCTATGGTGTGCGAAGAAGTGAGCACATCACACCCTACAGACGCGAACTGGGCTGGCTAACCACATCTGGACGTAGAAAATATTTTGCAGCAAACCTACTGTGCAGGCTATTCAACACTGCTACTCCATCATATCTGCTAGCATTTTTCAACTTCCGTCTCACTACTCGTCCAATTAGGGGTAATGCGGCAGCCTTAGACATCACAAAGCTGTCAAACAGAGACACTGAAAAGGTTATTTCACATCAGCTCGGCATATCTGTGGAACTCCTTACCATCTCACCTTCGCGATATCACCTCCATCCCTCACTTCAAATCACTACTTCATCATCATCTCCTTGAATCCGAATAATACAATTATATTCTGTCTGAGCAATTAACTGTATTTAGCTTCTCTCACACTGATTATGCTTCTTTAACTTTATACTTAGCTCCTTTAAAACTATTTTTTGCCTTGCGTAACTTATTTATATATTGTAAAATTTTTGCTCCATGTACTCTGTATTTTTGCTTGCGTTAACTTAAAACTTGTAAACTTATATATATGTATATTATAATTCTTTATTTAACTTGTACAACATAATGTACAGATAATAAAACTATATAATCTAATAATCTAATCCCTCTCTCCAAGTCGTCGCGCATGGGGAACGAGCAGCTGCCTCAGCTACGGCAGAAGCGATACTGCCGGGCTCTGTCTCTCGCTCCCCTTTCCCCTCGCGCAAGGTTGTCGCGAGTTTTCATTTCGGGGCTCATTGTGTGTCGTAGTTGCGCTCGGTACTTTACACGTGCGAGCAACTACACACACACACGCAAGCCCCCGGAGTCATACGAGGACAAGCCCGACTCTACTTGCGAATCCTCATGCCGCAATTGTCGGCCTTGCCTTCTCCAAGGCCGCGGTATGTTTATGTTTTCGGTCAACTACCTGTGTGTATACCGTGCGTCGGAGATCGGCTCGATCCGAGCCCCGTGTTCACACACACATACACACACACAGACGCGCCTGCCGTTACAATAATATATTAAACTTTATATAAACGGTATAAAACGTTAATATTCAATTTATTTTAGAAAATTCTCGTAGAAAATGTTGTCGTTGGTAATGCAAAACGATATACTAAAGGAAATGTACATTATGAATTGACATTAAAACATTATTCGTCAATAATATCATTTAGAGAAGTTGATATTTTAAAAAAAATAAGTACAACAGAAATTAAATTTGAACAAATTCCAACAAACCGTGGATTAATAAGTATAACTTTTTAGTTTTATACAATAGATTAATTAAACTTATATTATAATTATACAATAAAATTGTTAGAGATTGAAGGCTATTTACAAAATAATTTTCATCAACGAAATAAAAATAACGACTTAGAATATCATGCTGCAATAACTAATGGAAATCATAAATTGGATATTGTAGTTACTAAAAATTCAAGTGAATCTCTAGATATTGAAAAAGGAACAAAATTAGATATACCAGGAGATCTACAAGAATTTGGTAAATATACACCTTATTATTTAGTGATAATTTATTATTATATTTCTTTATTTTTTTTAGGAGTATCTTTTATTTTGAAAATTAAATAGATAGAACACATAAAAACGTTAAATGATCATAAAATGGACCTAAACAATTTTATAATGGGTTCTGAAATATTTTTAAATGAGGTAAAGTTTTAAATTTGCATATTGAATAAATATTAGTTATAATAATTAATGTTATTATTTATTAGACGAAACAAAAAGAAGAAAATGATGAACAATCATGAAAATGAAAATAAGGAAAAAAACTAATTAATAAATATAAATAAGATGAGTATATTTCTTTTCTCTATTATTGTTATAAAATTTTTAATAAAAAATGATAAATAGGAAATTTATGAATATTCATAAACTTTATGATATCATTAATAATGAATTTATTCTTGCATAATGTTCAAATGAAACGGAAACAAATAAAAAGGAATATATAAATATATTATTTTCCTTAATTTTCCAAATGAACACAATAACAGACAAGAAAATGATTTAACGATTTCCATAAAGGCTTATTAAAATGAAAACTAATTAATTTAATTCCTAGTATCATTCCTAGTAGATATTAAACACACACATATATATATATATATATATATATATATATATATATATATATATATATATATATATATATATATATTAAATAATTAAAAAAAAATATTAATAGTAATCATTTTTTTTAGGTAATCAATATAATTAATCTGTAAAAAGTTCGTAATAACAGAAAGAAAGGATAATGAAATAGTGGTTATGTAGGGCTCCAGGCGAAGGATGCCACTTTAAACAAAATCCAACGCGCCTATTCACAGTACCTCTCGGGTGGCGTGGAAAACTGTTAATAGTATATAAGTTATATATTATACATTTATATACTGATAATGATTAATAGAATTATTTCTAACTATACATTTATATCTTTCTAAAAACAATTCCAAAAGAATTGCTTCTAAAAATTTTTCTAACAGGAAAATTTATATAAAGCTATTGTTAAAGAATAAAAATCCAACAGTACCTTCAAGGTGACATAGCATTTCATTTCAATCAAAATTTTTTTCTTCCCAATATTAAATTTTACATAAATTTGTTTCCTACTTTATGACATTGTTCAAGAGACATTGAGGGGGGGCTAGGAGGGAGCTGAGGTGGGCGCTGAGGTGGGGGTGAGGTGGCGCTGAGGAGGGGGTGAGGGGGGGCTCTAACAGAATAAGAAGTCATGAAATAACGTAAAAAATGACGGAATTTTACTTTATTTTGAGGAGGGGGCTCAGGGCGGCGCTGAGGTGGGGGTGAGGAGGGGGCGAGGGGGGCTGAGGTGGGAGTGAGGTGGCGCTGAGGTGGGGGTGAGGTGGGGCTACGTGGTAACATTCATCTATATAATATAGGAAGAGATATATATATATATATATATATATATATATGTATATATGGCTCCCCCAACATGAAAATACTCGTGTACACTCATTATCCGTTACCAAACCTTTTTGCCGACGAAATCAATTTTTCTTTTGGAAATTTAACATGGGAAAAATGGACGGAAAGTAGTCATTGATGATTAACCAATAGCAAACTATTGAAGAGGCCAAACCAAATTCCACAAAAAAGCGATTAAAGTTGAAGAATAGAGCTTTAATTTGAGATGAGAATCGTTAAAATCGGTTGATTCTGTGCAAAGCTACGTGAAGTTGAAAATGGCGAAAAATGACAAAAATTTGAAGAATTACGTGGGTTTGAAAAATATCTCTCATTTTCGTCATTCGCCATTTTCAAATTCACCTAGCTTTGCACAAAATCGACCGATTTTAACGATTCTCATCTCAAATTAAAGCTCTATTCTTCAACTTAAATCGCTTTTTTGTGGAATTTGGTTTGGCCTCTTCAATAGTTTGCTATTGGTTAATCATCAATGACTACTTTTCGTCCATTTTTCCCATGTTAAATTTCCATAAGAAAAATTGATTTCGTCGGCAAAAAAGTTTGGCAACGGATAATGAGTGTACACGAGTATTTTCATGTTGGGGGAGCCCCAAAGAACCGAAAAAACCGTATGTGGTAGGTGTGCCCTCAAAAAAAATTTTTTCCGTTTTTGTACCCCAGTTGTTGTCTGTAGTCCGCGGATTTGCACATATATATGTGTGCGTGCGTGCGTGCGTGCGTGTGCGTGTGCGTATGCGTGCGTGCGTGCGTGTGTGTATGAAAATCTGTGGTACAAATAGCAAAGGCGTTTCTGTAATCATTATACAGTCTTGTTGATAGTGTGAATTAGATAAACTACTTTTATCTAAAGCGCTACCACCAAACAAACTCTTTTTGTATATTTTTCCTAACGGAGTGTGCAAAATCGAACTCTGTACATCTCGTTAGGAAAAATAATATATGCAACACGTGCGCAATAGATTGCGTACTAGTTGCGTAATGTTCTATTTTGACACTCCATGCGTAAAGTACTATTTTTACACTCGCTTATGGTTTGCAAGTTGCTCTAAAATAGCACTTTCCGCACGTTGTGTCAAAAAATAATGTTCGATATAGGTGGTAAAAATAATTCTCACACGAGTGTGATTTTCATCACACTCGTGCGAGAATCATTTTTATTGCACTAGTATCGAAAAGTACTATAAACTCTCGTGACTCTGTACCTTGATATATGTATAAGTGTACAGCTTCCTTGCATAAATAATAATATATAGATTTGTGCTTCTACATGCTGATGAATAATTTAATTTACAAAAGATTTCTTAATACGAAGCAAGCACAGCAATGTCCAGTAATTCTTTTAATTTTAAATACGAAAAGGAAGCTAGCATCTTGCCTTCTCTGCCTTCCGTACCCAGACCTCAACTTTGCGCATCGTTAACGTTCTTTACGCTACGTTTTCTACAAAGTTCCGTATTCCATGCGCCAGCACCGCCATTAAAGTCAATTGAAAATACATTGAACTTCTTCGTTCATTACGTCATTGAGAGAGCGAAAGGTAGAGGAAGTCGAAAACGATTTAGCAGAATGAACGCGAAGAAGTGTACAAAAAATTGAAATAAAGAGAAAAAGAACTTTTTCATTTGAAGCCCGAATACCGAAATCAAATTTACTTATTACACAATTATTGTAGTCAACTCAAGAGAACAACATTCTAGTTTAACAAAAATTCTGTGAAAACAAAATTCTTATATGAAAATTTAAAAAATTGCGGTTATTATAAAATTATGCTTTTAAGGCATAATTAACTTGTATAGAATATGTTTTGATAAAAATAAAAGATAATACATTATTTATTCTATTAATCAATGTTTTATTTTTTGTAAATGATAATGAAATGCTAAATAACCTATACTACGATTTCAGTCGAAAACATTCCGAGTATCTACGTCCTTTAAAATACGGAGTTAAATGGACATTAATTACAATAATTTACTTTTTTTGTAGCCTCAGTTCGTAATGCGAAACGTTCATGAATTCTCGTCGATTTTTGTGAAATAGATATATTTAAACTATATAATATTTTTTTTTTTCGTGACTATATCTTTAATTAAAAATGATCTCTCGTTCATTGTTTTGGATTGTTCATTGTTTTTTCTTTCCAATTAGGTATTAAAGTAATTATAGGTGTTAATAAAGCATTGCTCTGCGCATCCCAACATTTTTTTGTTTGTAAATACCAAATGTAAAATTGGTTACACGCTTTCCCAATTAGAAGCCAAGAAATATGTCTAATAATTCGTTGATCTTCAATGAAATATTATATCGCAATAGTTTTTATTGACACTTCACGCACGAATTCGATTTTGGATATGCAAAAGTGCTAAAAATCGGCTTCTACGCAGTTTATATGAAAAAATATTGTAAACAACTCGTGCGCTTGGATTATCTTTACGCATGTGGTTATCGTCCTGCACGGATAATTTTCGGTTTGCACTAGTTATGTAACATACAATTCTAAGATTCGTAAGAACAAGCAGTATAAAAGTTTTTAAGTAAATCCATTTATAAATTTTGAAAATTTCTTGATGATTCTTATATGCACTCATGTTAATGTTAAAATGGTGATGGTAACTTGCGACTTTCTATGAGTCAATAAATAGAAAACTTGCACTTCTATGTGGTCAACGTTTTGATGGTATTTTCCGTCCCCTTTAGAGCCAATCTGATTTAATAAAATACAATATAATACTGCAATATCATTTGTAAATATAAAATAATTCTAGATCTACTATTCATGAAAAACTTATGTCAAGACGATGACATAAATAATGTTTTTGTCATATTTCTTCAACAGTGTTTTATTTTTCATTATTAAAAATTCTTTTCTTCATCATTGTGATTAAAAAACTTCAAGTTTAAAATTAAATAGTTAATACGGAACACCAGTTGCAAATACATTAAAACATTGTAATAAATTAGGACCGACACAATTGACAAACACAACAATACTGAAATTTAAAATTTGAAATTATCGATCCTATAGGCAAGAAAGGTATCCCGATTTTACCTTGGTCCTGTACAGATACCTGGATAGACCCTAACTAGGCAAGTGACGCGGCGCTGGATGGGACCTGTAAATTTAAATCAGGGCCTATACAGGCAACTCTGAAGTAATGGCTATAAAAAAATAATAAAATATATCAGGGCCAGATCTGGGCCGGATTAAGACTGAAAATGAAGGCTAGTCGATGTTAATAACTAGTGTTTGAAATAGTAGATGTTAAATAACAGAAATTTGAGATATTTTTAAGGTAGTTTTAATTTTAATTTGTCGATAATTCACAATATAAATGTAGATGTTTAATTATATAAATATTACCAACTGATAAGAATTTTTCCATCGGTCTTACAATCTTACAAATTAAATTAAAATAATTAATATTTATGGCAGTCAGATTGCCCTTATTTATAATCACTCCCGCAGAATCTGAGATAAAAACTTAATTAAAACCTGGAAAAAACTTTGTTAGCAAAGGATGATCAGACTGCCTCCTACCACCAAATTGCCCAACGTTTCGAGCCCGCTTCGGCTCCTTCTCAGGGAGACTGAAATGAAACCCGCGATACACCTCCTTATATACCCCCATACCCTCTTCTTTTCTCTTACCCCCACCACCATCCACTTTCCCCTCTCTAACTTTCCATTCTCACTTAAATTAATAAAGAATGATAAATGTTATCTAATTTACTTGACTCTATCATTAAATTTGCATTATTCCGATTTCTTAGAATGTCAATACTTTCAAGGCTTTCCCTCTTATATTTATTCTTAATCCCCTGTTCTAAAATATCCACACTCCCAAAATCGAAAGAATGCAAACTATTTAAACATGTTCTTTCAAACCCGATGCACAACTTGAGCTGCGTAAACTATATTGATGTTCATATATTCTCTTTTTCAAACATCTACCCGTTTGACCAATATACCCTTATAAAAATATCCTATAGAAAATCCTGTAGGAAATGCTATAGAAAATCCTGTAGGCATTGCGTAGAAATCCTATAGGAATCCTATAGGATACTCTATAGGCAGTCCTATATGAAATTCTATATAGGAAGTTCTATAGGAAATCCTATGTGAATTTCGCGCTTTTCCTGTAGGAAATCCTATAGGAAATCCTATAGGAAATTCTGTAGGTAATTCTGTAGGAAAAACTGCAGACAATTTTACATGGAAAATCCTGCAGGGAATTCTGGAGTATTTTCGTGAAAACAGTTTATAGAGGTTTAGCATCTTATTTAGCGCTGTAACATCGCACAGCAAAATCAGTGGCAAACAGTCCTAGGTAAGGAGTTGCACCTAGGGACTACTGTGCCCGACTGCCGGCGCTTACCGATTAAGCCCAATGAGCTTAGATATCAAAATCAAGGTAATCCTTGTCACATTGACTCTCCGTAAAGTCGTTCAAACGGTTGAATCTCACGGCTTTACATACCCTCGCGGTTCCAATATGTTTATGAGAGTTCCGACTGTTGCGCCCCATAGCGGCATAGCAGCGAACATACATAAACGAGGCTCTGGAGAAGCAAGCTTCTACCGCATGCCGTAGCGCAGCGCAGCAGTCGGGACTCTCATAAACACATTGGAACCGCGAGGGTATGTAAAGCCATGAGATTCAACCGTTTGAACGACTTTACGGAGAGTCAATATGACAAGGATTACCTTGATTTTGATATCTGAGCTCATTGGGCTTAATCGGCAAGCGCCGGCAGTCGTGCACGGCAGTCCCTAGGGAGCAACTCCTTATCTAGGACTGTTTGGCACTGATTCTGCTGTGTGATGTTACAGCGCTTAATAAGATGTTAAACCTCTATAAACTGTTTTCACGAAAATACTCCAGAATTCCCTGCAGGATTTTCCATGTAAAATTGTCTACAGTTTTTCCTACAGAATTACCTACAGAATTTCCTATAGGATTTTCTATAGGATTTCCTATAGGATTTCCTACAGGAAAAGCGCGAAATTCACATAGGATTTCCTATAGAACTTCCTATATAGAATTTCATATAGGACTGCCTATAGAGTATCCTATAGGATTCCTATAGGATTTCTACGGAATGCCTACAGGATTTTCTATAGCATTTCCTACAGGATTTTCTATAGGATATTTTTATAAGGGTAACAACCATTACAATCCCTACAATTAATTTTATAAACTACTCCCGATTTTAAACATTTATCATTCTTGTCTTTACAATTACTAAATAACCTTTCTAAATTATTATCGTTTCTAAAGAAAACTTGAATATTATGTTTACTAAAAACCCTTCGAATCCTTTCCGACAAACCTCTAACATATAGTAAACTAAAATATACGTTCTTTCCATTTCTATTCCTTATTTGATTATCTACCCGCTGCTTCAATCCACCATTATAAATTTCCCACACTCTCTCATCAATCATTTTATCAATAAATTTTACCGGATAACTATTCTTAATAAAAGTTTCTCTAACTAAATTTAAATTCTTTTTCCTAAAATCTTTATGTGACAATTTAATCGCACTGTCAATAACACCCTTGATCGCACCTGTCTTGTTTCCGAATTGGTGGTGAGAATCAAAATTTAAAAATCTACCTGACCATGTAGGTTTTCTATACCAATCTAATTTCACTCTATTATTATTAACTCTAATGACTCTAATATCTAAAAAACTCAATTGATTATCTTTCTCAAATTCTTTTGTGAATTTAATTCTATCATGGATAGAATTAAACACATCCACCATTTCATCCACAAAAGATTCAGGTACAACTGTAAAAATGTCATCAACATATCTTTTAAAAATAATTGGCTGAAAAACCAACTTAGACAAAGCAACACTTTCCAATTTTTCCATTACTAAATTCGCTATAAAGGTGACAAAGGTGATTATTGCACTGCCATATCTTTGCTCATAGAAACTATTATCAAAAGAAAAAATTGTGTTTTCAAAAACCAAATTAAGTGCCTTTATAAATTCATCTTTTGTTAAACTAGTATTTACTTTAATTTCAGACCATTTATCTTGTATAATATCATTCAACAACTCTAAAGGTATATTTGTAAACAAACAAAGACACCACATCCAATGAAACCATCCTATGATCATTCGGAATAACAATATATTTCATTATATCATAAAAACTTCAACTATCTTTAATATATGAATTTGTTTTACCCACTATCTTGAACAATATATTAGATAAAAATCTAGCAAGTCTATACGTCAGAAAATTTATATATGATATTATTATTCTATATGTCAACTGTTCTTTGTGAATCTTAGGAAGCCCATAACATTTAGCTATAGTGCCATTTTCACATTTTAAATATTTAAATATACTATCCTTAATATAAGCTTTTGTTTTCCAATGCATCAATAATTCTTTCAATTTATCTTGTAGTCTATTGATATGTGGATTCCTAATTTTCACGTAAGTGGTATCATCATCCAACATAAGTTGAATTTTATTTATATAATCCCTTTCATCTGCAACTACAGTTACATTTCCTTTATCTGCTTTTTGGAAGATCATATTTGTATTCTCTCTCAAGAATTTCTTCGTTATTTTTAATTCATGCATCAAATTACTGTTCAAATAATTATCAAATCTATGTTTTCTTTTAAAATTATCAATAACTTTAACTAAAGAACTCCTACATTCTTTTTTAAACTCTAGATTAAAATTACTCATACTACTTTCTACCTCAGCGATGATATTCTTGATCGGAAGAGCTTTACTTGTATGTGATATTCTAAATTTAGCACCCTTTGACATGATATTTACCACTTTTTCTGGTATTACTTTGTCAGTTAAATTTCTAAACCAATCTTTATTAACATTGTTAGTTTGATTGACCTGAGAGTGTTTCTATGCTTTAAATATTCAAATTTTCCTTTTAATTTACTCCTATGGTTATATTTTACTTTTTCAAAGTGCCTCTTTTGACCACGAGAAAATTCTTGCAAACCATGCTGTTCTACTTTATTATATAAATATCTTTCAAGCTCTAATAAATATTTATTCAAACGATTAATTTCAAAATTCAAATCTCTAATTTCTAAGTTAATTAATTTATTTTTGAAAAAGAAAATATTTTTCCATAGATCATAAGAAATATATAAATATTACTAATAAAAAAATGTTTTTTTTTTTAAATCTTCAGTTCTTTACACTTCACTTCGTTCCTTATTTTGAGTGCTTGAAGTGATGGCCTTCCCAATCAAATGAATCGTTGATTACTGCTCCGATTATTCTCAGCAGTAACTGTTGGTTGAATACTTGATCAACTGACAATGCATGAATGAATGATTCTAACATAAAAAATAATTAGAATAAGTAATAATTATTCATATTTGAAATTGATAATTTTTATTGAATTTAATAATTTATAGTTATTTAAAATGCGTTCGAGACAACTGAAGAATTTTGTGCCATTGATGATTATTGACTTCTCTTTTATTTGCTTTAATGCAATACACTTGATTAATCAATTCCTGTATAAAAAGTTTTTAAATGTGTGACAAGGAAAACGTTGGCGTGGGCGAAATCTCTCTCTCTCTCTTTCTCTCTCTCCCTCTCTCTCTCTCTCCCCTTCTCTCTCTCTCGCCCCTCACCCTCTCTCTCTTTCATGTAAGTTATTCGTTAGTACTTACAAAGCTTGAATTAGTGCATGCTATCTCATTCAAGCGTGTACGAAATCGAGCTTTGCACAGGGCCTTCTCAGCTTCCGGTAAAACAAATAAGTGTTTTGACAGGGCAGTGTCAAAACACTTATACTTGCCTCATTTTATTTTCTCATAGAAAGTTTTATTAACAATACTAATTTGTACAGTCATATGAAAAAAATTATTTCCATTTGTGGAGAGTGCTTATTAAAAAGATCAGATTTTACGAAATAAGTGATTAGAAAAATGTGCTGTTAGAGCGTACTAAAACATTATTGAAGTAAGGGAAACGGACGTGAGACGGACCAATCTAGTTTAGCGTTTTTATTGCCGAGGTTTTGGGAGTTTTCGGAACTCCTTTTTTCTAGGTTACAAAGTTGATATTTACAATAAATGGAGATGACGGCGGGATGCAACAAAATCAATGTAACCAATATAAATACAATAAAAAACGTGTAGGAATAACCATATGGCTCGCCGATCGTCGGTTGAATACATATAAGTATGTTGAAGTGACTAAAATGCCGGAAAAAAAATTCTCTATCTCTTGGGCGAAAGTACGTAGTTCCGCCGTTCATTTAGGCTAGGAAGTACCACTTTTATCCATTGCTGAAACGCTTAAAACAGTTGCCGCGCAACTCGCTAACGCTCGTGCTACAACTGTTGGACGGGCATCGAACACACATAAACGCGCACAACGAGAAAGAGCAGACAAGCAGACCAGGCGAATCATCTAACCTGAAAACACTACGTGGAGTAGCCACGAGAGTGCTGCGATGCTACCAGACCGGCCTTACGGCGAAAGTAACAACATGCCCACGCAATACAACTGTCAGCTGGAAGGTTATAGCAACGGTGATTTCAACTTTTTCCAACTAAATAGTGAACGTACTTTCGCCCTTGAATAGAGAAAAATACTATTTCAAGTAAGGTTGATAAAAGGTTTTTTAACTTCGCGGAGGTAATTACAATTTGAATGAAACTTACGTTGTCTTCCCTTACGTCACACATTGACGCCAAACGGGTCGATATGTTATCGAATACCATTATAGCGACACTGATGAGAACTCGTTAAGTCCAGGGGAAAGTTCGGGGAAAATGATGCGGGGAAATGATAGTGGATTAAGGTTACCTCCTCGGTAACGTGCTATCCTATTCGCGCTGAGAAAAAGAGAGTGCAACTACGCAAGGACAATAACGCAAGATCCTATGTAAGTATGGAGTGAGATCTGATGAAGGCAATAGTCTTTTTGTATGAATTTTTTAAAAAGTTAATATCTTCTACACAGTTAAGAGTATTGTTGTGAAAATATATATCTAGAATTTCGGAGAAAGAGCGTTAGAAAAAGTTTTTCTCTTTATCTAAGTTCAATTTTACTACTGCAAAACTGACACTTTACCCGAAGCTGAGAAGAGCATGTGGCGGGAAAGTAGCTGAGCGTGCGAAAATGTTTACATGCGCGGGTTCAACTTTGTGCATGATGGTAGGAATATGATATAGTATGCGTAAAATACCTACTTTATGGATTATGTTCAGTGCGTAAAGTGCCAGTTTTACACATAGTGTGCATGAAGCTATTTACGCACGTTGCACACCGAAAACAATGCGCAAAGTAAGTACTATTTACGCATACTATATCAAAAAGCAATATCAATACGCAACGCGTGCATACGCAATCGAATATAACTGGTGGCCGGCTGCGCCGGCCACTCGTATGTTCCGTCACTACGGGTGTGTAAAGTCTTGCTTTACGCACTTGTTGTAAAATAGTACATTAAGATACGTGCGACCTATGTAGGACTTTTTTGCACGGCGTGAAGTTAGGGCCCGAGCATATTGGGGATCCTAATCACACCGTGCAGAGTGCTACTTAGGTCACAAGTGTAATATAGAATCTTATAGCACTGCCTGCCCTAAGCCTTCTGTCACGCCTATCCGTGTCCTAAGTAGTCCTTTTTTGCACCGTGAGGTTAACTCACGAGCGTAGGGAGTGCGATAAACACGGTACAAAAAAGTAATACTTAGGTCACGGATAGGCGTGACCTAAATGCGGGCTTAGGTCACACAGTGCTATAAATTACTATCTTGTACCGCAAGTACGATTTTCGCGTTTTTTGAACCTATTAATAGAGCCGAAAGCGACTGCTTGTCGACCAGCGGGCGGTAAAAATCGAAAAGCGCCCGCTGTCGTTTTTGAATAGAGTTTTCAAGATTGTTTAAGAAAATCATCGATATTTTGAAAAAATGCAAAAATCTATACTTGCGGTACAAAAAATATGGCGTGCACCAACGGCTAAGTGGGTTTTTTGACCTCGTGTGGTTGCAGTACTCGTCTTCGGTTCGCAAACGCACTCGCCTTCGGCTCGTGCTGGGTCACCTTCGACTCGTACTGCAACCTCACACTCTAAAAAGACCCACTTTACGCCCTTGGCACGCAATATACTATTTTGACCCACTGGGCGCGAAATTCGACTTTTGATACCTATTTAGCGGAAGCGATTCACGCCCTAGGGCACGAAGTATTTCGCACCGAGGTTCAAAATAGTATATTGTGTACCTAGGGCGTAAACTGGGCATTTTTAGACCGAGTGTGGAGTATCTTAGCAGAGAAATGACCTGAGATCTCGTGTACCAAATTTGCAAAAATTGAAAAATTGTGTAAAATTACTTCTAACAGGCGATTTCCAATACTGAAGAACCTGATTTTCTATTTACGTAGGTTTTTTGCAGCATCTGGAGCAGAATCTCTGGTGAGAAATTGACACCAGAAATAACATGAGATCTCACCTGAGAAGTCACCTGTAATTTCACCTGAGATTTTTCAGTAGGGATATTATTAAATTATATGTAAAATATTGTGTTATAATTTGTATATTTTATAAATTAATTATTCATTTAAAATTATTATATGTAATTCTTAATTATTTTTGTAACTTGATACGAAGGTTAAAAAAAAAAAAATTTAATTTTCTTTCTTTCCTAAAATTATTTGGATTCATCTCTGAATAAAAAAGCCATGAAAAACATGCATGCACAATTTTATGGGGGATCAAGTTTAATTTTCGCGATTTTCCTCAGTCGTAGAGTAGCGGGCGCAAGCGATTCTTCTAAAAGATGCATTTGCATCTGCCACGCGCTAATTATCTATACTGAGAAAAATATTTTGTAGCAACGTCGAGACATACTTTAATTGTATTAATTTTTGCTATCCAACATAGTAATTTTTTCGATCAAGTTCAAATTTAAAAAAATTGTATTTTCATTTTTATTATTTCTTATTTACAGAACTATCGCAGTATATATGTATATAGAGTTTAATGACATATTTCATTTTAAAATAAATAAATTTATAAATAAAATTTTTTTTTTTCGACGATGATTGGATTCAAACCCTGGACCCTTGACACGGCAATCGGAAGCTTACCCACCTAAGACTCTTGAGTACAAAATGTTTGAACTGATTATATATTTGCTACCTTCACTTACGAGAGAACTTCAATGATAATTTAATGGCAATCAATAACTATGATAATACCCACAATAGCTTGTGATTCATTTGCATAATATCAAAATAAAATAATTGAATCGAGTTTTTCGATGTTTTATTTACTTAAAAGTAAGGCAAACTGAAATTGCGGGACAAACGTAACCTCACCCAGACAAATGTGCGCCTTGACGTGCGCAGAAAGTACTAACTGGTGTGGCAATTTTTACTGTGTTGGATAGCAAAATTTCTTATGATCAGATGGAATATTTACTAGGATGAAGATTTACTACGTAATATAATAATTTTTATAATTAACTGTTAGAAAAATTATTCTTAAATATATTAATTATTTCTATTATTATAATAAAAATTCGCCATAGTGCAAGTATGTCTCACCGTTGATACATATTATAGTAATTCTTGATACACTTATAATAAATTTTGCTAACTATTTTTCTTAGTGTACCTAAAGATGCTTTTGCGCCCACCTGGCAAACAAGTATTTTTTTCCCGTCGGTCAAAAAAAAGTCACTTTAAGACCTCTTTTTAGACCGAAACACGGCGAAAATTGTGAATATGTTACAAAAAATAGTATTCGCAATACAGGCGCAAGGTGATGCCCTCGTCGCTATTGTCAAACTCGATTCAGGCGTCAATCACTCACTTTGCGCCCTTGTTGTGTAATGCACTATTCTGGCTTGCAAGATGGCATCGTTATAATAGGGTGAGTTATCACAAACAGAGTAGGACAAATAATTCAGCCTTATTGAATGATTTATTTCTCCGCCAACTTCTTTTCCAAATTACTGAAATACCCTCTGACCTGTCGAGCTCGCGAGAAAGTATTGATATTTCGCGCGAGATACATTTACCTGTTTGAAAGTACGCGACCAGCCGTGACTCAATCTCGTGAAATACAACTGGCACAAGCGTGTCCTTGCGATAGGGCTGAGACACCTATTACCACTTCACATGCTGCGGCTCGTCCGTCATGCTCACGGATTTCCATAAGCAGGGATAGCCTGCGTAGTTGTTCAGCCGAGATGCAAATAACAGTACCGCAAATGCAAATGTACAAATGTGTGCCTGCGCTGCGCGAGAGCAAAATCTACGCGCATTTATATGTGTGTGCACATGCGTATAGTGGTGTGAGGTATTATAGAGCTGCATTACGTTCGCCCACCCTTCTTCGAAATTCGTAATAGGGTCTGTGGAACTTTATTCTGCTCCTTTCATGCTACGCTTAATCATGAAAATTTAAATACGAAATGCGGCTAATCTTCAATTTATCGTTACGAGTCATGACAATGCTTCATTAGTGTGGTAGTTTAGCGTTTTATTTACGTTATTCTTAAATATTTAAATTTTACTTTTTCAGTGTTATAGGCACTAGCTTTTTGATAGTAATTATTGTTGGGGTAGTAATTGATGCCTCAAATCTGATCTTTTCTTAATTCTTTTACCTATAATTTATACTGATAAAAAATTAGTTTTTTTTATGATTTACAGTACACAAACTTATTATAAATCTTTAGGATCAAATGCGTCACCCGAAATTATTTCATAATTCTACTTCATAATTAAAACATACTTTTAGGCATCATAATGATTTA
Source organism: Torymus aiolomorphi (assembly GCA_036365515.1). NCBI lineage: Eukaryota > Metazoa > Arthropoda > Insecta > Hymenoptera > Torymidae > Torymus > Torymus aiolomorphi. Next base: position 52,200,318 of record CM070874.1, on the reverse strand, counting down.
CTGTCTGGTCTATAAAGTCTTAAGTAAGTATTATTGAAATTATGTTTGATTTGTGATTTCAATGTAAAGAGATTCACACATCAAATTTCAGTTGAAACTTCTTTTTATAAAGTAAATGAGAAATTAAATTTTATTTTCTTCTATAAAGTTTTAGCAAAAATAGTATTTTCCTACCAAATATGAAAATTTTCGACGATTAGAAAGAGTTTTTTAAGAACAAAATTTAATAATAGACACGTCTTCTGACATGTAGTATCAAAATTTACACTATTCTTACTAAATTCGTGTGGATATGTGAATGTGGGTGCGTTTGTGCGCATGTACGTACGTGTGTGTGTCATTTCATAAACCGTTTAATTTTTGTCGGTTTTTGACGATAAAGTTTAAAATTTGTACGTTTTATAATTCTGGATTCTGTTACGAGTGAGCTATCGCAACTTTTAAGAATAAAAAGTGACGGACTCTGGGATTGAACCAGAGCCGCCGACTCGCGAGTCAGAAACACGAACAAGCCACGGCCGCAACCACTCGGCTTTCTGCTAATCGGCGTCATACTGTAATTTGACGCCTTGCTTATGTCGTTCTTTCATATTCGTGTGTGTATCCACACGTAACCCTTCATAATGGTAAAAGTTCAAGTTTTCTTAAGGTGGTTATGATGCATTATAGTTTATGCACTCAGCGAGAACATAAATTATACCATGCGGAGGGCATGCGCGTGGTTCTGTCTTTCTTGCTCTCGTGCACGTCGTCTGCTATTTGTGTTTATAATCATTAATATCTCAAAATTTTTCGTGGCTCCATGCATTTTTGAAGTGATCATTGCAAAGCTTAAGTCTTAAACTTTAACCACCTCTTTTTCTTAACTTCCTCCGCATTCACACACATGATTCTATTGACACGGTAATGAATTGCCATGTAAAAGTATACATTTTCAAGAATTTTTTACTCAAAAATTTTCGTGGCAACCTGTATTGAAACAAATACTAAAAAATTTGTCAGCATCTGTAGAATAATAATATATTTTTTTTTTGTAAATGTCCGCATTCAATGACATTTTCATAGAACCACCTTAAGTATCTGTTTAAATGTGTTTTAAGTCATTTGGAGTCAGAAAAAAATTTTTTGAAAATTTTGTGTGTGTACATGCCCATACGCATATACACACAAAGACGTGATGCGATCTCAGCTTCTCCATGACCGATATTAATGCAATAGAATTCATTTTTTTATTTTCTTTGTCTGAAGGGGCAAGTCTGATGTAAAGCTTAAAACAATACAGGAAGGTATAATTAGTAAAAAGAATTTTTAATATACGCAAAAACTAATTCTAGTCATGAAATAGTACATTACGTAACGAATGCCAAAGCAGGTGATTCCCACACGAGTCGTCTCTGTCGCCCGAGTGTAGCGAGTTTTCCATAAAAACTCACTGGCTGTAGATTTGTTCAAAAACGGTTTCTTCGAATGACCTTCACTTGTAAGGATCCTTAATATGATGACGAAAGCAAAGCGATGCAAAATATTAAAGTCAAGGCAAACTGAAATCCCGAACCTCGACTTTTTCTCGCGAACTCTTCGTAGAAACTCGATGTCGCGATTCGCCCGACACGCCGCATCCCGCGGACTTGCAGGAGGAAGGGCAGCCTCGCCTACTGGGCCCTTTCTACATATGTGTGTTCTGTCTGTTCTAGACAACTTCTCTCTATGTCTGTCTCTGTCTTACGTAAACGGAACAGATCTATCTGTCTTTATCGGGAATACACAGAACACACAGAACACACATATGTAGAAAGGCCAATCAGCGAGCAGGAAATCTCGCATCCTACCCCGCCAAAGTTTAAATCACACGATTTTAGAAAATGTCTGTACACGGAAAGAAATTTAGAGTGGCTACACCGAGAAAGTCGGACGTTGCTCAATACAAGCCATAGCGCGATTGAACTTTAGATTGGATACACCGTATATACCTCGAGGTTTCTCGGATATACCGCAACTCAACGTTGGAAGTGTGAGAGTTCCAACTTGGAGATTAGTACAGTAGGGGAAGGCGGGGTGTCATGGACACCCTAACTTTAAATTGAAATTAAATATATTAAAAACAGATTTAGATAATAATAAAATATGTAATAAATAGATCAGTTCATCCAAAACACGATTCTAGTGATAGAAAATGTTTTATTAACCTGTATTTTTCACCAAAAGTGAAAAAGCAAAACGTTTAAAAATGCTCCACATGCCCCACTAAGGGGCACGAATAACAGGAGGTGAGGCACGAATAGCACACGAAAAGATGAACTGTCATAGCGACCTTTAAGGGCAATAAATTTTAATTGAAAAAACGTACATAGTTTTTATTGAATATAATATAATGAAATAAAACATTTCAAACCATATTTTATCAAAATTAGATTGTCTTTAATAAAACATTATTTTTAATACAAACTATTATTATAATTCCCATAAGTATGACAAATAGCAATCTATAAATTTATTTATCACAGTAATAATACTTAAGATCGATAATTAAAACAAAATATTAATTAAAATTTAAAACTTTGACAGTAATATCATTAACATAAAAAATATTGCCAACTTGAATTGCTACAGTATTATAAGGTTGAATATTATAAGGCTGATTATGCATCGAAATGGGATTCGGAACTGGTAAAAGATTAAAATACGAATTGGATGTTGCATTATCCACTTCCAAAATAATAGTATCTTCTGGTAAAGAGGCGAGAGTGGGATGAAGTATTTGTGGAGGCTGCTCAATTGTCGTCACTAAAGGCATCATATCAGTTTGATTTTCCAAACTTGTCAGTGGTTGGCATTTTTTTCTCTGACGTTTAGCTGGCTGAAGAGGATGTAGATTAGCTGACAAAAGGATATCGGATTTAATTACTGGTTTTGAGGATACTTTTCTTTTTCTATTAGTTTTCTTTTCAGATTTTTCTTTTTTTATATTTTTCAACTTCTCTGTCATTAAATTTTCCTTGTAATTGTCATCAGTGATTATAGCAGCCTTCCCTTTCGCTCTCCCTTTTTTCGCAGGAACCTTCTCAGATATACTCGTATTTTCCATGGAAGCAGATGAATTTGGTGAAGCTTCAATAGGTGTTGAAGAGATCATTTTTGACTGGGGCAAATTATCGTTGAGCATTGAACCATCTTCATCGATAACTTGTGAAATCAGATCTTGTATATCAAGACTAGCAGTGGATTTGATAGAAGCATCCCTAGTGTTTCCAGAATTAGCAGACAAACAAAAACTCTAACAAAAAAACAATTAAATCAGAATTCTGAAAATTGTTAATTTAAAAATTTTTGTAAAAATAGCACATTTTATTTACCAATAGGTCAATGAGTGGTTTAGCCTGAAATATGTAGGATACTGAGATTCGAATTTCAGCTTCTGCTTGATTCTGCTCCTTTTCTTTGGTAGACGCATAACTCTTACTAATACTGGGCTTTGAAGATTGTTGACTAGTGCCCATTATATCTGAGACAATCTTTGTGAAATTGGTAATACTTGCCTCTTGATCTAAAATTTAAATATTAAAATACGTTATTTAAAATTTGTAATAAAATATTGATAGTGTTTAAGGCAGATGTACTTGACGAGGCTTTTTCTGCAGTAAGAGAGCTTCCTTCTGTAGATACAGCAAAATCAGACGCAGAAAAGATATTAGAATTAAATGGGCTGGTACCACATCTCTTAAAAGCATTTACAGCAGTCTCCATCTTAGATGCTTCAAGAAATGCTTACCCAAATACAGAAAATATGTTTCTCATATTTATGCGTACACCCTGTCGTTGCAAGGTTGAAACTTTCTTGCCAAATGTGCTGCTTAGCGGACCCGTAAAGCCCACATCCAAAGGTTGTAATTTGTGTGTACAGTGGGGAGGAAAACACACAATTACTACACCATTTCCTTCTGCTAAATGTATTACTTTTATGTTTTTGACGTGTGATGCATGTCCATCTAATGGGAGTAGCACAGAATTTTCAGGTGTGGCTTGAGAAAATATAATGAATTTCTCAAACCATTTTGCAAACAGTTCAGACTGCATATATCCGGATTTATGAAATTCTGCCCATGCTCCCGGTAGTGCATTATTCAAAATATCCGGATTTACCTTCACCTGAGGAAAGGTCATCATCGGAGGCATGAAAGCTCCTCCTGCTGACATGCAGATTTCTGCAGTCACCGTTTCTCCTCTCTTCACTGCTGTTAACCCTCCAGCTTGCCTACGTCCTTTTGCAGCAATAACCTTCGGAGACGTCTTGGGCACAACAGAGACACTGGTTTCATCGGCGTTGTAAATCCTTTCTGAGGTAAATTTATGCTCGTCTAGAACATTTTTCAACAGAGTAAAAAAGTCTTGAACTGTTTTAGGATTGAAACCACTGGCTCTGGCAGCAGAAGTGTGCTCAGCCTTTCGGTGTGCAAAGTTGTGGCGACTCATAAAACCAGACAACCAGTCTTTCCCAGCAACTCCTACATAAGTAATAATAAGGCCAATTAAAAATATGTCATATTAATACAGCAAAATTAATACGATTAGTTATACTTCATAGCTTTTTGACGATTAAAGCTGTGAGGGATACCTAACTTTTCTGCAAAATCAAATGCCAGTTTCCTTAGATCTAATGAAGTTAGTCCCATTAATTTCGTCTCTATAAGTGTGATGTACCGGGCTAAATCTTTCTCTTACTCAGATGTAAAGCAGCGAGTGAATCCTATAGCTGAAATAAATATTTTTATAAGCTAACCTGTAATTTATTATAAGTTTCTTATAGCTAAAATCCAATACTTACTTTTTGGTGGTTTGTCTAAATCATCATTACTGATATTTTTACACTTCTTAACGAGGGTTGATCTTGGTACACCAAATTTTATCACAACGCTTTTGCAACTCTGCCCTTTATTTACAGTTTTAATAGCTAGTTGCATCTGTCCCTCCGTATAGTTAAGTCTATTCGACTTTTTTTTTGTAGGCTCTTACTATGTTTATTTTCTTAATTTTACGCTTAAAATTAATTATAATTAAACTTAAATCTACTTAGATTTACAATCACGTAACGAGTCAACCCATCGTATGGAAAGCTCCGATTGCTCTGAGTTGCAGATTAAGGCGATCAGCTGCTTTGCTCCGGCGCTGCTGACGGACATCGCCGTGTGCTACTCGTACCCCACCAGGGGTGACACGCATGCCCCGCTTTCATCGTTTTTTTCAATCGTTAATACATAATTATTAAGCACTATTAAATAAAAAATCAAACGAGGCTTCAAAGTTCAATGTCCAAACTATCGAAATACACTTAATTTCGACGGCTCCATCCTTTTTTCGCATTCTGACAGACGAATGAAAAATGAAACCAACTTTTTTTCAGCTTCAAATTTAATTTTCATTAAACTTATTAACATGATTTTCTTTTTATATATTTTGAGCAGAGACAAAAACTAGAAGTATTTTTCTTTGATTTTTTATGAGCTTTTATTTCTAAATATTTATTTACTTTTTAAATATTGAGGTGCCAAATTGACCCGTCTGCCACGCTATGCCCCGCCCTCCCCTACAGCCACTGACAATAAGTCAATTGCTTCCCCCTTCAGCACGCGCGCTCGCCTGGCAGTCAACCACCGCGACCGCTTCGAATCCCCAACTCCGTCCCACTACACCGATCTCCAAGTTGGAAGTCTCACACTTCTTCTAACGTCGGGTTACGATATATCCGAGAAATTTGAGGTTCTGTACGTCCAGCTCGAGGCGCGGGCACTCCAAATAGGCACTAAATAAATGCGCAACTTAAGGTGGCTCATGCGGGCTAGTAGACCTAAAGCTATGAAATTTTTTTACGAAGATTCATTTACACATTCTAATCTAAAAACTGATATGACTGGAAAAAGGTTTCTTAACATAAAGGACACAATTTTTGTTAGAAAATTTCCAATGTTGCAAAAATAGATTTTGTTCACTAAAAAGAAATTGAATAAGTATTTATAATTTTTTTTGTTTTTCATTCAATTTTAATTTGCAAGGTCTCATTTTCTTCCTTGTTTAATTTCAGGAGGAGGTACCGATATAAAAATTGAAAAAATTTCAAAACCTTCAAAGTTATATGCCATTATTTATAAAATTCAGTGACAAATCTACAAACAATTGCATATAACTTCGCAGGTTTTGAACATTTTTCAACAGCTCTCTCTTACAACCGTCTCTCACGGAGGATAGCAGCGAAGTGACGCTCCCGCTCACTCTCTCTATATGCTTACTTTTACTTTTGTAAGATGGCGCTACTCTCTCATGCTATCTTGGTCTAATATAAATGTACCTTATACCTTAACATATATTATATAAATATACTTACATAATTTAAAATGCACCTGCTGCATATTGATCATCGTATTCGGCTGTTCCTTTCTTTTTCTCCCAGAGTGAACAAGGTTTACAGAAGCTATTTTTAATAACAATATCCAAAACCTTGCCAGATCTGTTGCCAATAATACTGGTGACACCTTGTAAGGAAGTAAATCCTCTCTTCTTCCAAGAGCTGTCATCAGAAACAGTAAGTTCAGTATTTGGTGGTGTTAACTTGACTTGTTCTTTCACTGATTTGTCCATGCACTCTTGAGCCGCTTCTACACAAATATTTCTAAGATACTCATCGATTTTATCATAAAGAGAATGAGCCACTGATGGTGATAAGTCCATGATTCCACAGAAAGTTGATAGTCCAGTGTGACCGTGGCCAAGTGCACGCATGGTAAGCACACTCCTTCTATTTATATCCCATGCATTATTCATGGGGCCAACTTTCTTGCAGGAATTTATTGCTGCAATTTGACCTCATCGGTGACACAGTAAATCAATTTTAAATCCAAAGCCTTGAAGGCTGGATTCGCTTATAGGTATGAACAGGTCCATGGCACTCACTACAACATAAAGTTCTTTCGAGCTCAGGAGACAGAATGCTAATGTCGATTATTCTATTCTGCGTGTCGCAGTGAGAAGATGTTGATATATCTCTCATCTTTCTAGCTGAAGTTGATGTTCTTCTTCGCTTTCTGTCATTTTCCTCATTATGGATATTTCCTGCAAAAATTCTAACCCTCTTCTTGGTCCTTCCTCTTGAATATTTGTTGTCAGGATGATGAGTATCACTAAATCTTCCCTTCGAATCTTATCCATTCGTTGAAGCCATTTTTAAACTTTGTTAAAAGTCACTTCACTTATTTTTTTAAAACACTATTTTTATATTTTAGCAAGCACATAACTCTATTAACACAATAATTATGCTGTCAAATAAACACATGAACCGCAAATACAAAAAAAAAAAACACTTTTTACGTTAAAAGCGTCAACTGATAGTTTTATTTACACAAATAAAAGGGCTAAAAGTAGGCTACCATGTCAAATGCTCAGGGCCATTTCTACATGTTTGTTCTGTGTGTGTTTCTTCGTACCTTCTGTGTCGTATGGAACAAAAGTGGAGTGGTCAATTTGTAGCATATGTAATTTAAGGGGTATCATACGCCAAATATCTTTAGTTCAACATAGTTCACGCCCAATTACTCCAAATCGTTCTATGCAATAATTGTTATATATTATTCGATAGTATAATAATTGTTTTATATTCAATCGCTGTATATGTATGTTTTATATCCAATCGTTTTATATGTATGTTTTATATTCAATCGTTTTATATGTATGTTTTATATTCAATCATTTTATATGTATGTTTTAAATTCAATTGTTTTACTACACTATGAATTACGTATGTCACAGATTATACAAAGTAATTATACACATATAATACATGTATTATACGAGCTCAAAACGTTGTTCGATTGATTTTTGTCAGCTTTTTCTGTATTTTTTTCTAATAAATTGATTTATTTTTACATAATATTTATTTATGTTTATAAATATATTAATGTAGATTTGATAAAAATTAAAAAAATATATTTACAACCAAAAGAAAAAACAAATACTACCAATAAATAAGAGCATGTATGTCGAAAAAACTGAAAATTGGAGAAAAACGAAATTACACTGAAAAATCGATTAAAAGTGTAATCAGTATTTTATAATTATCTTTGAAAAAAAAATAGATATAATTCTCGGGCAAAATGGGCCATATTCTATAGATATTTTCCTATAAAAAAAGCAACAAAAAAATTGATTTTTTTTAAAGAAAAAAGGTGTCTAGCCCCCTTAAGGTACATTGTGCTTTTGTTACATATTAATTTTTATTAAAGATGCCTGTATACGATTACCACTGTAACGAGACCATGTGTACGCTCATGCATTTGAATTCTCGCGCGAGAGATTGCACCTGTATGCGACCGATGTAATATGTACAGAGTGTACTGATTGCAAGTGTGTGGTCACGTCAAAAACTCGATCTTTTTCCGTCCGGGACTTTCGAAGCAGCAACATATCCGATTTAGCACCCACGAACGAATTCTTCCATGGTGGTGAATATATGCCACTTGGTCATTGCGGATTGTGCTATTAAGTTCATGACGTATTCTTAAAATTAAATATTCATGTTCCCATCAGTAATTTCCTGACCCACAAAATGATGTGATTGCGAATTTAAAGGATGCAGCAGTTCAACCACGCGATATCGTGATGTAGCGAGCGACCGAAATTACAAAAGCATACGCGCGTCGGATTGTGTGCACTCAGCAGTTTCAATTGGAAATCGAACGGCTTACGTTTGAGCGTGTACTTAATTTGTTAAAAAGATGATCTCGACTCATCGTTAAGATCATCTCTAACCTAATTTAATAGTGTTATAAAATAAGCGGTAATCACCCGCACAAATCAGTATCTCGCGCCAGTCCGCGAACTCCGTAACACTCTGGACGACAATAGGAGAAGTTATTTTTGTACAAGCCAATACGAGTCTAAATTAATCTACGGAATAAATCTTTTATCAATAAATAATTTGGAAGTGTTTCAAATCTTGACTATTTCATTTCAAGAACCCACATCGAGGAAAAAGTAACTAATAATCATAGATTATCCATCTAAAATATAAGAGTATATTTCTCAACTGCCAAGACTTAACAGTGGTTCCGGTACTGGGAATCGAACCCGAGCCTTCTGGGTGAAAGCCAGGTATCCTTAATATATTATACTTAATAGTATTTACTATTAATAGTATTTATACTATTAAGTCTGACTACGTTTCTGCCAGAAATATTTAACTACAACTGGGGTGAAGGACACGAGGAAGCGGTACATAGCAAGCGTGTTGCACATGAAGAGGTAGTATAGCGGAATTGCGAGGTCTCGGACGGAAGAGCCCTGCACGCCATTTTCTAGTAAAAGATAAGTACAGGCGAAATTCTGTTCGGTTCTATTTAATCGTTTTAGCGTATCATTGCATTAATGTTATCATTTATTATTGTAATAGTATTTGAATGTATGCGCGTTCTATGTAATAGAAGTTCGTATAGTTGTAATTCACTGGTTGTGATTTTAATTGTTTGATTTTATTAACCTCAATTTAATTGTAAATGTAGTTAGGAAGGAAATTCTGATATGTACCATACAATAGGTGATGGATCTACTGAGTTCACGAATTCCTTAGTGGATTAAGGTAGACGCCACCGCGAGCGAAGCGTTATATAATAATTATTCTATTTATGCAAGTCTTATGTACATAGCCATAATATACTCACACGATATTTAACTTAACTGTGGATTCCTATTTTTATTAGATCCCTTCCTTTATTTTATAATTTTATTATTAATGTAAATTTTACAACACATTAACTATAAAATATCGTTAATTTTCTATCAGGAAAACTGTGAAAAAATACAATTAAAAAAAAGCCAGCGAAAACCGAAACGAAATAACGGAATAACCATAACGATTATGCTAGTTAAATTTATATTATTATCATAATTGTTTTTAAATTACTGAACACTGTTGTTAATAAATGATAATTTTTTGTGAATAAAATGCGTAGAAGTTTCGTAAACCATGATTTTACTTAACAACTAGACTAAGTGAAAAGCGTTGAAAAATTTTTGTGAAGTTTTTCAACTTTTATGATATGTTACATAAAAATAGATTTTACAATCGCGAAATTTGGCTTACAAATTATTTATGCGGTATTACAAAAATGCAAGGTTTATAATTAATTTTTGTAAGCCATACGATAAAAGATACGGGTTTTGTCATGGACTGATATGGGATACGCGGTTTATAATCGTTTCCCATGAAGTAGTGATTTTATATAAAGAACCATCGAAATGTTTTTTCTCATTTCTACTCTACCCTTAAGAAAAATAGTTTCTAAGTTCAAACGCAGTATATGCGCACAGATACGTGTTTTTCGGCATAACACTGACAGCCTCCAATCCGATATTAACCGTTATCTCTTTTTAATAGTGAGATATTTACCATATAAATTAATTCTTACAACGAAAATACGAAAGTAACATATTTCGATACGAGTGCGCGAAAGTGATTTTATGCTCGCGTGAACGTTTGCGCCCGAGCAAAGCGAGCGTGAATAGTTCACGCGCCGTTAAAATCACCTTTTCGCTTATATATCGAACAATATTTTTTGTCATACGTATCCTTAAAGATTAATAACAAAAAATAATGTTCGTCACTCGGCTGTAAAATTTTTCGGATCTGGTGAGAATTGTGAATCCTCGGACCGGCTACGCTGGTCCTGGGACGCATCGGTTCTTACACAGTCTGTAAAATGTTACTTCACGACTTGGTACCGAAAAGTAATATTTTGACACGACGTGTACAAAGCTTGATTTAGCACATGCTTTTTTATTCAAGCATGTGCGAAATCGAGCTTTGCGCACGGAGTGTCAAAAATATATTCTTATGAATTGGCAATCATTTAAAAAATTTATTTTCGCTTGGAACGGATTTAAAAAATACTTATATAGTCCTGAATTTTATTATTATTTTAAATACCTGCAAAGTTGTATCAACATTTTATACATATGGATAAATTGAAAATTATAAGTGGTTTAAGAAAAAGATCTTATTTCTAACATATTTACGAATCCCACGGCTAACAACATTTTTTTCGATTATTTTATATTTTTCTTTATTTTTTTGACCAACTTAATATTATCCGATTGGCAAAAAAAGAAAAAAAAAGATAATAATGTATGGCTAGGAAAAATATTTTTCTTTATTAAGTTTCTTTATTTTAAGTAAGTGGATGTTGAACCAGAAGAAAATACATACTTTGTTGAAAATTTTCGACGTTTCGATCACTTTACTGCGGTCCTCTTCAGGACAAATAATTCGTTATATGTTAATAACGATACAGGTTGCGTTACTTGCAATCAGTGTAATTGAACTGGAAATCTCGGAATCCAAAAATTTTACCGAAATCAAAATATAAATTACTGACAAATTATGCTTTTAATTTATGATTTTTATGATTTTTTTGATTTTTCAAGTAATTGATTTGTAGTAATATAATTACGACCACCTAGAAATTAAAGCCAATCTTATTGAACTTTAGCCCACATTGAAAAGGCAAAACCTTAACGATAATTCTTCCCTTCGCTTAACTTCTCATTCTTCGCTTTCAGCTTCCTAAATTCACAAAATCGTTACTCTTAAGAGCGTCCACGAATAAGTAGATAGATCGGCGCTGGGGAAGCTTACTTTCTCCCCGGTGCGCGACTCCATCTCCAAGAGACGTTATCTGGCAGATTCCATGCATGTGATGCAGGAGCTATTCATTTAAATAAAGTTGTCCAAGTTAGAAATAAGTTTTGAGGATACGCCACCTTTATCAACGTCGTACTAGCGGTGATGCATTTCCGCACGAGAGTCTTCTCCCTTTGCCGTCGCTGCGGCATCAGTGGCGTGATTTACATGCGTAAAACGTTTCTACACGTTTCATTAAACTATGCAATATACGTAACATTGTTGTGTACATCCATTTTTATAAAAATTTGGTTGATTAATGCCGCGTTGCTGTCTTTGGAAATAAATTGTAAGCATATAAAAGCTCGCTTGTTTCAAGGTAGCAATGTTTATCAAAACGCTTTTCCAGTATTATTACTGTTTAGTCACGACTACTACTCGTTAAGTACAGCCACGCTATTCGGGAGAGTCTTACAGTTTCACCATCGTGAAGAATATATCAATTTAAAAACCAACACTTTATAGCGAAGAATATATTTTAGGTTGTTAAGAACTCCGTTTGAGTATTTTTAAAGATGTATAGATGGATGGACGTATGTAATTTAGTTTCACAATCAATCGAGCAGAGATTCACAAAGATTACTTGTTACGTTACACGAAACTAATGATTATATATGAAAACCAATCCAATGCAAATTGTAAAAATGGAAGCATATTTCAGAATCATAAAAAATCGTTTTTCTAGTGTAATTTACAGAAATGTGATTTCGCACGAAAATGTCATCGATAAAAATAGTAGATATGATTGAAGCAAATGTTTTTTCTACTTTAACAGTTTTCGTACACGTGCATGTTTTAAATTATATGCCAAACTGTCAAATTGGTCATAAACCGCTCTTTTCGCACTTACTTTCTAGAGATGTTGATTAACATAAAAACTTTGAATACAAAAGTTGTAGATCCCATCAAAAGAAAATTAATTCCTCTCAAGAAAAAGTAATCAAAAATATATAAAATAAGCGAAATTCAAATAACTTCAAACATATTTGACTTCTGTTTATTATAACACAGCTAACAATCATATAAATATATAAATTTTAATATACAGAAACTGAATTAGCAGAATTTATATATATATATATATATATTAATTAGTCTAAAAATTAAATATATTTACAATTAAATATATAAATTTAAACTACAAATTATATAAATAAAAATATTATAAAGAAAATCTTCAGTATTCAATTTAAATAAATTATTTATATAATAGGTATTATTAAAAATAAATATAAATATATATAAATTAAATTTTAATAATAAAAGATGATCTAGTCAAGTTATGTATTCCACTGCTAACTGAATTAGCATAATGCTTTGTCAAAGAGTATCTTAAAGTAGTAGAAAATGTAGATAAGAAGTGATTTCAAAAAATCTATTGATTTATATTATTTTTTTTCAAGAAAATTCTCATTATTCATAATTTTTATAAATTCCTTGAGTTATTATACTTTTTTTACTTCGACAATATAACGACAAATATTGATTTTCCATAAAAAATCTGATATTTTATTTTTTAACTTTTTGCACTAGACCTATTACTTTAAAACTTACTGTTTGCTTTAATACTATCATTTGAGATATAATTAATCGATTTGAACACGAGCATATTTTTGCTCAATAAACTCAATATTTCGAACCGATGCCTTATAATTATATAGGGGAAGGTGGGGCATGAGGAGCAAGGCAGCACAGTTTGGCACCTAAATATCTTACATATTAATATATGTAAATAATTAAATTATAGAAAAATATTAATCTAAAATACTTCTAGTATTTTTCTTCCAACTTATAATATACAATAAAAATTTTATTAATTAACTAGGTGAATTTAAAATTCGGAGCAACAAAAAAAGGTTGGCTTCATTTTTAATGAAGATGATACTACTTGAAAATAATACTTTTTTAAAATGAAACTAAATCCGTTTGGTAGCTTGAGTCACGATCTTTGAACTCCTATTTTGTTTTTTGTTTAAAGCTTATTATAAACAATTTGAATAATGTTTAAAAATTATGATAATATGGGGCACGGGTGGCACGGGATGCGGGGCACGGGTGGCGCACATCAACAGAGCGGCGCGCGGTGGCGATGGCGGCGTCTGCGCTGTTCGTAGATTGTTAACCTTCAAAATAACCAAAGATGGGTTGACTCCGTGACCTGTTTAATTAGGTTTAATTAGTATTATTTCATTTAGTATTAATTAAATTAGCATTAATCAAAAGTTTGTGTAATAACGTATACACACAGATTAAAAACATAAGTGCGGAAAAGTTTAATATAAGGGGCAAGGTACATACAAGTAATAATAGTAGATAATGGTTAGAGTTTACAAAAGAAAAACAGATAGATATTATTCTTAAAAAATAAAATTTCATGTTTCCAAGTTTAATGATAACCATTTTGCATTATATTATTTAAAAACCATTTATCTGATCATCAGGTATACATTTAAATACTTCTTAAAATATATATAGGTATACATTATGACGTTACGATGACCGTGCCACTCATGCCCCACGCTGTGCCACTTTCCACCCGCTAGTGGGGCACGGAGAGCATTTTTCAAGGTTTATATTTTTGGCTGATTAGAATAAATTATAATTTAAAATAAAATTTTTTTATCATCAATTGAGTTTCTAGATATATTCATTTATTTATTTCTTTTTTTAAATTATTGAAAATTGTCCACATTTAATTGCAATCTTTAGTTAAAGTTAGGGTGCCACTACCGCCCACACCTTCCCCTACTGCTTGCAGTGATAGATGCCATCAAACCTCGGTTCGCTTCACTGTGTGACTTTTAGATTCATCTGGTAATTTTTTCCGTATATAACCTCTTACAGTATCAAATCTTAACTCGATCGAATTTTCGTATATATTCTATTTATTGAAAAGTTCAACTAACCTGATATTTTTATCTAACAAAATATGGTAGATTAGCACCTTTTATAATTTATTGTTATTATACCGAAATCTGATATATTTTGCAATTTTTATAAATATACATACATTATTAATATGAATTCATAAAAAGTGTTGCATAATTATTATCAAATTTGATTATCTAATTTTAACAAAAGTGTACAGTTTTACACACTTTATACATTTTTGTACACTTTAGCAAAATAACTTTAAAATAGACTTAAAAGATATGAATAGAGAGGGAATTAAGAGTATTTCAAGAATATTAATTTTTGATAAATGGTAAAAATTAAGTCGATCTGACGGAGGCGAAGATTCGAAATCAAAAACAAAGGATTTCTTTTAAATTTTGTAACCTTTCGTTGGCTTGGTTTGCCAACCTATTCAGGCTATAATTTATTAACAAAAAAGACAACAAACTTAATAAATTATTTAAAATTAATACTCGCGTGATATAATAATTAATACGTTATGTTGTGCGTGTGTTACATAGTACACATAACGTCAATGCTAACGCAAAACATGAAATTCGACATAGTATTTATAGTGCACAATAGCAAAGTGTTGGTGCATATGTTTACAAAGCAAAATAGATAGATATAAAGGAAAACCAAACGACAATCTATTCAATTTAAAAGTCTCAATAAGGAACTAGGGTGGCCGAGCCCTCCTGCGTGTCTTCGACACGCCAACCCCCCCGCCCCCACACATACCTGCTCCTCGCTTCGCTCGTCGCCCCCCCTTTCCCTATGTAAAAACTTCGTTTTTACATAATAGGCACGACCGCAATGCTCAGAAGAACCTTATAATTTTATTATTGCAAAAATTGTAATACTTTATTTTTATCGTTTTTATCATTAAAATAAACATAAATACATCTGCAATAAATTTAAATAAAAATTATCCATTTACTTTTACACATTTGTTTCTTTTTTTTTTGTAAAAGGTTTTCATTTTAATTCTACATATATAGATATATGTAAATAACTTTTTAATTAGCCTAGATGCATATAAATTTATTAAGTAATAATTGATATGATCAAAGTGCATATAGTAATATTAAAAACACGGTTTTCATAATTTTTATCGAAATTATAATAATCGTTTTTATTTTTATTTATGAAAACGTTAAATAGAAAAAAAGTTTTGTTTCAATGTTATCCACAACTTTTGTATTCGAAATTTTTGTATATAGTCAAATTCTGTTAAATTATTTGAGGAAAACTATTGTTTCATTACTCTAGATTAATAAAAAAAAAAACAAAGTTAAATTTCATACAGTTCTAACGAAAGGTGAAGACTATAGCTGCTCATGGGTGTTCCTAACTACATATACCTATACAATCTCAATTACGAAAAAATACTCGCGACACATGCACATATACACTAATACCGCAGAAAGGAGAAAAAAACAGAAGAAAAAAGCCATGCACATTGATGCATTCGGCAACGGCAATCTGGCATTGCGCTGCGCGCATGAGTACTAATGCATTTGCAGCAGCCGTAACGGCTATCTCGGCTAGGCTGCATTCGCGCACATAAGTATAGCGGAAAAACGCATGATGCGACCCGCGTGACCGCGAACGCTCCCTGTGTATAAGGGCCTTTGCACGCTAAAAGCATAACGCGAAGGAATAAGGAATAAGAGGGCATAAGGTGGACATAAGGTACTTATGCTCCGCTTATTCCTCTTATGCCCGTGTTGTGTATGCAACGAAACGTGCATAACCTCTTGATTTTTTTGGAGTAAAGTTTTCGAAATGAAATAGCTTACTGTAATTATTAATTGACTCTAATTGGTTACAATGTAAAAAGTTGACAAAATAATAAAACTTGAGGGGGTTTTGTATTTTATCATTTCAACGTGTAGAAGTGAGAAAAGTTTTCTTCTTAATCATTTAGTGATTATTTTTATTAGTACATTTCGACACGGGTGGGGAAGTCGATTATTTAGCTGGTGTGAGTTTTTGCACGAGCGAAGCGAGTGCGAAAAAGTCACACCAGCTAAATAATCGACTTACGCACTAGTTTCGAACGGTATTTTATACCACGAGCGCCGAAAAATCATACCAAAGTTGTGATTTTGAGGTTAGAGTGGTATAAAATAATTTATAGTGTAGACATTTTTGAACAATGGATGAAGAGGTAAATGTTTACTTGCAATTAATTTTATTATTGCAAGTGAATATGCTATCATTGTTGTTAACATGGCAGCATGAAAGGGGCAATAGATGGACTAATAGACGTTAGCTGGTTCGCCCATACAATAGAAGAAGAGTAGAGCTTGGATTTTATAGGAGTGCATTTCAAGATTTGAAACAAGATCCAGATATGTTTTTTCGACTGACTCGAATGGATGTACCTTCATTCAAACAATTATGCGCAAATTTATCTCCTTATTTAACAAAACGGAGAAGCGACATTAATGCAGAAGAACGTTTTGCTATTACATTAAGGTAAATTTAAGTGTTGCTAAAAATATTATGATTATGTCACAAATAATTTTTTCTTTTAGGTTTTTAGCTACAGGAGATAGCATTCTATCTATTTCTTTAGATCATCGTATTGGAGAATCAACGTGCTATAAAATTATTAAAGAAACTTCTAATGTAATTTATAAAAGATTATCTCCTGTGTATCTGAAAGTACCGTCTACACAAAATTGGAAAGATATAAGCGATGGATTTCTGTACGAGTGGAATTTACCTAATTGCTGTAGTTCTATTGATGGCAAACACGTGTACATAAAAGCTCCAGCAAATACTGGATCTCTCTATTTTAACTATAAGAAAAGTTTTAGTTTAATTTTGCTAGCAGTGTGTAACCACAAATATGAGTTTACATTGTTTGATGTTGGTGCAGTAGGCAGTGAAAGTGATGGAGGTGTTTTGTCACGATCTGAACTGGGAAAAGCCATGAGAGAAAAGAAACTGAACTTGCCACAAGAAATGAATTTGTTACCAGGATCGAATATCAGAGTTCCATATTATTTCGTTGGAGACGAAGCTTTTGCAATGACTTCAAATTTAATGAGACCTTATTCTGGACGAAACTTGGATGAAAGAAAAAATATATTTAATTACAGACTCTCAAGAGCACGAAGAGTCATAGAAAATTCTTTTGGAATATTGGTGGCCAGGTGGAGATTCTTGACAGCTGCTATAGGATTACATCCTGATGATGTTGTGAAATGTGTTTTAGCAGTCATTTGTTTACATAATTTCCTCATGGTTTCGACAAATCAAGCTAGAAATATATACTGTTCTGCAGAATTTATTAATAGCATTGTAAACAATGAAGAATCAAATGGTCATTGCCAAGATAAACAAGGGTTTAATCCACTTGAAGATATGAATGAAATAAATATTCACCAAGAGGAATTAAGTGCTAATGTTATACGTGAAACACTTGCAGACTATTTCCTAACAACCGAAGGAGAGGTACCATGGCAAAAGGAATATGTGAACCGTGGCTCATATCGAGACATTTGATGTATTACACTATACTTTAAATTAAGAAAATGAAAATTGTAAATAATGTGCTATTTTTAGGCACGACCGCTTCTCGGGAGAGCCTTATATTTTCACTAGAGCGAAAATTGTAATACTTCGAAAACGAACAATTTGTTGCATAAAAACTATTTTTCACCCAGAATTAGTTCATTTTAAGCGTTTTTTATGGTGTATGTGTGTATGTCCGTTCGTATGTAGTCAAGTTTATGGAATATCTCAGCGAATTTCCAATAGATCTTAACGAATTTTGGCCCAGATACTTATCTAATTATAAGTAAGCTCCAGTCTTATACCGAGCCGAATCGATCAACAAATAAAAAAACGCCAGAACAAATAAAAATTTGAAAAAATCGATTTTTGAACATAATGTGAACAAAATTAATTTTACGTCAAAAAACAACAAATGCATCTGCTAAAACTAATTAAAACACGTCTTTTTTACATGGAAAATTGTTTTCTATGAACAATATTTAACAATGTAATAGCGAAAAAACCGCTAAAATCATCAAAAATAGTCGTTTTTTTGCTATTTCTTTACAGGATTTGATTTTACACAATAATGTTAAATATAAAAGTTATAGATAATATTAAAACAAAACTTTTTTCTGTTAAACATTTTTTTGTACAATCAATTCCTGACGAGTTGAACTCATAAAAACGATTTTTAACGCCTAAATATACATAAAATGGACGATTTTCGGCTCTAACTTGACAGGATTTGATTTTACACAAAAATGTTGAATGTAAAAGTTATAGGTAATTAAAACAAAACTTTTTCCTATTAAACATTTTTTTGTACAATCAATTCCCGACGAGTTAAATCCAAACAATTTTTAACGCCAAAACATACATAAAATGGACGATTTTCGCTTATTTCAACGATTTGACTTTACACAAAAATATTAAATGCAAAAGATATAAGTATGGATAACATCTAAACAAAACTTTTCCCCAATTAATATTTTAATGTACAATCAATCCTGATTATCTAAACCTACAAATACGACACTTTACATATTCAATTTTCGCTTATTTAACATGATTCGATTTGACAAAGAATTATTCAATGCAATAGCTTTAAATAATATCGCAAAAATCAATATAACATTCGAAAGATCATATAATTATAAAAATATAATCATAAGATATTGTAACGGGGTAGGTTTTCCCCTCAGTGCCGCAAATCCCCGACGCGGAATTGCCGATGAACGGCGCAGCAGTTGACAGGCGCGAGCACTGGCTCGTGCCAACCCTCGGCGAAATCTCCTCGCTGTCGCCGGCGCGCCGTCGCTCGCCGTCGGCTGCCTTCGTCGGCAGCCGTACCTACCGGTGTTACAACGCGCGACTTCGCTGTCGCGCTGTCTCTCTCGTGCGTGCTTCCTCGGCTGCTCAGATACGCGCGAGTATTGCGTACTCGCGCCCGCGGAGGCCGGTGGTATTCTATACCGCCGCGCCACCGACTAGGAAAAGGGATCCGGGAATACGCGCCAAATAATGCACGAACGCGTATGAAAAATAAAAGAAGTTTATTGCCCCTCGGGCGCAAGGATTAATATACATGTGGCGCGTACGCAGTGTACGCGCCGATTCGGATGGTGCGCCCGTGCTCTAGGTACGTGTGCGCGCGGTCGCACACACGCACTCGCAAAAGCGGCCCGCACCGACGTTGGTCGATCGCCGCGCGCGATCGACACACACGCGCGCGTCGGTGAGCCTCGCTCGCTCGCGCGGGAGTCGCTCTCCGGACGCACGTCGTCCGCGGGAAGAGCGCGCGTTCGCCTGGCCAGGTCTTACCTTCTAGGCGCAGCGGCGTCTGCGAAGGATTGGCCGGGCGGCTTAGGCGGCGAATCTCTCTCGCTCTCTCCGCTGCTCTGGTCGCCGGCGGCGTTCCTCTCTCTCTCTCTCTCTTCCCCTTCAGTAGCGAAGTTGCGAGTCTCGGTGTTACACTGGATAGTAAATTAACATGGAAACCGCACATTGACCAACTCACAAAGAAAGTCAATAAAGCCCTATACAGTTTGCGGTTTATTAGGGCGTGTACCACCGAGATTCTCCGCAAAAGATTAGTCGAGTCCCTAGTTCAACCCCACCTTGACTACTGTACGGTGGTCTACTTGGACGCGTCTGACGAACAGCGAGCGAGAGTGCAAAGATTGAGCAATTCATGTGTGAGGTACGTTACTGGGGCTAGGAGGGATGAGCATATCACCCCCTACTTGAGACGTCTGGGCTGGCTCCGTATGGACTCACGCAGATTCTACTTCGCAGCCCTGCTACTATATAAAATAATTCGGATGCGTGAGCCCAGTTACTTGGCTGCCTTTTTTACGGTGCACAAGCCTAGGCCAACAAGCAGGGGAGTGCAGCCGGAGCTTGCTTTCCTGCCTTGAACTATAAGACGGGTGATAGAGCGTTTCTGGCTCAGGGTGCCCGCTTTTGGAACTCCCTCCCCCCCCCCCCGCCCCACCTTCCCTCACCTTCCTCATTCAAGAGGCTGTGCGCCAACACCCGCTTGATCTCGACGCCTAGCCTCTCTATAAGGATGCTTAGAGCTGCCAGTGCGGGGACCTTTATCTAGTTTAGTATTAGACTGCGGATTAACTTTGATCTGTGATTTTTTGACTAAGCGGCTGTGATACCTTACTGTGATATTTTATGAAATGGTTAATGTATAACTGTAATTATTTTCCTTTTAGCGTATAGTACCAGCTGTGATATTTTCTCTAGTTTTATTTATTTATTTTGTCTTAATGAAGGGTCCTCGTGATTTTTAATGATTTTTATGTATTTTATTTTTATTTTATCATATGGTTCTTTTTTATTATTTTTTTATTATTTTTTTATCGTAATTGAAGGTCCTCGTAGACAAACATATTTTTATGTATAATTTATATATTTGTATCAGGTTGTATTACTTTTATTTTTATATATTTTTATTATATCTTATTTTACTGTATTTTATTTTAAGTTATACACTGTATAAATTCTGTATTAATTATTTTGCCGCGAAGGCAAATAAATCGTATCTATCTATCTCTCTCTCTCTCTCTCTCTCTCTCTCTCTCTCTCTCTCTCTCTCTCTCTCTCTCTCTTTCTCTCTGCTTCTTTCTCTCTCTCTCTCTTTCTCTCTCTCGCTCTCTCTCTCTCTCTCCGCTGCTCCGCTTGCCGGCGGCGTCTCGCAGCCTCTCTCTCTCGCTCCGCTGCTCCGGTTGCCGGCGGCGTCTCACTCACTCTCCCTCTCTCTCTCTGCTCTCCAGGGCACTCACGCGTCCGTTTTCGGGGAACAGGCACTCGGGCTGTGGCCGAAACGATACTGCCTGCCTGCTTCTTCGTCGGCACGCGCAATCATCTCTGGGCCTTGCCCTTCGCGCGAGGTTGAGAGATGTTTACCTTTACCGTGTTTGCGCGTGCCGTCGCGGTGTGCTGAGACTCGCCTCGAGTCTCATCGGCGCACACCGACACACACACACATGCGCGCACGCATACGAGCCGTCCGTTACAATATAAAATTACATTTAATTACAATGTTAAAATAGTACATTACGATACTGCCACTGAAGTCACATGTATCGTACGATATTTTATAGCACGTTTACCTAAGTCCGCTGTCACGCCTATCCGTACCTTAATCAGTCCACTTGCTACGCTCGCGCGCTAACCTCACGGTGCAATAATCGACTACTTAAGTCACGGGTAGGCGTGACTTAAGTGCGGACTTAGGTCACACTGTGCTATAAAATGAGATAAACACATTGACAACATAATTTAAGAAAAAGAAATATCTATTGTTTACAAACTGCCAAATGTTATGTAAACTAAAACACTATTAAAAATATATAATAAGAAATATAAATTGATGTTGAAGTAACAAAAATTAAAAGATTAAATCCCTAAATGTTTTTTTACTTAAAATTATTCTAAGTTGGCCCAAGAAACAAATTATTTTTTTCTAAAACTTGGTCGTAGACAGGCAGCTAATATTGTATATAATCTAATCTTCTATTAACAATGTGATTAATAGAAGTTCTTCAAGTTTAAACCTTAAAAATAAAATTAAAAAACAAAGATTAAATTTTTGATTAAATATAAAATTGAGCCAAAGAATAAGCAAATATAATATTCCATCCTCACGACTCGTAACCATATTCCTGATATCACACATTAAATGATATTCGATGACGAATGAATCTACGAAATCATTTTGTGACCATGAATGAAAATCCTTGAGGATATAGTTATTATGTTGAAATGTCCCATCTAAATAAAACAAAATAAAAGAAACAATAAAGTTTGTTGTTGGTAGGTAATGAGGTATGGCGGATTTGATGTGGGGCGCAGGGCGGGGTCCAGGGGCAGTGCCCCTGGTGGAGGTGTAGGGGGCGAAGCCCCCCCCACCTGACATAAAATTACTGACATATTAAAAAAAATATGTATATATATATATATATATATATATATATATATATATATATATATATATATATATATATATATATATATCAACAGCGATATATATAAACTTCTTTCTGAAATACGACCTTACTAAAGCAGTTAATTATTTTATTTTAATTTATTTACACTTTATTTAATCCAACTAAAGAAAAAGAAATTTTACTTTAATAAAATTGTAGCTCTAAAATAGATAGAAAAAAAAATCGAGGTATCAGTCTTGGTACAGAAATTGACAATTTGTTTGTATGAACTTCCTTAATATATATAATTTTACAACAATTATTATAATAAGAAAGGTTTGACCCTGCTTGCTACTAAAGTAGACAATTCGAATTCAAAAACGAATTCATAGATTTCATTTATTTCTCAATTAAACATTTTGCTTCTTCCTAGAGGAAGCTTTGTAACATTAAATTTTTGAGTTGTTGTAAAAACATGTTATAATTGTGTTCCGAGATGTTAGGAATCAAAATACATGGTTTTTGAAAAATGTCTGTGTGTGTGTGTGTGTGTGTGTGTGTGTGTGTGTGTGTGTGTGTGTGTGTGTGTGTGTGTGTGTGTGTGTGTGTGTGTGTGTGTGTGTGTGTGTGTGTGTGTGTGTGTGTGTGTGTGTGTGTGTGTGTGTGTGTGTGTGTGTGTGTGTGTGTGTGTGTGTGTGTGTGTGTGTGTGTGCCTAGATCTCAATTTCTACTCGGTCAATTTTGACCGGGCAGGTCTCATTTTCCGGTCAAAATCCGTTTCTTTTTATTGGGGCGATGTGTTTTTGTTTTTTTTTTTTAATTTTCGATTTTTCTCAAAACTGCTTTTTGATTTTTTTTTTAATGATAGGATCGAGTTATTCGAATCGGATGGGTAGCGTTCGAAAGAGAATTAAAATACCTATATTTTCCAAAAAAATTATTAACAATAACGTGTTTTTTTTTAGATGCTTATAACTCCCAAACTAAACGGTCAATTTTTTTTGAGAAAAATCATGATAATGGATAATATAAATAAATATAATCTGTAATGTTTTAATTCATTTTGTTGGTTAGTTTTTTAGAAAAAAATTGAAAAATGAAAATTGATTTTTGTATATCCAACGGTTACAGGAGTAACAATGACTTAATCGCTTCAAAATTCTTTGTAGTCGTAGATTTATAAATTTCGTTATTAAATATTAATTACAAGAATCAACATATTAAGGTTGAGGAAACTACGGGCCAATGAATTAAAAGAGGTTTTTTTAATTAATGAATAAATATCGATAAAAAATTTATCGTACTAATACATTGCGATACAAGTGCGATAAGTGGCCCATTATTTCATGGCGTAAAGTTAAGGCCCGAGCGTAGCGAGGATCCTTTCACGGCGTGTAATGTGTTACTTAACGCATTAGTATCGTACAATTTTTTATAACACTGTCTGCCTTAAGTCCGCTGTCACGTCTATCCGTGCGCTAAGCAGTTCATTATCGCACCGTGAGGTTAGCGCACGAGCGTAGCAAGTGCGATAAACACGGTGAAATAATAGACTACATATCGCACGGATATTTTTTTTTATTAAATTATACCTACTTCTAGAAAGATGAAATTTGCTTAAAAAAACATACGATGCCTGAAATACATTATAGAAGCAGAGTTCTATTATTTTTATACTTAAGCACATTTACGCCAACACTGAATGATGAGTACACCTGCTAAATCTGACTAGTGGCTTTTATAATATTACAGGAGGAGGATTAATTTATCTTTTCATGTTGTAAATTTCAGCCTAATTAATTAAATAGGTTTTCTCTTATGAAATCTGAAGGGCCATGTAGTGTGAGCCTGTCCGAAAGATTTATAGAGTATGCTTAAATAAATATTCTGGAAACCTGTCAGAATTATGAAAAGTTCACTATAACCTCTAAAAGTCAATTAATACTGGTATTTAATGGATAAGCTCATTGTTCATTAACTACTACAATTCGACTGAATTTTACAGATTAAAATAACTTTTTTCACAATTTTTACACATATTCAGATTTATTGTTATGGCCGGACAAGCTATAGATGTATAGAAGTTTCAGACACACTCACACTACACTACAGTATACGGAACAAAATTAAAAACTTAATAAGAAAATTCATCCGGCTCCTACAATATAAAAGCCACTTGTCAGATTTAGCAGGTGTATTGAGCATTCATTGTTATCGATATTTACTTTGAGGTGATGTGTCCGTACTTAATCCAAAAGACTAAGAATGATAGAAACCGGCTTCAGTAATGCATTCCATGTATTTTTGAGTTGACTCTATCTTTTTGAAAGTACATGTAATTTAATAAAAACAATAAAAATACAGTTCTATAAAAAATACACAAGCAGTGCCTGAATTAAATCTGAGAAATTGCATGACTTATTTTTTCTTTTTATTAAATTATACCTACAAAAAAAAGATAAAATCAGCTTAAAAATACATAAGATGCCTGAAATGCATTATAAAAGCAGATTTCTATCATTCCTATGTTCTTCTAAATGAAGTTTGAAAAGACATCCTCAAAGTAAACATCAACCACATCAATGAATGAGGAATAGATCTGTTAAATTTGACCGGTCGCCTCTTATAGTTGCTGCTTTTTCTGAAAGGATAATAAAAACCCTGAAACAAAAAATGAAGCTATAGTAATGGTTGAAAGCAGTAGATTACTGAAATAATAATTATTCAAAGAAGAGACCACAAAGTGGTCACAATGAATTAAAATAAATACAGACTAGATCAACTTCCATTGATAATCTATAGAAAGATGAGCTGCCAAGATTCACTCAAGGTTACCCACTGTAATGCCATTGTTGAGTTTCTCAAAGTTGCCGTTCCTAATTTAGTCCTATTTTTTTGAACGTCTCCTGCTTTATGATGGTCATATAATGACGCTCTCGAGGAAAGAACAATTATATGAAGATGTGTTGTCTTCTGCAGGAGCTCTTCGCCCTAGCCCAAAAACATAATTACAACAAGAATAACTTAGCAACGAAGGGAGTACAGAGAAGCTACACTCCTGTCAAAGGGGCAGAAAATTATTGCAGGATAGATACTAGCTGAAAATTATAAGCCAATAAACTTTCTTACAGTAAGCTACTCACCAGATAATTTTTTCAACGAGTTCAGAGGTTGTCAATGTCCACATAAAATATGTCAATCAGTCCAACATATAGTCCCAATAAAAAACGCTAGCTGCAGGTGTTTAGGATGCCGTGATGTCGTCTGCAGGAGCTCTTCGCCCTAGGCCAAAAACATAATTACAACAAGAATAACTTGGCAATGGAAGGAGTACAGAGAAGCCACACTCCTGTCAAAAGGATAGAAAATTATTGCAGGATAGATGCTAGCTGTAAAGTAAACGAGAAAACATTCTCACAGCAAACTACTCACAATATAGTGTTAGCGTGTCGATAAGATCATTCATAGCACTATATATTTACCAAGATATGTTGAGAGAATTGAAAGGGATCTTTGCACTCAAAAGTCGAGAAAGCGCATATGTATTCTCAACTAAGATCTCCTCACCCTCACGTAAAGTTTATCAGAATGTTCACACACAATACAATACATACAGAGGGATTGTGTATGCAATTTCAGATCGACTCAATCAGCCGGTACGGAGAAAATGACATTTTTCTCAAAAATTTCTTGAAAAAGGCACAGAAATTGCAATATCTCCAGACTTGCTGATTATGCATATCTAAATCTTGATATACTGTCCCTCAGCATGTATTCCATCATGTATAGAAAGTTGAAGATACCTGTAGGGAATACAAAAGGGATCTTTGCACTCAAAAGTCGAGAAAGCGCATATGTATTCTCAACTAAAACCTCCTCACCCTTTCTCAAGATTTACAAGAATGTTCATACACAATGCAATGCATGCTGAAGCATTGTACATTAAGTTTCAGATATACTTAATCAGCCAAATTGGAGGAAATTACTTTTCTTTCTTAATAATTTCCACAAAAAGCACACAGAAAATGCTGTAACTCCACACTTGCTGATTATTTAGATCTGAAACATGGTATATAATCCCTCAGCATGCATGATATGGTGACGTGTATAAAGCTGAAGATATTTTCAGAGAAAGGAAAGGTATTTGTATACTTGAAAGTCGAAAAAGCTCATGTGCACTTCCAACTAAGACTACTTTGACCCTTGCTCAAAGTTTAACAAAATGTCCTTGTGAAAAAGAGATGAAAACCCTGCAAGATTAGAAAGGAGCTAGTATTATTGAAATAATACTTACTCAAGGATAAGACCACAACTCAATTAGCAGAGAACTCGACCAACATCAATATCGATCCATACAGCAATTTAAGAAACACAGTGACTGCAGATATAAACATTGATGACTGTCGTCTGCCGGACTGCCGTGCGCACATGGTTGACATGGTGCGGGTGAGAGCCAGATAGGAAGCGAAGCACTGTAGCGATAATACGTACGTAGTAGGCAGCTTTCTTGTTTTCACTCCGCACTGAATCTTTTTCATTATAGAAGTTCGGCCCGGCCTTTTTCTCATCATCCGCGGCACCGTGTCGCTTACGCAAAGAAGCTACGAGCTATCAGCTGACGAGCCAGACGAGACGAGCAGGTGAGCTGCAACGCATGCGCATGCGCGCAAACTCACATGGGTAAAACCAATTAGCCAACAAGCCAGCAGTGTCGCCGCCATCACGTGATTGGCGATGCTATACACGTTACCCATGTGAATATATGATGTTGTAATTTGTATATCCTTTATTGCAATT
This sequence comes from Torymus aiolomorphi, assembly GCA_036365515.1. Classification (NCBI taxonomy): domain Eukaryota; kingdom Metazoa; phylum Arthropoda; class Insecta; order Hymenoptera; family Torymidae; genus Torymus; species Torymus aiolomorphi. The sequence goes on along the minus strand of CM070874.1, from coordinate 52,172,955 downwards.
ATTGTGAATTGCGTAAAATCAAGCTCGCATTGTCATCACTTTGCATAAACATCTATATATTATATGTAATACGTTATACACGAACAATATGACATGACTTGATAACCATTGCGCGGTAACATGTCTGTAAGAGACGGTCACTAATGTTTTTTAGACCGTAAATTTTTCGCTTATTAGCTTTAGGGTGCGCTCCCATGCGTTACGGAAAAACTTACGGAATGGTAAAATCGTAATGGCGGTGATGCGAAATTTAAAATGTGTTAACTACATGATTAAATAATACGTAGTAAATGTGGGTCTGATTAGTTATATTATCATATTAATAAATAAAAACAATAATAGTCTTAATAACAATAAAATAATTAATTCCATAAAAGTTACTCGCAATTAATTAATAACATTACATATTTATAATTTTTTAATATTCACTTTGTGCACAATCTAATTGATATTTATCTTCTTTTTCTTATTAAAAACATTGTTCATAAACAATAAACAATGTTGTTTAACAGTATGTACATGGTAATAATTCATAATGAGCGGGCCTATTCCGTACGAAAATTTCAACACCCTAGTCCCATGGAGTACTTTTTTTTTAGCGGAATGGTTTTCTAACCTCACTTTCGGTTAAAACTTATCAAAATTTGTTGATGTAATGCTAAAATTGCATTAGAATAAATTAAAAAACAACAATTTAATAAATACTGAACAAAAGAAAATTATATTTCCTTAAAATTATTATCAAATTAATTTCTTGAAGCACTACAATCCTCATTCCGGCATTTTTTCTCACTCTCATGGGAATAGGGCTTTGTAAAAACGTAACGGAAATCCGCGCGCCATTATTCGAATTGCAAGTTCACTCCGATTTTGTCGTTCCGTTTAATTTTACGGAACGCATGTGGGATCGCACCCTTACTGTTTGCCATATGGTAACAAAAACTATTTCTTTTTTTTAATAGTATGCAAAATCATGAGTGCATTGCCCTTTGTAATGACATTATTAATCAATTTTCGCTTTTATAAAAATACAAGGTTCTCCTGAGTATTGCGGTCGTGCCTATTATGTAAAAACGAAGTTTTTACATAGGGAGGGGGCGGGCGACAAGCGAAGCGAGGAGCAGGTGTGTGTGGGGGCGGGGGGGGGAGGTGGCGTGCCGAAGGCACGCTGGGGGGCGCAGCCCCCCTAGTTTTGTATTATATTTTGTATTGTATCGAAAATAAATTTTCTATAATTTTTATAATTAGAACTTACAGTAATATTTATTTTACTTTTCAAAAAAATACACGTGTGTGTGTGTATAAAAGTTTTAGTGTATATAAATGTGTATATAAATTTTAGTGCAATTGTAAAATTATTTAAATGTATATATTAATCTTAATTACTTATTTATAAGGTAATATGAAGAATGAATGAATTTTATTAACTTTTTGTCTAAAGTAACCTGAATATTGTTGAATTGATATATCAACGTAGCAAGTAAATTTATCTAATTTTAATTTTAATTATGAAAAAACAAAAGTACGTTATAACGTACTCTATATAAAAATCATCAATGATTAATCCACTTCGCTTAAATATTTCATGATTTTCTTGTATTTAATTGCAGCAATGCAGTTATCGTAATTGTTAAGTTCTGAAGATATTAAAAGTCCAAACAATTTATCAGAATCATCCAAACTTGTCTCTGTATTTACTTTAGCCAGTTTGTTTTGCATTAAGTTAACAATTGAATTGATGTTAGAGTTGAAACTGTTAACAGCTGACTCAACAACCTGTGATCCTGTTTGTTTTCGTGCCTTGAATCTTGGTTTGCCAGAGTAACAGGTTTTTTTATCTGGTGTTTGAGATGATGATCCCAGATTTGTAATAGTGCTAGTAATAAAAATAACAATCAAGAATACATTTCTATTGGTCTGCGTAAAAAGAATTTAAAATACTTATAATTTCAATACCTTGTAGTGCTCTCCTGGTTTTCAAACATAGATTTCATTTGGTCAAAGAGTTTCCAAGGTTGTCGGCGTGATCATTCAGAACCACTTCTACTTTCTTTTTCCCTTGCTATTTTTTCTTTGAAATAATTGGATTTTAATCTAGTCCAACGGGATTGACAGTGTTCAACTATAAAAGAATCATTTTAAAATAAATATAAATAAATTAAACCTTTGATACTTAGTACTTGATCTCACTTGTTTCATTCATGACGATGCTTATGTCTTTCCAAGCATTCAATAGCATGATTCTATCGCTGTGGCCTTTCTTCGTTTTGTCGTATATCCATGGTCGTGCATGAACCAAATCAATAAAATAATCATCACCACTCAGTTCAATTATTTCAAAATTATTCCTGTCTTCATCTGGATTTTCATAGTTTGAAATGAATGCCATATTTACAATTAGTGTAGATCATACAAATGTTATATGTGCGTATCTAAAAAATATATAAAAACATGATTTTGCAATAATGATTGTGGTAACTACAGTGGATTGATTAGCTAATACGTGTTTGAAATTCCGAACGTTCATAATGAACGAAATATTAACTTAAAGTTTCTAATTCTGGTTAGAATCCCCCGGAGTGTGGTTTACTGGTGACTGCAAGAGTGAGAAGTGAAGAAATACAGTTATTATCCGATTTTAAATGTATTAAGGGGGTGTCAAACTCAATTTTTACCGACCGAGCAAAAAATATATTGTTTTTAATAGAAAAAAAAAATATAACGATATATGAAAAATAATGAGTGCATTGCCCTCCGTAATTACATTATTAATCATTCTGCAAAATGCCAAGTCAATATTCAAAAGCGTCTAAGAATGGCATTTGAACGAAAATTTCGTTCAAATGCCATTCTCAGATGCCTTAAAATATCGACGTGAAACTTTGCAGAATGATTCATAATGTCATTACGGAGGGCAATGCACTCATGATTATGAATAATATTATAAAAAAAAAAATAGATTATTGTACCATATGGGTAATATGTAGCATCGCGAGATTCGCGAGTCGGCGACGGCAGCGACGGCAGCGGCCAGCGGCGCGGCCTTGCCCGTGTGTGTACGCGCATGCGCTGCTGGCTGCAGCACAGCTGATCTGTCCATCGCCGATGCCTGGGACTAGGCCCTCCAGGAGGCGGTCCCGTGTTGCCGCCACCACCTCCGCCGCCACCTTCGCCACCTGTGCCCTCCTCTATCCATTGATGCTTATCGACGTGTCATCGATGTGCCTGCCGCCTGGACCGCTCGCAGACGGCGCAGCCTGGAGCGCCGCATCAGCCGTCCACCTCGCAGACCGTAGCGTCCGTACCGCACCGTGTGCGTGCACACCCAACGGACCGTGCCGCTTGGACTTGGCCCCGCCGTAAGACAGAAAAGTAAGTCATTCAAGAATTTATTTATTTTACGGCGTTGTTATTTGTACGACAGAACTGTCGTACAAATAACCTATAACCCACTTAGAAACGTGTAAAAATCACTGTTTTGAAAGTCTGACATGGAAGGGACTATTATTTCTTTAGTCAAGCGTCAATCCTTGCCTATTTTTTCTTTAATCAAGCGTCAATTCTTCGGCTAAAGAAAATTGAAGGTTAGGTTTTACGTATATATAGGTATACCTATCTAGCAATCTGGCGTATAAATAACAACGGCCAACTGTAGATTTGATGCGCTTTTTCGACTTTTCATTCCAAAGATTACAGATCTAAATAATCAGCAAGTGTGGAGATACTGCATTTTCTGTGTATTTTTCAAAATATTTTCAAGAAAAGTCATTTCCTCCAAACTGGCTGATTGAGTAGATCTGAAATCTAATATACAATGCCTCAGCATGTACTGGATTGTGTGTAAACATTCTCATAAACTTTAAGCGAGGATGAGGAGGTCTACCTTGGAAATGCACACGCGCTTTTTCGACTTTTCATTTCAAAGATCCCTTTCCATTCTCTACAAATATTTCAAACTTTACACACACTATGTAATACATGCTGAGGGACTGTTTATTAAGTTTAAGATCTAAATAATTAGCAAGTGAGGAGATATTGCAATTTGTATGCTCTTTTTAAGAAATGTTCAAATAAAAAAGTTATTTCCCCTACACTGGCTGATTGAAAAGATCTAAATTTAATATACAGTGCCTCAGCATGCATTGCATTGTGTGAGAACATTCTGGTAAACTATGAGAAAGAGTGAGGAGGTTTTTGTCGCAAATGTACATGCGGCTTTTTGACATTTCGTTCCAAAGATCCCTTTCCATTCCCTACAAGTATCTTAAACTTTCCATACATAATGGAATACATGCTGAGGGACAGTTTATCAAGTTTCAGATCTACATAATTAGTAAGTCTGGAGATATTGCAATTTTTGTGCTTTTTCAGGAAATTTTTAAGAAAGAAAAGTAATTTCCTCCAAACTGGCTGATTGAATAGATCTGGAACCTAATATACAATGCCTCAGTATGTACTGGATTGTGTGTAAACATTCTCACACACTTTAAGCGAGGGTGAGGAGGTCTACATTGGAAATGCACACGCGCTTTTTCGACTTTTCATTTCAAAGATCCCTTTCCATACTCTACAAATATTTCAAACTTTACACACACTATGTAACACATGCTGAGGTATTGTTTATCAAGTTTCAGATCTAAATAATTAGCAAGTGTGGAGATATTGCAATTTGTATGCTGTTTTTAAGAAATGTTCAAGAAAAAAAGTTATTTCCCGTACACTGGCTGATTGAAAAGATCTAAAATTTAATATACAATGCCTTAACATGTATTGGATTGCGTGTTAACATTCTGGTAAGCTTTGAGCAATGGTCAGGAGGTCTTAGTTGGAAATGCACTTGCGCTTTTTCGACTTTTCAGTCCAAAGATCCCTTACCATTCTCTCAACATATCTTAAACTTTACACACACCGTGCAATATATGCTGAGGGACAGTTTATCAAGTTTCAGATCTACATAAATAGCAAATCTGGAGATATTGCAATTTTTGTGCTTTTTCAGGAAATTTTTAAGAAAGAAAAGTCATTTCCTCCAAACTGGCTGATGGAGTATATCTGAAACTCAATATGCAATGCCTCAGCATGCATTGCATTGTGTGAGAACATTCTGGTAAACTATGAGAAAGTGTGAGGAGGTTTTTGTCGCAAATGCACATGCGGCTTTTCGACAATTCGTTCCAAAGATCCTGTTCCATTCCCTACAAGTATCTTAAACTTTCCATACATAATGGCATACATGCTGAGGGACGGTTTATCAAGTTTCAGATCTACATAATTAGCAAGTCTGGAGATATTGCAATTTTTGTGCTTTTTCAGGAAATTTTTAAGAAAGAAAAGTAATTTCCTCCAAACTGGCTGATTGAGTAGATCTGAAACCTAATATACAATGCCTCAGCATGTACTGGATTGTATGTAAACATTCTCATAAACTTTAAGCGAGGGTGAGGAGGTCTACATTGGAAATGCACACGCGCTTTTTCGACTTTTCATTTCAAAGATCCCTTTCCATTCTCTACAAATATTTCAAACTTTACACACACTATGTAATACATGCTGAGGGATATTGTTTATCAAGTTTCAAATCTAAATAATTAGCAAGTGTGGAGATATTGCAATTTGTATGCTCTTTTTAAGAAATGTTCAAGAAAAAAGTTATTTCGCCTACACTGGCTGATTGAAAAGATCTAAAATTTAATATACAATGCCTCAACATGTATTGGATTGTGTGTTAACATTCTGGTAAACTTTAAGCGAGGGTGATGAGGTCTTAGTTGGAAATGCACATGCACTTTTTCGACTTTTCATTCCAAAGACCCTTTCCATTTTCTACAGATATCTTAACTTTCCATCTATCTACTCCCTCTGTTTCTGGCAGGTCGATACTGCTATCCTCATTCCTATACTGCTTAACACTTTATTAATATATTCTGTTTTGCCCTAGGCGAAGAGCTCCTGCAGAAGACAACACGTCTTCATATAATTCTACTCTCCTCCAGGGCAGCCAACACAACTACCACGTCCTGAAGTCATCAGCTAGACAAACATATCGTAGAAGTGAGAGCGAAGGTGTATATAAATATAGTTTGATCTCCTGTGCCAGACTCGAGTAAGTATTTCACTTCGGATTTGGACTTTATCTTGTAGTACAGCCGAATCTAGTCTCCAACTTTCCATCGGTCTACTCCTCTGTTCCTGGCAGTTCGATACTGCTATCCTCATCCCTACTCCTTAATACATTATTAATATATTTTGTATTGTCCTAGGTGAAGAGCTCCTGTAGAAGACAACAAGTCTTCATATAATTCTACTCTTCTCGAGGACAGCCAACGCAACTACCACTTCCCGAGGACATCACCTAGGCGAACACAACGGAGAAGGGAGGGCGAAGGTATAGTTGAATGTAGTTCGCGCTTCCGTGACAGACTCGAGTAAGTACTTCACTTCGGATTTGGACTTTATCCTGTAGTATAGCCGAACCTAGCCTCCAACTTTCCATCTGTCTACTCCTCTGTTCCTGGCAGTTTGATACTGCTCTCCTCATCCCCACTGCCTAAAACATTATTAATATATTTTGTTTTGCTCTAGGCGAAGAGCTCCTGCAGAAGACAACAGGTCTTCATATCATTCTACTCTCCTCGAGGGCAGCCAACGCAACTACCACTTCCCGAGGACATCACCTAGGCGGATACGACGGAGAAGGGACGACGAAGGTATACTTGAATGTCTGCGCTCCCGCGACAGACTCGAGATGTAGTCTAGGTGCCAGGGGGGTTTCCGTGGCCGATGGATGTCCACACTTCCACCAAAGCTTTTCTTACGTATTTTTGACTGCTGATTCTGAATTTCGAAGGTGGAACGTCGCCAGACTGTTAGTTTTTTGTTATTAACAATTTAATTGTTTAAATTGCTGCCAAATCAATATGATTAATTATAACTGAATCCTAACTGCCTAAAACTGTAGTAAATTGATCTAGAATATGCTCGTTTTTCAGAATTGAAAAATTTTGATTAGAACCCGAATTATTGCAAATTTAGTGCAATAAGTCGCGAATTCGAGCGCAAACGTGCATAATTCTAGATCAATTTACTACAGTTTTAGACAGTTAGGATTCAGTTATAATTAATCATATTGATTTGGCCGCAGTTTAAACAATTACATTGTTAATAACAAAAAACTAACATTCTGGCGACTGTCCACCTTCGAAATTCAGAATCAGCAGACAAAAATACGTAAGAAAAGCTTTGGTGGAGGCGTGGACATCCATCGGCCACGGAAACCCCCCTGGTGCCTAGACTAATGTCAGTATTTAGGGCACACCTGATTTTTAGGTACGAATTATATCTCCCCAAAAAGTAACAGTTTTCTGCGGGTGCACACGGAAAGAAAACTCTTACTGCTACAGTTAAGACGGCTTACTCGTGGAGTATAGGAGTTCCTTTACTATATAAGTAAGGTGGTTTTAGCAATCTTAGTAAGGGACCCATACTTTTACGGTATGTTGCTTTTCATACTACAACAGTTACACAATTATACGATCGTTGGATCAGCGGCATATACCGACGTAACAGCGTCACACGATTTTAGTATACATTGCTTCCACCTTCAATTGTAAGGGAGAAATACTATAGCGGTAACGGTTGCTACCTGCTAATACGGAAATGACAACTATTATAAGGAAGTGTTACTTATCGATAATTGAAAGCATCGAATGCGTCGTCTAGGTCTTTGAGGTGGTCAATGATGGAGTCGAGGTGATGCGCTCCGAAGTTTTTTGCGTTTAGATCCCAGGACGCATCTAATACGTAGTCAAAGTGTTCGGGGTAGCCGATGATGATGTCTAGGTCGTGCGCTCCGTAGTTTTTTGTCTCTAGATGTTGGAACGTATCAAATGCGTGGTTTAGGTCTTTGTGGTAGCCGATGATGGAGTCTAGGTTTTTTGCATTAAAATATCAGGGCGCATCTAATACGCAGTGCAGGTGTTCAGGGTAGCCGATGACGAGGTCTAGGTGGTGCGCTTTGTAGTCTTTTGCGTTTGGATATCAGGGCGCATCTAATACGTGGTCGAGGTCTTCGGGGAAGCCGGTGACGATATTTAGGTGGTGCGCTCCGTAGTTTTTGGCTAATAAGTGTTGGACATGTCAAAACTTAAAGTATTACTAATAATGTAATTATATAGTGATTGGCTTATGGCAATGGGTGCCTATAAATAAAATAAAGTATCGGTATGATGTGTTAAATGAAGTGTTGATAACAAATTTCTAACCTCTACTTAAAATCAGAATTTAAAATATTGGTCAGAGCCTTGGTTAAAAAAAAACATTTTTTGTCTATACTTCAAGAAACTTTGTTGATATTGGCGCTGTGCATATTTATTTACTTAAACATCAATTAAAAGATTATGTTAAGTGAACAATAAAATAGAGAAAAAAGAAAAAATGATGTGTTATTGTTGTGAATAAAAGTGCTCAGTTAATCTAATTTTATAATTTTCTCATGGTGGGAGACGTCAAAATGTTTCAGAAGAGTTCTCAGTAAATATTGTGAAAATGTCTACGGATAAAAGTGCTCAGTTAATCTAATTTTATAATTTTCTCACGGTGGGAGACGTCAAAATGTTTCAGAGGAGTTCTCAGTAAATATTTTTCTACACAAGATTCAGATAATTATTTCAAAAAGTATACAAGAATGTTACGGAAGCTTTTATTATCAGAAATTCAAGATGTTTCAAGATGTTTTATATTTTAAAAGAATGGAGAAAGCTTTTTTCTCTCAATGATTCTTAGTTCATAAACTTTTGTGTTTAATTTTGCAAGATGTGTCTGATTGGTTATTAATTCAACTGGTTTCTAGTTAAAATTTCAACGAATCTAAGAGTTGAAAATATAATGTAATTATTATATAGTGATTGGCTTATCGTGATGGGCGCCAAATGTTTCAGAGTAGCTATCTGTTCTGTGAATTACCGTATATGAAACCATAATATATAAATTACTGTAATGGCTACTTTTTTATCTGCAACCAATATTTTAATTTGCTAGCGGATTGTGTTGCAGTAGTGTGGCTAGTTACAATGTATTTATTTTATAACTCTCTCCCGCTCCCCTCTCTTTCTCTCCCTCAACATATGTCAAACTCTGTACCAAGAACTTTAATGAGAGCCTAAATATTTTTTTTAAACAATCAGTAAAACAAATAGTGGCTAAGGCAAATGTATGAGTTTTCTCTGTATAATTAATCAACATCTGTCACACTCTGAACCAAGAACTTTAATGAAAACCTAAATATTTTTTAAAACAATCAGCAAAACAAATAGTATTATTAATGTAACAACCCAATTTGTCTACTCTTTTTATTTTTTCTAGTCTCATCTATTAAATAAAGAATGTCTACAAATGGTAATAATTTTTTTGATGACTGTAATAATAATAATAGTGTTGATTTTTAAAACTTTCTACGAAAGTGTAAAATAAGGCAAGTATAGAAGTTTTTCTGTATAATCTATGTATAATCTAAATATAAAACTTTCTACGAAAGTATAAAATAAGGCAAGAATAGACGTTTTTCTGTATAATATACTCTTCCTCTCTCTCTTTCTCCTCCCTCTCTCGCCCTCTCTTCCCCCTACCCTTTATTCCTCTCTCTCTTAACATCCGTCAAACTCTGTACCAAAACTTTAATCACAGCTTAAATATTTTTGTTTAATACAATCAACATGTTTAAAAAAAAAATAATTCCTTAAGTACGTTACGTACGTTAATTAAACACAAGAAAGTACTGAAATCAATTATATTGTAGTCAAGTACCCATAACTTAACTTGACTGACATAATACAACTTTTCGTACCTACTCAAAAATATTCAGCTAGCGGGCATGAAGTACTATTTAACACCCAAGAGGCGTAATAGCTCTCATACTCCTACAAAACTTTATAGAACCTACGCACTTTACGTCCGTGTGGGCAAAAATTATTTAAATTATATATAACTATCTTTTACTTCGTCGAGTAAATGTATACTGAACAAATTATATGTATGTAGATTCAAATTCTTCATTGCAAATCAAACAAACGAAAGTTGTGAAATCAATTACCGATAGTCAAGTAATGCAAACAACTCTCCGAAACAACTGTATGACTGATCTCAGAAATATATTATTCTAATTTGTTCATTCTTCTATACAAATTAAACACAAGAAAGTACTGAAATCAATTTATTGTAGTCAAGTATACCCATAAGTTAACTTGACTGAGATAATAGAACTTTTAGTACCTTGCGTGTAAAATTACATTTCACGCCCACGTTGTAACTTCAAAAATATTCACCCAGCAGGCATAAAGTACTACTTAACGCCTAATAAGCGGAATAGCTCACATATTCCTACAACACTTTATAGAACCTACGCACTTTACTCCCGGGTAGACGAAAATTATTAATTAATTACTATTATGCCTTCTTTTTATTTCTAAAATTAATAAGAATTTTATCAGATATTTACGAAGCCAATGCCTATATAAAAAAATTACATAGTTACCAACACATCCCCATTTTTCATTATTTTTTCTCAATTTTGAAATTTCTATAATATTACGCATCTTGGGAGGACACGAGAAGTCTAGAGCTGCTCTAGCAGGGGTGGTCGTCCAATCTTCCATACATACTTGGCGGGCCCGACGGTTTGCAGTTTACCGGTGAGCTTTGTAAATGTAGAATACTAGATTTTGCATATACCTATAAGTCCACCATAAATACCGTTTAAATATAATATCCCTACATGTACTGTGTGCATAATCATGATTTACTTTTATTACCTAAAATATTTTTCCTTGTGTTCGTCTTTTTTTATATGGGAATGAAATAAAAAGATACATATAAATTCATAGTCTATTCAAAAGAGCTTTAAATTTTACTAACTATTTTATGAGCCACCTATTTTTATCCTTTTCCCGTGTGTAAATATCATATGAGATCTTATATGAGTATTTCGGACATCAGATCAGATAAGACATCATGTTATGAGTATTTCGGACATGACATCAGATAAGACTCATATATGTTATGTCATCTGCAATTTTATATATTATGGGACCTCATATGTGATCTCATATGGGATCTGATGTCCGATATTCTCATATGAGATCTCATATGAAATTTTCATCTGTGTTTGGACTTTTCTATTTAAAAAGAGTAATATATTCACGGATCAGTATTTAATATCTAGAAGCAATTGATTTATACATTTTATCTGATCTTTAAACGTATGAATATTCATATGAAAATGACAATGTCTACACCTTAAACTGCAAACCGTCGGGCCCGCCAAGTATGTATGGAAGATTGGACGACCACCCCTGCTAGAGCAGCTCTAGACTTCTCGTGTCCTCCCAAGATGCGTAATATTATAGAAATTTCAAAATTGAGAAAAAATAATGAAAAATGGGGATGGGTTGGTAACTATGTAATTTTTTTATATAGGCATTGGCTTCGTAAATATCTGATAAAATTCTTATTAATTTTAGAAATAAAAAGAAGGCATAATAGTAATTAATTAATAATTTTCGTCTACCCGGGAGTAAAGTGCGTAGGTTCTATAAAGTGTTGTAGGAATATGTGAGCTATTCCGCTTATTAGGCGTTAAGTAGTACTTTATGCCTGCTGGGTGAATATTTTTGAAGTTACAACGTGGGCGTGAAATGTAATTTTACACGCAAGGTACTAAAAGTTCTATTATCTCAGTCAAGTTAACTTATGGGTATACTTGACTACAATAAATTGATTTCAGTACTTTCTTGTGTTTAATTTGTATAGAAGAATGAACAAATTAGAATAATATATTTCTGAGATCAGTCATACAGTTGTTTCGGAGAGTTGTTTGCATTACTTGACTATCGGTAATTGATTTCACAACTTTCGTTTGTTTGATTTGCAATGAAGAATTTGAATCTACATACATATAATTTGTTCAGTATACATTTACTCGACGAAGTAAAAGATAGTTATATATAATTTAAATAATTTTTGCCCACACGGACGTAAAGTGCGTAGGTTCTATAAAGTTTTGTAGGAGTATGAGAGCTATTACGCCTCTTGGGTGTTAAATAGTACTTCATGCCCGCTAGCTGAATATTTTTGAGTAGGTACGAAAAGTTGTATTATGTCAGTCAAGTTAAGTTATGGGTACTTGACTACAATATAATTGATTTCAGTACTTTCTTGTGTTTAATTAACGTACGTAACGTACTTAAGGAATTATTTTTTTTTTAAACATGTTGATTGTATTAAACAAAAATATTTAAGCTGTGATTAAAGTTTTTGGTACAGGGTTTGACCGATGTTAAGAGAGAGAGAGAGAAGAAAGGGGAGGGGGAGAGGGTGAGAGAGGGCGGGGAAGAGAGAGAGGAAGAGTATATTATACAGAAAAAACGTCTATACTTGCCTTATTTTATACTTTCGTAGAAAGTTTTATATTTAGATTATACATAGATTATACAGAAAAAACTTCTATACTTGCCTTATTTTACACTTTCGTAGAAAGTTTTAAATATCAACACTATTATTATTAGTACAGTCATGAAAAAAATTATTACCATTTGTAGAGAGTGCTTATTGAATAGATGAGACTAGAAAAAATAAAAAGACTAGACAAATTGTGTTGTTACATTAATAATACTATTTGTTTTGCTGATTGTTTTAAAAAATATTTAGGTTTTCATTAAAGTTCTTGGTTCAGAGTGTGACAGATGTTGATTAATTATACAGAGAAAACTCATACATTTGCCTTAGCCACTATTTGTTTTACTGATTGTTTAAAAAAAAATATTTAGGCTCTCATTAAAGTTCTTGGTACAGAGTTTGACATATGTTGAGGGAGAGAAAGAGAGGGGAGCGGGAGAGAGTTATAAAATAAATACATTGTAACTAGCCACACTACTGCAACACAATCCGCTAGCAAATTAAAATATTGGTTGCAGATAAAAAAGTAGCCATTACAGTAATTTATATATTATGGTTTCATATACGGTAATTCACAGAACAGATAGCTACTCTGAAACATTTGGCGCCCATCACGATAAGCCAATCACTATATAATAATTACATTATATTTTCAACTCTTAGATTCGTTGAAATTTTAACTAGAAACCAGTTGAATTAATAACCAATCAGACACATCTTGCAAAATTAAACACAAAAGTTTATGAACTAAGAATCATTGAGAGAAAAAAGCTTTCTCCATTCTTTTAAAATATAAAACATCTTGAAACATCTTGAATTTCTGATAATAAAAGCTTCCGTAACATTCTTGTATACTTTTTGAAATAATTATCTGAATCTTGTGTAGAAAAATATTTACTGAGAACTCCTCTGAAACATTTTGACGTCTCCCACCGTGAGAAAATTATAAAATTAGATTAACTGAGCACTTTTATCCGTAGACATTTTCACAATATTTACTGAGAACTCTTCTGAAACATTTTGACGTCTCCCACCATGAGAAAATTATAAAATTAGATTAACTGAGCACTTTTATTCACAACAATAACACATCATTTTTTCTTTTTTCTCTATTTTATTGTTCACTTAACATAATCTTTTAATTGATGTTTAAGTAAATAAATATGCACAGCGCCAATATCAACAAAGTTTCTTGAAGTATAGACAAAAAATGTTTTTTTTTAACCAAGGCTCTGACCAATATTTTAAATTCTGATTTTAAGTAGAGGTTAGAAATTTGTTATCAACACTTCATTTAACACATCATACCGATACTTTATTTTATTTATAGGCACCCATTGCCATAAGCCAATCACTATATAATTACATTATATTCGACACTTAGATTCGTTTAAATTTTAACTAGAAACCACTTGAATTAATAAGCAATCAGATACATCTTGCAAAATTAAAAACAAAAGTTTATGAACTAAGAATCATTGGGAAAAGAAAGCTTTCTCGACATTCTTTTATAGTAGAAACTCATGATTGCCACACATCTTGTATCAGTTTATGAACTAAGAATTTCTGATAATAAAAGCTTCCATAACATTCTTGTATACTTTTTGAAATAATTATCTGAATCTTGTGTAGAAAAATTACGAAAGTGTCTATCCGGACCCCTCCCGTGTAGAGTTCCGTGTAAAAAAATATTCAGATGACGACTTAAGATGATTTTCCGTAATCTTCCGTGGGATCCGGTTATCTTAAATATTCCGTATAAATTCGTGTCAGATTCTCCGTAAAATACCGTTGCAGACAGGGTATGCGCTATTTGGCCGTAAAGCCCCGTTTGCAACATTCCGTATCGATCCGTAAAACGGAATATGGCCACCCTATCATTCATTTGCCCGTGCCGTGTTGTTCCGTGGCCAACAGACTATGCCGTAAAGCGCCGTCTACAATATTCCGTGCATTACCGTGAGAAGATATCTTCCATTCCGTGAGATGTCGTAACAACTTAAAAACTAACTACGAACTCCGTATATTTCCGTATCTTCCGTGTAATGCCGTGCCGATTTAAAATAAGGCAATATCTCGGGGCCGTGGCTTTCCGAGGCTCCTGTAGGATTCCGTAAAGGGTTATGAAGTTCGTGAAAATGAGTGGCCGTAGTTTTCCGTGTCTTCCGTGAAATTCCGTATGTAGAAAAAATAAGGTAAAATATTGTTTCCGTGGCGTTCCGTGACTACTGTGGGTTTCCGTAAATGTTATGAAGTCCGTGAAAATGAGTGGCCGTATTTTTCCGTGTCTTCCGTGCAATGCCGTGCCGATTTAAAATAAGGCAATATCTCGCGGCCGTGGCTTTCCGTGGCTCCTGTAGGATTCCGTAAAGGGTTATGAAGTTCGTGAAAATGAGTGGCCGTAGTTTTCCGTGTCTTCCGTGAAATTCCGTATGTAGAAAAAATAAGGTAAAATATTGTTTTCGTGGCGTTCCGTGACTACTGTGGGTTTCCGTAAATGTTATGAAGTCCGTGAAAATGAGTGGCCGTATTTTTCCGTGTCTTCCGTGCAATGCCGTGCCGATTTAAAATAAGGCAATATCTCGCGGCCGTGGCTTTCCGTGGCTCCTGTAGGATTCCGTAAAGGGTTATGAAGTTCGTGAAAATGATTGGCCGTAGTTTTCCGTGTCTTCCGTGAAATTCCGTATGTATAAAAAATAAGGTAAAATATTGTTTCCGTGGCTTTCCGTGACTACTGTGGGTTTCCGTAAATGGTATAATGTACGTGAAAATGAGTAGCCGTAGTTTTCCGTGTCCTCCGTGAAATTCCGTGCGGGTTTAAAGTAAGGTAATATCTCGATCCCGTGGTTTTCCGTGGCTCCTGTGGGATTCCGTAAAGGTTATGAAGTACGTGAGAATGTGTGGCCGTGGTTTTCCGTGTGTTCCGTGCGGTGTGGCTATTCGCACTAAATCCACGTAAAATACGTGGATATAAGAGTACATACGTGGATATAAGCCCGAATTTTCCGGAAGTGTTAGAGAAACTTAAATTTTCCGAGTACTTTCAAGTACTCTTATATCCACGTAAACGCTTATAAAATCGTGAAAATTATTTTAAATCCACGTATAAGGGAGAATGTACATAAACGCTACGCGACGCGACGCGACGCAACGCTAACGCTCCGCTACTTGTAGAATTTATTGCTGATTGGCTAATTCCTTTGTGGAGTACGAGTAACCAATACGAGAACGAAACGCTGGTCTTCCATTTGTTCATATATCTTGTTGGATTTCCAATGGAAGACCAGCGTTTCGCTCTCGTATTGGTTACTCGTACACCACAAAGGAATTAGCCAATAAGCAATAAATTCTACAAGTAGCAGAGCGTTAGCGTTGCGTCGCGTCGCGTCGCGTCGCGTCGCGTAGCGTCGCGTAGCGTTTATGTACACTCTCCCTAACCTACAGTAACGCAAAAGCTTAAAGAGCCGTACACATTAGTACTGGCATGGCTTACGGAAACGTAAAAGCTTAAATCCACGTACACACTAGTACTGGCATCGCTTAAAAAAACGTAAAAGCTTAAATCCACGTACACACTGAGTAGTTACTGGCTGAAACTTAGAGTCACGTAAAATCTTAAATCCACGTAAAAAGCAAGGGCGACTGGCTTAGAGTCACGTAAAATATTAAATCCACGTAAAAAGCAAGTGCGACTGGCTTAGAGTCACGTAAAATATTAAATCCACGTAAAAAGCAGGTGGAACTGGCTTACGGACACGCAATCGGCTTAGAGACACGTAAAATCTTAAATCCACGTAAAAAGCATGTGCGACCGGCTTACGGACACGCAATCGGCTTAGAGACACGTAAAATCTTAAATCCACGTAAAAAGTAAGTGCGACTGGCTTAGAGTCACGTAAAATATTAAATCCACGTAAAAAGCAAGTGGGGCCTGCAGACGGGTGCGTTATGAGCTTAGTGACACGTAAAATCTAAAATGCACGTGGAATCTCTTATTTTTGGAGTAGTAAACATCTAAAGGAGTCGGAGCAATAATTTCTTATTATTAAGAGTAATAGTTTCCTCCCATTTATCCAGTTGTCAATAATTTCTATGTTTGGTAGATTATAATTTTAATTGTTAGGATACGTGATGTCTTTGAATTGTGAATTGAAGTCGCTTTCATTTTAGAAGTGTTTCTCTATGGATCGTAGTGAGTTGAGGAACTTACCCTTCTCATGAATGAGAGATTCCGTTCCAAGTCAAGGGAGCTGCCTTTCCTGGAAAGGAGGAGCGCGAAATTCTACTTCTAATCTCTTAGATGAAAAAGTGAAAAACAGTAGGAGGTTTTTACTACCTTGATTGGGAAGATTTTATTATAATAGCTTTCGAGTATAAGGTCTCCTTCAATGGGAGGAAATGATGTCTATCTTTGGAGTTTTACCTTTCCGTTTTCAGATAGAATGACGCCAATAACTTGTAGAAACATATCGAATCTATTTTTTTTCCGTGTGGGTCGTAAATGAATTCTTCAATTACTATGTTTGTACATATTTTCCACTGAGATTAGCACAGACGATAGAACATGTATTCAAGTCTCATTGCAATGGAGAAAGGTAAGAACGAACGAAGAAGTGGTCCAACGAACAAGTTGTCGGCTGAAAATGTCGTTACCATATTCGAATCGTGTAGTCCAAGATATATTTTGGGTCAATTTAATTTTCTATATTCATAATTAATTTTTTATTTATATTACATTACAAAAACTATTCTTCTACAAGTCGTCATCGTTATCGTCATGGTCATCGAATGAAGATGAGAACTGCCTGATCTTAGGAGGATTTATTCTGGGATCAATGTAGTCCTGGTAGGGAACTTTCACGTATTCAGGGACTATTACTCGTAAAGTCTCTGCCCTCGCAAAAAGTATAGCCAAATTCGTAAAGGCAACTGCTGTAATAGTTTCTTCTGCTGAAGTGGACTTGTAACCTGTATATAACAGAAAAAAGGAATATACGTTTTATCTGATACAATACCATTTGCACATCGACAGATCAAGAGAAACCTCTATCCATGCATATGCATACATGCAACCAACTGTAATAGCGAAAGAGAGAGAGGAGGGAGTGAATGAGAGGGGGGAGAACGAGAGAGAGATAGAAGGAGGGAGAGAAAGAGATAGCATACGTGTGTGTGTGGGTGTGTGTGTGTGTATATGTGTGTGTGTGTGTGCGTGTGTGTGTGTGTGTGTATGTATATATATATCATATATTATTTCCATTATCATTAGAATTTTTACTATTTGTTCAATGAAAAAGGAATCACCATATCGACGCTTCCAACGAAGACTAGCACAACTCGCGTTTCCTTATGGATATTAACACAGAAAAAACTGAGTTGTGCTAGTCTTCGTTGCAGGCGTCGATATATTATATTGTCGTACAACAATGCGATCGATGTTAAGAAGGCCGTTATTTTTTTAGTCTGTGTTACATAATCATATTTCATTATTGTGGGTATGTCCACTTGTAACCTAACAGAACCTCTTGCTGTGTCCCTAATTGTTATCACTCGATGAAATCGCAGATTCTCGTTGTTAACCTGTTAATGCCGAAGCGACCATCCTGGGAGACTTGAGAAATAAGCATGTTTTCGGCTGCCTAGAGCGAAGATAATAATACAGTATAGGTAATAAATTCTCTGATCTATCTAATGCCGGTGTTATTTTTTAGCTATATATAACCCCTCCCAATGAATGAAAATAATGAAATATGATTGTGTAACACAGCCTAAAAAAATAACGGCCCTGTTAACATCGATCGCATCGTTGTATTGGCAATATAATATATGGTGATTCCTTTTTCATTGGAGAAGTAGTAAAAAAGGCCGTAAAGTATTTTTGGACTTTGTATACATATAAGTATGTGCAATTACAACGAACTACATCAATTATTAAAAGCTAAAAGAGAAATGATCAACGAAAGACATAAGTATGAGCGTAAGAGATAAAAAATTGTGTTACCATATTCCAATGGCGTCAGGTAAATTTGATAAGTCAGTAACATTTTTTATTTGAATCATTTTCTTTATTTATTACATTACAATTTTTTATTCAGCTGTTTCTTCGCTGCCAAATCCACTACTCCAATGGTTGGGATCGTTGGGATCATCGTTGTCGGATACAGACGATACGGAAGAGGAAGAAAGGTCGGATGAGGAAGATGAAAAGAGGGCTCGGATGAAGAAGGTGAGGAGGGCTCGGATGAAGGAGAGGAGGGCTCAGAAACGGGATCCAGATAATCGGCGATTAATTGAAAGGCCACTTCCTGTGCCTCAAGCATCTCCAAGAACGCCATGTAACGTGCCGGAGTCCCATCTGCTTCAAGCGCGAAAGTACCACCTTAATGACAGAAAGAAAGAGATATGAGCTTTACCTGATACATTGAGATACCATTTTCACATCGGCAGACCAAGAAGAGCAAGAAGAGCCCACATGCAAGCAAGCAACATATATTGAGTAACAGAGAGAGCGAGAGAGAGAGAGAGAGAGAGAGAGGCATCTACCGATGCACAAGTTAATGGTGAACTCGGCTCTTATATACTAATCGTAGAGAACTCCAGCCACTTGCGAGATTACCAGATCCCCTAGATTTGTCGATACGCCACCTAGCGGGGAACATTGATAGCATGTGACATATATACATATGCTATCTCTTTCTCTCCCTCCTTCTCTCTCTCCCCCCCCCTCACATTCTCTCCATCCTCTCTCTCTCTCTCTCTCTCTCTCTCTCTCTCTCTCTCTCTCTCTCTCTCTCTGTCTCTCTCTCTCTGTCTCTCTGTCTCTTTCTCTATTTCAGTTATTTGCATGTATGCAAATGCACGAATAGCGGTTCCTCTTGATCTGTAGATGTGCAAATGGTATTTTTTCAGATAAAACTTATATCCCTTTTTTCTGTTATATACAGGTTACAAGTCCATTTCAGCAGAAGAAGCTATTGCAGCAGTTGCCTTTACGAATTTGGCTATCCTTTTTGCGAGGGCAGAGACTTTACGAGTAATAGCCCCTGAATACGTGAGGGTTCCCCATCAGGGCTACATTGGACCCAGAATAAACCCTCCCGAGATCGGGCAGTTCTTATCTTCATCCGATGACGATGACGATGACTTGTAGAAGAATAGTATTCTGTAATGTTAAATAAATAGAAAAAAAATAATTAATAATGCAGAAAATTAAATTGATCCAAAATTTACTTTGGACCACGCGATTCCAATATGGTAACAATTTTCAGCTGACAACTTGTTCCTTCGTTCGTTTCTTCCTTCGTTTTCAGCTCTTTGTCTGTCGCAATGGGACTTGTATATATGTTCTATCGTCTGAACTAGTCCCAGTGGAAAATATGTACAAACATAGTAATTGAAGAATTCATTTACAACCCACACGGAAAAAAAAGATTCGAGATGTTCCCTCGAGTTACTGGAGTCGTTCTATCTGAAATCAGAAAAGTAAAGCTCCAACGATAGACGTACTTTTCTCCCATTGAAGAAGACTTTCTACTTGAAAGATATTGGAATAAAATCTTCCCAATCAAGGTAGTAAAAACCTCCATCTGTTTTTCACTTTTTCTTCTAAGAGACTAGAAGTAGAATCTCGCGCTCCTTCCAGGAATGGCAGTGCCCTAGACTTGGAAAGGAATCTCCCATTTATGAGAAGGATCAGCTCCACGCATTTTGCAAACGGCAACTCACTACGCTCCGTAGAGAAACACTTCTAAAAATAAAAGCGATTTCAACTCACAATTCAAAAACATCACGTATCCCAAATAATAGTATTATTATCTCCCAAACAAAGAAATTACTTACAACTGGATAAATGGGAGTAATACGCTCTGAATTTTGGGGAACTATTACTCTTATTAATAAGATATTATTGCTCCTACTCCTTTATATGTTTATTGCTCCAAAAATAGGAATATTTCCAACTAAGTTTTTATGCCGATCTCACTACAAATTTGAGACATATGAGATCTCATATAAGATGTTATATGTCTGAAATTCGTATATAGATCTCATACGAGATTGTTGACGTTAAAACTATGGTACTTTTCCACGCAGCCTTGTGGGCTTGGAGCGTTGCCTATCCTCCACATCTTTATTAATCGATACCTTTTTACAAATTCCAACCTTTTGCCTTAAATCTAAAACCCTATCTATTGCAATCCCGCATTCGCCCAGGATTATACCTTTGGGCCGGGGAAAACATATAGGCAAATCACGTGGGATAAATCGTTATTAGGAAAACCCGCCCATGGATGGTCGATGTATTGGCATAACTCTCAGTTTCTACTTGTAGGTCGAATTCCGTTGGCTTCGACACCGAAACTGTAATATTTCACACCTCCCGTCCCGTTTGTGAGAAGACAATCAACACTTAACTGATCACACGAAATTTTGTCACCCCCCATCCAGCTAGTCTTCGCACCCAACGCTGCTTAACTTCGGTGATCGCCCTAGGAGGCAACTACACCTACCGTCAAACCGTCGGTCGTTGACTCATATTATTTTCACGTGGGAAGTAAATTATTTAGAACAAAAAACCAAAGCTTCGTTGATAAAAGTACTGGATAGTGGTAACATTACTTTAACAAAACTAAAAATGACGTATCTCTGCAGAAAATGTCAAAAAAATGTGACGGAATCAACTGATTACGTCGAGCGTTGCGTTTGCCTTCAGTGGACTCACACGAAATTTTTGTTTCCTCAAAAACATTGAAATTTATCACAATCTTTGATTTGAAAATTTTCACCGTTACAAAGCTTGCACTTTGAAAAAGGAAAATGCTAACTGCACCGTTTTTGAGATTCCCAATAATGTTATAGCCGGAATACGAATTCTAGGATATAACATATTCACAAAAAAAAATGGCAACTCCAAAAGCACCGCGGAACACCCCCTATCTTCACTTTCGCATCGCAAAAGAAAATGATAACTTCGCCATTTTTGAGATCGTCAACAATTTTATTGCCGGAATACGAATTAGAGGATACGAGATATCTAGAAAAAAATTTGCTACTCCCAAAGCACAGCGGAACACTCAAAAACTAACCCCTTTCATAATAAAATTCGTCAAAAAAATTCTATCTCCGCCGTTTTTGGGATGGCGTATTCAAGGAATAATTATTGGCCCTCTCGAAAACAGGGACGAACAAATTTTTTTAACGATTTTTCAGTGTGATAGGGGTAGTTTGAGAGTGCTCGTAGGTGCCTTGGACGTAGCCAATATTTTTGTAGATATCATCTATCGTAGAATTCGTATTCCGACAATAAAATTGTTGGCTATCTATAAACGGCGGCGATAACATTTTTTTGCAATTATTCGGTACGAAAGGGGTAGTTTGGATGTGTTCCGAGGTGCTTTGGGAGTTGCCAATTTTTATGTAGATATCTTGTATCCCCGAACTCGTATTTCGGCTATAAAATTATTAGCAATCTCAAAAACATCGGAGGTAGTACGTTTTTAAGGATCTTTTTGTGATAGGCGTAGTTTGAGAGTGGTCGGCCGTACTTGTAGGGTGGCCAATTATTTTGTAGCTAGTGTGCACGTTTGAAATTGTATTCAGCCAATAGAATTATTGGTAATCACAAAAACAGCGAAATGAGAATTTTTCCCTTTCGTTGCCATGACAAAATGGGGTGTTCGGGAATGAGTTTTTGTTGTTTTCTACTTTTTTGCACATTTTTACCTGTTGTTCACATAATTTTGACCGATTTAGAATGGATCCCAAGCGGAAATCGTAGTTTTTGCAAGTTTGGACTTCCGGTGGTGTCGCAACATTGCAAAATTCAGTCACATATCACATTTCATGATTATAAGACGTATAAAAGAACGTGTCTCTTACCACAAGGCGTGCCCGTAAACTTGCCTGACCTGCTTCTTACGTGGATTCTAGGTTTTACGTGTCTAAACCCATAGCGTGGCCGTAACCCAGACACACCTGCTGCTTACGTGGAGTTTCGAATTTACGTGTTTCTACGCCCATAGCATGCCTGTAAGCCACCCGCACCTGCTTCTTACGTGTATTTCATATTGTACGTGATTTTAGATTTTACGTATCTCTAAGCCCATTGCGTGCCTCATAGCCAATCTCCCCCTCCTTTTCATGTGTATTTTAGATTATACGTGACTCTAAGCCCATCGCTTGGCCGATAGCCAGTCGCCCCCTTCTTTTCACGTGTATTTTAGATTTTACGTGTCTCTAAAACCCTTGCGTGCCGGTATGACAGCCTCTCCCTCCTTCTCAAGTTTATTTTAGATTTTACGTGTCTCTAAGCCCATTGACTACCCGATAGCCGATCTCCCCCTCCTTTTTATGTGTATTTTAGATTATACGTGTCTCGAAACCCATCGCGTACCTGTCATCCAGCCGACCTGCTTCTTACGTGTGTTTTAGATTCTACGTGTCTCTAAGCCTATCGCGTTCTCGATAGCCAATCTCGCCCTCCTTTTCATGTGTATTTTAGATTATACGTGTCTTTAAGCCCATCGCGTGCTCGTAAGCCAGCTCACATGCTTCTTACGTGTATTTAAGATTTTACGTGTCTCGAAGCCCATCGCGTGCCCCAAAGCCAATCTCCACCTCCTTTTCATGCGTATTTTAGATTATACGTGACTCTAAGCCCATCGCTTGGCCCATAGCGAGTCTCCCCCGTCTTTTCACGTGTATTTTAGATTTTATGTGTCTCTAAGCCCAGGGCGTGTCCGTAAGCCAGACTCACCTGCCGCTTACGTGTATTTAAAATTTTACGTGTATGTAAGCCCATGGCGTGCCCGTAAGCCAGTCTCACCTGCCGCTTACGTGTATTTAAGATTTTACGTGTCTATAAGGCTACGGCGTGCCCATAAGCTAGTGGCACCTACTTCTTACGTGGATTTAAGATTTTACATGTCTCTAAGCCGATTGCGTGTCCGTAAGCCAGTCGCACTTGCTTTTTACGTGGATTTAAGATTTTACGTGTCTCTAAGCCGATTGCGTGTCCGTAAGCCAGTCGCACTTGCTTTTTACCTGGATTTAATATTTTACGTGACTCTAAGCCAGTCGCACTTGCTTTTTACGTGGATTTAATATTTTACGTGACTCTAAGCCAGTCGTACTTGCTTTTTACGTGGATTTAATATTTTACGTGACTCTAAGCCAGTCGTACTTGCTTTTTACGTGGATTTAAGATTTTACGTGTCTCTAAGCCGATTGCGTGTCCGTAATCCAGCCGCACCTGCTTTTTACGTGGATTTAATATTTTACGTGACTCTAAGCCGATTGCGTGACCGTAAGCCGGTCGCACTTGCTTTTTACGTGGATTTAAGATTTTACGTGTCTCTAAGCCGATTGCGTGTCCGTAAGCCAGTCGCACTTGCTTTTTACGTGGATTTAATATTTTACGTGACTCTAAGCCAGTTGCACTTGCTTTTTACGTGGATTTAATATTTTACGTGACTCTAAACCAGTCACACTTGCTTTTTACGTGGATTTAAGATTTTACGTGTCTCTAAGCAGATTGCGTGCCCGTAATCTAGCCGCACCTGCTTTTTACGTGGATTTAATATTTTACGTGACTCTAAGCCAGTCGCACTTCCTTTTTACGTGGATTTAAGATTTTACGTGTCTCTAAGCCGATTGCGTGTCCGTAAGCCGGTCGCACTTGCTGTTTACGTGGATTTAAGATTTTACGTGTCTCTAAGCCTATTGCGTGTCCGTAAGCCAGTCGCACTTGCTTTTTACGTGGATTTAATATTTTACGTGACTCTAAGCCAGTCGCCCTTGCTTTTTACGTGGATTTAAGATTTTACGTGACTCTAAGTTTCAGCCAGTAACTACTCAGTGTGTACGTGGATTTAAGCTTTTACGTTTTTTTAAGCGATGCCAGTACTAGTATGTACGTGGATTTAAGCTTTTACGTTTCCGTAAGCCATGCCAGTACTAATGTGTACGGCTCTTTAAGCGTTTGCGTTACTGTAGGTTAGGGAGAGTGTACATAAACGCTACGCGACGCGACGCGACGCAACGCTAACGCTCCGCTACTTGTAGAATTTATTGCTTATTGGCTAATTCCTTTGTGGTGTACGAGGAACCAATACGAGAGCGAAACGCTGGTCTTCCATTGGAAATCCAACAAGATATATGAACAAATGGAAGACCAGCGTTTCGTTCTCGTATTGGTTACTCGTACTCCACAAAGGAATTAGCCAATCAGCAATAAATTCTACAAGTAGCGGAGCGTTAGCGTTGCGTCGCGTCGCGTCGCGTAGCGTTTATGTACATTCTCCCTTATACGTGGATTTAAAATAATTTTCACGATTTTATAAGCGTTTACGTGGATATAAGAGTACTTGAAAGTACTCGGAAAATTTAAGTTTCTCTAACACTTCCGGAAAATTCGGGCTTATATCCACGTATGTACTCTTATATCCACGTATTTTACGTGGATTTAGTGCGAATAGCCACACCGCACGGAACACACGGAAAACCACGGCCACACATTCTCACGTACTTCATAACCTTTACGGAATCTCACAGGAGCCACGGAAAACCACGGGATCGAGATATTACCTTACTTTAAACCCGCACGGAATTTCACGGAGGACACGGAAAACTACGGCTACTCATTTTCACGTACATTATACCATTTACGGAAACCCACAGTAGTCACGGAAAGCCACGGAAACAATATTTTACCTTATTTTTTCTACATACGGAATTTCACGGAAGACACGGAAAACTACGGCCACTCATTTTCACGAACTTCATAACCCTTTACGGAATCCTACAGGAGCCACGGAAAGCCACGGCCGCGAGATATTGCCTTATTTTAAATCGGCACGGCATTGCACGGAAGACACGGAAAAATACGGCCACTCATTTTCACGGACTTCATAACATTTACGGAAACCCACAGTAGTCACGGAACGCCACGGAAACAATATTTTACCTTATTTTTTCTACATACGGAATTTCACGGAAGACACGGAAAACTACGGCCACTCATTTTCACGAACTTCATAACCCTTTACGGAATCCTACAGGAGCCACGGAAAGCCACGGCCGCGAGATATTGCCTTATTTTAAATCGGCACGGCATTGCACGGAAGACACGGAAAAATACGGCCACTCATTTTCACGGACTTCATAACATTTACGGAAACCCACAGTAGTCACGGAACGCCACGGAAACAATATTTTACCTTATTTTTTCTACATACGGAATTTCACGGAAGACACGGAAAACTACGGCCACTCATTTTCACGAACTTCATAACCCTTTACGGAATCCTACAGGAGCCACGGAAAGCCACGGCCGCGAGATATTGCCTTATTTTAAATCGGCACGGCATTGCACGGAAGACACGAAAAAATATGGCCACTCATTTTCACGGACTTCATAACATTTACGGAAACCCACAGTAGTCACGGAACGCCACGGAAACAATATTTTACCTGATTTTTTCTACATACGGAATTTCACGGAAGACACGGAAAACTACGGCCACTCATTTTCACGAACTTCATAACCCTTTACGGAATCCTACAGGAGCCACGGAAAGCCACGGCCGCGAGATATTGCCTTATTTTAAATCGGCACGGCATTGCACGGAAGACACGGAAAACTACGGCCACTCATTTTCACGAACTTCATAACCCTTTACGGAATCCTACAGGAGCCACGGGAAGCCACGGCCGCGAGATATTGCCTTATTTTGAATCGGCACGGCATTGCACGGAAGACACGGAAAACTACGGCCACTCATTTTCACGAACTTCATAACCCTTTACGGAATCCTACAGGAGCCACGGAAAGCCACGGCCCCGAGATATTGCCTTATTTTAAATCGGCACGGCATTACACGGAAGATACGGAAATATACGGAGTTCGTAGTTAGTTTTTAAGTTGTTACGGCATCTCACGGAATGGAAGATATCTTCTCACGGTAATGCACGGAATATTGTAGACGGCGCTTTACGGCATAGTCTGTTGGCCACGGAACAACACGGCACGGGAAAATGAATGATAGGGTGGCCATATTCCGGTTTACGGATCGATACGGAATGTTGCAAACGGGGCTTTACGGCCAAATAGCGCATACCCTGTCTGCAACGGTATTTTACGGAGAATCTGACACGAATTTATACGGAATATTTAAGATAACCGGATCCCACGGAAGATTACGGAAAATAATCTTAAGTCGTCATCTGAATATTTTTTTACACGGAACTCTACACGGGAGGGGTCCGGATAGACACTTTCAAAAATTACTTAGATCTCCTCTGAAACATTTTGACGTCTCCCACCGTGAGAAAATTATAAAATTAGATTAACTGAGCACTTTTATCTGTAGACATTTTCACAATATTTACTGAGAACTCTTCTGAAACATTTTGACGTCTCCCACCATGAGAAAATTATAAAATTAGATTAACTGAGCACTTTTATTCACAACAATAACACATCATTTTTTCTTTTTTCTCTATTTTATTGTTCACTTAACATAATCTTTTAATTGATGTTTATGTAAATAAATATGCACAGCGCCAATATCAACAAAGTTTCTTGAAGTATAGACAAAAAATGTTTTTTTTTAACCAAGGCTCTGACCAATATTTTAAATTCTGATTTTAAGTAGAGGTTAGAAATTTGTTATCAACACTTCATTTAACACATCATACCGATACTTTATTTTATTTATAGGCACCCATTGCCATAAGCCAATCACTATATAATTACATTATATTCGACACTTAGATTCGTTTAAATTTTAACTAGAAACCACTTGAATTAATAAGCAATCAGATACATCTTGCAAAATTAAAAACAAAAGTTTATGAACTAAGAATCATTGGGAAAAGAAAGCTTTCTCGACATTCTTTTATAGTAGAAACTCATGATTGCCACACATCTTGTATCAGTTTATGAACTAAGAATTTCTGATAATAAAAGCTTCCGTAACATTCTTGTATACTTTTTGAAATAATTATCTGAATCTTGTGTAGAAAAATTACTGAGATCTCCTCTGAAACATTTTGACGTCTCCCACCGTGAGAAAATTATAAAATTAGATTAACTGAGCACTTTTATCTGTAGACATTTTCACAATATTTACTGAGAACTCTTCTGAAACATTTTGACGTCTCCCACCATGAGAAAATTATAAAATTAGATTAACTGAGCACTTTTATTCACAACAATAACACATCATTTTTTCTTTTTTCTCTATTTTATTGTTCACTTAACATAATCTTTTAATTGATGTTTAAGTAAATAAATATGCACAGCGCCAATATCAACAAAGTTTCTTGAAGTATAGACAAAAAATGTTTTTTTTTAACCAAGGCTCTGACCAATATTTTAAATTCTGATTTTAAGTAGAGGTTAGAAATTTGTTATCAACACTTCATTTAACACATCATACCGATACTTTATTTTATTTATAGGCACCCATTGCCATAAGTCAATCACTATATAATTACATTATATTCGACACTTAGATTCGTTTAAATTTTAACTAGAAACCACTTGAATTAATAAGCAATCAGATACATCTTGCAAAATCTTATATATCACTATTTCCGGGTTTTAATAATGCTAGTTTACCTTTAGAAATCATAGAGCCAGTAAAGCATATCCACAATTAAAACACCATAAAGTAGAACGAGGCTTGATCTGCTAGAGCGAATATTATCAGCAACAGTATTTCTATTTTTTCTACTACAGGAGGTTGCATGCTTTGACAGACTTGAACATAATTAATCTTTTGGTGGCCTTAAAATACAAAATAATAATTTTGAACTCTTCTATGTTACATACTATTTAAAGATGATCTACTTGTCAATTATCCTTGTTCTGATATCTCTGTAATAACAAAAAAAAAATATTTCACAAAGTAACAATACTTATATTAATAACATTATTTTTTTTATTTTATAATGATAGTTTGCTACTTATCTGAAAATATATCTGAGATATACCAAGTCCATTTAATATCTATCGAATTTCAATGATGTAAAAAGTCTTGAATATAACTTGTATATAAATGATGATTGTATATGGACCAATGCGTAATATTGAAAGTTTTATGTATACATAAAATAATAAGGTTAGGTTGGTTGACCAGATATATATATATACCATATACGGATTCTCTCTCTCTCTCTCTCCGTCGCTCTTCTCTTTCCCTCTCTCTCTCTCTCTCCGTCGCTCTTCTCTTTCCCTCTCTCTCTCTCTCTCCGTCGCTCTTCTCTTTCCCTCTCTCTCTCTCTCTCTCGCTTTGAAAAAGTCCTCGACTCCAGAGAGTGCTGCGGACTTTCGTCCGATAGCACTTCTCTGCTTCCTTTCCAAGGTGCTCGAAAAGATTGCCCACGGACAAATCACGGAGTATTTAGAGAAAAACAAAATTTTAGATCCCCTCCAGACCGGTTTCAGAAAACACCACAGCACACAGACTGCGTTATTAAAGCTGACTGAAGACGCACGCATGGCCATGGACAGAAAGAAGGTGACGCTTTTGCTCCTTTTTGATTTTAGCAAAGCGTTCGACACCATCTCACCTATGAAACTTATATGCAAGCTTAGACGACTGGGGTTCTCTAGGATGGCTCTCCTGTGGGTAAAATCATATTTACAAGGCCGGACCCAGATGGTGATTTCTAATAAAAATGGAAATTCGGATTGGTTGGACACTAATCTGGGCGTCCCACAGGGTTCAGTCCTGGGACCACTGTTGTTTAGCTTGTATGTAAATGACTTACAGGACTTACTTGACGGTCGCGCGGTAAGTCACCTTTTCTACGCGGATGACCTCCAGATCTATCTACATACGACCAAAGATAAATTCCGCGAGGGCATGGCTCGATTGGCGGAAACGGCACGGCTTGTTGCTGAGTGGGCGGGGAGCTCTGGCTTGCGTCTCAACCCAGGCAAAACGAAGGCAATATTTTTGGTACAAGAAAGAACGTGAATGATATAAATTCATGGAACTTGCCTGGAATTGAGATACAGGATGGAGCGATCGTCCCATTTAGTGACTCGGTCGTGAGTCTCGGTGTTACACTTGACAGTAAACTCACTTGGAAGCCGCAAGTTGACTCCATTACTAAGAAAGTCAATAAATCCCTCTACAGCTTGTGGTTTATTAGGGATTGTACCACCGAGACTTTACGGAAGAGGCTAGTCGAGTCCTTAGTCCAACCGTATCTGGATTATTGTGCTGTGGTATACCTCGACGCTTCGGACGAACAGAAGCTACGTCTACAACGACTTAGTAATTCAGGTGTGAGATACATCTTTGGGGTTAGGCGGGACGAACACATCACTCCCTACAGGAAGCGTCTCGGCTGGCTACGTATGGACTCGAGGCGGCTCTATTTTGAAGCCCTTTTGCTTTTCAAAATCACTAGACTACGTGAGCCGGAATATTTAGTACAGTTCTTTAAAGCCCATGTGCCGAGGCTTTCCAGTAGAGGCGTCCCGCCTGAACTCAATATTCCCAATGTGAGTACTGAGACGGGTGCCAGAGCATTTCAAGTCCATGGAGCCCGTCTCTGGAACTCCCTCCCCTCCGGCCTCCGAAATTCTCCATCGTTAACATCTTTTAAAGGGGCGGTGCGCCGTTACCTTCTTGGTCTTGACACCTAGCTCCCTGTTAGTGGGGGAAAGTGACATCTCGTAACCAAACTGTATAGTTAGTTATAAGATTATTTGCTGTGATTTTTCTCAATATGACTTGGCTCATCGAGCCTTAACACTGTGATAGTATCCTTCGCGGGGGATAAATTAATTCAATAGCTTACTATAGTAAGTAATGCGACGTGGCCTAATGGCCTGATAAAATAGTCATTTTATCTGTGATAAATATTTTTACCTTGACCAAAAATTGAATTGTGATCTATGTATTTTTATACTTGAAGCTTATAGCTGTATATTAACAATTTGTAAATAATTGTAATTTTATTTTTTAGCCCTTGTGGCCGAATAAAGGTTGTTCTATTCTATCTATCTATCTCTGTCGCTCTTCTCTTTCCCTCTCTCTCTCACTCTACCCACTCACTCACTCTCTCTCTCTCTCTTTTGCCAGTCGGTCGGACAAAAATGCTATACTATGTACCGGTCGGACAAAAATGTATAGTTTGTGCGTACTGAAGAATATGGAGATTCGGAGATTCGGAAATAGTACATAAAAATATTCAGATCTCTAAATCTTTTGAATGAGACAATCTTTTTAAATGAAACCTTTCGATTTGAGTAGAGCAATGAAATGGCTTTCGATTAATAGGGATATGTTATATAGTTAAAACTAACGCAATAGGTATATAATCGCATTGAATTTCTCGTACATCCATTTCAAAGTATATAATCACGCGGTCGTCCTAAGGCTCTTCTATACTTGCCTTCGGAACGCTCCCGCGTTCCTTGATCACGTAATTTTATACTATAAGTAAAAATCGTGATTATAAATAAATACTTATTTGAACGTAATTACGTTCAAATTGACATGTGTTTGTAATAAAAAAAATAGTAAATATTAAAATGCGTATAGGCGAAATACGCACAATTATTCATAATAAATAATGCGTATATGCGAAATGCGCACAATTATTTATCATACAAAAATGCGTATAGGCGAAATACGCACAATTATTTATAATAAAAAATTCGTACAAGCGAAATACGCACAATTATTTACAATATCAAAAATATGTATAAGCGAAATACGCACAGTTGTTTATAATGCAAAAATGCGTATAGACGAAATACGCACAATTATTAGTTATAAGGAAAGGTGTATGGGCGAACATATTTAATTATAACAGAAAAGAATTACAATTACATGAGTTTATTTAGTTATCTATTTATAAGAAACTAGATGTCTTTACATAAAATTAATTCTTTTCCGTTTTTTTTTCAACAAAACTCATAAAATTTGAAAAGAAGCTAAAGAAACTTATGAGCCTAGCTCAATGAAATTATAGTAGCTCTACTTTTGCCAATCATTCAGTAGCATGACAAGTATAATGCAAAGTAATTATTAATGACAATACTTCTAATAATACAAATTTTGTTAAAATGTTCAATTTGCAGTTATGCGTTTATATGATGGAAGGTGTATATTTTAAAATGCGGATCAACTTATATACCATACTCAGGTTCATTTGAAGTTCAACCCTTGGTCTCAAATTTTGTTACACCCTCCTGTTGTTTCAGGTATATGGGATATTTCACGTGAAGTCAGCAGCTCAAAATTTTAAAATCCCTCAAAATTCGTTTTCTTTTAGTTTTTATGAACAAAAAATGTTCCTCAAATTTTAGGTCGATATTTGCAAAAATAAAAAAGCTATGCAATATTGAAAATTCAATTTTTTTGCAATTTTTGGTTAAAATCCAAGTTTATTCATTTTTTAACTGAAAATCTTGAAACTTTTTGTATAGTACATTGATTGGCAAAAGGTTTGAATTTTTTCTGTAGAATGTGCCAGTATTTATTTTATGACCCTTTTTGAAAGTCTCTGATTGGCTACTTCTTAGTATACCTTCATCAAAGGATATTGAGGCTGCGGCCAAATATTCTTTATTCGACAAATTTTTTTTGCATTCTTCTTCGAAAACCCTTCAAAATGCTTTTTTTGATCAATACTGGCCGAGCAAAGGGAAAAAAGTGACAATTATTTGAAATATCAAGAAAAATCCATAATTTCAATTTTTGATAACATGATTAATGAAACTGAATATTATTCATACATCTTATGGCATGGACCGTACCACTGAATTTTGTTAGAGCATCAAATAGAACATTAGAAATATCTATTTTCAATAATATTAGGCTTACACAATAAGCAATACCTAATTATGAATGAAATTATCAGTAGGTATCGCTTATTGTGTAAGCCTAATATTATTGAAAATAGATATTTCTAATGTTCTATTTGATGCTCTAACAAAATTCAGTGGTACGGCCCATGCCATAAGATGTATGAATAATATTCAGTTTCATTAATCATGTTATCAAAAATTGAAATTATGGATTTTTCTTGATATTTCAAATAATTGTCACTTTTTTCCCTTTGCTCGGCCAGTATTGATCAAAAAAAGCATTTTGAAGGGTTTTCGAAGAAGAATGCAAAAAAAATTTGTCGAATAAAGAATATTTGGCCGCAGCCTCAATATCCTTTGATGAAGGTATACTAAGAAGTAGCCAATCAGAGACTTTCAAAAAGGGTCATAAAATAAATACTGGCGCATTCTACAGAAAAAATTCAAACCTTTTGTCAATCAATGTACTATACAAAAAGTTTCAAGATTTTCAGTTAAAAAATGAATAAACTTGGATTTTAACCAAAAATTGCAAAAAATTGAATTTTCAATATTGCATAGCTTTTTTATTTTTGCAAATATCGACCTAAAATTTGAGGAACATTTTTTGTTCATAAAAAACTAAATAGATTGTAATTTGTTTAAATTTCAATAAACAATTAAACCCTCAACCAAAAAAATAAAAACCAAATCTAAACTATCTCTTGGTAGAAATTTTGTAAACTATATCCAGAATATGTACAAAAAAGTGCAGTACTGTGCCACAAAATTTCAGATGCAGGTAATATTTTGTAAATCATAATATTAAATTGGACTCCATCATCGGCCATCTAAACACCTAGACCTCGTATCCGACCTGTCCCTTCACCTGGACACAAAAACCTACGGAGCGCACTACCCGGACTCATCGACCATCTGGAACACCTAGACCTCGCATTCGATTCGTCCTGGCCCCTGGACACAAAAACCTACGGAGCGCTTCACGTAAACTCCATCATCTGCTACCTGGAACGCCTAAACCTCGCATCCGATCTGTTCCGACACCTGGACACAAAAACCTTCAGAGCGCATCACCCGGATTACATCACCGGCCATCTGCAACACCTAGACCTCGCATCCGACCTGTCCCTTCACCTGGACACAAAAACCTACGGAGCGCACTACCCGAACTCCATCATCGGCCGTCTGGAACACCTAGACCTCGCATCCGATCTGTCAAAACACCTGGACACAAAAGTCTACAAAGCGTATCATCAGCCGCCTGGAACAGCTAGACCTCGCATTCGAGCTGTCCCGACACCTGGACTCAAAAACCTACGAAGCGCACTACCCGGACTCCATCATCGGCCATCTGAAACACCTAGACCTCGCATTCGATTTGTCTTGGTCTCTAGACACAAAAACCTACGGAGCGCATCACGTCAACTCCATCATCGCCCACCTGGAACGCTCAGACCTCGCATACGATCTGTTCCGACATCTGGACACAAAAATCTTCGGAACGCATCACTTACACTCTATCACCGGCCACCTGGAACAGCTAGACCTCGTAATCGAGCTGTCTCAACACCTGGGTACAAAAACCTATGGAGCGCATAACCGGGACTCCATCATCGGCCATCTAAACACCTAGACCTCGCATCCGATCTGTCCCTTCACCGGGACACAAAAACGTACGAAGTGCACTACAATTTTTAAGAAAGCATTTGCAATCATGCGAGGCGACGTCCTGAATTTTGAAATGTCAATAATAACTGAGACTATATAATAAAGTGATGAATCTGCATCTCATTATTATAAGAAATGTGTATAGGCGAAATGCGCACATTTGTTTATAATAGAACATGTGTATAGTCGAAATACACAAAATGATTTATTATAAAATGCGTGTAGGCAAAATGCACACGATTACTAACACTGAAAAGTGCGTATAAGCGAAATACGCATAATTATTTATAATAAAACATGTGTATAGGCGAAATACACCAAATTATTTATTATAAAATGCGTATAGGCGAAATGCGCACAATTAATAACACTGAAAAGTGCGTATAAGCGAAATACGCATAATTATTTATAATAAAACATGTGTATAGGCGAAATACACCAAATTATTTATTATAAAATGCGTATAGGCGAAATGCGCACAATTGATAACACTGAAAAGTGCGTATAAGCGAAATACGCATAATTATTTAGAATAAAATATGTGTATCGGCGAAATACACCAAATTATTTATTATAAAATGCGTATAGGCGAAATGCGCAAAATTATTTGTAATAAATATGCGTATATATGTGAAATACGCACTATTATTAACAATAAAAATGCGTATACGCAAAATACGGATAATTAATTATAAAAAGAAATACGTATACGCGAAATACGTACAATTGTTTGTAATAAAAAAACGCGTATCTTTAATATTTTTGAAATATGTAGCGCCATCTATGTTAAAATCTATTACGATTTTCCAGAGATGGCGCTTGTGTCATATTTCATCAATAGTATGTACTTCCTACCTTACCGACCTATGGGTCGGTCAAATCGCAGAATGGAGTTTGACACCCCCTTAAGTAGCCAAATTCAGCTAAATTTGAAAATGGCAAAAATCTTTCGTTCACTATGAACGTTCGAAATTTCAAACACCTTAGCTAATAGTCAAGTGCATATATATATATATATAAAAGTTCAAAATTGCAATTACTTCTAAGAACATGTATATCACTATAATCCAAATAGTTTTGTGTATGTAAACTTTAACTAGCGTTGATATAAAACTTCTGAAAATTTACATACCTATATAAGTATGGACAATTAATAAGGACGGGATCACATCACCGTTGATATCACAATCAGTGATCAGTGTAGTTTGAAATGATAGTGTTGAAACTATCATGTAAACAAACGATCTAACCTTCAATATCCTTTTTTCGACCCGGCCTGTATATGCTGCGCCTATACTGACGGTAGAGCGTGTGGGCATCAATGTTACCGATTTTCTAAAAGAGGGAATATTTATTAATTTAGAAAGGTGATATTAATACAAATTTTGTGTAATGGCAATAGATTTTCATCAGTACTCTTCAAAAAGACAGATGCAAAAGAGTGATTTTGAAGATGATAGCAACACTGATAATGACAATTTAATTATTTCTTCGGATGACAGAGAGTTAATTTTACAAGTAAAAGAATATATTTGGTTGTACTGTGGCGCACTTCTCGAGGCAAGAAGGCGGAAGCCGCAAGGCCAGCGTGAGCGACGCGCGGCGCGCGCATCCGCGCAAGCAGCGGCTTGAGCCGAGGCCCATCTTCATGACGAGCGCTCAAGCCAGTCGGTCGGCAGTCACGATAGCCAGCGCACGCAGCCAATACAGGCGGAACCGACGCCATAGCTGCGGCGCCCCTCAAACTCAAATAGGACTCGCACGCGTAGCTTGCGCGTGTTAATTATATGTTACATTGAGGCAGAATAAAGACGAACTGAAAGTGATTAGTTGTAGTGACTTTCATTTGGCGAGAAACCCGCACCTTCGCCCCCTTCACAATCTCCAATTTCAGCCTCGCAGAACAAGTGCCAGGAGGCACTTGTGGAGCAGACCAAACGTTTCGGAGCAGCCGCGTCCCCGGCCAAAACGGCGGTCGCAGGAGCGCCCGAACATTGGTGACCTGGACAAAAGGATCTTTAGTGAAGGTGCGTGTAACGGTTTCTGGAGTCGAACAAGAGGCATTCAAAATGGCCGCCGCCGGGTAATAAGCACCGTCATGCAGTGTTTGGGATGCCCATTTTAAGGAAGCGAACGTATCCAGCTGAAGTAACTTCGACACCTCGAGTTCAATCAAAGAAGAAAAAGAAGCAGATCGAGGTGAGTCCTATCAACAAATCGTCGCTCAGTTTGGAAGAATCCCTCGCGTTCGAGGACGCCGTCGCGTTACCAGTGTCGGGGTTGGATGAGCAGCGTGACTTCGCGGCTCCGGCGCAGAAGAATTTCTTTTCGAGTGAGCATCAACATTCGGGCGCGCTAGACGATTCTGCAGTTCTCGTCGCATCAGGCCGGTCGCCAGATTTTGAGAAGCTGTCTGTTGCTCCGCACGGTCAACCGCCGGTTGTTCAGCCTCAACAACAGGATTTCGCGCTTGACGTTGCGCAGCCACAGCTCTCTCACGCTTCGTTGGGGCCGCGCCGCCTGCCATCTTTGCTCCGAGAGCCCACGTTGGCATTTTTGCCAAAAGTGCAAGTCAGCCCCCACAGCGACGCCATGTTGGGAAACGACGCTCAGGAGAACGCGAGTGCCGGCGCTACGTGTCGACTTCCTCGAATTTGGCGTGAGCAACCAAACATTTGGTTTTATCAAGTCGAGTCGATTTTAGAAGAAAACCATGTAGTTGCGGACCGATCAAAATACAATTTGGTGGTCGGCGCGCTCGACCCGGATACGCTAGCCGACGTAGCAGACATTGTGATCACTCCGCCGCAAGCAGACAAATACGGTGCCCTAAAAACGCGCATCCTAGATCGGCTGACGGATCCTCCAGGAAGGCGGCTTCGAAAAGTCTTCAGCGAGGTGCAGCTAGAGGGACGCAAGCCCTCTCAACTTTTTAGACACATGCGAACGTTAGCAGGAAATCATGCTTCGGTAGAGGTAATAAAAGCGCGTTGGCTAACGTTACTGCCAAATCATGTACATAGTATTTTAAGAATTTTCGAGACTGACTCCACGGAGCACCTTCTTTCTACAGCGGATCAACTCATGGAAAGCCCCATCGTGCCGGGCATTAACGCGGTGTATGAAGGTGTCGCGCGCAATAACAATAATAATAATAATAATTTAGAAACTGACGGCTCAAATTTGAGCGAAATAAAGGTTTTATTATCACAGTTGATTACCCTCACCAAAGAGAGCATCGGACGAAGAGCAGAAGGCAGCTCAAGTCGTCGTAGCAGTCGCAGCAGAAGCCCCAGCTGCAGTCGGAGCAGGAGCCCCGATCGCAGGCTCTCGTTTCGTGGTCGTCCTCAGTCACCGCATCCGGTTAACGGATTATGCTATTTTCACCAACGTTACGGTTCTCGGTCGTTCAAGTGCAGACAGCCTTGTAGTTTCGAGAGGCTACCATCGGGACACCGCCAGGGAAACGATTAGCGCTCCCATTTGGGCAGGCAGCTGGGAGCAGCCCAATTGTTCCAGAGTCAACCTGCAACCAAAGTATTCAAGAGCTGCGTCTGCACATCGTCGATCGTAAAACAGGTATTAAGTTTTTAGTAGATTCGGGCTCGGTAGTTTCGTTGCTACCTCGTGCTTATGCAACGAGAGCCTCATCCCCGAGAGCGCTGAAGCTGGTCGCCGCGAATGGATCAAGTATATCGACGTATGGACAGCGTTTGCTCGCCATCGATTTGGGTCTCGGTCGCGCTTTGCCGTGGGCGTTTGCTGTTGCGGATGTCAGGGCAGCCATTTTAGGAGCAGATTTTCTCTCCCACTATGGTCTTGTGATTGACCTCAAGCGACAATGCATTGTTGATTCTTCGTCGCGTATGTTCACTGAGGGCATTTTTCAGGAAGCAGAGATCTTCGGCGTTAATGCCGTCTCGCCTAATTTGCAATCGGACAAGCAGCTTCAGGTTCGCATTGGGGAACTCGTCACGAAGTACAGAGATCTTCTTCAGCCCAGCTCGGCACCCAGTACAGGCCCGTCGGCGGATGTCAGGCACCACATCGTCACAACCGGTCCGCCAGTATTCTCTAGACCCCGCCGCCTTTTAGGAGACAAATTAAGAGCGGCTAAACAGGATTTTGACTTGCTGCTGCATCAGGGCACCATTCGCCCATCAAGCAGCCAATGGGCCAGCCCACTGCATCTGGTGGAGAAACCAGATGGGGGTTAGAGGTCAACGGGGGACTACGTAAGGCTAAATGCTATCACAGTACCTGATCGCTACCCGATTCCTCGCATCCAGGACCTTTTACGTAGTTTACATGGAAATAAGGTATTTACAAAATTAGATTTAAACAGAGCGTACTTTCAGGTGCCAGTTGCCCCAGAGGACATTCCAAAGATGGCAGTCACGACACCGTTTGGATTGTTTGAGTTTCTGGGCATGCCATTAGCCCTAAGAAACGCCACTCAAACCTTCCAAAGACACATGGACAATCTCTTTCGTGACATGCCCTTTGTCCGGACATATGTTGATGACATGCTCATAGCATCCAAAAACTTGGAGGAGCATCAGCACCATTTGCAAGCAGCGCTGGAAGTACTGGCCAAGGCCAAGCTTTCACTTAACCTCGACAAGTGCAAATTCGCACAGAAGGAAATACAGTTTTTGGGATTCGCTGTAAATGGAAATGGCTTTCGTCCACCTCCGGAGAAGGTGGAAGCCATTTTGAAGTTCCCCAAGCCGGCGAACATTATGGGACTTCGACGATTTTTAGGATTAATTAATTTTTATCATTCACTCATGCCAAATTTAGCAGCGATCCAGGTGCCTCTCACGGACTTGATGCAAGGAGCAAAAAAGAAAGACAGACGTCGTATTGATTGGACCAAGGAACGTACTCAAGCCTTCGAGCTCTGCAAAAAGAGCTTGGCTGATGTTACGCACATGAGCTTCCTGTCGCCGGAAGCACCTATGGCGTTAACAACCGATGCTTCGTCCACGGATCTCGGTGCATCACTGGATCAATTTGAGAACGGGATTTGGCACCCGTTAGGATTTCATTCAAGAAAACTCACCCCAGCGGAGAAGAATTATAGCCCTTATGACAGGGAGCTGCTGGCTATTTATGACGCTCTTAAGTATTTTCAGCATATGCTTGAGGGGCGGCAGTTTGTGGTAAAAACTGACCACAAGCCGTTGGTGAAGGCACTGAGTCAACGTCCCGAAAAGGCTTCGCCTCGCCAATTGCATCAACTAGACTTCATAAGTCAATTTTGCTTAACTTTGCAACATATCGAAGGGAAAGATAACACAGCAAGAGGAGGAGATGACTGAAGATCATGAACTTGCCACTTCATCCCTCATTCTGCAATACCTGGTAATAGAAGGATTTCGGATCTTGTGCGACATTTCATCGGGCGCAGTTCGGCCCTACCTCCCAGTTGCGGCGCAGAGCTTTTGCCGTGGTGCATTCTCCAGCTCACCCCAACGGCCGCGTTTCATCACGCATGCTGAGGGAAAGATTTGTTTGGCCAGGCATTAAAAAGGATGCATTGAGTTGGGCACGTGAGTGCGTCGCCTGCCAACGGGCAAAAATCCATCGCCATACCCGTCTTCCACCCACCAACATCGACGTCCCGGATCAGCGGTTCAGTCATGTCCATCTGGATCTTATTGTGTTGGCAGAAGTCGATAATTACAGGTATTGTTTGACAGTAATTGATCGTTTCTCTAGATGGCCGCAGGCTGTTCCGCTCAGGGACATCCGAGCAGAGACGGTGGCATCCGCTTTCTACAGCAGCTGGATTTCGCTCTTTGGCACGCCACTTACCATTACAACTAATCAGGGGACGCAGTTTGAGTCGGCCCTGTTCTCTGCGTTAGCCCGACTTATCGGGGCAGACAGGGTCCACACAACGCCCTACCACCCTCAATCCAATGGCATCCTGGAGCGGTGGCATCGCACGCTAAAGGCGTCTTTGATGTGTCACCCGCACATCCCCTGGCCAACGCTACTACCAACGGTACTTTTCGGTTTAAGAACTACTTACAAGGAGGACTTGGGGGCATCCCCAGCAGAACTATTGTTCGGTATGACTCTCCGAATACCAGGAGACTTCTTTATGACGCAAGACGTACCAGCGGACCCTCATACGTTTGTAGGAAAGCTTCGCGAGCATTTCCGACTCATGACTCCACCACCGACGTCTCATCATGTTCAGATCAAACGCTTCTACCACAAGGACCTCAACACCTGCACGCACGTGTTCCGCAGGGTGGATGCGGTCAAACCACCCCTTACGCCGCCGTACACGGGCCCTCTTCGGGTGTTACAGCGTTTAGATGACAAGCGTTTCGTCATAGACATCGATGGCGCCGTAAAAACTCTATCAACGGAGAGTCTAAAGCCGGCATATATTTCAGCTGAGAAGCCGGACCCACCAGTTCAGCAACCAACGTCAGTTCAGCAACCAATGCCAGTTCAGCAACCAACGCCAGCTCAGCAACAGTCCCAGTCGTCTCCGCACCTTGTTTCCTACCCTAATTCCCCGTCCCCCGTTTTGTGTTTACAGCCGTCGACGCAGCAAGCCAGGCTGCCACAAGAATTTTCATCGTGCCTTCCGTCCACGTCAGCCACTAGGGGGGGAGTACCTGTGGCGCACTTCTCGAGGCAAGAAGGCGGAAGCCTTCCGCGCAAGCAGCGGCTTGAGCCGAGGCCCATCTTCATGACGAGCGCTCAAGCCAGTCGGTCGGCAGTCACGATAGCGAGCGCACGCAGCCAATACAGGCGGAACCGACGCCACAGCTGCGGCGCCCCTCAAACTCAAATAGGACTCGCACGCGTAGCTTGCGCGTGTTAATTATATGTTACATTGAGGCAGAATAAAGACGAACTGAAAGTGATTAGTTGTAGTGAGTTTCATTTGGCGAGAAACCCGCACCTTCGCTCCCTTTACAATCTCCAATTTCAGCCTCGCAGAACAAGTGCCAGGAGGCACTTGTGGAGCAGACCAAACGTTTCGGAGCAGCCGCGTCCCCGGCCAAAACGGCGGTCGCAGGAGCGCTCGAACAGTACGACAACAAAAGATATAAGGATAAAAAAAAGATTATTGACCAAACATGGACGAAAATTGCAAATTCATTGCACAGAACAGGTATTTTTTCGTTCTCATTTTTGTCTTATACGTTTTACCTTCCCTTTCCATATCCTTTAAAAATTCTTGACTGCACTTTAATTATTATAATATTGTGCATAATTCTTTGATTTCTATTTATTGTGTCAAATAGCTTCTAAAAATTTAAATATGTATTTAAACACATATATAGAAAAAAAAAGTGATTGATAAGTTAGTTACCTTCCTTATCTATTATCTTTCGCCCTGAATAGCCGTTAGATTCACTTATTAATTAAATAATATTTTATAAATATTTATAATCATACTCCAATAACAATAATAATAATATGAATATGAGCATGAAATGGCAAAATACTATTAAAATTAATTATAATTAATGAGTAAGATTATGAAAAAATTCTAATTATTGAATACTGATATACTGCATACTACACATTGTTTTAGTTAATAATTGTCAGCATCGTTGGACGACACTTAGACAGCGTTATAGTAAAGAGCGCAAGAAAAGGGAGCAACAAAATAAAAATGGAGACAAAAGCACAGATCAAGCGTTATCATATTATAATTTTATGCAGTGGTTAGATCCTTATTGTTCAAGAAGAAAGTAAGAATTAGCATTTTTATATTATTCTTCATTATAATTTGTATGTGATTCTTTATGTTAATTACTCTTTGAAATGCTTTGAGCAGGAAATTGAAGAAAAATCAAGCCGTCATCAAATCAGAGCCTAAACAAGGTCATGATAATGAAGATCCAGTAACAACCAATGATATTGACAACTTTATTAATAAAAATAAACTGATTGAAGACAGTACTAACAATAATTCTGAAGTCATTTTTGAAGAACAGATTGATTTAACTGATAATGCTATTTATGCTAATGAGGTAAAA
Organism: Torymus aiolomorphi; assembly: GCA_036365515.1. Taxonomy (NCBI): domain Eukaryota; kingdom Metazoa; phylum Arthropoda; class Insecta; order Hymenoptera; family Torymidae; genus Torymus; species Torymus aiolomorphi. The sequence goes on along the minus strand of CM070874.1, from coordinate 52,130,991 downwards.
TTGAAATTATTGAAAAAAAAATTCCAAAAAAGTTCAATATACATAACATGAACATGTTTATACTGTATTTGTTCCAGTATTCCTTGCCAGATAAGGTATTTCCATTAACGTCGTATACTGTAAGTCCAGAAGCTGCGATGATACCTTCTCCAAAAGCAGATTTGACAATATCACCATCAACTCGTTCGCTAAATAGTTCTGTCTTTCAAAGGGTTAGTTTTACATTTGGATATCTTATTTGAACATGCTACAATTTATATTTTTTCAATCATATTAATAAATGTTTAAATATTAAATAAAATATTTGCATTATTATAGGAAACTGAAACAGCAAATGCACGTAGTTCGCCAATACTCAATCTTTTGAAAAAAGGACTACATTTCACTCAACATAATAACAATTCAGAGAATCATACACAAGATAACAATAATAGCAACAATCCAATAAAAACAGGCAAGAACAATGATATGCACACAATAACCAGCTCAGAATATAATTATGGAAAAGATCAAGATAGTGGAAAAAATATTGAATTTGAATCATGTAATAGAACATTGTTAGATATCACAACTAAAGTCAATAATATTGCACAAGATACTTCAGTAAAAAAAAATATTATTGACAAACATAAGATTTTAGGAGATCTCATAGAAAAAAATTTAAATAATATACAAGATAGAAGAAAAAAACAAAAAGTTAAATTAGATTTAATTACAATTTTATATGAAGATGAAGAACTGTAAAAACTTATTTTAAAATGAAAATTTTCATATTCATTTTTTTCTTCAAAATATATAGTTTATGCTGGTTGAGTTTATGTAAAAAAATGATTTATAAATCTATTACTCTCAGAGTACAAAATTATAAGGCCCATGTCAAATCAATAAAAACGTTACTATTATGGTTTGGAATAATAAAGAAATATTAAGCAGTATAATGTAGTTCTACACTTTATTTTCCATGAATATCTTACAAAAATATACTTTTTAAAACTTTTCTCTATATATAACTTATTAATAAGTTTGAATCTTGCATTCATTAGGGGTTTGTCATATAATTCTTGTATTAGTTATCTGTTCATCAATTTTTATAACAAACACCTACAAATAAAGAAGTAAAAAAGGTCAATAATTAAAATTTTATGAATATAAATTATTATATAAATAATAAATAATTACCAAATGATTAAGCTTTTCTAGGTTCTGCACGTTCAAATGGTGAAGTACAAAAGTTTTTCAAAGTTTCACAATTTAAAAGTTTGTTTTTATTTATATCTAATTACAGTAAATTAATAATTACGTTTCTAAATTATTTTCTATTTATTATTAAAAAACTTTCTCCAAAACAAGCAATTTAGGGGTTATGCACGATCCGTTGCGTACACAACACGGGCATAAGAGGAATAAGCGGAATAAGCGGAGCATAAGTACCTTATGTCCACCTTATGCCCTCTTATTCCTTATTCCTTCGCGTTATGCTTTTAGCGTGCAAAGGCCCTAAGATACATTTTAAGATATATATTATATATGGATCGTGCGCGCTTTCTGCTATTTGCTTTTATGTGTCTGTCTACACGCCACCACACAACACTACAATACACCCCACCACACGCATAGTCCGGATGTTCCACTCCGTTCCCCCTCGTATACCAAGTTATCGATTGAATACAGAAGAATAACAAACGCGACTGCCTCTCTTATCTATTACGCTGTCAACGCTGTATTCTTTATTGTAAATCCCCGAAGAAAGGTGTATAAGTATAAAAAGGTGCATGTAAATTTATTGTTTTGGAGAAGATGAATCAAAATATAATCATCATTTATTGTGCACTTACGGTGTACTATACTTATGGTGTACTATTTGTATACAAGTGGCACAAGCAAGGGTAGTTCATAATTAAATTTTCACAGCTCCTGATATGATCACAGTGCACAATAAATGATGATATTTTTATTCATCTTCGCCAAAACAATAAATAAGTACACCTTTCTTCGGGGATTTGCAATAAAGAATGCAGCGTTGACAGCGTAATAGAAAAGAGAGGCAGTCGCGTTTGTTGTTCTTCTGTACTCAATCGGTAACTTGGTATACGAGGGGGAACGGAGTGGAACATCCGGACTATGCGTGTGGTGGGGTGTATTGTAGTGGTGTGTGGTGGCGTGTAGACAGACCCTAAGGCGAATAGCCCTAGTGAGTACTTAGTGCGGCGTGCTGTGTGCGCGCGTGTGTCCATGGTGTGTGGTGTCAACAATCGCAACGTCTGGCTTCCGGCGTCCCCAGCGATGACAGCGGCTGCTGTCATACGTCGCTCTAGTGAATTTCGTCCCTTCCATCGTGTTCGCCGGTTGATGATAATTCGTTGTATAGACAAGAAGGTAGCGTGTCAACGGCGAGAGCAGATTTAGTAAGCCCTTTCTCGTTCCTAACTTCTATGATAGGTGAGCTGATAGTACTTTCTGTTATTGCAGGTATATCTGTGGCAGCGAGAGAAGTGTAAATGACGAGCACTTCTACAGACTGTTTCTTAGGTGTGGAAGAAAATGTTGCCTGGGTCATTTATTTATTAATTATATATGGTTTTTAGGTGCTCAACTTTCCTTGTTTGCCTCTTATACTAGTGGCTATGTGTACAGTTAATCTGCTGCTTGTGTCTTCAGCGACTCTCAGGCTGGAGCTGTTCCAGCAGTGAAACAACAGTTGAAGGTTTCCACCAGTCCTTCCCCTCTAGTTGTTACAGGTAGCTGGTATAGCGTGTGAACAACAACTATTGCTGCAGACTTTTGTTTTGAAATTTGCCATACTACAAAATTTATAGCTCATACATTACACAAAAATTTTTTTTGTAAATATGATATTACTTTAACACGTACTTATATAATATTAGACAATTTTGATTCTTTTAGTTCAATCGCTTAGGTCCTGTGAACATAGTAAACAGGTTAAGCTGTGCAATCTTGTATTAAATTTCTTAAATTTGTTATCGAAACAGTAAGATAACATAATTATATATTTTTACCAACCCAATTTTTATACATTTTTCTAATTTTAATTCTACTACATTCTAATTTTTCTAGATTATTTGACAAGGAATTATAAGTTCTGACAGCTTCTATGTAACAGTTTTTGTTAGTTATTGTTTGAGTTTTTTTTATTGGTATCTGTACAGTTCTATTTCTTGTGTATTAATTGTTTATCTATGATATTTAGTTTCTCATAATGATAGAAAACGGACTCAAAACAAAATAATTATTGGATATTTAAAGGGCATCTCTCAAACACAAAAGTATTTTTAAATTTAATTTTAAAAATTTTATTTTGTAAATTATTTAATGATCTTCTACTATTTGTGTATAAAGAACCACAAGATATTATTCCATAATTTTTAAGACTATTATAAAGAGCATAATATAATCTCAACAATGTTTTAGTTTGCATAATATTTGTTTTTTTTTTTGTAGAAAAAAGAGAAACAGATATTTCGTTTCTTTAATTATTTTTTACCCATGTGTTTATCAGGTTGAATATTGTAATCAAATGTACTTTTGTATCTCATTATTATATTTCTGTAATTATATTATCTTTGGATATCGATTTTTCCGATTTTATTGATAGCTATTCTATTTAATATTTCTGTATTAAATCGAATTCTGTTAAATAATAAGCGAAAATTGACTATGTAAGGTGCATCGATGCATTAAAAATCGTGTTTATAAGTTTAGATACCGAGAATTGATTTTACATGAAAATGTTAAATGGGAAAAATTGCTTCCTCCTAGAGGAAGCTTTGTGATAGTAAAAAAAAAGTTTGTGAGATAATGTCTTAGGAATGTTGTATAGAAAATTTGGAATCGAAATACACCATTTTTAGAAAATGTCCGTATGGATGTGTGTGTGTGTGTGTGTGTGTGTGTGTATGTCCGTATACTCTGATATCTCATGATCTACTCAACCGATTTTAACGAGAGAGTGATCATTTTTTCAGATTTTGCTTCAACAATTGGGGTCAATATTTTATTTTTGTCAAAATCGATTTTTTTGTTTTTTATCGCCATTTTTAAATTTTCAAAATTTTTATTTTCAATTTTTTTATATTTAGAACAAATATTATTTATATACGATAAATTCTCTGTATGCAGAATAAAATTTTCTACAATTTAAAAAAAAAAAAAAGCCGTTAGCTATATTTCGTCATAAGTTATTCATGAAAACGTCATTTTTAGTAAATAGGTTATATTTCAAAATTAAAAAAGATATTAACATGAATATTTTTTTGGTTATAAAGAATACTGAGTACTATAACTTACTAAATTTTTAGGTTTTTTTATTCATTATTTTTGGAGAAAAAAATAATTTATAAAAAAAAGTGTTTTTTTTTGTCGTTCAATAACTAGAGTAAAATTGGCTTAATCAGTTTGAAATTTTTTTAGTGGTACATTTTGTATCACAATCGATTGAGTTCTTTGGGCAAAAGGATTGATCCATAAATTTCGGAGATATTTGAGGTTAAAATTTTTTTCACTTTTTTTTTAAATCGTAATTTCTCGAGAACGGCTTTATGTATTTGAAACGGGTGGGCGGCATTCGAAAGAAAATTTCAAGACCTATATTTTCTAAAAAAAATTATTTGTCTAGCTATTACGGTTCTTTTGTTATTAATAAAAACGTAAACATTGAAAAATGAAAAAAATGAGTTTGGTATGTCCAACTATTGCGGGAGTAAAAATTGACTTAAGCGCTTCAAAATTCCTCGTAGAGGTGGATTTTGGATAGTTTTCGGTCGAGTTATTCGGGCAAAATGATTGGTCCTTAAATTTCAAAGATATTTAAAAAAATTTCAAGTTAATATTTTCCATAAAATTTTCCCAATTTTTTTTAAATGTATTGAGGATGGCTCTATGTATCTGAATGTGATGGGTAGCATTTGAAAGAGAATTCTCGTGTAAAATCAACTCCTGACGAATTGTTAGACTTATAAAAACGATTTTAAGCCGTTTACATCGTACAAAATAAAGTATGAAATTTTAAATATTGGAAGTAAAAATTAATTAAAGGAATCAGTAAATCAAGTTTGAGGAAGCTACGTGCCAATGAATTGGCAGCGGTTTTTTTGTTTATTATAATCTACAATTTTTACATTTAACATATTTGTGTAAAATTAAATCCTGTGACGTTATAGCCGACATTCATCCATTTTATGTATATTTAAGCCTTTAAAATAGTTTTTATAGGTCTAACTCGCCAGGTATTGATTTTACGGGAAAATGTTAAATGGGAAAAAGTTTTATTTTATTATAATCTATAACTTTTACATTTAACATATTTGTGTAAAGTTAAATCCGTTACTGTGACGTTATAGCTGAAAATTGTCCATTTTATGTATATTTAGGCGTTTAAAATCGTTTTTATAGGTCTAACTCGCCAGGTATTGATTTTTGATGCAAATGTTGAATGGAAAAAAGTTTTGTTTAATTATTATCTACAACTTTTGTATTTGACATTTTTGTATAAAATCAAATCTTGCTAAGTTATAAACGAAAATCGACCATTTTAGGTACATTCAGACATTAAAAATCGTTTTTATGAGTTTAACTCATCAGGAATTAATTTTACATGATAATGTTAAATGGGAAAAAGTTTTGTTTCAATATTATCTACAATTTTTGTATTTAATATTTATGTGTAAAATCAAATCCTGCTGAGTTATAGTCGAAAATCGTCTATTTTTTACCTTTTTTGACGTTTTTTCGCATTTGTGTTGGTAAATATTACTCGGAGCAAAAGATTCCCAACAGAAAAAAAGGTGTCTTTTAATTAGTTTTAGCAGATAGGCCTATAGATATTAGCTTAAAAATAATTTTTCTAGACATTAAGGTTAAAAATCGATTTTTTGAAATATTTCTTTATGCTCCCATTTCTAAAATTTTCCATCGATCATCTTCGCTAGGGAACTGTCAGTTACGTATAATTAGATAAGTATTTTCCCCAAAGTCCGTTTGGACCCATCGAAATTTCACTGAGATAATCGGGTTACTTGATTACATACATACGTACCGACGTACATACATCTCCAAAAACGCTTAAAATGAACTCATTGTGGGTGGAAAATAGTTTTTATATCGTAAACTTTCAGTTTTTGAAGTGTTACAATTTTCGCATTGACGAAAATATAAGGCTCTCCCGAGAAGCGGTCGTGCCTAAAAATAAGAAGCATTTAAAAATTTAGCTACTTATTAAACTCATTGAAGAGTATATTTGGTTAAAATGTTAAGAGATTATCTTCATTTGTTTTTTAGAAAAAAATTATTTTAGAAAAATTTGCGTTTTCGTTATCGCACGATAACAAGAGTAAAAATTATTCAATCATCCTGAAATTTTGAACAGATGTAGCTTTTATATATATTCAGATCGAGCTCGTTACCCAAAAGTGTTGGTCCATTACCAAAAGAGATATTTGAGACTAAAAGTTTTGTTTATAAAAATTTTCGAATATCTATTTTTTCAGAGAGTAATTGATTTATCGACTTAAAATTTTAACCAATTATTAAACTCATTGCAGACTATATTTGGTTAAAATTTAAAGTGATTATCATCATTTGTTTTAAAAAAAAAAGTTTTATAAAAAAGTAGAGTTTTCGTTGTCTTACGATAATCAGAGTAAAAATCAACTAATCGTTCGTAAATTTAGCAGAGATATAGCATACAATAACATACGTAAATAGACATTATTAAAAAATAAATGCTATGATTTTGTGTATGGAGAAATATTTATATAGGATACACAAACGAGCAGAGAAACATATATTTGTTGTATTAAGTTAAATTGTTGAACGGACAGTAAAGAACAACGAAGAAATAGCATCAGCCTTAAAATATGATAATGTAAGTACACACGGATATGAAAGGCAAATACTTCTTGAACGGAAAAAAATATTCTGATAAAAGGTTGTTAATTGAACGCGTAGATATCGTTCAAATATTGTAAATACAAATAAGTTTCCGCCGTTTTTTTATAAAAATTATCAATTTATTGTAAAAAAATATACGTTACATTTTATTCAAAATATTGTCCGTCATTGGCTACTACTTTTTGCCATCTTTCTGGCAGCATTCGGATGCCACGTCGAAAAAACTCTTCATCTTTTGAGGCTACCCATGAATCGACTCAATTTTTGGCTTCTTCGTAAGAATTGAAGTTCTGCTTGACCAGGGCGTGAGCCATCGACCGGAACAAGTGGTAGTCCGAAGGAGCAATGTCTGGTGAATACGGCGGGTGGGGTAAGACATCCCATTGTAAAACTTCCAAAGTATCCTTGACGACTTTTGCAACATGTGGCCGAGCGTTGTCGTGCTGAAAAATCACTTTGTCATGTCTTTTGGCATATTGGGAGCGTTTAAGCTTCAATTCTCTGCTCAATTGCAACAGTTGCTGTTGATAATGTTCTTCAGTGATAGTTTCGTTAGGCTGGAGTAGCTCGTAATAGATTACTCCGAGCTGATCCCACCAAATGCACAACATTAACTTTTTGCCATTCGGTTTGGCCGTTGAAGTTGGTACATGGCCGGGCTTACCCCATGATTTCCTACACTTTGGGTTGTCGTAGTAGATCCACTTTTCATCCCCCGTCACTATTCGATGCAAAAAACCCTTTCGACTTTGTCTTTGGAGAAGTTGTTCGCACGTGAAAAGACGGCGCTCGACGTCTCTGGGTTTCAGTTCATGCGGACCCCAATTTCCTTGCTTTTGTACCATACCAATGGTCTTGAGACGGTGTGAAATCGCTTGTTGAGTCACTCCCAAGCTTTCTGCGAGCTGCTCTTCAGTTTGGCATGAGTCTTGGTCCAATAATGCCTCTAACTCAGCGTCTTCAAACTTGACTGGCCTTCCTTCGCGTTCTTTATCTTCCACGTCAAACTCGCCGTTTTTAAACTTTTGAAACCACTCACGACAACTTCGCTCACTTAAAGCAGCATCACCGTAAACTTCTACAAGCGACCGATGCGTCTCAGCAGCAGATTTCTTTAAATGAAATAAATAAATCAAAACTTCCCGCAAATGACGCTTATTCGGTACAAAATTCGACATTTTCGAACAAAAAAAATGTATACTGCCAATACAAAGTCAATAGTATTTTAAGGTTATGTTGTTGCCAGGTGTCCAAACTTTCTATGTGACATTTTACATCTGACGATTTCAAAGTAATCTTGTCGGTGGAGCCATCTCTTGAAAACGGCGGAAACTTATTTGTATACCCAATAAATAAAAAGTTACTTTAAAATAAGTAACGACTTATTTTACTTATTAAAGATTTGTATACGACCAATCATGGCTTATATTATGGAATAATTAATATATACGAAGCAACATGTAATTGTTTACAGTTGTTACGTGTGGAAGCATTCCGGTCGTACAAATAAAACTGTGATTCGAAGCGTCGGAAAAGATTCGGTCAAATCGGTCGAAGCGGCCGAAACTGCGAAATCGGCACTAGGGGAAGAACGAAGCTCCACGTGCAGCCGATCCCCACCTATGATTAATTAGGAAAGTGGGAGACACTGCATCGCGGGTTTAAAAAGCGGCGCATCCGGCGACCGGGCTCTACTCCTACTCCCACTAGCCACGGGGAACCTATGAGAGAGGTCTAGATGACACGACGACTCCAGAACAAGATAGGACAACAACGGAGTCTTCAGCCATCAATCCACGAGGAAGCCATGATCACGACGATTCATCTGCGCCGCGCACATAGATACATATACACGTTACGACAACTCTCTCTCGCGCATTTGAGTATTGAATAACTACCAACAGTTTACGTATACTTCTCGCCTTCCGACTTCTTATTTCACGTAAAATCAACCTCTCCGGGTACGTAACCCAGAGTGGCCGGGAACAAAAAAGTACCTCTCACACATAACACAGTTAAAGCTGAAACAAATTGAAGTTTATTGTGGCAATGAATTTTTTTTTGTAAAGTATAAAATTTTATAATAATAATTGCTTTTTAATGATAAAAAATAGAAAGAGTAAAAATAAAATGTCACAAATCATTTAACGTAGTCTCACCGTACAAAATAAAGTATTAAATTTTAAATATTGGGATTAAAAATTAATTAAAGGAATCAGTAAATTAAGTTTGGGCAGCGGTTTTTTAATAGGGTACGGGCCAAAATCTTTATTTTTTATATCTCCTTTGACTGAAGTTGTTCACATTCCTTAATTTTTCCATTTAATATTTTTCAAAGTCAAAATTTTGATTAAAAATTAAATATTTTTTAAAAATTCCATTTTTGTTACTTTGAGACCTTGAAATGATATTTTTAACATATACAACATTATTAACAATAGCTTCAGTCAAAGGAGATATAAAAAACAAAGATTTTGGTCCGTACCCAATTAAAAAATATCAAATGGTTCAGCCTGTAAGCGACGGCAGGTCAAGACAAATTATAGTTTCCAATAGAGGACTGTAAATACATAAATAAGAAATGCTACATTATGTCAAACCTAATGCAAGATTTTTTTTTCAGAAATGTCAGCATCTTTTCTGCACAATATACAGTCAAAAAAATGTTTTTAACTTAAAAATTTAAAACATTTTTGTTCACTGTCCATTAAAAATGGGAAATTATCCATTGGCCAATTACTTCTCTCACCTGCAAAAAATAATTCTTTTTAACTTGACATCTATTAATAAGTGGAACGAGATGAGATTATCCTGACATTGGATTTTCTGCCCCGAAAATTGCGAAAAGGTTGTAAAATCGGTGAGTTTAAGGGTTTTTGGTCCCGAGGAACACAATGGTGCAGTCAAAATTGACGTAGCACAAAAAATAAAAAAGATAGCAAAATTATTTTTTCGAAAAATATTTAAGGTTTGGTTTTTATGTCCATTTATCGAAGTTCATTTAGTTTAAAGACCATTCCGTCTTTGCCCGACCTCGATATCGGGATGAATTAATTTTTAATTGAATAATCAAAATCTGCTTTTTCGGCCGGGCAGGGGAATTACCGCAGACGTTTGAGGAACGGGAATTGATAGAAGGAAGTCTTTTGAATAAACGGACTCTAGCTAGCAAGCGGCAACTTCATGACGCGATGGGCGCTCTTTACATAGCCATAACTTATACTTGATTTCAGCTAACGGAATATTCTCGAAATTTCATTAAATCTTTAAAGATTGCTTGATAACATGAATGGCATTCTATTTCTATTCACCGGTGTGTGTAAATTATTTATCAAATTATGGGGTATGTTCTGGGTTATGTTAGTGGCAATGTTTACAAATGCTGTTGGTTCGCGAAATGCCCAACAGATGACGCCTCTGCCGCGCACGTACTATCGCCTCGCCGTATTTGCCGTATTTGCCGTAGCCGCGACAGCTCACCGTTACATTGTGCAACTAGCAAGAATATGAGCTATTTCAAGCGAGGGTGAGACGTTCAGCACGAGTTGTAGTCGAGGGCGCCCGAGACGGAAATGAGTGGTGAAAACACCTCACCCGAGTTTGAAATATCTCTTTTTCCCGTGTTACACACCATATTTTTTTCAACGAGTGCATGAGAGGGCCTTTTTATATGCATAAAAATTGTGTAGGGGATAGTGCATTTTATTCCCGGAATACAATTAAGAGCATGCAAGATAGCTACATAAAAATTGGCAACCCCCAAAGTACCAAGGATCACCCCTTTCGCACGAAAAAATCACAAAAAAAGTCTAAGTTCGCCGTGTTTTAGATCGCCGATAATTTTATTATTGGAATACAATTTTGACCATGCAGAATATTTATAAAAAAAAATTGGCAATCCCCAAAACACCGTGGAAGACCCCTTTCGCGCGAAAAAATAGCAAATAAAAATTTAATTACGTCATTTCTGAGATCCCCGATAATTTTATTATCGGAATATAATTTCGACTATGTAGAATATCTACAAAAAAATTGGCAACCACTAAAGCACCGCGGAAGACCCCCAAACTACCCCTTTCACACGGAAAAATCACAAAAAAGTCTAATTCGGCCGTTTTTGAGTTCCGCGATAATTTTATTCTTGGAATACAATTAAGAGCATGCAAGATATCTACAAAAAAATTAGCAACCCCCAAAGCACCCCCAAACTACCCCTGTAGTCCGAAAAATTCTCAAAAAAGATCTAATTCCGTCGTTTTGATGATCCCGTAGTATTTTATTCTCGGCATACAATTAAGAGCATGCAAGATATCTACAAAAAAATTGGCAACCCCCAAAGGCCGAAAGCACTCCCAAACTACCCCTTTAGTCTGAAAATATCGCAAAAAATATCTAATTCCGCCGATTTAGAGATCCTCGATAAATTTGCACCAATTAAAGGCCAGCGTAGGAAGTATGGGCCAATAAATACGTTATCACTGGCGCATTCGTAGTCGGAAGAGCGGGGTCCGCACAGCCAGAAACACGCGTGCTCAGCAATGTGTCATTCATTCTCATTTTCGTTTTCGTTGCGAAAGGTCGCCTGCGATCAATCAAAAACACCTCCGTTATTATAAAACATTTCCTACCCGACGATTCCAGTTATACTGACCGTAGATTGAAGCTGTTTCTGTTTCTTTTTCTTTCAGTGTATGGAGTTACCGTTTTTTCTCTATAGCCGGAACGCATTTGGATTCTCTGAGAACCAGTCAGAATGTATAAAGCAAATTTTTATTTAAATAATAACATTTTTTTAATAAAAAATTTGTTTGTTTCAATTCTTTTATATCTACCTCTTTTCTGTATAATTTTTTTACTTCATTTTTTAGCTTGACCGATATTAATTTATTTTACCGATATTTTTGAAAGCTCGGGATGAGAACATTTTTTCATGTTTTAATATATTTTGATGTGCTTTTTATTATTCATATTATAATATATAATTTTTCTTTTTCATTTTTATTATTTCCATGATATCGACATATTTTATTTATATGTATACATAGTTCTGCAATATAAGGCTATGTTTTTCTCACATTTTGGCAAATTTTTATAAAAATGTGGATAGATTTGGCCCAAATATTGATGCTTTTACTACTACACTCACGGAAAAATTTCGTTTGTTGGCAATGTCAAATGAAACATTGGATTTGTATGAGCAATATATGAGCAATAGTTGTCCAAGATATATCTAAAGATAGGCCGTGTGTGGCTTCAGCGCCGTGGCATTATAAAGCCAATATTTTGCCCATATATTGTTTCTTATAGGCCACATCTTGCTCATACTTGGCTAATACTATGTGCAATATTTGGGCCATAATAACTTTTTTTACGCTGGGAATCATTTCTGTATACGGATTTTATACATCGGTTGTATACAATCTGTATAAATCATTTTTACGTGGGTGTTGAGAGCTTAGAATTATATAGTAGAATTGTATTTTCAAAATTTCAATATATTTAATTTATTACAATATATTGCTAATCTATTCTCAATCTACTCTCAATATATTCCAAATATATTGCAAATATATTCCCAATATATTCACAATATATTCAAAATATATTGCCAATATATTCCAAATATATTGCAAATATATTCCAAATATATTGAAAATATATTCCCAATATATTCACAATATATTCCAAATATATTCCCAATATATTCACAATATATTCCACATATATTGCAAATAAGTGGCTAATATATTCATAATATATTCCAAATATATTGCAAATAAATGGCTAATATACTCATAATATATTGCCAATATACTCCTAATATACTGTAACGAAGTTCGGAATTCGCGGGCGAACTACCACGCGCGCGTTCCTTTTCGGAGCGAAGCGTAGGCGCGCATGCGCGGGGAGAGAAATCGGCAACGGACAATCGAAACGTGAAAAAATACGTCAAAATCACGGTTTTTCTCGTACATTATTGAAAATAACTTCTTAACTATACGTTTTAAAGAAAATATTCATAGGACCAAATTTGTTCCCCATGAAATTTTCTACAAGGTAGAATTAAATAAAAAAAATGGAAATGCAATAATTACATAGCAAAATAGCATTATACTCGCAAAAAACGTATGAAAAATCGGGTATTTTTGAAGCACTTGTAGAATTATTAAGGGCTGGTCCTATCCTTTTGAAAATTTGTATGTAAGTACTTCAAAGCAATATAAATAAAGCCCCCAATGTCGATTTAGATCAGTCGTATAGTTTTCGCACAATTCATTTGTTAACTAAACTCGGTGGAAAAAATTACTATTTTGTTGCAGTAATGCCAGAGCCAAACCGATTGTCTAAAATCGGTCCTGATTTTTTTACGTAATCATAATGTTCCCAGCTATCACCTGGCATCGTCAGAATATCAATTTTATAATTGTTAATAATTTTTTAAGCAATTTTTAATGCTCGGAAAATTTTTTGCTTATAAATAATTACTTCTACTCTGCCATTTTATAAGTAAAAAAATATTATAGCACACATAATGAAAGTTCTTGCAATCGCCTTTCATTTAAAATCACGCTGGTCTCGATTGAACATATAGATCGTGAGATACAAGTCTCCAAAGATGACGAGGGTTTATCGTCAAACTATTTGCTTTTTAACAACAATCAAAATTGATCTTGATAGGATATTATAAGAACTCTTTTTATACAAATTTCTGAATTCACTGGACAGGTTCTTTTAGTAATAAAAAAATAATAAACATTGCGAAGTTGGACCTTGGTGCGTGAAAATCAGGTGAAGGAGGAGAGTACCAAAACCGCGCCTTCAAAATGAGCGCGTGATCTAAACTTGTCATATATCGGCTTCTATAACTCCAAATTAGATCATTTTATTTTTAATCGATATGCCGAAATGAGAGGAATACGATTGGGTAGGCTTAGACCCCCAATTATTAAGCGTTATTGTGATATTGTTGTTAAAATAAATAATTATTTTTAAATGTTGCAAAAAAATTTATAATAATAAAAATATCGCCGTAGATTGTACATTATTACCTGTAGATATGTATTAGTTGAATTAATTTCGCATTAACTATACTCTTATAGATAAAAATTTCATTTTTATTCTCTTTTGTAAATGTATAGTAGGTATGAATAAAAACAAATAGAATAATTTTGTAACATAATTATTTATAATATATATATATATATATATATATAAATACCTTTAACCCTGTTTCTTGGCATTATACAGGGTCCTATAGTTTATCTCTTCAGAGTTCGCTATATAGGCGCGTGACTAAAGAAATAATGACCCTGGGGTTATTGACTCTATACGTGTCCCAGAAATAACAGTTCCACGTCAAAAACACTTCTGGGATGTCCCAGAAATAACAACGGGTCCCGGAAATCACAGTTATACATCATTAAAAACCACGGAAAACAGAGTTAAAGGAGCATATATTTATATATATATATATATATATATATATAATTACTTCTACTCTGCCATTTTATAAGTAAAAAAATATTATAGCACACATAATGAAAGTTCTTGCAATCGCCTTTCATTTAAAATCACGCTGGTCTCGATTGAACATATAGATTGTGAGATACAAGTCTCCAAAGATGACGAGGGTTTATCGTCAAACTATTTGCTTTTTAACAACAATCAAAATTGATCTTGATAGGATATTATAAGAACTCTTTTTATACAAATTTCTGAATTCACTGGACAGGTTCTTTTAGTAATAAAAAAATAATAAACATTGCGAAGTTGGACGTCGGTGCGTGAAAATCAGGTGAAGGAGAAGAGTGCCAAAACCGCGCCTTCAAAATGAGCGCGTGATCTAAACTTGTCATATATCGGCTTCTATAACTCCAAATTAGATCATTTTTTTTTTTTTAATCGATATGCCGAAATGAGAGAAATGCGATTAACTTGTTATATGTAACAGAAGCTAATAGTATTTTTGAGAAATTATAAAAATTAATTCCACTGACATAGTAACTTTGACAAAATCTTGGTTGATTGCAAAAACGCTAGATATGCTAAATATTATTGAGATTTGACATCCGTATATACCAATATGGCACAGGTTAGCCCTGTGCATTTAAATGGGGCTGCTGGCTAACTCGCGCCATCTTGGCTATCTATACATATAGACTATAAATTTGCACTATTTCTTATTAAATGGTTCAAGATATAATATGTAGCCCTATTTTACTCAGAGATACAGCATTTTCAATTATTGGCATTGTCGCAACTTTTTGCGAAAATCATTCCATTGCTTTTCATGGGACAAAGCGTAAATTACTCAAAATTAATGCAGTTATGGCACCAAGAGTTGAAAATATTTCCTAAAGCAAATATTTTTTTTACGGTAAAAACAACTATACTATTAATTCAAAAATTTTATGAATGTTTCTGTTTTTCTTGCCGTTTTTAGAATGTACAAATTATTTACTACAGAAAATCTTATATTTTCAACTTTACGTGCTCTAAACTGCATGAATTTCAAGTAATTTAGGTCCTGTCCCATGAAAATCTATAGAATGGTTTTCTCAAAAAGTTGCGCCAATGCTCAAAAATTGAAAACTCTATATCTCTATTCTAAAGTGCTTTGCACACTGCCAGGTAAGAATGCAGGAATCCTACACTTTGCGTGCGCTAAATTGGCATAGAAAATCCAGTTTTGTATAGTACATTTCGATACTAGTGCGTGAAAGTAATTTTATCGTCGGGACGACGTTTGCTCCAGAGCGAAGTGAGGGTACAAAGGTCACACGAGGTTGAAATCACCTTCTCGCTAGCATATCGAAATAGTACTTTTCGATACTAGTGCGAGAGAGATGAACCTGTACGCGCACCAGTTTGTCGCCCGAGCGAGGCGAGGGTGAAAATGACACGACTCGAGAATCATCTCACGGACGTGTATCGAACAATATTTTTCAAAACAACGAGTGGAAGTTCCGAGTTAGCGCAAGCTTGCGTGGGCAAAGTCGAAACTTGGGACACAGAGTGTGAAAAAAATCACGTTTTTTTTTTTTTTTTTTTTTTTTTTCATTTCATATCTATGTACCAAATTTTCTTGAGAAAATGTTCCTGAAAATCGCTAATCAATATTTTGTCTGTCTATCCATAGACCAAATTACAGCTTCCGACAAACATGGATTGATAGAGATAATTATATATACGACCACAAAAAAAAAAAAAAAAAAAAAAAAAGAAAATCATCCGAAGAAATGGGGTTTTTGAGAAAATGGATTTTTCTGAAAAGAGCATTATTTCGTAAGAACTGCATATGTCGTGCATTTTTTATTTTAATCCAAATATTATGCAGGAGGTGAAAGGGAGTGCTAAACTGAGTGAAAGGTCGTTTAGTTTACTCAGAAGCTTTAAAAACTCGTGAAATAGCAGCCGTTTGAGTATGACCTTGAAATATAAGATTGCAAAGATATAATTATGTACAAATTTTGAACATTACAAACCCGATGCATTTTTAGTGCAATCGAGACATGAAAAACTACGCGTCGAATCATCTTTAGAGAAGAAAGGCCATACTTTAAATTCAAAATGATAAGTGATGTAGGCATACTCTGGCGGTTCAATTTGAGATATATGAAAATAATAAGTATCTTTTCCACACCACCTTGCGGTAGATACCATGGCGCGTTTTTGATAAGTGGTTTCCCCATGTATTATATATTGGCAAACATATATAATACATATAATATACAATTTACATTGTGCATATTATGTAGGCCTAATCCACCCATGCTAATAAAATCATTATAGTTAAAAATATTTTACAATTTTAATGTAAATTATTAAAACATTTTCAATTATAATAATTTCTAGCATGTGCCGCTCCAGCCACTGACCGCGCAGCCACAGCCCTCGCCACACCTCAGAGGATGACAAGGTCCCGGCGACGGTATGGGTTGTAACGACTACGCAAGGGCTGGTGCCGGCGACTGGACTGCTTGTCCCAGCGGTGGTTGCGCTGCCCTTTCACGTGCATCGACCCCTGGAAATTCCTCCTAGAGTCGCTGATCACGCTGTAAGAATATTCGTGACCCGACGAGTAAGGCATCGGCACGTTGGACATTCGCTGCTCAGCCTCGTTCTCCAGGGTCTCGCTGGCGCTCATCAGAGAGTCTGGCGCAGAAGGAGGCGACATCTGCGGGCGCGCCGTCGTGTTCAGCGAGACGGCCAAGTGATGAGCGGGAGCATATACGGCATACGTTCCATCAGGGGTCATCATGGCACCTGTAACTGATGGTCCCTCTACTGGGACCATAAAACTTCTGGGAATCCCACTACTTCTTTTAATCCGTTTGCCGTCCAAATCATAAGGGCAATCTTTTATCCAATGACTACCACGTTGCTGGCATTTATAACAACGATAATGCGGAGGCACTAATCCAGTTTGGTTGGAACCTTGTATTTTCATGTAGCTGAAAATTGAAAATAAAATGTTAATATCTATTACTGTACATAATCAATCTACATAACAACAAAATTTTCAACGGAAAAGAATACATACCTTGAAGGATCGTAATCCTGGGTTGACTGTATCATCATGGCGCGGATTTTCTCCTCCTCAGATATATCTGCGCTTGTAAGATCGATATATTTCGTCTGAGGAGCCTTATCTTTACACTTGTTGGACGGTGCGTCTGTCCGGTACCGAGAGCGTTTTTTCTGCTCTGTTACTGGTACTCTAACAACATTTACCGTAGAGTAAACAGCGATTAAGGTGTTCTCATCCTTGTAAACTAGAAAAAAATATTTTTTTTATGAGATTTTTTATTTTTATTTTATATTTTATTTTAAATAATAACAATTTTGGGAATTTCGTCTTACCTTCTTTTGTTTCGTCGTTTCTGATTTTCAAAACCATACCTCCTTTCTTTCCTATCCCTTTTTGCTGCATAATGCTTTTCTTTAAATTAGCTACAGATATGTGTTGCCCATTAATCTTAAGTACCTCCATGTCCGTACTACTCCCAAATCGGTAGCGTACAGCCATCTTCTAGAAAATATTAATGTATAGCAATCGAATGTGGCTTACTCGAACGTCTGTCCTGTGCAACGGCTGCTTTGCAACTGTGAGCGTTTGCTGTGCCTATGTCTTCATCTATACCTGGGTCCACCGAAGGGTACTTACGTCGATGGCGGGGAGCGTTCAGCTACCTAACCCAACCCAACAGACGAGTCTTTCATTGGTGTTGCCAGAAGCAGACCAATAGGTTATGGTATCTCGTAGCACTAATGGATCGCCGACTACCAGATATATCCATAATTTGAGTAACGTGAAATTTCCAAGTCCTCTACCCATAAAAATCGTTCATAAAGTGAGTTTTAAAAACGTTGTCACACAGTAGATCACGAATGTTTAGAATAAATGTTTGACCGTCTAAAAACGTTGTAAAAGCGTTTTTTTGAAAAACTTACCAAGTGTTTCAAAGCACGTTAACAAACGAGTTTTGAAAATGAGTTTTTTCGATTATTAAGTCATTTTTAACAATAAAAGATGTTAAATATAAGAATATCACATCCCTTATTCCCTGACTTTGACTTATAATCTGAATCAAACATTTCTAGTCATGTATTGCCGTGCGCCACCTATCGATTATAGTTTTATTACCAAATACGTGTTTTGAATAATCTAACCACGTTTGTACCCTGGTGGAAATTGACCATTTTTCTCCCATTTGTGAAACGATTTTTCTCCCATTTTCTAGCCATTTTCTAGCGATACCAGCAGGCTAATACATCGCTTGATCCCGATCTGAAGAGATGTTTATTGTTTAATAGGCGTACCTGCTCTCTTGATGTAGCCCCCGCGTACAGATTAGCTCTTAAACGGGAATTATACGGCTCACTGATTGCCCATTTGCTCATACTTTTCTGGATGAGCTCGGTCTGCTCGTCCACGTGCTTGGGCCGTCAAACTGCGATACCAGCAAAGGCGTGCTCTGCTCGATGGTTCAGCATGTCTACCCTGTCATTACTGTCAAACATGCTGAACGAATATACGATATAAACTGAGCGAGTTGCCGTAGAACAGCGATCCTTCAATCCCGGCACTCATCAATACTTGAACCGAATCGTTGTAAGGACAAGTCCGACTCCGCTGGTAAATTCGCTGCAACAGCTAATTGGAATGTGGTAATCCAGATTTCGGTACCTCTCCGTCGAAAGCGGACGCCTACCTAGGCCAGGAGCAGTATACTTTCACATGGATGCGTTCTGACGTAGATTATCTTTTTTGGCTATAACTTCTTCATAACATATAGAACGAAAATATCAGGGTGTACCAAAGAAAAAAAGTAATGCTAACTGCAGGAACAATCGAAACGTGAAAAAATACGTCAAAATCACGGTTTTTCTCGTACATTATTGAAAATAACTTCTTAACTATACGTTTTAAAGAAAATATTCATAGGACCAAATTGTTTCCCCATGAAATTTTCTACAAGGTAGAATTAAATAAAAAAAATGGAAATGCAATAATTACATAGCAAAATAGCATTATACTCGCAAAAAACGTATGAAAAATCGGGTATTTTTGAAGCACTTGTAGAATTATTAAGGGCTGGTCCTATCATTTGAAAATTTGTATGTAAGTACTTCAAAGCAATATAAATAAAGCCCCCAATGTTGATTTAGATCAGTCGTATAGTTTTCGCACAATTCATTTGTTAACTAAACTCGGTGGAAAAAATTACTATTTTGTTGCAGTAATGCCAGAGCCAAACCGATTATCTAAAATCGGTCCTGATTATTTTACGTAATCATAATGTTCCCAGCTATCACCTGGCATCGTCAGAATATCAATTTTATAATTGTTAATAATTTTTTAAGCAATTTTTAATGCTCGGAAAATTTTTTGCTTATAAATAATTACTTCTACTCTGCCATTTTATAAGTAAAAAAATATTATAGCACACATAATGAAAGTTCTTGCAATCGCCTTTCATTTAAAATCACGCTGGTCTCGATTGAACATATAGATCGTGAGATACAAGTCTCCAAAGATGACGAGGGTTTATCGACAAACTATTTGCTTTTTAACAACAATCAAAATTGATCTTGATAGGATATTATAAGAACTCTTTTTATACAAATTTCTGAATTCACTGGACAGGTTCTTTTAGTAATAAAAAAATAATAAACATTGCGAAGTTGGACGTTGGTGCGTGAAAATCAGGTGAAGGAGGAGAGTGCCAAAACCGCGCCTTCAAAATGAGCGCGTGATCTAAACTTGTCATATATCGGCTTCTATAACTCCAAATTAGATCATTTTTTTTTTAATCGATATGCCGAAATGAGAGGAATACGATTGGGTAGGCTTAGACCCCCAATTATTAAGCGTTACTGTGATATTGTTGTTAAAATAAATAATTATTTTTAAATGTTGCAAAAAAATTTATAATAATAAAAATATCGCCGTAGATTGTACATTATTACCTGTAGATATGTATTAGTTGAATTAATTTCGCATTAACTATACTCTTATAGATACAAATTTCATTTTTATTCTCTTTTGTAAATGTATAGTAGGTATGCATAAAAACAAATAGAATAATTTTGTAACATAATTATTTATTATATATATATATATATATATATATATATATATATATATATATATATATATATATATATATATATATATATATATATATATACCTTTAACCCTGTTTCTTGGCATTATACAGGGTCCTATAGTTTATCTCTTCAGAGTTCGCTATATAGGCGCGTGACTAAAGAAATAATGACCCTGGGGTTATTGACTCTATACGCGTCCCAGAAATAACAGTTCCACGTCAAAAACACTTCTGGGATGTCCCAGAAATAACAACGGGTCCCGGAAATCACAGTTATACATCATTAAAAACCCCGGAAAACAGAGTTAAAGGAGCATATATTTATATATATATATATATATATATATATATATATATATATATATATATATATATATATATATATATATATATATATATATATATATATATATATATATATATATATATATATATATATATATATATATATATATATATATATAATTACTTCTACTCTGCCATTTTATAAGTAAAAAAATATTATAGCACATATAATGAAAGTTCTTGCAATCGCCTTTCATTTAAAATCACGCTGGTCTCGATTGAACATATAGATCGTGAGATACAAGTCTCCAAAGATGACGAGGATTTATCGTCAAACTATTTGCTTTTTAACAACAATCAAAATTGATCTTGATAGGATATTATAAGAACTCTTTTTATACAAATTTCTGAATTGACTGGACAGGTTCTTTTAGTAATAAAAAAATAATAAACATTGCGAAGTTGGACGTCGGTGCGTGAAAATCAGGTGAAGGAGAAGAGTGCCAAAACCGCGCCTTCAAAATGAGCGCGTGATCTAAACTTGTCATATATCGGCTTCTATAACTCCAAATTAGATCATTTTTTTTTTTTTTTTTTTTATATCATATGCCGAAATGAGAGAAATGCGATTAACTTGTTATATGTAACAGAAGCTAATAGTATTTTTGAGAAATTATAAAAATTAATTCCACTGACATAGTAACTTTGACAAAATCTTGGTTGATTGCAAAAACGCTAGATATGCTAAATATTATTGAGATTTGACATCCGTATATACCAATATGGCGCAGGTTAGCCCTGTGCATTTAAATGGGGCTGCTGGCTAACTCGCGCCATCTTGGCTATCTATACATATAGACTATAAATATGCACTATTTCTTATTAAATGGTTCAAGATATAATATGTAGCCCTATTTTACTCAGAGATACAGCATTTTCAATTTTTTGGCATTGTCGCAACTTTTTGCGAAAATCATTCCATTGCTTTTCATGGGACAAAGCGTAAATTACTCAAAATTAATGCAGTTATGGCACCAAGAGTTGAAAATATTTCCTAAAGCAAATATTTTTTTTACGGTAAAAACAACTATACTGTTAATTCAAAAATTTTATGAATTATTTACTACAGAAAATCTTATATTTTCAACTTTACGTGCTCTAAACTGCATGAATTTCAAGTAATTTAGGTCCTGTCCCATGAAAATCTATAGAATGGTTTTCTCAAAAAGTTGCGCCAATGCTCAAAAATTGAAAACTCTATATCTCTATTCTAAAGTGCTTTGCACACTGCCAGGTAAGAATGCAGGAATCCTACACTTTGCGTGCGCTAAATTGGCATAGAAAATCCAGTTTTGTGTAGTACATTTCGATACTAGTGCGTGAAAGTAATTTTATCGTCGAGACGACGTTTGCGCCAGAGCGAAGTGAGGGTACAAAGGTCACACGAGGTTGAAATCACCTTCTCGCTAGCATATCGAAATAGTACTTTTCGATACTAGTGCGAGAGAGATGAACCTGTACGCGCACCAGTTTGTCGCCCGAGCGAGGCGAGGGTGAAAATGACACGACTCGAGAATCATCTCACGGACGTGTATCGAACAATATTTTTCAAAACAACGAGTGGAAGTTCCGAGTTTGCGCAAGCTTGCGTGGGCAAAGTCGAAACTTGGGACACAGAGTGTGAAAAAAATCACGTTTTTTTTTTTTTTTTTTTTTCGTTTCATATCTATGTACCAAATTTTCTTGAGAAAATGTTCCTGAAAATCGCTAATCAATGTTTTGTCTCTCTATCCATAGACCAAATTACAGCATCCGACAAACATGGATTGATAGAGATAATTATATATATGACCACAAAAAAAAAAAAAAAAAAAAAAAAAAGAAAATCATCCGAAGAAATGGGGTTTTTGAGAAAATGGATTTTTCTGAAAAGAACATTATTTCGTAAGAACTGCATATGTCGTGCATTTTTTATTTTAATCCAAATATTATGCAGGAGGTGAAAGGGAGTGCTGAATTGAGTGAAAGGTCGTTTAGTTTACTCAGAAGCTTTAAAAACTCGTGAAATAGCAGCCGTTTGAGTATGACCTTGAAATATAAGATTGCAAAGATATAATTATGTACAAATTTTGAACATTACAAACCGGATGCATTTTTAGTGCAATCGAGACATGAAAAACTACGCGTCGAATCATCTTTAGAGAAGAACAGCCATACTTTAAATTCAAAATGATAAGTGATGTAGGCATACTCTGGCAGTTCAATTTGAGATATATGAAAATAATAAGTTTCCTTTCCACACCACCTTGCGGTAGATACCATGGCGCATTTTTGATAAGTGGTTTCCCCATGTATTATATATTGGGAAACATATATAATACATATAATATACAATTTACATTGTGCATATTATGTAGGCCTAATCCACTCATGCTAATAAAATCATTATAGTGTAACGGAACCGTCTACGATGGGAGAATTTTTTTTTGTATATATTTTTATGCGATGAACCATAGTCATAACCCTGAACACCTACTACCCTACCGACACTATTGCACCAAGGGTTGTAGATGTGACCTGCGCTTCTCGGAGTCTCAAGCTGTTATAAAACACCGACGCGGCGCATGCTTTAAAATTTCTGAATTTTTAATCTTGTAATTTCCTTTTCCTTAAAAGGCTATATTTAGACTTAATATAAAAACGGACTGTAAAGTTTCCTTTCTTCTTGATAAAGACAAACACTACTTTTAAATAAGTAAAAATTATATCCGATTACACCTACGATCACAGATACTGTAAAATTATAATACGTAATTGTTTATCGAAGATTATTATATTCTCTTGTACAAAAGTAAGTAACCTCACTCTAATAAAAAAATGTTCAATAGTAAAACCTTTAGTTGAATTACAATATTTCTGCAATACAATTTTATTTAGAAATACTTCAGTTGTATTAATGAGTTAGTTATAAATTAGGGTTAATTTTCTACAAGGATATATTTTAAATAATAATTTAAGTACGAATTGTTAAACAAACCCTTGTGCAATAATCACAATTGTAATTCTTCCTTTATACGTTTGACCTAAATAGCAAACCGTTCCAAACGCGAGGTATAAGAATTTATAAGGTTTTCCATTCACAATCACAAACAAATATAAAATTACAATAACTACTTTAAGACACATTCATGAAAGAATATTTTTCCTACTCAAATAATGAAACTTATTCAACCTTCTGTTTTTCTTCTGCTATAAATAAATAAACTGTTTTATTACATATCACAAATTTAACAAACATTTTTGGATTTTGAACAATTACATGTGAGTTGGAAATATTCCTTCAAAATGTGGAATTAGCCTTAAGAAGACGATAGTTCTAGCGGATGCATAATCTTGGGGCTGTAAAACACATGGCCCATACTAAATATAGATACGACGCTTTCCCACGCAGGGACGCGCTTTTCCGAGTTTTTCAAAACATGACTTATACTATACATTGAAATATTATTTTACATTATCTCTCAAACCGTTATCAATAAAATTATTTTAACAACAACCGATATTAAATATAACAGTAAGGAAATTAGGAAAAATAATATTAAATATATATATTCTTTGTTAAATAGCAATCAACAGCTTTGTTGTTTTTGTATTAATAATACAAAGATCTAGTAACAAAAACCCAAAAATATAGCTCTATGAGTAACCATATGCATTTT
The DNA here is from genome assembly GCA_036365515.1 of Torymus aiolomorphi. NCBI lineage: Eukaryota > Metazoa > Arthropoda > Insecta > Hymenoptera > Torymidae > Torymus > Torymus aiolomorphi. Next base: position 52,106,468 of record CM070874.1, on the reverse strand, counting down.
ATAAACGCAACCTATAACCATGTAAAGAATCTTTATTAACCAACGATAAATAATTACTATAATAGCTATTATATTATATAAATCAACAAGTTTTGATAACAAAGCATTTAGGTTTTAGTTTATTTTAGATAATTGACTGTTATTATAAATTTATCATATATGATTTCATAATTATTTAGTAAGATAAATAATTCAATTCATGGTAGAATATCTAGATTGTTAATTATAGGAAAACCCGAGACAAAGAAGATGTTTGTCAGCTACATCAGCCCCAAAACACATGGCTCGTCTAAAAATAGATTTTTCTCAGTCTTCCTGCGCGGAGACGCATTTTCCAGCATCTTTTGGGACTCAATGTACTATAGCATAAGAATATTATTTTACAATAACGCTAGATATCTCATTAATTATAATTAGAAAAATAATTTTTGTTTAAGATAAAAGTTGCATTATGTTAAGTAAAAATTAAGAGATGAGAAAATCCATTATTATAATATGTTTTTATAGTAATAATAATCCATTTGTCTATTTCTACTAGATTAACTAACTAGACTTTAAGTTTAGATGATAAACTGTTTAGAATTTGAATAATACATTTGTAATTCGTACGTTTTCTTAATAATAATTAACTATTATGACTATTTATAAGTAATTTTCATTGTTAATGCAAGTTTTATGAAATATACACATTAGATAAAACATTTTACTGGACAATAGTTGTATTTTAACACATTGTTACTTACGAAAACTAATTAAATTTCAAATATTTTAAATAAATAATAGAAAATCTAAGGAAAATGTATTAATTTAATAAAATAACTTAATAATATGATTGATACATTAGCTAGAATGAATAGTCTAATGTTTTTATAAAGTTTGCATAAGAAATTTCATTGTTTAATGTATAATTAAGTTTATAAAATTTGTAATGCGTTTAACTCCTGTAGTAATAGACCGATAACTTCCGTTCAAATTTGTATTTTCATTTTAGAACAAAATGTAATAGAATAACATTTTATAATTTATAAACTGCCAACATTGTATAATTTTCAGCAAGTAACAGAAAATTGATCATTTTTGACTCGAAAGAAAGAGAAGGATATATCTTTTGTCTCTCTCATCTCTCTTTCTCTGGCGTACATATATCGTTCTCTCTCGCTCCTTAAAGAAGATACGAGCCGCCGGAAAATACCCTAGAGAAGGGATAAGGGACCGCTCTCTGCCGCTCTCTGTGTTAAAACATAGGATTTTCCCCACTATCACAAAAATCGACGTTTGGAAGGGATGACACCCCCGCACCATTGGACACCGTTTTCTCACACCACTAGCCACAATTAACACTACAGGATACATGACTATCAACCGCCGTTACAAATGTCAACCAGCGATTCGATGCCTCAAGATGACGCAACCACCCGATTCGACACCGCAATTTTTCCAGCCAAAGAAGAGGAGGAGCAATGTATTTAAATACGCCGAACGCGCACTGCTGGTCGGTCAGTCAGATTTACAAGCCTCACAAGCTTTGCTGACTGGTCCAGGGTGCAGTTCACCACAAGCCTCACAAGCTTTGCTGACTGTACAGCAGTTCACCACAAGCCTCACAAGCTTTACTGAACTGACCAAGTCAGATCAACACAAGCCTCACAAGCTTTGCTGACTGTACAGCAGATTGACACAAGCCTCACAAGCTTAAAAACTCTGTACACAAATTTCAAAATTTAAATAAATATTCAGATTTTTCAAATTTCTAGTTTAATTTCTTTTTACCAAATTTCTAAATTTACTATATTCAAACATTATAAGAGAAAAGGAAATTTACAAAAAATAAGAAAGGTAAATAAAGAAAAAAAAAATAAATTAAAATTCCAGACAAGTGAATAAGTAATTGTCTTGGATCGTGAATAGACGATTGGCCTTGATCTTAAGGATTACTGGACAGGAGCTATTCACGATAACAATTCATTTAGTGCGAGTCTTAAGGGCTTTGTGCAATTTGAGTTGACAAGGCAACGACTGAATTAACTTAAAGAGAATTATTATTTCAAAAATAAAGAAATTTTGGATCATTAATGAAAATAAAAGAGATCCGAATAAATTAAAATTCCAGACAAGTGAATAAGTAATTGTCTTGGATCGTGAATAGACGATTGGCCTTGATCTTAAGGATTACTGGACAGGAGCTATTCACGATAACAATTCATTTAGTGCGAGTCTTAAGGGCTTTGTGCAATTTGAGTTGACAAGGCAACGACTGAATTAACTTAAAGAGAATTATTATTTCAAAAATAAAGAAATTTTGGATCATTAATGAAAATAAAAGAGATCCGAATAAATTAAAATTCCAGACAAGTAAATAAGTAATTGTCTTGGATCGTGAATAGACGATTGGCCTTGATCTTAAGGATTACTGGACAGGAGCTATTCACGATAACAATTCATTTAGTGCGAGTCTTAAGGGCTTTGTGCAATTTGAGTTGACAAAGCAACGACTGAATTAACTTAAAGAGAATTATTATTTCAAAAATAAAGAAATTTTGGATCATTAATGAAAATAAAAGAGATCCGAATAAATTAAAATTCCAGACAAGTAAATAAGTAATTGTCTTGGATCGTGAATAGACGATTGGCCTTGATCTTAAGGATTACTGGACAGGAGCTATTCACGATAACAATTCATTTAGTGCGAGTCTTAAGGGCTTTGTGCAATTTGAGTTGACAAGGCAACGACTGAATTAACTTGAAGAGAATTATTATTTGGAAAATAAATATCATTAAAATTTAACGAACTAAGGAAAAATTACAAATCGATAATAATTGATTAGGTTGGTTTAGGGAAGGGCGAATCTGAGAATAACCTGAGATGGGGGAAATTTAGTATTATCCAACACACAACATTCCAGGGCTCGTGACCTTTTTCCAATCCATACAAGAGGCATGTGCAACAAAAATTGTTTTTAAGAGACAAATGTGCTGCTTCTGTTGGTCCCTATTAAAATCCAAATCCTCAATCCAAAGAAAAATTAATTACTAAATTTTCAACGATTAATTACGAACTTGTTACTACACATCTTTTCCTTTAGCTCGTCCATGGTTTATTAGCTGGCGCAGCTACGACCAAAAAGAGCATTAATTCTTAATTGAGTTAATAATCCCAGTCGTGTTATGTTTTAGGACGTGACATAAGACTATAAAAAAATTTTGGAGGCCCCGGAGGGATTGAATTGGAAAGGATGTGTAAATTAGAGTCATGTTAGTTGTTTTTTTTTTTCTGCTATATTACTTACATTATGTAATAAAAGAATTAATAAAGTGTAAAATTTAATGAAAGTTGGTGCAAAGTGTAAAAGACAACCAAGCTCATTTACTTTTCTAAACTTAAATAATACGTGAATAAATAAATGAATTAATAAATAATATTAAAATCAATGAATAAATCAGGAAATGAACAAATCGAACTAAGAAAATTATAAATTTAAAAGTTTTTTGTGAATTTAGAAAATCTGTTACTGTTCAGGTAAGAAAGAAATAAGTGAAAGTTTGTGCGCATTCTATTACTTCGGCCGCTAGGAAAAGTACGTGGCAGCGCTGCAGACCGCTTCACCCCATCATTCAGTGGTAAAATCCGAGTCTAACAAGGAGTGCAAATTAGCACTTTTCCTTTTGTCAATGTACTTTCAATGATATCCGGAAATGTGTTCAACATTCGTGTTCGTAGTGTTTTCCTTGTGAATCTTTAAAACCTCAGTTATGTTGCCATTAGTGGGTTTGATTCAACGTGCTTTAAGTTAGTAAATTATTAGTTGCACTTGATCGTCTACGTGTCCATTAATATGGAACGTTCTGCATTTATGTATCTATCAAAACAGTGAATAAATTTCAACTTCAAACATCTTCCATCTCTGATTTCTGTAATTCCAGTAACAATCTGAAAAATTATAATGTCTCTTTTCCCAAGTTCTTTTAACAACCTCCTACTGAATTCTTTTTCATCTTTAAATTATACAAAATGGGTGAAATATACTTATACTAAATATTATTTGAAGAAAATGTTAGTAAAGAGATAAAAAAATAAGTTGGGCTAACTAATAAAAGAGAATTGAAAAAAAATATATACATATCTAAAATTAAAGAAATTGAACGAAATGAAATAAAAAAAAAATGAAATTAAAGAATTCTCAAATAACAAAATTTTCAAAATCTAAAATTAAAACATTTTATACAAAAAAAAACATGTTTCAAAATTTTTCACTAAGTTGAAAAATAATTTTAAAATATTAGTTAACGCCCCAAAGCCTCTGTGTCACAAAAAGATGACCACGCGCAACGGCCTCTCGACTAAATCTTTAACTAACGTTATACTAAATCAAAAAAAATAATAATTTTGCAAAATATTGGTGTACGCCCCAAAGCCTCTGAGTCACAAGAAGATGACTATGCGCAACGGCCTCTCAACTAAATTTTTATTAAATCTTTACTAAATCAAAATTTATGAATCCTCTATAAACTAGAGAAGAGAAGTTTTATTAAACTTCTACAAAATTTACTAAATCTGAATCCTCTATAAAAATTAGAGAAGAGAAGTATTATTAAACTTCTATAAAATTTACTAAATCTACAAACTTATGAATCCTCTATAAAATTAGGGAAGAGAAGTTTTATTAAACTTCTACAAAATTTACTAAATCTGAATCCTCTATAAAAATTAGAGAAGAGAAGTATTATTAAACTTCTATAAAATTTACTAAATCTACAAACTTATGAATCCTCTATAAAATTAGGGAAGAGAAGTATTATTAAACTTCTACAAAATTTACTAAATCTGAATCCTCTATAAAAATTAGAGAAGAGAAGTATTATTAAACTTCTATAAAATTTACTAAATCTACAAACTTATGAATCCTCTATAAAATTAGGGAAGAGAAGTATTATTAAACTTCTACAAAATTTACTAAATCTACAAACTTATGAATCCTCTATAAAATTAGGGAAGAGAAGTATTATTAAACTTCTACAAAATTTACTAAATCTGAATCCTCTATAAAAATTAGAGAAGAAAAGTATTATTAAACTTCTATAAAATTTACTAAATCTACAAACTTATGAATCCTCTATAAAATTAGGGAAGAGAAGTATTATTAAACTTCTATACAAAAGTATACTAAATCTAAAAATTTAACTTACTAAATCCACAAACTTAAAAACCCTCTATTATTGAGAAGAGAAGTTAAGAAAAATAATTTCTAAAATTTATTACCAAATCCACTGTATTTACTATATCTTAAAGCATTAAAAATTGAAAAGAAACCTCTATTTTAGAGAATATAAGTCTTATAAAGCGTTTATATTTACAAAAAAAGGGAAACTGAAACTACTATGTTATCAGAAAAATTCTAAACCCACTGTTTTCTCTGAATCCACCGTATCGTAATTCTATATTTTGGAAAACAAACAAACAAAAACAAAAATTACAAAAAGATTTCAAGTTTTTAATCTACAAAACTGAATTTTATTTTTCTAAGTCTTTATTTGAATTCAAAAAGTGAAAATAATATTCGCTAAGTTTTTTTTTCTAAATCTTTAAATCAATAATAACTATTCAAAAGAAATTTTACTAAATTAAAGTAAATCTGCATTTACCTTTTCTAACCCTTACTACTTTACAAAGCGAATGATGTTCTAACAATAAGTATATAACTCACAAGACAGTTTTGCATTTGACTTAAGTGAAACTTAATTTGAAAAAAAAACAAGTCTTCTAAATTCCAACTTATCTTTAATGAAACGTTTTCCAAACTATTGTAGATTAAAAATTAAAGGCATTAGAATTCAAAACATATTTAAAAACCTTACGAGAATAAAATTAAAATTGTGAAATTAAAATTATAACTAAATATCGTGAAAAAAAAATTTATGCCAATTTGAAAATTGAAGTTTTATTCTTTATTATATTTACCCTTTTGAACGATTGGTATTTAAAGGGTGCGGAAGTGATTCTGCATCTCTGCATTTTGCTATTTCTATGAACTAAATAAAGGAAAATCTTCTAAACCCTTTGAATTTTGTCAAAGTAAAAGTTGTATAAAGAAAATTACTATTCTTTTGGAATTCTCTAAATCCTACTATGCTCTTGTAAATTGTTAGATCGTTCAAATTTGTTCTATTAAATTTTGAAAAACTATTACTCTTTCCAAATCCTCTGAATTTTATTATGATAGTTTTTTTTTATTATTCTACTAAATTGTAAAAGGCTTTTAAACAAAATTATTACACATTCAAGGTAAATTATTTACTTACTATACCAATCTCACTGTATCTTACTATTTCTAAAAATGTTTTCCGTTTGCCAATTGTGCCATAAACGTGGTCACATTGCACCACAATGCTCTACAATAAAGATTTGCCAACTATATCATAAGCTAGGGCATATAGCTTTAGAATGCTCCAAACTAGTAAGATGCCAACTCTGCTCTGGAGTAGGCCATACCGCGACTAATTGTTCTAATCGTCCGATTCAATCCGAAACCCGGTCATTTAATACCGTAAACGACAATATTAAACATTTAGACAAGTTAGATACTGATGAATTTCAAAAAATTTTAGAAAATGATCTATTGGCTAAATTAAATGAATCTTTGCAAAATATTTGTCAATTTTCTACTGAATGTATAACTCAGTACTCAAACAGATTTATTATTAAAGCTAATAAAGTAATGAAAAAATGTGACATAGAATTTATACTAAACAATAACATAAATTTTAAAAGAACAATACAGAATGTACTTATTGAACATTTTCTAATAGGACTACAACCTCATTTATGGTCTCACGTTAATCCATGTGGAACTTTCACCGAAACCGTTAAGCATGCTATTTCGGTAGAACAGGAAATATCTAATTATAAATCTCAATCGTCTTCCATTCAAATAAATAAAAAGTCCGAAATTTGGTCACCCAATACCTTAAATGATAGCAATAAGCTATTAAATAAATCAGATGCTAACAAGTTTCAAGAAGTTCTAGAAAATGACTTACTAATTAAATTAAACGATTCCTTACAGAACGTTTACCAACTGCCCAACGAAGGTATTATTCAGTATGCGAATAGATTAATTATTAAAACTAATGAAGTGGTAAAAGAATGTGATACAGAAACTACACTAACTAATAACATAAAATTTGGTAGAACAGCTCAGAATGTACTTATTAAACATTTTATAAAAGGATTAAAATCTGTTTCATATTGTAAACCATGTAAAACTTTGCGTGAAACTGTTCAGAATGCTGTTTCCATTGAAAAAATTAAATCATGTAATAATTCTCAATCATTTTCAAATGAAATTAAGTGCTGTACAACTAAATTACAATTTAAAAATTTATATACGAATAATAATGATGTTTCTTCTAATCTTCAGACAAATAAGAACAATTTTTCTAACAGAAGTTCTTTAAATAATGTAATTCATAATTCAAGTAAATGTAGCAATGATTGTAGTAATATTACTAGTTCCAACAAGTCAATTAAAATTTCAAAATCAAATCCTTGTGATACCAGAAAATCACATCAAACCAATACAAGTAGCAATTCACTTACTGAATCTGATTTTGCAACACTCGAATATGCTAAGACATTAAATAATCAAGATAAAATAATTGTAATTCCAAACTCCATTAGTGACTTGGTTGTTTCAAGTGACTCACATAGTACTAATAAAATCTATAATTTTACATCATTTATAATTTTACCAACATCAATCGCGCCTAAAGGCTGCAAGGAAGCAAACCATTTAAAAGCATTTTCTAATTCTCCAGTTTCAAACTCAGATATTATATTTGACGAAGCTTCTGCGCTTTCAAAATATCAAAATATAGGTTCTGATTTTAGCATTCATAACGCTATTGGAAATAACACCAGTTCTCCTAGACATAACTTCCTTTTAAATATAAGTGATGATAAAACCAAATATCAAACAAATTGCATTTCACCTGATTGCAATACGTTTGAAACGAAGGATACAAAAGCATATCACATTTCAAAGCCAGATAAAAATTTACAAAATAATTGTCTTACCAATAAAAGTAAAGTTTCAAAATGTAATTTTATTTTTCAAACTTTGAAGTATTTTCATAATTTATTAAAGAGGACACCTGTGATTCAATTAATGTTCAAGCCACTTAAATTACCATTTGGATATTCACGGGATATCAAACTATTACCTTTCAAGTTCAATATCAACTCGAATGAATCGAAGAAAAATTTGATTACTTGTAATTCATTGCTAAATAATCTGCATAAACATAAATGTTGCCAGTCCAGCTACTGTATATATAACCATTTCGACATTAAAAATATTATACAGAATTTATTAAAGCATATTTTAATTCAGAAATAAATCTTGAATTAAAATTATTACCAATTTGAAAAAAATTATCGTTTTCTTTTGGTTTTTCTTTTTTCCCCAAATGACATTTAAAATTAGACTAAAGATTGAATTTTTTTTCTTTTTTTTTCTTTCCCTAACCAATATTCTACCAGATTTCCAGCTTATTCTTATTTATAATTTTTAAAATTTAAATCATTCTATATCAAATATTAATAGTTCTCTCTGATTACAGATGAAGTAAAATAAAAAAAAATAATAATTATAACAATTACCCCAACCATGAATATCAAATGAGTGTATGCAAGATATATCCTAAAAGGCGTGCTGTAAATTTATATTTGTCAAAAGGTATAATTTGGAAATTTAAATTGATATTGAAAAACTCGAAATTCAAATAATATAACAAATAACATTATTATTGTAATATTAATTATTTGATGGATTCAGGATGCATGGTGATGATTATTATGGGAGAAGAATTATATATACAAATTATTTTTAATATTCTAAAGACATACATCTTCGAGAAATTCAGAAATAACATATTTATTATTAATTAATTATAAATTTGTTTAACAAAATCTTTGCTTCATAGATAATTAAGTCACAAACAATAGAAATAGAATTTTTTTTTTAAAACAAAATTTGACCTTCAACACATTTTCTAATTTATTTATTACACAGGCAGATAACAAAGCTTCTGGAATCACAATTTGTGACCATGCAAAAATGTCTTGTTGCACATATACAAAACTCTCTCTATTACGTTTAGATCATGAGAAGTTTTCTTTTTGAAAACCTTAAAGGCTATTGTATCAATTAAATAACGATCAATACGTCACAATCTCAGACAAACGAAATCTAGCACGTGCGGCAAATCCGTTTTTAAAGCTCAGATTTAACCAAATGCTAGTCAGCCAACATAAAGGCATAAAACCTATATTGCGACTCAGCCTATGAGAGACAAAGTTATATCCGATGATGACAATAAAAACAAAGAATCTTTATCCTTACTACCTTTATAAATTATTTAGAAATAATGTGCATTTGAATTTCAAGTTAGTTTAAAAATCAATTCAATTTTGTTTGTGATACAAATAATTGATATTTGTTTTTCCTGTTATCTAAAGAAGTATTTTTGTTATGACAAATACAAAATTATGTTGATGAATTGCTTGAAAATCAACGTTTCGATATAAAGTCTTATAAATTAGTTTAATTCTTCTAATCAAGATATAAGAAAGAAATATTTTCATTTTTCGTACTTTTACAATAATCATTAAAATCCATTTATCATTCCAAATTATAACTTATCATTATTACTCAGAGTAACGCTTGCTACACTTGTTGTAGTAGCAACCGTTTTAGTAGGGGGGTGTAACGGAACCGTCTACGATGGGAAAATGTTTTTTTGTATATATTTTTATGCGATGAACCATAGTCATAACCCTGAACACCTACTACCCTACCGACACTATTGCACCAAGGGTTGTAGATGTGACCTGCGCTTCTCGGAGTCTCAAGCTGTCATAAAACACCGACGCGGCGCATGCATTAAAATTTCTGAATTTTTAATCTTGTAATTTCCTTTTCCTTAAAAGGCTATATTTAGACTTAATATAAAAACGGACTGTAAACTTTCCTTTCTTCTTGATAAAGACAAACACTACTTTTAAATAAATAAAAATTATATCCGATTACACCTACGATCACAGATACTGTAAAATTATAATACGCAATTGTTTATCGAAGATTATTATATTCTCTTGTACAAAAGTAAGTAACCTCACTCTAATAAAAAAATGTTCAATAGTAAAACCTTTAGTTGAATTACAATATTTCTGCAATACAATTTTATTTAGAAATACTTCAGTTGTATTAATGAGTTAGTTATAAATTAGGGTTAATTTTCTACAAGGATATATTTTAAATAATAATTTAAGTACGAATTGTTAAACAAACCCTTGTGCAATAATCACAATTGTAATTCTTCCTTTATACGTTTGACCTAAATAGCAAACCGTTCCAAACGCGAGGTATAAGAGTTTATAAGGTTTTCCATTCACAATCACAAACAAATATAAAATTACAATAACTACTTTAAGACACATTCATGAAAGAATATTTTTCCTACTCAAATAATGAAACTTATTCAACCTTCTGTTTTTCTTCTGCTATAAATAAATAAACTGTTTTATTACATATCACAAATTTAACAAACATTTTTGGATTTTGAACAATTACATGTGAGTTGGAAATATTCCTTCAAAATGTGGAATTAGCCTTAAGAAGACGATAGCCCTAGCGGATGCGTAATCTTGGGGCTGTAAAACACATGGCCCATACTAAATATAGATACGACGCTTTCCCACGCAGGGACGCGCTTTTCCGAGTTTTTCAAAACATGACTTATACTATACATTGAAATATTATTTTACATTATCTCTCAAACCGTTATCAATAAAATTATTTTAACAACAACCGATATTAAATATAACAGTAAGGAAATTAGGAAAAATAATATTAAATATATATATTCTTTGTTAAATAGCAATCAACAGCTTTGTTGTTTTTGTATTAATAATACAAAGATCTAGTAACAAAAACCCAAAATATATAGCTCTATGAGTAACCATATGCATTTTATAAACGCAACCTATAACCATGTAAAGAATCTTTATTAACCAACGATAAATAATTACTATAATAGCTATTATATTATATAAATCAACAAGTTTTGATAACAAAGCATTTAGGTTTTAGTTTATTTTAGATAATTGACTGTTATTATAAATTTATCATATATGATTTCATTGTAAATTAGATTATTAAGTTAGTAAAATTTTGTATTCCGAATAACTATCATTAAAATAGTCGTAGCATTTTCATTCAAGTTGTAATATCTTGCTACATAATTATTTAGTAAGATAAATAATTCAATTCATGGTAGAATATCTAGATTGTTAATTATAGGAAAACCCGAGACAAAGAAGATGTTTGTCAGCTACATCAGCCCCAAAACACATGGCTCGTCTAAAAATAGATTTTTCTCAGTCTTCCTGCGCGGAGACGCATTTTCCAGCATCTTTTGGGACTCAATGTACTATAGCATAAGAATATTATTTTACAATAACGCTAGATATCTCATTAATTATAATTAGAAAAATAATTTTTGTTTAAGATAAAAGTTGCATTATGTTAAGTAAAAATTAAGAGATGAGAAAATCCATTATTATAATATGTTTTTATAGTAATAATAATCCATTTGTCTATTTCTACTAGATTAACTAACTAGACTTTAAGTTTAGATGATAAACTGTTTAGAATTTGAATAATACATTTGTAATTCGTACGTTTTCTTAATAATAATTAACTATTATGACTATTTATAAGTAATTTTCATTGTTAATGCAAGTTTTATGAAATATACACATTAGATAAAACATTTTACTGGACAATAGTTGTATTTTAACACATTGTTACTTACGAAAACTAATTAAATTTCAAATATTTTAAATAAATAATAGAAAATCTAAGGAAAATGTATTAATTTAATAAAATAACTTAATAATATGATTGATACATTAGCTAGAATGAATAGTCTAATGTTTTTATAAAGTTTGCATAAGAAATTTCATTGTTTAATGTATAATTAAGTTTATAAAATTTGTAATGCGTTTAACTCCTGTAGTAATAGACCGATAACTTCCGTTCAAATTTGTATTTTCATTTTAGAACAAAATGTAATAGAATAACATTTTATAATTTATAAACTGCCAACATTGTATAATTTTCAGCAAGTAACAGAAAATTGATCATTTTTGACTCGAAAGAAAGAGAAGGATATATCTTTTGTCTCTCTCATCTCTCTTTCTCTGGCGTACATATATCGTTCTCTCTCGCTCCTTAAAGAAGATACGAGCCGCCGGAAAATACCTAGAGAAGGGATAAGGGACCGCTCTCTGCCGCTCTCTGTGTTAAAACATAGGATTTTCCCCACTATCACAAAAATCGACGTTTGGAAGGGATGACACCCCCGCACCATTGGACACCGTTTTCTCACACCACTAGCCACAATTAACACTACAGGATACATGACTATCAACCGCCGTTACAAATGTCAACCAGCGATTCGATGCCTCAAGATGACGCAACCACCCGATTCGACACCGCAATTTTTCCAGCCAAAGAAGAGGAGGAGCAATGTATTTAAATACGCCGAACGCGCACTGCTGGTCGGTCAGTCAGATTTACAAGCCTCACAAGCTTTGCTGACTGGTCCAGGGTGCAGTTCACCACAAGCCTCACAAGCTTTGCTGACTGTACAGCAGTTCACCACAAGCCTCACAAGCTTTACTGAACTGACCAAGTCAGATCAACACAAGCCTCACAAGCTTTGCTGACTGTACAGCAGATTGACACAAGCCTCACAAGCTTAAAAACTCTGTACACAAATTTCAAAATTTAAATGAATATTCAGATTTTTCAAATTTCTAGTTTAATTTCTTTTTACCAAATTTCTAAATTTACTATATTCAAACATTATAAGAGAAAAGGAAATTTACAAAAAATAAGAAAGGTAAATAAAGAAAAAAAAAATAAATTAAAATTCCAGACAAGTGAATAAGTAATTGTCTTGGATCGTGAATAGACGATTGGCCTTGATCTTAAGGATTACTGGACAGGAGCTATTCACGATAACAATTCATTTAGTGCGAGTCTTAAGGGCTTTGTGCAATTTGAGTTGACAAGGCAACGACTGAATTAACTTAAAGAGAATTATTATTTCAAAAATAAAGAAATTTTGGATCATTAATGAAAATAAAAGAGATCCGAATAAATTAAAATTCCAGACAAGTAAATAAGTAATTGTCTTGGATCGTGAATAGACGATTGGCCTTGATCTTAAGGATTACTGGACAGGAGCTATTCACGATAACAATTCATTTAGTGCGAGTCTTAAGGGCTTTGTGCAATTTGAGTTGACAAAGCAACGACTGAATTAACTTAAAGAGAATTATTATGTCAAAAATAAAGAAATTTTGGATCATTAATGAAAATAAAAGAGATCCGAATAAATTAAAATTCCAGACAAGTCAATAAGTAATTGTCTTGGATCGTGAATAGACGATTGGCCTTGATCTTAAGGATTACTGGACAGGAGCTATTCACGATAACAATTCATTTAGTGCGAGTCTTAAGGGCTTTGTGCAATTTGAGTTTACAAGGCAACGACTGAATTAACTTGAAGAGAATTATTATTTGGAAAATAAATATCATTAAAATTTAACGAACTAAGGAAAAATTACAAATCGATAATAATTGATTAGGTTGGTTTAGGGAAGGGCGAATCTGAGAATAACCTGAGATGGGGGAAATTTAGTATTATCCAACACACAACATTCCAGGGCTCGTGACCTTTTTCCAATCCATACAAGAGGCATGTGCAACAAAAATTGTTTTTAAGAGACAAATGTGCTGCTTCTGTTGGTCCCTATTAAAATCCAAATTCTCAATCCAAAGAAAAATTAATTACTAAATTTTCAACGATTAATTACGAACTTGTTACTACACATCTTTTCCTTTAGCTCGTCCATGGTTTCTTAGCTGGCGCAGCTACGACCAAAAAGAGCATTAATTCTTAATTGAGTTAATAATCCCAGTCGTGTTATGTTTTAGGACGTGACAATAGTTAAAAATATTTTACAATTTTAATGTAAATTATTAAAACATTTTCAACTATAATAATTTCTAGCATGTGCCGCTCCAGCCACTGACCGCGCAGCCACAGCCCTCGCCACACCTCAGAGGATGACAAGGTCCCGGCGACGGTATGGGTCGTAACGACTACGCAAGGGCTGGTGCCGGCGACTGGACTGCTTGTCCCAGCGGTGGTTGCGCTGCCCTTTCACGTGCATCGACCCCTGGAAATTCCTCCTAGAGTCGCTGATCACGCTGTAAGAATATTCGTGACCCGACGAGTAAGGCATCGGCACGTTGGACATTCGCTGCTCAGCCTCGTTCTTCAGGGTCTCGCAGGCGCTCATCGGAGAGTCTGGCGCAGAAGGAGGCGACATCTGCGGGCGCGCCGTCGTGTTCAGCGAGACGGCCAAGTGATGAGCGGGAGCATATACGGCATACGTTCCATCAGGGGTCATCATGGCACCTGTAACTGATGGTCCCTCTACAGGGACCATAAAACTTCTGGGAATCCCACTACTTCTTTTAATCCGTTTGCCGTCCAAATCATAAGGGCAATCTTTTATCCAATGACTACCACGTTGCTGGCATTTATAACAACGATAATGCGGAGGCACTAATCCAGTTTGGTTGGAACCTTGTATTTTCATGTAGCTGAAAATTGAAAATAAAATGTTAATATCTATTACTGTACATAATCAATCTACATAACAACAAAATTTTCAACGGAAAAGAATACATACCTTGAAGGATCGTAATCCTGGGTTGACTGTATCATCATGGCGCGGATTTTCTCCTCCTCAGATATATCTGCGCTTGTAAGATCGATATATTTCGTCTGAGGAGCCTTATCTTTACACTTGTTGGACGGTGCGTCTGTCCGGTACCGAGAGCGTTTTTTCTGCTCTGTTACTGGTACTCTAACAACATTTACCGTAGAGTAAACAGCGATTAAGGTGTTCTCATCCTTGTAAACTAGAAAAAAATATTTTTTTTATGAGATTTTTTATTTTTATTTTATATTTTATTTTAAATAATAACAATTTTGGGAATTTCGTCTTACCTTCTTTTGTTTCGTCGTTTCTGATTTTCAAATCCACACCTCCTTTCTTTCCTATCCCTTATGGCTGCATAATGCTTTTCTTTAAATTAGCTACAGATATGTGTTGCCCATTAATCGTAAGTACCTCCATGTCCATACTACTCCCAAATCGGTAGCGTACAGCCATCTTCTAGAAAATATTAATGTATAGCAATCGAATGTGGCTTACTCGAACGTCTGTCCTGTGCAAAGGCTGCTTTGCAACTGTGAGCGTTTGCAGTGCCTATGTCTTCATCTATACCTGGGTCCACCGAAGGGTAATTACGTCGATGGCGGGGAGCGTTCAGCTACCTAACCCAACCCAACAGACGAGTCTTTCATTGGTGTTGCCAGAAGCAGGCCAATAGGTTATGGTATCTCGTAGCACTAATGGATCGCCGACTACCAGATATATCCATAATTTGAGTAACGTGAAATTTCCAAGTCCTCTAACCATAAAAATCGTTTAAAGTGAGTTTTAAAAACGTTGTGACACAGTAGATCACGAATGTTTAGAATAAATGTTTGACCGTCTAAAAACGTTGTAAAAGCGTTTTTTTGAAAAACTTACCAAGTGTTTCAAAGCACGTTAACAAACGAGTTTTGAAAATGAGTTTTTTCGATTATTAAGTAATTTTTAACAATAAAAGATGTTAAATATAAGAATATCACATCCCTTATTCCCTGACTTTGACTTATAATCTGAATCAAACATTTTTAGTCATGTATTGCCGTGCGCCACCTATCGATAATAGTTTTATTACCAAATACGTGTTTTGAATAATCTTACCACGTTTGTACCCTGGTGGAAATTGACCATTTTTCTCCCATTTGTGAAACGATTTTTCTCCCATTTTCTAGCCATTTTCTAGCGATACCAGCAGGGTAATACATCGCTTGATCCCGATCTGAAGAGATGTTTATTGTTTAATAGGCGTACCTGCTCTCTTGATGTAGCCCCCGCGTACAGATTAGCTCTTAAACGGGAATTATACGGCTCAATGATTGCCCATTTGCTCATACTTTTCTGGATGAGCTCGGTCTGCTCGTCCACGTGCTTGGGCCGTCAAACTGCGATACCAGCAAAGGCGTGCTCTGCTCGATGGTTCAGCATGTCTACCCTGTCATTACTGTCAAACATGCTGAACGAATATACGATATAAACTGAGCGAGTTGCCGTAGAACAGCGATCCTTCAATCCCGGCACTCATCAATACTTGAACCGAATCGTTGTAAGGACAAGTCCGACTCCGCTGGTAAATGCGCTGCAACAGCTAATTGGAATGTGGTAATCCAGATTTCGGTACCTCTCTGTCGAAAGCGGACGCCTACCTAGGCCAGGAGCAGTATACTTTCACATGGATGCGTTCTGACGTAGATTATCTTTTTTGGCTATAACTTCTTCATAACATATAGAACGAAAATATCAGGGTGCACCAAAAAAAAAGTAATGCTAACTGCAGGAACAATTGAAACGTGAAAAAATACGTCAAAATCACGATTTTTCTCGTACATTATTGAAAATAACTTCTTAACTATACGTTTTAAAGAAAATATTTATAGGACCAAATTTATTCCCCATGAAATTTTCTACAAGGTAGAATTAAATAAAAAAAATGGAAATGCAATAATTACATAGCAAAATAGCATTATTCTCGCAAAAAACGTATGAAAAATCGGGTATTTTTGAAGCACTTGTAGAATTATTAAGGGCTGGTCCTATCCTTTTGAAAATTTGTATGTAAGTACTTCAAAGCAATATAAATAAAGCCCCCAATGTTGATTTAGATCAGTCGTATAGTTTTCGCACAATACATTTGTTAACTAAACTCGGTGGAAAAAATTACTATTTTGTTGCAGTAATGCCAGAGCCAAACCGATTATCTAAAATCGGTCCTGATTTTTTTACGTAATCGTAATGTTCCCAGCTATCACCTGGCATCGTCAGAATATCAATTTTATAATTGTTAATAATTTTTTAAGCAATTTTTAATGCTCGGAAAATTTTTTGCTTATAAATAATTACTTCTACTCTGCCATTTTATAAGTAAAAAAATATTATGGCACACATAATGAAAGTTCTTGCAATCGCCTTTCATTTAAAATCACGCTGGTCTCGATTGAACATATAGATCGTGAGATACAAGTCTCCAAAGATGACGAGGGTTTATCGTCAAACTATTTGCTTTTTAACAACAATCAAAATTGATCTTGATAGGATATTATAAGAACTCTTTTTATACAAATTTCTGAATTCACTGGACAGGTTCTTTTAGTAATAAAAAAATAATAAACATTGCGAAGTTGGACGTCGGTGCGTGAAAATCAGGTAAAGGAGGAGAGTGCCAAAACCGCGCCTTCAAAATGAGCGCGTGATCTAAAATTGTCATATATCGGCTTTTATAACTCCAAATTAGATCATTTTTTTTTTAATCGATATGCCGAAATGAGAGGAATACGATTGGGTAGGCTTAGATCCCCAATTATTAAGCGTTATTGTGATATTGTTGTTAAAATAAATAATTATTTTTAAATGTTGCAAAAAAATTTATAATAATAAAAATATCGCCGTAGATTGTACATTATTACCTGTAGATATGTATTAGTTGAATTAATTTCGCATTAACTATACTCTTATAGATAAAAATTTCATTTTTATTCTCTTTTGTAAATGTATAGTAGGTATGAATAAAAACAAATTGAATAATTTTGTAACATAATTATTTATTATATATATATACCTTTAACCCTGTTTCTTGGCATTATACAGGGTCCTATAGTTTATCTCTTCAGAGTTTGCTATATAGGCGCGTGACTAAAGAAATAATGACCCAGGGGTTATTGACTCTATACGCGTCCCAGAAATAACAGTTCCACGTCAAAAACACTTCTGGGATGTCCCAGAAATAACAATGGGTCCCGGAAATCACAGTTATACATCATTAAAAACCCCGGAAAACAGAGTTAAAGGAGCATATATATATATAATTACTTCTACTCTGCCATTTTATAAGTAAAAAAATATTATAGCACACATAATGAAAGTTCTTGCAATCGCCTTTCATTTAAAATCACGCTGGTCCCGATTGAACATATAGATCGTGAGATACAAGTCTCCAAACGTGACGAGGGTTTATCGTCAAACTATTTGCTTTTTAACAAAAATCAAAATTGATCTCGATAGGATATTATAAGAACTCTTTTTATACAAATTTCTGAATTCACTGGACAGGTTCTTTTAGTAATAAAAAAATAATAAACATTGCGAAGTTGGACGTCGGTGCGTGAAAATCAGGTGAAGGAGAAGAGTGCCAAAACCGCGCCTTCAAAATGAGCGCGTGATCTAAACTTGTCATATATCGGCTTCTATAACTCCAAATTAGATCATTTTTTTTTTTTTTTTTTTAATCGATATGCCGAAATGAGAGAAATGCGATTAACTTGTTATATGTAACAGAAGCTAATAGTATTTTTGAGAAATTATAAAAATTAATTCCACTGACATAGTAACTTTGACAAAATCTTGGTTGATTGCAAAAACGCTAGATATGCTAAATATTATTGAGATTTGACATCCGTATATACCAATATGGCGCAGGTTAGCCCTGTGCATTTAAATGGGGCTGCTGGCTAACTCGCGCCATCTTGGCTATCTATACATATAGACTATAAATATGCACTATTTCTTATTAAATGGTTCAAGATATAATATGTAGCCCTATTTTACTCAGAGATACAGCATTTTCAATTTTTTGGCATTGTCGCAACTTTTTGCGAAAATCATTCCATTGCTTTTCATGGGACAAAGCGTAAATTACCCAAAATTAATGCAGTTATGGCACCAAGAGTTGAAAATATTTCCTAAAGCAAATATTTTTTTACGGTAAAAACAACTATACTATTAATTCAAAAATTTTATGAATGTTTCTGTTTTTCTTGCCGTTTTTAGAATGTACAAATTATTTACTACAGAAAATCTTATATTTTCAACTTTACGTGCTCTAAACTGCATGACCCTGGGGTTATTGACTCTATACGCGTCCCAGAAATAACAGTTCTGCGTCAAAAACACTTCTGAGATGTCCCAGAAATAACAGCGGGTCCCGGAAATCACAGTTATACATCATTAAAAACCCCGGAAAACAGAGTTAAAGGAGCATATATATATATATATATATATATATATATATAAATAATTACTTCTACTCTGCCATTTTATAAGTAAAAAAATATTATAGCACACATAATGAAAGTTCTTGCAATCGCCTTTCATTTAAAATCACAATATATAATATATATATATGGGATATTTCAGGTGAAGTCAGCAGCTCAAAATTTTAAAATCGCTGAAAATTGGTTTACTTCTAGTTTTTCATGAAAAAATAATTTTCCTAGAGTTTGAGACCAAAATTTTCAAAAATAAGCCATTTATGGAACATTGAAAATTCAAATTTTTTCCATTTTTTGGTTATAATTCAATTTTAATCATTTTTTTACTCAAAAATTTGAAATTTTTTTTATAGGACATTGATTATGAAAAAGTTTGCATTTTATCTCTAGAATGTTCCAGTATTTTTTTTAGAACCCTTTTCGAAAGCCTCTGTTTGGTTGTTTTTTGATATTCCTTCATCAAAGAATATTGATACTGCGGTCAAATATTTTTCATTTGACAAATTTTTTTTTATTCTTCTTCGAAAAGCCTTCAAAATGTTTTTTTGGTCAATGTTGGCTGAGCAATGGGAAAAGAGTTACAATTTTTTGAAATAAATATATTATACCGCGTGACTCAAATTATCCTGACATTGGATTTTCTGCCCCGAAAATTGCGAAAAGGTTGTAAAATCGGTGAGTTTAAGGGTTTTTGGTCCCGAGGAACACAATGGTGCAGTCAAAATTGACGTAGCACAAAAAATAAAAAAGATAGCAAAATTATTTTTTCGAAAAATATTTAAGGTTTGGTTTTTATGTCCATTTATCGAAGTTCATTTAGTTTAAAGACCATTCCGTCTTTGCCCGACCTCGATATCGGGATGAATTAATTTTTAATTGAATAATCAAAATCTGCTTTTTCGGCCGGGCAGGGGAATTACCGCAGACGTTTGAGGAACGGGAATTGATAGAAGGAAGTCTTTGAATAAACGGACTCTAGCTAGCAAGCGGCAACTTCATGACGCGATGGGCGCTCTTTACATAGCCATAACTTATACTTGATTTCAGCTAACGGAATATTCTCGAAATTTCATTAAATCTTTAAAGATTGCTTGATAACATGAATGGCATTCTATTTCTATTCACCGGTGTGTGTAAATTATTTATCAAATTATGGGGTATGTTCTGGGTTATGTTAGTGGCAATGTTTACAAATGCTGTTGGTTCGCGAAATGCCCAACAGATGACGCCTCTGCCGCGCACGTACTATCGCCTCGCCGTATTTGCCGTATTTGCCGTAGCCGCGACAGCTCACCGTTACATTGTGCAACTAGCAAGAATATGAGCTATTTCAAGCGAGGGTGAGACGTTCAGCACGAGTTGTAGTCGAGGGCGCCCGAGACGGAAATGAGTGGTGAAAACACCTCACCCGAGTTTGAAATATCTCTTTTTCCCGTGTTACACACCATATTTTTTTTTCACGAGTGCATGAGAGGGCCTTTTTATATGCATAAAAATTGTGTAGGGGATAGTGCATTTTATTCCCGGAATACAATTAAGAGCATGCAAGATAGCTACATAAAAATTGGCAACCCCCAAAGTACCAAGGATCACCCCTTTCGCACGAAAAAATCACAAAAAAAGTCTAAGTTCGCCGTGTTTTAGATCGCCGATAATTTTATTATTGGAATACAATTTTGACCATGCAGAATATTTATAAAAAAAAATTGGCAATCCCCAAAGCACCGTGGAAGACCCCTTTCGCGCGAAAAAGTAGCAAATAAAAATTTAATTACGTCATTTCTGAGATCCCCGATAATTTTATTATCGGAATATAATTTCGACTATGTAGAATATCTACAAAAAAATTGGCAACCCCTAAAGCACCGCGGAAGACCCCAAACTACCCCTTTCACACGGAAAAATCACAAAAAAGTCTAATTCGGCCGTTTTTGAGTTCCGCGATAATTTTATTCTTGGAATACAATTAAGAGCATGCAAGATATCTACAAAAAAATTAGCAACCCCCAAAGCACCCCCAAACTACCCCTGTAGTCCGAAAAATTCTCAAAAAAATCTAATTCCGCCGTTTTGATGATCCCGTAGTATTTTA
Source organism: Torymus aiolomorphi (assembly GCA_036365515.1). NCBI lineage: Eukaryota > Metazoa > Arthropoda > Insecta > Hymenoptera > Torymidae > Torymus > Torymus aiolomorphi. Next base: position 52,085,041 of record CM070874.1, on the reverse strand, counting down.
TTCTCGGCATACAATTAAGAGCATGCAAGATATCTACAAAAAAATTGGCAACCCCCAAAGGCCGAAAGCACTCCCAAACTACCCCTTTAGTCTGAAAATATCGCAAAAAATATCTAATTCCGCCGATTTGGAGATCCTCGATAAATTTGCACCAATTAAAGGCCAGCGTAGGAAGTATGGGCCAATAAATACGTTATCACTGGCGCATTCGTAGTCGGAAGAGCGGGGTCCGCACAGCCATAAACACGCGTGCTCAGCAATGTGTCATTCATTCTCATTTTCGTTTTCGTTGCGAAAGGTCGCCTGCGATCAATCAAAAACACCTCCGTTATTATAAAACATTTCCTACCCGACGATTCCAGTTATACTGACCGTAGATTGAAGCTGTTTCTGTTTCTTTTTCTTTCAGTGTATGGAGTTACCGTTTTTTCTCTATAGCCGGAACGCATTTGGATTCTCTGAGAACCAGTCAGAATGTATAAAGCAAATTGTTATTTAAATAATAACATTTTTTTAATAAAAAATTTGTTTGTTTCAATTCTTTTATATCTACCTCTTTTCTGTATAATTTTTTTACTTCATTTTTTAGTTTGATCGATATTAATTTATTTTACCGATATTTTTGAAAGCTCGGGATGAGAACATTTTTTCATGTTTTAATATATTTTGATGTGTTTTTTATTATTCATATTATAATATATAATTTTTCTTTTTCATTTTTATTATTTCCATGATATCGACATATTTTATTTATATGTATACATAGTTCTGCAATATAAGGCTATGTTTTTCTCACATTTTGGCAAATTTTTATAAAAATGTGGATAGATTTGGCCCAAATATTGATGCTTTTACTACTACACTCACTGGAAAATTTCGTTTGTTGGCAATGTCAAATGAAACATTGGATTTGTATGAGCAATATATGAGCAATAGTTGTCCAAGATATATCTAAAGATAGGCCGTGTGTGGCTTCAGCGCCGTGGCATTATAAAGCCAATATTTTGCCCATATATTGTTTCTTATAGGCCACATCTTGCTCATACTTGGCTAATACTATGTGCAATATTTGGGCCATAGTAACTTTTTTTACGCTGGGAATCATTTCTATATACGGATTTTATACATCGGTTGTATACAATCTGTATAAATCATTTTTACGTGGGTGTTGAGAGCTTAGAATTATATAGTAGAATTGTATTTTCAAAATTTCAATATATTTAATTTATTACAATATATTGCTAATCTATTCTCAATCTACTCTCAATATATTCCAAATATATTGCAAATATATTCCCAATATATTCACAATATATTCAAAATATATTGCCAATATATTCCAAATATATTGCAAATATATTCCAAATATATGCAAATATATTCCCAATATATTCACAATATATTCCAAATATATTCCCAATATATTCACAATATATTCCACATATATTGCAAATAAGTGGCTAATATATTCATAATATATTCCAAATATATTGCAAATAAATGGCTAATATATTCATAATATATTGCCAATATACTCCTAATATACTGTAACGAAGTTCGGAATTCGCGGGCGAACTACGACGCGCGCGTTCCTTTTCGGAGCGAAGCGTAGGCGCGCATGCGCGGGGAGAGAAATCGGCAACGGCGCACGCTAGCTCTATTCTGATTTCCGCCGTTGAAGTGCGCGCACGAAAAGTTCCCGCTACTTAACCGTTAATGCCGAATATCTTCTCATCGAGAAATAAACTGGTTTTCAACCTGATGCGAGTGCTTGTGTCTGTGTGACTTTTGGATGTGTGGATTAATTGTAAGATCAACGCGTCGCGAAGCAAATGTTTAAGGTGGTTCTATGAAAATCGTAAAGTCTGCAGATGAAAATAATATTGAAGGATGTTATTGTTCAGGTTTTCATGAACAAATTGATATAGTTTTAAGTGCAAGTTGCCGACCAAATACTTGAAATAATATTGTTTAAAAAATTTTTGTTTTAACATGGTGAAATATGGGAGCCATGCGGTTGGCATGGAAAAGTATTCAAATTGAAGTACTTAAACACTGCAGAATTATAGCAAAAAAGAGATATCGAGAAAGTAAATTTCATATTTTCTAAAAGTATTAAAAAATATACCAATAGCCGAATAAAATAAAAAGATATTTTAGATCAAAGTCGGAAAAGTCATGGTTTGAGGTTAGATTGACGGCATTTACTAGTCAAAACGACAAACTTTTTAACCTTTATTTAAAAAAAAAAAAAACAAAAGTATTAGCAATCAAATATATATAAAAATTGAACAATTATTATTAATTAATTTTTCGTTTCAAAATATTTCTTAAATATTGAAGAATAAAAATAATATTTTTTACCACTCAAATAACTTCAGACTTTTAATAGAACCACCTTAAGCGCGACACTCCCTTTCTGGTGGTGCGCTATCGTTTCTGCTCGCGAATTTACTCAGGGAGACAGCTTGAGAGACAAGTTAGTCCTTTTTTTCTGTAACACGCGATTGTAAGCACCTGGAGTTTAGGGAAGTATTCGCGCTCAATCGACGCACTGAGTATACACTGTACATAACGTAGCGTGCGAACCGCAAGTTCCTTGCAATTATAGTTTTGTTCTCCGACTGTAATTATCGCGTGGGAATTCCAGTGAGAAGGCAAAATGTCCTTCTTCTGCCTGAGATAGATAAGTATCTTACGGCGATGAAGTTGCAAACATCTGCCGTGCGATTCCAATAATTAGATCGCGCGAGTAGATGGCTGCTCGGGGACTACTCGGCAGACGATTTCATCGCCACAAACGTAGAAGTCGATGAACACACGGAGTGGATCAAGAGGGCAAACCTCCGCCAAATGTTCATCGACAGAGTCTGCAATGGCGAAATCGAGACACGATGGGCGCGCGGTTCAGATGAAACTGAACCGCACCTACTTGGTTGCGAGGGACGGAGCAACAGACAAAGTTGCAGATACGACCCCGAAGAGCAACGACAGGTGCCAGCGGCAACGGAATCGAAGGATCTGACAATCCCTGCCGAGTTGAGCACATTTTTAAACCAACTCACACAGAGGGTTATGCAACTAGCAAACAACAAGTCCAAGTTGCAAACGACGCTGGAGAACTTCACGCAGCAAGCATCACAAGGAGCTGCGTGCAGCACAGGGATTGAATCAGCGCAGAGCGGGCAGCGTCAGATGGGCTTCCAGGATACCGTGACATTCAGATGTCCGGAAGAACAGCAAACTTACCTGCAGACACCACCGATGTCTAGCCAATCACTCATCCCCCTCCCAAAGGACGCCGCACAATCGTCTCCTAGACGGAGCCTGGGAGGGGGGAGGTCTCCCGAATCAGTCAAATTCGAGAGAAGTGCACAGCGAACCAAATGCGCTTGCAACTAGGGCCGAATAGGAATAACCAGCGAGATGTTGGCAACATAGCGTGAAAATAGTGTCTGAAGTTCACGGGCGAAAAGGGACAAAGCATCGACGTGTTTTTAAATCGTGTCGAAGAATGTCGAAGCCTCGCGAAGATGAAGGAGGAAGAGATGTTAAGCTCTCTCTCCGAACTCTTTGCGGGAGTCGCCGCCACATGGTACCAGAATAACAAGATGAGCTGGGCCACGTGGAATGAATTCTGCGCGTCGGCACGCAAATGGTACGGTGCCAACCGCAGGTTTCAACAGCGGGTGTTGCAAGAGGCAACGGCGTGCACACAGGGGAGAGATGAACCGGTGCGCGACTTCAGTACCTGCCTACTCTCGATCATGAAGAAGATCGAGCCGTCTCCCCTCTCTCTCACCAGCTGGACACCTTACACCGCAATATACGGCCAGACCTCCAGCGTATGGCGAGGAGGGTAGACTTCGAGGACATCGACACTCTCTTGGAGTTGAGTGTCAAGGCCGGGCTTAATCTCGAGGCAGAGAAATCTTACCGAGAGCCACCGTCCCCGGAACAGAGCCTCCTCCCCTGCGAGACTGCTTATAAACTTTGGGGAAGCAAGGAGAAACACACCCAACAGAAAGTTACGGCAATACCAGGACCAATAGACCCGCCGAGAGCGGAAGGAAACGGACAGAATTGGATCGCAACTCTGGCCAAAATGCATGCGTAGGAGGTGAGGCTGGCGTTGCAGCCAGCGCTACAGATGAAGCAGCCCTCCATGCCGCTTCGAAAATCGTCCTCACCCAAGCGGAAAAAGAATGGAGACAAAGGAGAAAAAGGGAAGTCTTCAGGCAACTCGCCGAAGCGCGACTCGTGACCTCGGTAGCAAGAGAGAAAGAAATCTCTGACACCAGCGCAGCGAAACCGAAGGGTTCCGACTGCGGTCTGCCTGGTATAATTGCCCTACGTGTGCGGGAAACGGGAAATCGGGTACGGTGACGGAGTCTATACGTCGCCCGCTCCCGAGAAGACACCCTCCGAAATCGCTGTCACGGCTTCCTCTGGTCAGGAGGAGCCGCACGGCGAATCAGCATCATCGATAACCGCAATTAGCGGAGAGAGCACATCGATTGCGAACCCCGACGAGGAAGCCAGGCGGTGGCTCCTGGTTAACATCGAGGGCTTCCAAATACGCGCATTATATGATACGGGCGTGGCACGAACTGTGATAGGTTCAATCGGATTGCAATTAGCCTCCGTGTGCCTCGCTATTTACGAAGCCACGGAAGAAAAGCAAAAGTCCCTGGTGGTCACACGGTGGCGATTGCTGGGTACGTAATGCTTCCCTTAGAGGTAGAAGGGGTGAAAAAGGAGATTCGTGTCGCAGTTCTTGTCGACGAAGCTTTAGAATGCTACCTCGGCGCTGATTTCATTTGGACTTTCGGAATGGTTCACGATGCAGTGAAAAATCAGCTGACCGTTAGCGCGTCGGGGAAGACTGTAGAGTTGGAAGTATCCAGCGTTGCGCTTGGAGAAACTCTACAGTTAGCATCGATCGGTCTGGAGGAGATGACGGAGGTGCAGTAAAAGCAACTCCAAGAACTCCTCGTCCAGCTGCTCGCCAAGATGGAGGAACCTCTCGGCCGCACTACATGGGCCGAACATGAAATTTCTGTTGGTTCGGCGTGGCCGATCAAACAGAAATATTATCCCGTCTCCAAGAAATTAGAGGAGATTATGCATTCTCAAGTACGTGAGATGCTGGAGGCGGGTATAATTGAACCCTCGACCAGAGCTTGGTCGAGTCCGGTAGTCATGGTGCGGAAAGCGCTCGATAAGTATCGCTTCTGCATCGTCTTCCGGAAGGTGAACGCTGAGTCCAGACTTGACGCATATCCGCTAATAAATATGGGTGCGATGTTCCGCAAGCTACAAGGTGCGAAATATATTTCTACTCTGGATTTAAGCAGCGCGTATCACCAGATTCTGCTGGAGGCAGAATCTCGCCCATTATCGGCGTTCACGGTGCCTCGACTGGGATTATTCCAGTTCACACGCCTGCCGTATTACCTTTCGCAGGCAGGGGCGGCATTTCAGAGGTTGATCGATAAAGTTATCGGTCCGGAAATGGAACCCTATGCCTTCTGCTATCTCGATGACATAATTATTGTCACCGAGACGTTTGATGAACCCGTAAAGTGGCTTGGCCACGTTCTCAAACGAATAAAGGAGGCTAATCTCACGATTAATCGAGAGAAAAGCGTGTATGGCCAGACAGAAGTTTGTTACCTCGGAGTGCTCGTTAATCGGGACAGTTTTCGCTACGATTCCGAGAAAATTGCACCTATAGTAAGCTACTCCGAACCACGCAACCTAAAATAGCTTCGGCGTTTTCTAGGAATGGCTTCGTGGTACAGGAAGTTCTGAAAAGATTTCGCTACCATAGCCGAGCCTCTGACGCGACTCACCAAAAAGGATCGCCGATATGATTGGACGGATGAACAAAAAGCAGCATTAGATCAGATCAAAGCTTTCGTTGCATGATATGGCAAAGATACAACAGAAGCATCTGCCGGTAACCTATAACAGCATACTTGAGACACACGATGGCGTGTGGCTGTCACCGCAGAGCTAACACAAAATAGAGCAAGAAATTGACGCGATATGTTCCACTACTTATGGGCGTTCTTCAGCGACGATGCCTGACAAATAAATTCGAGCGCGTACGAATGTTCCGGTGACTCCGGAACATTCGTGCACCCTTCTTGAATGAGTTAGAAATTACTGCTGTCCGATCTCTCCAATGAGACTCGTGGATTTTCGGAATGTCTCTAATACGTGAAGAATCTCACCGTCCCATACGGCAAAGACTGTATAGTTGTTCCCGACCAGTCGAAACATTTTAACGCAAGTGAAAAAGAGGCAAGAAATCCACTCCAGAAATAGGGGATGTGCAATTTGTGGGCGAGTCTCGGTAACGACATTTGACGTAAACTCGAGTACGTACGAATGTTCCGGTGATTCCGGAACATTCGTACATCTGGCTTGAAGTAGCTACAACTCACTGCTGTCCGATCTGTCTGATGATAATCATCAGTTTCCGAAATGACTTTTCTACGTGAAGAATGTAGCCTTCTGATATGGTATTGACTTTACAAACGCACCTGCAGTGTGTCGATAACAGTATACTCGAGGCACATGGTAGCGTGCGGGTGTACGCCATCAACCGGAACACTCCTACGCAAGAAAAAGACGGGCAAGCAATCCACGCAGGAGGTCCCACCACTTCGACATCTCTCAGCGACGCGCGAACGAATGTTCCGGTGATTCCGGAACATTCGCGCATCCGGCTAGAAGGAGCTAGACCTTGCTGCTGTCCGATCTGTCTGGGGATACTCATCAGCTTTCTACGTTAAGAATATCGCCTGCTGATATGGCAAAGACTCAACAAAAGCATCTGCCGGTAGCCTATAACAGCATAGTTGAGACACACGATGACGTGCGGCTGTCACCGCAGAGCTAACACAAAATGGAGCAAGAAATTCACGCGATATGTTCCACTACTTATGGGCGTTCTTCAGCGACGATGCCTGACAAATAAATTCGAGCGCGTACGAATGTTCCGGTGATTCCGGAACATTCATGCATCCGGCTTGAAGCAGCTACAAATCACTGCTGTCCGATCTCTCCAACGAGATTCGTGGGTTTTCGGAATATGTCTAATACGTGAAGAATCTCACCGTCCCATACGGCAAAGACTGTATAGTTGTTCCCGATCAGCCGAAACATTTTAACATAAGTGAAAAAGAGGCAAGAAATCCACTCCACAAATACAGGATGTGCAATTTGTGGACGAGTCACGGTAACGACACTTGACTCCTAAATTCGAGCGCGTACGAATGTTCCGGTGATTCCAGAACATTCGTACATCTTGCTTGAAGCAGCTACAACTCACTGCTGTCCGATCTGTCTGATGATAATCATCAGCTTCCGAAATGACTTTTCTACGTGAATCCTATCAGCTGGAACACTGATACGCATGAAAAAAACGAGCAAAAAATCTACGCGACTTGTATACTCGAGTGCGTGCGAATGTTCCGGTTACTTCGGAACATTCGTACACCCGGCTTGAAAGAGCTAGAAATTGAGGCTTCTAACAAGATATTTAAGTCAGGTTTTAATCGTGATTTCTAGCGGGACTGAGTGAGAGTTTCAGAGACATTTAGCCAGACATTTGGCGAGACATTAAGCAAGACCTTGAGCGAGACTTTTTGCGAGATTATGCGCGAGACATTGAGCGAGACTTTGAGGGAGACGCTTTGCTAGACTTATAGCGGGACTTTGGGCGAGACTTTCAGCGATGATAGTAGAGATAGAGTTCGCAAGACTAATATGAAGTAATTAAGAATAGACGTTCATTGAGTCTTCTAACAAGACATTTAAGGTTGTATTGGGTATATGTAAAAAATAATGTCAGATCAATAAATTTCGTTAGTAGGTCAATAATATAATTATAAACGTCTCTGCCAAATTGGAATATGATTTGCGAGCTAGTTTTCGAAATATTGACTTTGAGCGTGACTTTGAATGTGACTTTAAGCGTGACTTTGAGCCATACTTTAAAAGAGAATTTTAGAGATAGAGATAGCTAGACTTATATCAAGCAATTAAGGGCAGACTTCCGGTGAGCCTTCTAGCAAGACATTTAGGACAGGTTTTGATCGTGATTTCTAGCGGGACTTTGAGCTAGAGTTTTAGAGAGATATTCCGCCAGATATTTGGCGAAACTTTCAGCAAGACTGTATGCGAAACTTTCAGCGAAACTTTCTGCAAAACTTTCAGCTAGAGTTTTAGTGAGACTCTTAGCGATACTTTGAGAGGGGCTTTAAGCGGGACTTTGAGCGAGACTTTCAGCGATAGTTATAAACGATAATTCTAGAGATAAAGTTAGCAAGACTTATATCAAGTAATTAAAAGCAGAATTTCAGTGAGCCTTCTAACAAGATATTTAAGTCAGGTTTTAATCGTGATTTCTAGCAAGTCTTTGAGCGAGAGTTTGAGAGAGACATTCAGCCAGATATTTGGCGAGACTTTCAGCGGGACTGTATGCAAAACTTTCAGCGAAACTTTCTGCAAGATATTCAGCTAGAGTTTTAGCGAGACTCTTAGCGATACTTTGAGAGGGGTATTAAGCGTGATTTTGAGTGAGACTATAAGTGATACTTTTAACGAAAATATTAGAGATAGCTTTAGTAAGACTTATATCAAACAATGAAGGGCAAACCTTCAGTGAGCCTTCTAGCAAGTTATTTTGTCCAGGTTTATATCGGGATGTATAGTGAGACTATGGCCAAACCTGTTGGGATTTATTGAAAATAAAGTGAGGAACAATATTGTTAGAAATAAAGGTTTAAAGTATTTATTAATGGTAAAAGCCGCTTAGCACGTCTGCCTAGATCACTGTCAGAAAGTAGAGTGTGGACAAGCATACGCAGTTTGCAGTTCTCACTTGCGCTTGTCTTGTAGCAGGAAACCGTCGCTAACCAAGAGATGGCGCGACGAGTACTATGAGATATAAGCTCAAGATTTAACATTTACTACTATATCCAACAAAAGTAATTTTCGTAAAATGATAAACAAACAAAGTAGAATTTTTTTTTATTTCAGACGCAAAATTCCATTTTCAATGAAAGTTTAGCGGGAACAAAGTATCTGATTGTCGCCCCAGGGAAACAACCGAATTTGGTTCGCCCTCTGGCGAGAATCAATCACTTTGGCTGGATAAAGAGGCTCAGGACTCGACTCAGGAGTGAAGCACCCGCTTTGCGTCCTTGTTGCGTAATGTACAATTTCGAAAAATATACCTGATACGGCTTTCATGTTAGTTGGTTATAGTTTATTTAATTTTGTGACTATATGATCTTTACCAATAGCATTTCCTGTAATAATACTTATTCAATGCAATTTTGAAAATTGAATATTTCATTCGTGCTTGGAATGGTATCTAGCATTCAAGAAAGTGGAACTCGGTAAACAGTGCACCTTCCAAAATGAGACTGTAGCAAACCACCGGATACTTGTCGCAATATATGTTCACGACTAAATGAAGCATACTATCCATTCTTTTACTGTAGTATACAACGTAATACGTAATTTATAGGTTATGATAACGAGCAATGTGACTTTATATTATACCTTCAGCCACACGTAAGCAAAAAAAAAATTGACAACCACGTAAGCATCGCGGAAGACCCCAAACTACTCCTTTCGCACGAAAAAATCGTTAAAAAATCGATTTCAGCTATTTATGAGATCCCCGATAGTTTTATTTCCGGAATACAATTTTGACCGTGCAGGATAGCTACAGAAAAATTGACAACCCCGAAAGCAGCGCGGAAGACCCCTTTTCGCACCAGAAAATAGCAAGAAAAAAATCTAATTCCGCTGCATTTGAAGTAAAGGTAAGACAACAACCGCTAAACGCAAGCGATGGACACGCAACCACACTTAAAATAATTTAGCACTCCAGCTGACCAGATGAGTAAAGATGCTGTGCCAAAAGTAGAATCAAATGATATACCGCGATTCGTTACACTTCCTGTCCCGTATTAGCACAGCTCCTGTCCCTGAATGGCACAGCTCCTCTCTGTAAAGGATCCGCGGATGTCACCTGCCGGATAACCTCTGTACATTCGGGACAACCGCTATGCCAAAAGTGTGAGATCTCACGCACGCAGCGAAGGGGACGCTGACGAATTGTAATGGAAACAAATGCCGTTCCAAATTTTTTTAGTGCACGTCACAATTGTATTCCGGGAATAAATTTATCGGGTATCTCAAAAACGGCGGAATGAGATTTTTTCTTGCGATTTTATCGAGCGAAAGGGGGTCTCCCGTGGTGCCTTCGGGGTTGTCAATACCTTTGTAGGTATCCTGCATGTTCGAAATTGTATTCCGGGAATAAAATTATCGGGGATCTCAAAAACGACGAAATAAGATTTTTTTTGCGAGTTTTTGGTGCGAAAGGGGGGTCTTCCATGGTACGTTCGGGGTTGTAAATTATTTTGCAGGTATCCAGCATGCTCGAAATTGTATTCCGGAAATAAAATTATAGGGAATCTCAAGAACGGCGGAATTAGATTTGTTCTTGTGATTTTTTCGAGCGAAAGGGGGGTCTTCCGTCATGCTTTCGGGGTTATCAATTTTTTTTGTAGCTATTTTACATGCTGTACATTGTATTCCGGAAATAAAATTATCGGAGATCTCAAAAATGGCGGAATTAGATTTTTTCTTGCGATTTTTTCGTGCGAAAGGGGGGGTTTTCCGCGATGCTTTCGGGGTTGTCATTTTTTTTGTAGCTATCCTGCATGCTCAAATTTGTATCCCGGGAATAAAATTATAGGGGATCTCAAAAACGGCGGAATTAGATTTTTTCTTGCGATTTTTTCGTGGTGGAGTCTTCCGTGGTGCTTTCGGGGTTGTCAATTTTTTTGTAGCTATCCTGCATGCTTAACATTCTATTCCGGGAATAAAATTATTGGAGATCTCAAAAACCGCGGAATTACATTTTTTCTTGCTTTTTTTTCGAGAGAGAGAGGAGGGGTCTTCCGCGGTGCTTTCGGGGTTGTCAGTTTTTTTGTTGGTATCCAGCATGCTTGGAATTGTATTTTGCGAATAAAATTATCGAGGATCTCAAGAACGGCGGAATTAGATTTGTTCTTGTGATTTTTTCGTGCGAAATGGGGTCTTTTTATGTGATGCTTTCGGGGTTGTCAATTTTTTTATAGCTATCCTGCATGCTCAAAATTGTATCCCGGGAATAAAATTATCGGGGATCTCAAGAACGGCGGAATTAGATTTTTTCTTGTTATTTTTTCAAGCGAGAAGGGGTCTTCCGCGGTGCTTTCGGGGTTGTCATTGTTTTTGTAGGTATTCTGCATGCTCTAAATTGTATTCGGGAAATAAAATTATAGGGGATCTCAAAAACGGCGGAATTAGATTTTTTCTTGCGATTTTTTTGAGCGAAAGGGGGGTCTTCCGCCGTTCTTTTGGGGGTTATCAATTTTTTTGTAAGTATTCTACATGCTGTACATTGTATTCCGGGAACAAAATTATCGGAGATCTCAAAAATTGCGGAATTAGATTTTTTCCTGCAATTTTTTCGTGCGAAGGGGGGTCTTCCGCGGTACTTTCGGGGTTGTCATTTTTTTTGTAGCTATCCTGCATGCTCAAAATTGTATCCCGGGAATAAAATTATAGGGAATCTCAAAAACGGCGGAATTAGATTTTTTCTTGCGATTTTTTCGAGCGAGAGGGGGTCGTCCACCGTGCTTTCGGGGTTATCAATTTTTTTGTAGCTATTCTAGATGCTGTACATTGTATTCCGGGAATAAAATTATCGGAGATCTCAAAAATGGCGGAATTAGATTTTTTCTTGCGATTTTTTCGAGCAAAGGGGGTCTTCCGCCGTGCTTTCGGGGTTATCAATGTTTTTGTAGGTATTCTGCATGCTCTAAATTGTATTCCGGAAATAAAGTTATAGGGGATCTCAAAAACGGCGGAATTAGATTATTTCTTGCGATTTTTTTGAGCGAAAGGGGGGTCTTCCGCCGTTCTTTTGGGGGTTATTAATTTTTTTGTAGGTATTCTACATGCTGTACATTGTATTCCGGGAATAAAATTATCGGAGATCTCAAAAATTGCGGAATTAGATTTTTTCCTGCGATTTTTTCGTGCGAAGGGGGGTCTTCCGCGGTACTTTCGGGGTTGTCATTTTTTTTGTAGCTATCCTGCATGCTCAAAATTGTATCCCGGGAATAAAATTATAGGGGATCTTAAAAACGGCGGAATTAGATTTTTTCTTGCGATTTTTTCGTGGGGGAGTCTTGCGTGGTGCTTTCGGCGTTGTAAATTTTTTTGTAGGTATCCTGCATGCTCGAAATTGTATTCCGGGAATAAAATATCGGGGATCTCAAGAACGGCGGAGTTAGATTTTTTCTTACGATTTCTTCGTGCGTAAGGTGTAGTTTGGAGGTCTTCCGCGGTGCTTTGGGGTTGTCATTTTTCTTTGTAGCTATCCTGCATGCTCAAAACTGTATCCTGGAATAAAATTATCGGGGATCTCTTTTTTTGTGCACTTTTACTTGTTGTTCACATCATTTTTGTCGCTGTAGAATCGATTCCACGCGGAGATTATAATCTTTTGGAAGTAGGATTTTCCTTGAAGTCGCAACGTTGCAAACTTCTACCACATCTATGAGTACTTGCATAGCCAAATGGTGTCTATTTCGATAATTCACAGTATTTTTAAAAAAATATCAGTGAATTGCGAAATTTTACCCATACAATTGTGACTATTCAAAATACCAAATGAGACTTGGACCAATCAGAAGTTATTAATCACTGCATTATTACGGTCAATTACCCACTTACATCATTATTAATCGTGGACTGATTACATACATAGTGATTCTGAAACATTACAAGATTTATATACCAACGTGATCAGCGTGAAAAACTGAGTCAAGATCACTTGGTCCCAAAAATTTTCCAGCAAGTTTTCCGCACCCCTATTATGCACAGAAAAATGTCCCCCATAGTGCCGGTCCTGGCAGCGCCGGCGCGAGCCAAGCGGCGGCCGCCGCGGCAAAGAGTGGGGGGCAACCGTTGCTACGGAGTACGTTAACGGAAGCGGGAGGTAAGGGGGAAGCGGAGCAATCGAGGCAACGATTTAGTCCGCAGTAAAAATCGCTGTGAAATCGACTTGTCACAGAAATGGCTGCATATTGGTTATAAGGTAAATCGAGGTCGCAAAAACCGATTTTGAAATTTGCAGATTCCTAGGTCCAAGGGTTCTATGCGAAAACAGCGTTTGAAAGATTTATTTGCTTATATCTCGAGAACCGCTTAGTCTACAACAAAATGGCTTGTACCAAACGAAAGAGTGCAAAATTTTGCATCAGAAACGATTTTTTACTCGATTCCGATGGGTGCAAAGTTCCGAGATAATTAATCGAAAAGAAATAAACATGCCGCCGACTTTTGCTCCCTCGCCGCGGTATGCTTTCCATGTCTCTCGCTCCCACAGCGTTTATTTCTTTTCCATTAATTATCTTGGAACTTTGCACTCAACGGAATCGAGTTCAAAATCGTTTTCGATGAAAAATTTTAAGCTCTTTTGTTTGATGCAAGACATTTTATTGTTGACTAAGCTGTATTCAAGATATAAGCAAATAAAACTTACGAACGTTGTTTTCGTATAGAAGCACTCGGAAACTGAGAGAGCTGCAAATTTCAAAATCTGTTTTTGTCGACTTCGATTTACCTTATAAACAGAATTCAGCCATTTCTGTGACTAGTCGATTTCAATACTGGACTCATTTTCAAGACAGCTGGCGAGGAAAGCTTTAGTTTGATCGGCCAAATGTTCGCGACTCGCGTACAGCTAGCGAAACTATGAACCCATCATAGTTGATATGTCTCGTTGATAAATACAGAGCGAGTCATGTATTTCTTTCCTAAAAAACGTGGGCCCGATGCTGTGCAACATTCGAAAATTGATTTAGATTGGTCATAAAGAATAGGCGTGAAGATTTGCTATACTCATTACATTTGAATTTTTTACATTGAATTTCTATACTTTAGGTATTTTAAACTAAATAAATAAATTAACATAAAATATGAAAATAATTTTTCGTTTTAAAAAATTATCTGATTATCCTATCATTCTACGCATTCAGAATTAAAGCGTGATAAAATATTTTTTCATAGCCCAAACAACAATAAAGTATGCGCCAAAAGCACTTTGATTTGAAATCGACGGCACTGCTATTTTAGAGCGTTACATGAAAAGTTCTTTAGTTTAAATCATGTTTTAAATATTGCTAACACTTCGCGTGTCGCACCAGGGAATTTCTTGATGAAAACCCGGGAAGCGTTCGTTTCGTTTGGTCACCAGTTCAATTTTTATTTTCAGACTCGTAAACAGCATACAGCCATGCAGCGACAAGCCTACCCCAAAAATTGCTTGCCCACGATTAGAAATCAAGAAATCGCGTACACAGCCACCTCGTATCGTTACGTAAAGAGTTCTCGTGCTTAAATGAATCTATCGGCTTCGCAAAAATATCTAGAGCAGCATAACGCTTCACCCTATGATGCACAAGAGTATTTTTTGTTACAAAAATTGCAAAATTAGAGACGCTGTCGCTTCGCAGCCTTAAAGTTCTCCCGCTTTAACATTAAAATTTTTAATTTTAATAGAAAAAAATGAGTAATAAAATAATTAATATGAAATAATGAATAATGCATCTTATCTTCAATAAACTGTAACGTAAGTAGATAATCAGAATGTGAACTGAAAGGAAAACTTCTATTAATGGTAACAAAAAATCGTATTTCTAGTTAACGAGGTTCATGCGCGACTCCCAAATTAAAGCGGTGTTAAATCAAGAGGTTGTCTAAAATATGTAAGAGCAATATTTGTAATGTAATTAAGCCATTCCGAATAACATAAATTTAATCTGTTCTAAAAAAAGTCTATTTAATATAACTAAACGAACATTTTTTAACAAAATGTCGATATTTCAGGAACAGTTTCGTCAGTATAAACAGTTATTGATAAAACACAGGGATCTTTATTCATTCATGAACGATTTTATTTTTCATGATCAGATTTTGTTTCTTAATTAATTTCATGGCGACTTGCCGAAAAAAAATTTCAAAATTATCCAAAACCTTCAGTTAAATCAAATTAAAAAATACATTTCTTTAACCACTTACGCGAATGAAACACAGTTCCAAGTCCTCTACCCATAAAAATCGTTCATAAAGTGAGTTTTAAAAACGTTGTGACACAGTAGATCACGAATGTTTAGAATAAATGTTTGACCGTCTAAAAACGTTGTAAAAGCGTTTTTTTGTAAACTTACCAAGTGTTTCAAAGCACGTTAACAAACGAGTTTTCAAAATGGGTTTTTTCGATTATTAAGTCATTTTTAACAACAAAAGATGTTAAATATAAGAGTATCACACCCCTTATTCCCTGACTTTGACTTATAATCTGAATCAAACATTTTTAGTCATGTATTGCCGTGCGCCACCTATCGATGATAGTTTTATTACCAAATACGTGTTTTGAATAATCTTACCACGTTTGTACCCTGGTAGAAATCGACCATTTTTCTCCCATTTGTGAAACGATTTTTCTCCCATTTTCTAGCCATTTTCTAGCGATACCAGCAGGGTAATACATCGCTTGATCCCGATCTGAAGGGATGTTTATTGTTTAATAGGCGTACCTGCTCTCTTGATGTAGCCCCGCGTACAGATTAGCTCCTAAACGGGAATTATACGCCTCAATGATTGCCCATTTGCTCATACTTTTCTGGATGAGCTCGGTCTGCTCGTCCACGTGCTTGGGCCGTCAAACTGCGATACCAGCAAAGGCATGCTCTACTCGATGGTTCAGCATGTCTACCCTGTCATTACTGTCAAACGTGCTGAGCGAATATACGATGTAAACTGAGCGAGTTGCCGTAGAACAGCGATCCTTAAATCCCGGCATTCATCAATACTTAAACCGAATCGTTGTAAGGACAAGTCCGACTCCGCTGGTAAATGCGCGGCAACAGCTAATTGGAATGTGGTAATCCAGATTTCGGTACCTCTCTGTCGAAAGCGGACGCCTACCTAGGCCAGGAGTAGTATACTTTCACATGGATGCGTTCTGACGTAGATTATCTTTTTTGGCTATAACTTCTTCATAACATATAGAACGAAAATATCAGGTTGCATCAAAAAAAAAAGTAATGCTAACTGCAGGAACAATTGAAACGTGAAAAAATACGTCAAAATCACGATTTTTCTCGTACATTATTGAAAATAACTTCTTAACTATACGTTTTAAAGAAAATATTTATAGGACCAAATTTATTCCCCATGAAATTTTCTACAAGGTAGAGTTAAATAAAAAAAATGGAAATGCAATAATTACATAGCAAAATAGCAATAAACTCGCAAAAAATGTATGAAAAATAGGGTATTTTTGAAGCACTTGTAGAATTATTAAGGGCTGGTCCTATCCTTTTGAAAATTTGTATGTAAGTACTTCAAAGCAATATAAATAAAGCCCCCAATGTTGATTTAGATCAGTCGTGTAGTTTTCGCACAATTCATTTGTTAACTAAACTCGGTGGAAAAAATCACTATTTTGTTGCAGTAATGCCACAGCCAAACCGATTATCTAAAATCGGTCCTGATTTTTTTACGTACTCATAATGTTCCAAGCTATCACCTGGCATCGTCAGAATATCAATTTTATAATTGTTAATAATTTTTTAAGCAATTTTTAATGCTCGGAAAATTTTTTGCTTATAAATAATTACTTCTACTCTGCCATTTTATAAGTAAAAAAATATTATAGCACACATAATGAAAGTTCTTGCAATCGCCTTTCATTTAAAACCACGCTGGTCTCGATTGAACTTATAGATCGTGAGATATAAGTCTCCAAAGATGACGAGGGTTTATCGTCAAACTATTTGCTTTTTAACAACAATCAAAATTGGTCTTGATAGGATATTATAAGAACTCTTTTTATACAAATTTCTGAATTCACTGGACAGGTTCTTTTAGTAATAAAAAATAATAAACTTTGCGAAGTTGGACGTCGGTGCGTGAAAATCAGGTGAAGGAGAGTGCCAAAACCGCGCCTTCAAAATGAGCGCGTGATCTAAACTTGTCATATATCGGCTTCTATAACTCCAAATTAGATCATTTTTTTTTTTTTTAATCGATATGCCGAAATGAGAGAAATGCGATTAACTTGTTATATGTAACAGAAGCTAATAGTATTTTTGAGAAATTATAAAAATTAATGCCACTGACATAGTAACTTTAACAAAATCTTGGTTGATTGCAAAAACGCTAGATATGCTAAATATTATTGAGATTTGACATCCGTATATACCAATATGGCGCAGGTTAGCCCTGTGCATTTAAATGGGGCTGCTGGCTAACTCGCGCCATCTTGGCTATCTATCAAGGAGCGCGGGTGCGCTCCGAAGGCAAGTAACTGTCCAATGTAGAAGAAGCCTGAGGGACGATCGTGCTACATATACATTGTGAAATGGGTGTGCGAGAATTTCACTATTTTTTTATGACTTCGCATTATGTTTTTTCTCATACTTGAATATATCAACGGATAGCTTTTCTGATATACTACATGTATAAAAAATTTCAATTAAAAATATTTTTTCGTTTTGATGTATATCGAGTTCATAATTTCCGATGGCTGTTTTCAGATCGAAAAATTTTCTTCTTCTTCTTTTCTCTCGTCGATCAGCTGTTTTGTTCCGACCGCTGCTCGGTTGTGATTGGTCAAGCTCCTACCTACTATGATATATATATAACTATATATACACGCAGAAAGTGAGAGAGAGATAGAGAGAGAGAAAAACATGTATATTTTTTGTATATTTATATAAATACACATATAATAATAATACATACAGTAATAACATAACCTGTCTATATGTCTGTGATATATTTATTATTATATACCACACGTATATATCCTGACCATCGCGGTAGATTGTTTATTTAAATAATTAATTATTAAAGGTTTCGAGAACTCCACTGACAAAAAGAATTTATTTACGAGCATCAATGGGGTAACAATTGTTTTTAGATAAGTATTAAATGGTTAACTATTAATTGGTAATTTTAAATAAAGGAATTGATACTTTGTGAAAATTTTTTGTTTATTTTTTACAGAGTCAAGAAGATTTTTGTTGGAGTCAGTAGATACTCTAAAAGCTGAAGATAATAGGTAATAAGAATATTATTGAAATTAGAACCAGAAAGCAGATGCTAATGAAATAGATGAAAACGAAATGCCAAATACAAATTAAAATATTTCTCCTGCTCGTCTTGGATTTAAAATAAAAACTTTGATTAGAATACCTAGTAAATCTATAACACCGAAAAAGGATCTGCAAAAAAATTTCAAATACCAACATTATGTGGTACACCTCAAAAATTATGTCTCTAAAAGCTGAAAATAGTAATAAGAATACTATTGAAATAAGAACCAGAAAGGAGATGCAAATGAAGTAGATGAAAATAAATGTGCCAAATACAAATAAAAAATTTCTCCTGCTCGTCTTGGATCAAAAACTTTGATTAGAACACCTAGTACATTTACAACACTGGGAAAGGATCTGCAAAAAAATTTAAAAGACCAATCATTTGGTACATCTCAAAAATTATGAAAGACATAATCTAAAGAACATATATGAAACGAATAAAGTATAATGAGCATGCTGATGATTCTATGTATAAATAAGTTAATGAAAGTGATGAATATAATGGTGATGTGGAAGAAGAGGATGAAAGTACAAGTGAGAGTGAGAATATAAGTGAGAGTGACAGTAGCGCTAGTAAAGTTCCATCTATTAAAGCTGCACGTTCTATCTATTCAAGTTCTTTCAATTTCTATCTATTAAAGCTGCTTTATAAGTGAAGTTTCTGGTACTGGCAAAACATCTACCGTAAATGAAGTAATATGTTATTATACAAAATAAGTATTTATATGTATAACATATAACCTCTCTATTTGTATGTGAAATAATATACACATATAAAACATAATATATAATAAATATATTCAGATAAGTAGCAAACTTTTATTAGAAAATAATTAATCGTATTAATATAAAATATATAAAAGTTCTTGTTACTTTGTGAAATCTTTTTTATTACAGAGTATTAGAACGCAAGAATTATTTTTTTTACCATTATACTACATCATTGAAAGAATTATATTTTTAAACAAATACATTACAAGTTCTATTACTATTACAAGTTTTTTGTTTCAAAATGTTTCTGGAAGTAAAAATCATTATAAAAAACATTTGTGAAGCATTTATGACGACATCTGAAATAAGCAGGATATCAACTTATTAAAATCTGGAAATAGTGAGATGTAAGATTTTCTCAGACTTTAAAAGTGTATCATATACTCAATATTTTTACATATATACTAAAAATGTAATAATATTATTTATTTAATTATATTAATTCCTTCAGACTTAGGCTTCTCTTTGTTTTCAGATAATTATATGTCATTAATGCATACACGTACATTCTTTATAAATTTTTCTTGTTGGACGGTGTTCTCGAATCACTATGTATCATGGTCACCAAAAGATTATTATGATATTCAAGTATTCAAGACTATCAAAGCACACAACCTCCAGTCCTGCAGTAGCAGAGGCAGAAATATTGTGGTAGTTGTCCCCCTAGAATTAGAGCCTCGTTCTACTTTATGGTGAATGTCAGTATTATTATATATAAGAAGTTCTAATTAGGTACTACTGAAAAATCTAATTATAAATTTGCAAATTGAGCGATTGTCCTCATGACCCTGATGGTTATATTATTAATGGAAAGGCATTTGTCATCTGCAAGAAGCTTAGTCGATATCAGTGCTTTACTGTTGTACATATTTACTCAAGCACCAATTAAAAGATTATGTCAAATGAAAAAAGCAAAATGGATGTGTTATATTGTGAAAATTTCAACACATAAAAGTGCTCAGTTATTCTCGTGTATTATATGATTTTCCCAGGGTGGGAGACGTCAAAAGTTTAATCTATTATACAAGACTTTAATGAGAACTTAAATATTTTTTTAAAACAATCAGTAAAATAAATTGTATTGTTATAAAACTTTCTATGAAAGTATAAAATAAGGCAAGTATCTGAGTTTTTCTGTGTAATCTATAAAATCATATATAGTTATTTTATTAAATCTATAAAATAATATATATTATAATTTTTTAAAGAAATCAAATAAATACTAGGAAAACAGTCTTTTACATTATTTAGTTAGGGTATGCTCAACAAATCGTCGGGTGGGAGGAAAAAGGAGCTATTTCGAAAAAGCGTTGAAAAAGGAGCTATTTCGGAAAAGCGTTGAAAAAGGAGCTATTTCGAATGAGCGTTGAAAAAGGAGCTTTCGAATGAGCGCTCAAGAAGGAGCTATCTCGGAAGTCATTTTCTTTCTCAAAATTTAAGTTGGCAATACTGTAGTATAGAGAAGAATATGTTTAATATTAACATGGTATTTTAACTATTAATATACCATTGTAACTATTAACATATATATTTTAATAGTTACAATGCCACGATAAATATAAACATTTTGATAAAATATTTTTCAGTATAGAAAAACACACACATATTTTTAGAATACATTTACATACGATCAATTATATTATATTCTTTAACTATTTTTATTTCATTAGTTCTACATAATAATTCAAGAATTCATGAGGAATCAAATTGTGATCAATCATATATTGAAGATTCTTTTTTTTTCCAGATCTAGCAACAACTTTTCCTCATAACAATTCGTTAAGACAGCTGATTCGCTATATCAGGACATCAAATTTATTAAAGTTGTTGCTAGATCTGGACAAAAAAAAGAATCTTCAATATATGATTGGTCACAATTTGATTCCTCATGAATTCTTGAATTATTATCTAGAACTAATGAAATAAAAGCAATTAAAGAATATAATATAATTGATCGTATGTAAGCGTATTCTAAAAATGTGTGTGTGTTTTTCTATACTGAGAAAAATATTTTATCAAAATGTTGATATTTATCGTGGCATTGTAACTATTAAAATATATATGTTAATAGTTACAATGGCATGTTAATAGTTAAAATACCATGTTAATATTAAACATATTCTTCTCTATACTACAGTATTGCTAACTTAAATTTTGAGAAAAAAAATGACTTCCGAGATAGCTCCTTCTTGGGCTCTCATTCGAAATAGCTCCTTTTTCAACGCTCATTCGAAATAGCTCCTTTTTCAACGCTTTTTCGTAATAGCTCCTTTTTCCTCCCACCCGACGATTTGTTGAGCATACCCTAACTAAATAATGTAAAAGACTGTTTTCCTAGTATTTATTTGATTTCTTTAAAAATTATAATATATATTATTTATAGATTTAATAAAATAACTATATATGATTTTATAGATTACACAGAAAAACTCAGATACTTGCTTGCCTTATTTTATACTTTCGTAGAAAGTTTTATAACAATATAATTTATAATCTATAAAATAATAATATTTATGATTTTGTAAAAGAAATCAAATAAATACGAATGAAAAAGTCTTTTAATTCTTTGAGTCATTGTATGCTGAAAAAATTATATGTAAGTAAGTACATTCAAATTGTTCACTGCAAATCAAACAAACGAAAGTTGTGAAATCAATTATCGATAGTCAAGTAATGCAAACAACTCTCGGAAACTACTGTATGACTGTTCCGTGGTAGACCTGTTAAGCATAATATGGCCATAATGTGCCGTATTTTATGACGGATGACCATTTTATGCCGCATATTATGCTCATAAATCCTGTCACCTGGCGACATAATTATGGCCATAATTATGCTGATAATTATGACCATAATTATGCTGAAGGGATAACGAGATTAGAGGGACTATAGTAAATAATTATGACCATAATTATGCTGTAGGAGCAGGGGAGATATAGGGCTGCCCGTAAATGAAAAGGACCGAACGTTAGAAAGAGAGAGAGAGATCGCGGGACGTATAGCTATCTCTCTCGTCACGCAAACTGACGCTCACTTTCTGCGAGTACAAGAGAGAGCTATGAATGAGAATCATCGTTAATCGGCGGACACGATGAAAGGGATGACATTCACCACGGATGCAGTTGTTGATATCACACATAGCAATACACCATGGACACATGCGCTCAACGGCATGTCGCACTAGCACTACTCGCTATAGAGTAGCAGAAAGCGCGCGGGGTCCATATCTTATCCTATAGATATATCTTATACACAGGGAGCACTCGCAGTCGCGCGAGTCGCATGTGTTTTTCCACTGTAGGTACTTAGTGTGCGAACATAGCCTAGCCGAGGTAGCCGTTACGACTGCTGCAATAGTACTCATGCACGCAGGTCGCAGGGCTAAGCCAGATCAGTATTGAACTTTCTCCTTCTGTTTTTCTCCTTTTCGCGGTATTAGTGTATATGTGCATATGTGCCGCGAGTATTTTCTTTTTAATTGATATTGTATATATCAATATAGGGGGGCGCAGCTCCCCTAGTTAGATATGTTAGTTCTAACGAAGTAAAAAATTAAATATATAATAAAAGGCAAAAAATGTAATAATTTGTATAGAAATGTAAAATGATGTAAAAAAATGTAAGTTTCTGTAACAAACTATGAAGTGATCCACGTTCTTAAATTTTCTTGTATTATTTTTTTTCACGTTTTTTTATGTTTTGGTTCCAAGGTGATGAAAAATATAATATATAATAAAAGGCGGAAAAAATGTAATAAATTGTGTAGAAATGTAAAATTGTGTAAAAAAAATGTAAGTTCCTGTACAAAACTATAAAGTGTTACACTTTCTCACGTTTGATTACATTTTTTCGTTCTCTTTTGAGACTTATGTACAGTTTTTCATATTTTGGTTCTAACGAAATAAAAAATAAAATATGTAATAAAATGTGAAAAAATGTAATAAATTGTATAGAAATGTAAAATTAAGTAAAAAATGTAAGTTTCTGTAAAAAACAGTAAAGTGTTACACTTTGTTACATTTTATTACATTTTTTTGTTCTTTCTTGACATTTTTTTTACACTTTTTCATATTTTTGTTCTAACGAAATAAAAAATATAATATGTAATAAAATGTGAAAAACTGTAATAAATTTTATAGAACTGTAAAATTATGTAAAAAAATATAAGTTTAGAAACTGTAAAGTGTTACACTTTCTTACATTTTATTATATCTTTTCATTCCTTTTTTTACATTTTTTTACACTTTTTTACGTTACGTTAAAATAAATGAAAAAATGCAAAAGTTTAAAAAAGTAAAAAACGGTAAGAAAATGTAAGAAACTGTAAAAATATGTAAGAAAATATAAGAAAGCGTAAAAAACGTCCGAAATCCAATATAAATATACGATAACTTACATTTTCTTATGATTTCATACGTTTTTTTACAGTTTATTACACTTTTTTAACATTTTCGATTTCCGCTAGGGGTCATGAAAAAAGTTATTACCATTTGTAAACAGTGCTTATTGAATAGAAGAGAGTAGAAGAATTAAAAGGACGAGACAAATTATGTTGTTATAGAATGTACTTAAAAAATTAGCTTTTAAAAAACGTGTTGCTTGTTTTAAAAAAAATATTTAAGCTCTCATTAAAGTTTTTGGTACTCAGGTTGACGGATATTGAGGGAGAGGGAGGGAGGGAGAGAGAGTGGGATGGGAAAGAGAAGGAGGGAGAGAGTTTATACAGCCATGAAAAAAATTATTACTATTTGTAGAGAGTCCTTATTGAATAGATGAGTCTAAAAGAAATAAAAGGACTAGACAAATTGTGTTGTTAGAATTTAACTTACTTGAAAAATAGCTTTTAAAAAACGTGTTGATTGTTTTAAAAAAATATTTAAGCTCTCATTAAAGTTTTTGGTACTCAGTTTCGCGGAAGTTGAGAGAGAGGGAGAGAGATACATATAGACTATAAATATGCACTATTTCTTATTAAATGGTTCCAGATATAATATGTAGCCCTATTTTACTCAGAGATACAGCATTTTCAATTTTTTGGTATTGTCGCAACTTTTTGCGAAAATCATTCCATTGCCTTTCATGGGACAAAGCGTAAATTACTCAAAATTAATGCAGTTATGGCACCAAGAGTTGAAAACATAAGATTTCCTAAAGCAAATATTTTTTTTACGGTTAAAACAACAATACTATTATTTCAAAAATTTTATGAATGTTTATGTTTTTCTTGCCGTTTTTAGAATGTACAAATTATTTACTACAGAAAATCTGATATTTTCAACTTTACGTGCTCTAAACTGCATGAATTTCAAGTAATTTAGGTGCAGTCCCATGAAAATCCATAGAATGGTTTTCTCAAAAAGTTGCGCCAATGCTCAAAAATTGAAAACACTATATCTCTATTCTAAAGTGCTTTGTACACTGCCAGGTAAGAATGCGGGAATCCTACACTTTGCGTGCGTTAAATTGGCATAGAAAATACAGTTTTGTATAGTACATTTCGATACTAGTGCGTGAAAGTGATTTTATCGTCGGGACGACGTTTGCGCGCGAGCGAAGTGAGGGTACAAAGGTCACACGAGGTTGAAATCACCTTCTCGCTAGCATATCGAAATAGTACTTTTCGATACTAGTGCGAGAGAGATGAACCTGTACGCGCACCAGTTTGTCGCCCAAGCGAGGCGAGGGTGAAAATAACACGACTCGAGAATCATCTCACGGACGTGTATCGAACAATATTTTTCAAAACAACGAGTGGAAGTTCCGAGTTGACGCAAGCTTGCGTGGGCAAAGTCGGAACTTCGGACACAGAGTGTGAAAAAAATCACGTTTTTTTTTTTTTCATTTCATATCTATGTACCAAATTTTCTTGAGAAAATGTTCCTGAAAATCGCTAATCAATATTTTGTCTCTCTATCCATAGACCAAATTACAGCATCCGACAAACATGGATTGATAGAGATAATTATATATACGACCACAAAAAAAAAAAAAAAGGAAAAAAGAAAATCATCCGAAGAAATGGGGTTTTTGAGAAAATGGATTTTTCTGAAAAGAGCATTATTTCGTAAGAACTGCATATGTCGTGCATTTTTTATTTTAATCCAAATATTATGCAGGAGGTGAAAGGGAGTGCTGAACTGAGTGAAAGGTCGTTTAGTTTACTCAGAAGCTTTAAAAACTCGTGAAATAGCAGCCGTTTGAGTATGACCTTGAAATATAAGATTGCAAAGATATAATTATGTACAAATTTTGAACATTACAAACCGGATGCATTTTTAGTGCAATCGAGACATGAAAAACTACGCGTCGAATCATCTTTAGAGAAGAACGGCCATACTTTAAATTCAAAATGATAAGTGATGTAGGCATACTCTGGCGGTTCAATTTGAGATATATGAAAATAATAAGTATCTTTTCCACACCACCTTGCGGTAGATACCATGGCGCGTTTTTGATAAGTGGTTTCCCCATGTATTATATATTGGGAAAGATATATAATACATATAATATACAATTTACATTGTGCATATTATGTAGGCCTAATCCACCCATGCTAATAAAATCATTATAGTTAAAAATATTTTACAATTTTAATGTAAATTATTAAAACATTTTCAACTATAATAATTTCTAGCATGTGCCGCTCCAGCCACTGACCGCGCAGCCACAGCCCTCGCCACACCTCAGAGGATGACAAGGTCCCGGCGACGGTATGGGTCGTAACGACTACGCAAGGGCTGGTGCCGGCGACTGGACTGCTTGTCCCAGCGGTGGTTGCGCTGCCCTTTCACGTGCATCGACCCCTGGAAATTCCTCCTAGAGTCGCTGATCACGCTGTAGGAATATTCGTGACCCGACGAGTAAGGCATCGGCACGTTGGACATTCGCTGCTCAGCCTCGTTCTTCAGGGTCTCGCTGGCGCTCATCGGAGAGTCTGGCGCAGAAGGAGGCGACATCTGCGGGCGCGCCGTCGTGTTCAGCGAGACGGCCAAGTGATGAGCGGGAGCATATACGGCATACGTTCCATCAGGGGTCATCAGTCGAGTGTAGTTCTTGTCAATCTATTCTGTCTCTCTTCCTCTATGTAAACATGCTGAGTTGCTCTTCTTTATCCGCTGGTATGGTCTGTCTGTCGGTTACTAACTATTTAGCGACATTTAGAATCAAATTCGCTCTATCCTTGAATTTTTGAATTTTAACTGTTATTAACATTCTATTTTTGAAAAATAGATTTATTTTTTTCAAAAATAGAATGTGCAACAGTTTTTGTTTCTTCCTTTTAATAAAACATGCAGTGCGTTTTAAATGAAATTTAAAAATAAAATATTAAAAAATTTTAAATTTAATATAAAAAAGTGTAGTGCAGTGTGAATAAAATAAGTAAAATTATGATAAGGATATGTAGAAAGTGGAAGTAGGAATCCAGGACACAAAAGAGTACATACACGAAGTATTAAAGTAAAGTAAATAGTTTATTAAAGTAACTATATCACTCAACACTCGCACAATAAAATACACACATGGGATATTTCAGGTGAAGTCAGCTGCTCAAAATTTTAAAATCGATCAAAACTCGTTTTCTTTTCATTTTTCATGAAAAAAAAAATGTTCCTCAAATTTTAGGTCGAGATTTGCAAGAATAAAAAAGCTGTGCAAGATTGAAAATTCAATTTTTTTGCAATTTTTGGTTAAAATCCAAGTTTATTCATTTTTTAACTCAAACTCTTGAAAATTTTTGTATAGAACATTGATTGGCAAAAAGTTTGCATTTTTTCTGTAGAATATGCCAGTATTTATTTTATGACCCTTTTTGAAAGTCTCTGATTGGCTGCTTGTTAGTATACCTTCATCGAAGGATATTGAGGCTGCGGCCAAATATTTTTTATTCGACAAATTTTTTTTGTATTCTTCTTCGAAAACCCTTCAAAATGCTTTTTTGATCAATACTGGCCGAGCAGCAAAGGGAAAAAAGTTACAATTTTTTGAAATATCAAGAAAAATAGAAATAGATTTATTTTATTTTAGAAAAAAAAAATAATTTTATTTAATAATTTAATAATTTAATATTTAATAATTTATTTAATAATAATTTAATATTTAATAATTTTTTTTATTTTAGAAAAATCCATAATTTCAATTTTTGATAACATGATTAATGAAACTGAATATTATTCATACATCTTATGGCATGGACCGTACCACTGAATTTTGTTAGAGCATCAAATAGAACATTGTATATATATATATCTATTTTCAATAATATTAGGCTTACACAATAAGCGATACCTAATTATGAATTAATAATAAATGAAGCTATAGAGATTAATTACTATAAAGCTGTCAAAATGAAATCAGGCTACAGACTCATAATTTCATTCATAATTAAGTATCGCTTATTGTGTAAACCTAATATTATTGAAAATAGATATTTATAATGTTCTATTTGATGCTCTAACAAAATTCAGTGGTACGATCCATGCCATAAGATGTATGAATAATATTCAGTTTTATTAATCCTGTTATTAAAAATTGAAATTACGAATTTTGCTTGATATTTAAAAAAAATGTAAATTTTTTAAAAATAAAATTACAAATTATAAATAAAATTATAAATAAAATTATAAATAAAATTTATAATAGCTCCCAAATAGCATGAAAGATTGCTGAAAGCTTTCTGCAAGCTTGCAAGAAAGTTTCGCAGTCTTTCAGGAAGCTTTCATGAAATCTCCGCGAAAGTTCATAATGTCTGGGACAAATCAATGGCAGTAAGATTCCTTTAAAAATTGCAGCAACCTTTCAGGAAGGTTTGTTTAAAGTTTTTAAAAGGGTAACTGAAAGCTTTTTGAAAGAAGAGGGGATCTTTCAGCAAGCTTTCGTGCAACCTTCAAGAATCTTTTAGGAAGCTTTCACGGAATCTATGTGGAAGTTCAAAATGCCTGGGACAAATTACTCACATAAAGATCCTTGAAAGATTGCAGTCACCTGCCAGGAAACCTTTCGGGAAGGTTTCTTTAAAGTTTCTAGAAAGATAATTAGAAGCCTTCTGCAAGCTTGTAAGAAAGTTTCGCAGTCTTTCAGGAAGCTTTCATGAAATCTCTGTGAAAGTTCAGACTGTCTGGGACAAATCATTGGCAGCAAGATTGCTTTAAAGATTGCAGCAACCTTTCTGAAAACCTTTCAGGAAGGTTTCTTTAAAGTTTTTGAAAAGGTAACTGAAAGCTTTCTGAAGGAAGAGAGAATCTTTCAGCAAGCTTCCGTAAAAGAATGCAGCAACCTTCAAGAATCTTTTAGGAAGCTTTCACGGAATATTCGAGGAAGTTCAAAATGTCTAGGACAAATGATTCACATAAAGATTCCTTGAATGATTGCAGTCACCTGTCAGGAAACCTTTCGAGAAGGTATCTTTAAGGTTTGTAGAAAGATAATTAGAAAGATTCGTAATTTTTCAGAAAGCTTACATGAAAGATTATAATAATCTTTTAGGAAACGTTTCAAGGACCTTTTTTCAAGTTTTCGAAAAAGTTGCTGAAAGATTCGTAAATGACGTAGGAATATTATGAGAAGCTTTCACAAATGAGAACCATAAGCTTTCAGGAAATGTTTTAACAAGACTTCCGTAACGTAGGTGAACGAATTTCTCAAACCTTTCAAAAAGATTCATTAAAATTTTTCAGAAAGCTTTCATGAAAGATTCTAGTAATCTTTCCAGAAAACTTTTTTCAATATCTTGAAAGAGTAACATAAAGCTATAAATAATATTAACAACTCTCTAGAAGTATTACAATTCTCGCATATTATTTTTAACTTATTTCTATATTAATCGCAATTTTATTATCGCAGAAAAAATTGTACATAAAATTTTTCGACCTGACCGGGAATCGAACCCACGACCCTTGGGTTACTACGCACGCATGCTATCCGTTACGCTATCTTGAATGGCTCGTTTGTAAATAAGGTGCAGTTTCCACGATAATTAAAATGTTATTATTTTGATTACTGATTTTGATTACTGTATCCTATATATTAATGGCATTTAAAAATTATTTATAGCACTGCGTGACATAAATTCGCTCTTATGCCACGCTTTTCCGTGGCATAAGTAGCTCTTTATTTCACGACGTGAACATAGCTTTACTTATGTCACACGCTGAAAAAAATAATAAAAATCATAAATGAAAACTGTTCTTACATCTTTTAGGTTAGTTTCAAGTGTTTTGTTATGTAGACACAGGAGTGATGAATCTTTTAGGTGTATGAATGAATGTTATGAAGATGCCTAGCCTGGTATTTTAAAATTGCAGCTTTTGCTCAATAATAAAAAAAAAACATAAATATAACTAACACAAATAACAAATTGTAATGTAAAATTTAAGAGAATGGAAATCCTGAAATGGAAGTAATGAAAAATCATTTTTATTGTAAACATTTAAATTTATTACTTTTTTATGAAAATTATCAAAACATTAATTGTATCTTAAATTAACTTTCAAAGTTTTTAAATATTTTAAATTTAAATTACAAAAATAAAACCTCAAATAAAAACTTGTTGCACATATTATATACTTATAAACTTCTTATAAACTTATTTAAACTTTATATATATAATTTTATAATGTAAAAATATTGCAATTATTCAATACAATGGACTTATGCGAACCTCCTTGTATCTTCACATTGCAATTATTAAACACAAGTTGCTCATTTAAATCATCTATTGACTTCACACTGTATAATCCAAGGTCTGGGTCATAAAATAATGAAGATTTAAACTTGTTCGTTGAAGTTGGTTGAATTTGCTTAGGTGTATCTATAACTGAATCTTTAGTAATAATTATGTCTGATTTTCCACCATCTGGTTCGTTAAAACTTATTGATGTTTCAGCAATAGAACTCTTAGAAGCATTATTACTAAAATTATGTAGTCTCGCTTGGTGATGTGGTTGTAGAACTCGATACCGCAAAGGCATAGATGGTTTCTGAAAATTATAATTTCTATTAATTACATGGTTCGTAACTTGGCAACTATTGAATTTATATGGTTTAATATGTTGAGCATGTACTTGAACTTGTTGAAACTGAGAAGATGTAGGTGGTGATCTAGAAGAAGAATTTGTAGCAATATTTTCATTTTCTTGAACTATATTTGAAATTTTATGTTTTTTAGTCAAATTAATACCAGAACTTATTTGTTCTTGTATTTTTCTTTTGTTAACCAAAGAATCAGCTATATATCCTTCAGCGACTGTTGTGGACTTCCAACCACCATGCCTCTTGAGAGCAGTTATGTCAGCCCCTGTGTCAACCAAAAACGTAGCTGATGTTCTTCGGAAACGGTGTCCTGTATATCTATCGGAATCAGCCAAATTTAAATATGATGCTATCTGTTTTGGTAGTGCACCAAATGTATTAACACACCCCATCATAAAGTGCGTACTTTATTCCCGCCGAAGTTGGAAATAAGAGCTACGTTCATTCCCTACCCCCACTCTAGTCCCCAGTGCCACGCATATGTGCCCT
Organism: Torymus aiolomorphi; assembly: GCA_036365515.1. NCBI lineage: Eukaryota > Metazoa > Arthropoda > Insecta > Hymenoptera > Torymidae > Torymus > Torymus aiolomorphi. The sequence continues at coordinate 52,054,499 of CM070874.1, read as the reverse complement.
CGCCTTCGGCTCGGGCACAAACAGTGCGTTGCGCTGGAAACGAGAGTGAGGTTAGGGAATCAAAATGCAGCATTTTTTCCCTTTTCAGCGGGAAACGAGTACGAACTTTATGATAGCTGTGTTAAAAAGTCGTATATTGCACTCGTGAATACAGTGGGTTGTGCGAACCTGCGCGTTTGTCGCCCTCGCTTCGCTCAGGCGACAACTCTCGCGCAGGGAGCACACAGCCCACTTTATTTCCTTCGTGCATAATATACTATTATTCCGATGGGTTGTTGGATATATTTTCCCTTACTATATTTACAAAAAAATCTATCGGTTGAACAATCTGCTGGTCTGATTTGCATATACTTTTTACAGATACTGTACATCTCATCAGCAATTGTGAAAGACCTTGGCACTTTATTTTTGGTAACATTGATTTTAACAAGAATCATATTTTCTGATTCCATAATATCACTCATCTTAATATTCACAAATTCTTGTCTTCTTAATGCACAGGAAATCCCAAAAATGAGAGCAACCTAATAAATCATTAATAATGAATATAATATTAATATTTAATAAATATTAAAAATATTAATAACAATATAATAATATAATATTTCATTAAGTTTAATTACACAATATTTATAAATCTTTTGTTGATAAATAATTACCTTTGCAGCTAAATATGTATCATCTGGTGCTTCAGACAGAAACTTTGAAATCTGATCTTTCGTAAAGACCAAAGACTTTTTAACTCGATACCCTAAACTTTTTCTTTTCAAGAAATATAACAAGCTTCCATAATTAGAAATATCTATATTGATCAAATGTATTTATTGTAGCTCTCAGCATAGAATAAAATGACCATAGGCTTGATGGTGCATATTTCTCTGAAAGAAAGCTAAAATATGCCAGCATAACATCTTCATAGAATGAATTGCTTCCATTCTCTTTTCGCCACTGCTTGAAATTATTATACGACGCTGTGTATAATAGTTTTGATACTCGTGGCAACAAATCAAACGAAACATTTTTTGCGATTTCTCTGATTTTCTTGGAAACAATTTCGGCACTTTCATTTTCGCTAGATTCACTACTATCTATAACATCCATTTTAACACAGTCTCTCTCTCTCTCTCTCTCTCTCTCTCTCTCTCTCTCTCTCTCTCTCTCTCTCTCTCTCTCTCTCTCTCTCTCTCTCTCTCTCTCTCTCTCTCTCTCTCTCTCTCTCTCTCTCTCTCTCTCTCTCTCTCTCTCTCTCTCTCTCTCTCTCTCTCTCTCTCTCTCTCTCTCTCTCTATGAAATTATGTACACAAACGCAGGACACGATGCTTTTATGAAATTCAAATGTAAATAATGGAATCGCGGCAATTTTAGTATCTTGCGTGTCCGAACTTGATTACAGATGGCGTCATGATCACGCTCAGTTTAATACTTATCAAGGTGGTAACTATGAATTTAAAAGTTATCAAAGTATCATCTGTTTGTTTTATTTAATTGATGGTAATGGTAATGATTGAAAAAGAAAAATAAAAATTATCAAGGAGAGGGCGAATTTATGTCACACGAGCTATAAAATAGTATACGATACTCGTGTCATAAGTCGCCCTTCAGGGCACGGCGTTTAGCACCCTCGCTGCGCTCGGGCGCTAACTTCACGCCGTGCTATAAAGGGCCACGTATGCCACTAGTATCGTAATATACTATTATATAATTCCATAAATTAAAAAAATATATTGTCGGTAAAGTAGAAATAAAATCAGTGTACTGAATATATTTTACGAAATAAAGAAAATATTAACTTTAATTATTATTACTTCGAATAAACATCTTTTAAACTTGGCATTTCATTATGTTGATTAAAAAAAGTAATTTTATAAGAAATATATAGTATAATTTTTTTTTTTAATATAGCTTATCAAGTCTTCGACTTGAGGTCCACCTTCTCTAGTCCAAAATCCACCCAATTTTATTATTCACTAAATTAACTTTTAAACATTTATTTGGAAAAACACACGTCGTACCTATATGTAAATACAATAAGTATTCAGAATTTTTGTAACGATTCTATTAGTACTATCATGAAATATACTCGTTGAAAAATTGAATCAAAATGACAAAAATGCAGATTCCTACTTATCAATATTACAACGATTTATTAATTAAAAAATTTCTGAACAGTGTTTTGGAAAAACTCAATGTTACACGCCCTCTGTATATGTAAATACTATACAAACAAATTCTTTAAAGCCATCGTATTAATATTTTGATAAAGTATACTTGTTGGAATATGATGTCGGTATCCCACATCTCCTTAAGGACGATCTCCGACTCAACTTTATGAATATCGCAAAAATTGTGATCTAAAAATAATATTGTGATCTAATAATAATACGCCACTTCAAAAATAATAAAAAATGACGGTGTAAGAAAAAAGGTGTCAAAACGATGATTATTTTGATATTACTCATGAGATTCCTACAATCTTCCCTAAAGGTTTCATATTATATTTCACATTCGAGTAATTCGAATCTTTTTTTCTATTCTTTCGCAAATCTGTCAGGAAGCTTTCTTAAAACGTTCATTTGGAATATTCCAACAAACTTTCGTTGTGACATTCGTAAAGGAATTCTGTCATACATCAAAAATCTTTTTTGAATGCTTTCCACGATCTTGGTGAAAAGGTTACGCTAAGGTTTAATGGAATATATCACGGGAAGAATGTTGGAAGGCATTTTGGAAGCTTTCCGTAAGCTTGTTATGTAAAGTAACAGTTATAACTTTAAAAGAGCTTTATGTAATCTTTCATGAAGCTTCTATGAAAGATTCCAGAATTCATGTTTGTAATATTTATCGTGAGATTCCTACAATCTTCCGTAAAGGTTTCATATTATACTTCATATTCGAGTAATTGGAATCTTTTTTTCTATTCTTTCGTGAATCTCTCAGGAAGCTTTCTTGAAACATTGATTTGGAATACTCCTACAAGCTGTCGTTATGAATTTCGTAAAGGTATTCAGTAATAAAACCAAAATCTTTTTTGAATGCTTTCCAAAATCTTACTATAAAAGGTTACGCCAAGGTTCAATGGATTATCTCACGCGAAGGGTATTGAAAGGTATTTTAGAAGCTTTCCGTAAGCTTTTTATGTAAAGTAACGATTATAACTTTCAAAGAGCTTTATGTAATCTTTCATGAAGCTTCCATGAAAGATTCCAGCATTGATGTCTGTAATATTCCACGTGAGATTCCTACAGTCTTCCGTAAACGTTTCATATTATATTTCACATTCGAGTAATTAAAATCTTTTTTTCTATTCTCTCGGGAATCTCTCAGGAAGCTTTCTTGTAACATTGACTTGGAATACTCCTACAAGCTTTCGTTATTACGTTCGTAAAGGTATTCTGTAATAAAATCAAAATCTTTTATGAATGCTTTGCAAAATCTTGCTATAAAAGGTTACGCCAAGGTGCAATGGAATATCTCACGAGAAGGATGTTCGAAGGTATTTTCGAAGCTTCCCGTAAACTTGTTATGTAAAGTAACAATTATAACTTTCAAAGAGCTTTATGTAATTTTTCGTGAAGCTTCCATGAAAGATTCCAGCATTGGTGTTTGTGGAAAATAATAAATACTAAGTTAGGCAAGAATATACAAAAAGGTGATAAAATAAACCAAATATATGATAAGAATATGCAAAAAGTCACTAACCTTAAGAAATAGCGAATACAATGAATGAATACTTTTGTAATATTGATAAAGAATTAAGTGGAAAAATACAACAATCTCTCAACACCGTCATGAATAATTAAAAAATAAATTCTAGAACTATTTTCTTAATACCAACAAACCATCACGAAATTACTAAAATCATTAACAACATGAAGCTGAAAAATGGTGGAGTTTATAATATAAATGCTAAAATGCTTAAAACGGTATTATACTATACCGCAATACCACTAGTGCATATAATTAGCCTCTGCATTGAGAAAGCGGTCTGGTCAGAGGCGCTTAAAAAAGCTGAAATAATACCTATACACAAGGCGAATAGTAAAAATCATGCATCTAACTATAGACCAATATCAGTTATATCTAATATAGCCAAGATATTTGAAAAAATAATATACAATCGAATCCTTAATTTTATCAATGAATGCAAAATTATCTCTCATAAAAAATTCGGATTTGTCAAAAATAAAAGTACAAAAGATGCTTTGAATTACTTAACTAATATGATATACAATATACAATCGCCTTCTTAGATCTTGCGAAAGCTTTTGATACTGTTGATCATAATATACTCTTCAATAAACTTTATAATTATGGGATAAGAGGCAATGCTCATAAAATTATGACAAGCTACTTAAATAATAGACAGCATAGAGTTAAAATTAACGAATATACAAGTGAATTTAACCACTTTTACCACTGATGTCCCGCAGGGAACTATTTTGGGACCATTATTATTTATACTATACGTGAATGATCTACAAAATATGCCTGATAACAGGATAATGTCATATGCGAATGACACAGCTGTTATAGCAACAGGAAAGAGTTGGGGCGATGTCGAATTAAAGCTAAATAATAATTCAGATAAAATCTCTACACGTCTCGGTCAAAACAAACTCTCCTTGAACATAGACAACACAGTTTACATGATATACGGAAGTTACAGTAACAGTATCCCTAATAATCTAAACATACAAATTTATGGGAAAAATGTATACAGAGTGTAGAATACTATAAATACTTGGGTACCATAATTGATCAAAATCTAAAGTGGGATAAACACATAGAATACATAGCAAATAAAACAAAATATCTGATTTTCATATTAAAAAAAATATTCAAGTTTATGACAATAGAAACTCTAAAATGATATATTATGCTTTCTTCCATAGTATAATATGCTATGGAACTATAGCTTGGGGAGGTGCATATGTAAATGCATTAAACTTAATCAAAAGATTACAAATCAGACTATTGAAAATAATAAACAAAAACACATTTATAACACACAATACCCTTTAAATATTGAATAACTTGTTGCATATGAAGCCTTAATATATCACTACAGTACACTAAGAAATAAATACTTAAACACAACAAGTATAACAAGAAATAAGAATATTCAAATACCTTTAAGACATAAAACAATAAGTAGTAAAGATAGCTATAATCTACCAAATGATCTAAAAATATTGAATGATACATATTACAGAAAAAATAAGTTAAAAGAGTGGATTACCAAAAACATTTAAGAAAAAACTTATATATATATATCGGGTATTAAGTTTATATAAATATTTTATCACGTGTTACAAAGAACACTTTTGTTAATTGCTAATTAATGTGCCATACCAAAACTAAACTTATATTGTCAACACACTATATTGTATACATCGAACCTCAAAATTATAGTACTTAGTCATTTTTTTTATAGATAAGTTAGTTAGTAAGTAAGTAGACCTTCATACAGACACTATTATGCGTCTCTGTAGGATGTCAGTTGGTCAGATATATATCTGTATATTTGATGTAACGACAATTGTTCTGGTAATAAATAATAATAATAATTTACGCTAATGTTATTAACGATTTCTTCCCAAAGCGCATTACAAGTCATCGTGATAAACGAATCTGGTTTTCTATATTTCTGTACTAGAACCATAGCATCTATAAAATTTTGATGTAATTCCCGTGAACTTCCTGAAAAACTTGATGGCAATATTAACATTTTTCCAATTTTTCTACATTTTTAATTTCTGTAAGTTTCTTTTCGAGGTGATCCATTAAGCCTTTGTATAATTCAGTTTTTAATATATATTGTTGTCTTTTTAAATAATATAATTTAGAACTTTCTACTTTTATCCATGCATCATAGTCCAGGCGCCATCCCAGGTTCCGTGGCCAACTGCATGCCCCACCGGCCACCTAGGTTTTTCTTATGTATTTTGACCTCCTGAATCCGAATTTCGTAGGTGGCCAGCGAAAAAATGCATAGAATAGTTGTTATTAACAATTTTTATAAACAATTGGGTAAAATTGATTGTTAAATTGACTTTTTCGATCTAAAAAAAATATATTCGCATTCTTTGGTTCATTCTGAATAAAAAAGGTTCTTACATATTTTTACGTTCGACGAATAGATTTTTCAGAAAAAATTCTCAAAGTTTTCACCAAGTTTCATAGGTAATGTATATCTATATACATGTCTATAGGTTATAGATACAGGTATATAGATTGCATGCTCCACCGGTCACCTAGGTTTTTCTTATGTATTTTGACCCCCTGAACCCGAATTTCGTAGGTGGCCAGCGAAAAAATGCAAAGAACAATTGTTATTAACAATTAAAAGTTTCAATTTCGAATAATCATTGTTCTGACCCGGAAAAAATGTTTTCGAAGAAGTATTCGCAATTATTTACGTATAATGCATAGTTTTACAGTAAATAATTACAAATATTTAAATAATGGCATTTTTTTAACGCTTCGATTCGAGCCGAAGTAGTCCTTATTTATCGACCGATTATCACGCGCGTGGCCATGTACGTTTCGCGCGGATCTGAGTAACAGAAATAACAGAACAACAATGTGAAATAACAGAATTTATAATTATTGATTCATATAATAAAATCAAGCGCACACATTCGATAATTTATATATATTAAAAAATAAAAACGCCCGGAATCCACAAAAAACGAAACGTTAATATAATTATTAAAAGTTAATTAACAATGCTTTGTATCTAAAGAAATCATCCGAATGTTTGAATTTACACAGAACCGCGCGAAGCGTACGCGGCCGCGTGCGTGATAATCGGTCGGTAAGGAAGGACTACTTCGGCTCGAATTGAAACGTTAAAAAATGCCATTATTTAAATATTTGTAATTATTTACTGTAAAACTATACATTTTACGTAAATAATTGCGAATACTTCTTCAAAAACATTTTTTCCGGCTCAGAACAACGATTATTCGAAATTGCAACTTTCAATTGTTAATAACAATTGTTCTTTGCATTTTTTCGCTGGCCATCTACGAAATTCGGATTCAGGGGGTCAAAATACATAAGAAAAACCTAGGTGGCCGGTGGCACATGCAATCTATATACTTGTATCTATAACCTATAGACATGTATATAGATATACATTACCTATGAAACTTGGTGAAAATTTTGAGAATTTTTTCTGAAAAAACTGTTCGTCGAACGTAAAAATATGTAAGGACCTTTTTTACTCAGAATGAGCCAGAGAATGCGAATATCTTTTTTTCAGATCGAAAAAATCAATTTAACAATCAATTTTACGCAATTGTTTATAAAAATTGTTAATAACAATTATTCTATGCATTTTTTTGCTGGTCACCTACGAAATTCGGATTCAAGGGGTCAAAATACATAAGAAAAACCTAAGTGGTCGATGGGACATGCAATTGGCCACAGAACCTGGGATGGCGCCCGGACTATTAACGATATATTGTTGAGTTAATTTTCCTAAATTCAAAAATGGGCTAAAACCATCTCTAATGCTTAATTTGTACGAATAAAATTATAGAGATGTAATGTTATTTTTACCATTATGGCATTTCATATTAGGCATCCATCCAAAACCACCTGCAGGGTACATTAGCGGATATGTCACATGATCAATGTGTTAACTTATGCACATAGGGTAAATAATCTACTTATGTACAAGTCTTGAACGGTATTTTTTACTACGAGCGCTGAAAAATCATATCAAAGTTATCATTTTAAGGTTAGAGTCATATAAAAGCCTTTCTCTTTGATGGAAAAGTATACAAATGTTTCACTTTCATTAATTTTAATTTCTTCTAAAAAATAGAGAAAAAATTGCAAAGAATCTTATTTTATAATTTTTGTACGTTTATTAAATATTCTAGATTCAATAATAACAATATTCTATGTATGGACTTTTATTATTTAAATGATTTTTTCTTAATTTTTGTAAAAGTGGTGGGGCTGCGCCTCCTCGACCCCCCCCCGCCCTTCCCTGCCTTCCCCCGCCCCACCCTTCTCACTTCAACTTCCGACTATTATTTATTATTTTAAATACAAATAAATAAAGGCAGCCCGCGCGCACATGGAGACAGTCCGCTTATCATACAGGAAAACCGTAACGTGACAGTCAATAGCGGTCAACGTGGTTTACGCATGTAATGCTTATTGTAAAAAATGTAAACATCAATATCATTTTAATAATTAATTATGCATAAATAAATAAAATAAAAATATGGCGGGTTTATGTCACACGAGCTACAAAATAGTATACGATACTCGTGACTTAAGTGGCCCATTATTGTACGGCGTGAGGTTAGCGCCCGAGCGCAGCGCGGCACACGTATCATAATGTACTATTTACGCCTCATAACATGCTGGATGCATGTTTTTCTGTAAAAGTTGTTAACTCTGCCTAGGTGAATGGGCACCCGCCGCAACTGTCTTTTTATCTTCGTTATCTCAGCTATGCTGTCTGCTGCATCCGACTTCATGTGACACATTTCATGCAGGTGTGATAATATTCGCAACGTCACAGAGGCGGCAAGAGTGCGTGACCAGGTGGCGATTTTTTTGTCTTACTTTCTCTCAAAGAACGTGAAGTCACCTACATGTGAGTGAAAAGGATAGAAGGTCGCCAGCTAGTCACCCTCGGCAAAACCGCCAGTCAAATACAGATTGAGAGACAGCCATGTCGGCGCACGCGTTACACCACGTGTCCATCAATAATATCGTGCTTAACCGAGCGTCACATACAGTGGTTATCTTGGGAAGGAAGTTGTCTTACGCGTAGGTTTTTCCAGAGGATCAGGCTTCTCCCTGGCACCCAACGCTTAGACAAATGGATCTCTTCAGAGATGTTAAATGTTTGCGCTCTTCGCCATTCCCCGACGTTGCATTCACGTGGACCGTACTTTAATACCGCAGCTGATAATTGTTTCAGACACATCCAGATTGGTGTGCTGTTTCTTCGAGTCCCGTACGGATTCTTTCATATGCCAAAAAGGGGAGGGGAGCATATCGCTCCCTCTCCAACGTACAATGGCCACTATAATAACATCAGTTATGAACTTGATGCTAGTGACTAATGTTTTTCACTTTACTTTCATCTGCTGGTCCTTGGACACGTCTGCTGCTCCATGTGTCGCAGCTACGCTACGAGTGCGTGCACAGTGGTTAAATTAACTAGGTTAATCAAGATATATTATAAAATAGGAAATACAAAGCGGGTAAAATATAAATACTATCCACGTATGAATAGTAATTTTGAATGATAGTTTTTATCCCTAACCGAACTAGTGACCGAAATCGTTGCAGCCGCGAATAAGACACTCAGCAACCTTTGAATAAAAACCGATAAGTACAGTTTAAAAAGGGATTTTTCACTTGCCAAGTTAATACAAGAGGATTCGGATTATACTTTTGGTTTTGTCCTCTGCATGTCCCATTGAACAAAATAAATTTGTTCTAGCGATGTGACGCTTAATTCTTTTCCGCTCGTTAAACGCTTAAACTGGATATATTGTTTCAATATTGTTGTAGTTCATTTTTTCTCAAAAAATTCTTGAAAATCGAGATTTTAACATAGCTCTTATGGGAGAGTGAGGTTATGTGACCTTTGAACATAAAAATCTCTTACAAGAAATCAGAAATAAAGTTAAAAGACCTTCATTTTAATACAAAAATAATCAAAGAATAAAAACGCAGAGGGATCTTAGTCGCTTACAAGGCATTTGGGATTTCGAAGTTCAAAATTACAAAAATCGTATTTTCGAATGTAACAATTCACCTACTGTCAAAAACATCGAATTTCATTGACAGAATTTCCATATGGATATAATAAAGATATTTCGTAATAATTTCTTAGAAACAAGTTAATCATGATAAAATAGTTTTAATGAAATTGAACATTTTCGATGGTAGGTGAATCGTTACATTCGAGCATTAACTTTAATTTTAAAATAAATCGTCGAAACGCCCCTCCCCTTTAAATGTCCTCTATATCCTCTTAATTAAGGCCAAATAGTATATTACGATACGTGTGACTTAAGTGGCCCATTATTGCATGGCGTGAGGTTAGCGCCCGAGCGCAGCGAGGGCGCTAAACGCCGTGTAATAATGAGCCATTTAAGTCACGAGTATCGTATACTATTTTATAGCTCGTGTGACATAAATCCGCCTTATTCTTATTTTATTTATTTGTGCATATTTATAATGATAGTTGGAAGTGGGGTGGGAGAAGTGTGGGGCGGAAGGGGGGGGGGGCGCAGCCCCCCGCCCTGAAAAAAATTAATAAAAAGTTATTTAAATAATAGAATACCTGATATAGAGTATGGTTATTATTGAATCTAGAATATTGAATATATACATAAAAAAATCATAAAACTAGATTCTTGGCAATTTGATTTGTATCTTTAACAATAAGTTGAAGTTTATGAAAGTGAAAGATTTGTATACGTTATATCATTAAAGAGAAAGACTTTTAAAACTAAAATCCATACAGTTTAATATTGAATATTTAAAAAGCGCGCGGTCTGCTATTCCATAGCAGATGAAACTAACCTATAATATAGAGAAGCCTTATTATCATCATTTTTATTTATTCTTTGTGGTTTGTCAACTATTAACGAAGTTTTACTTCTTTTCCTGTTCATTCTTATATGTAAAATCATATTTTTGAATAGTTTTGGTAGATAATTGACGTTAATTACGTACCTGTGACTTAAGTAAATTCATTATTCCACAGTGTAATAATAGGCTACTTAAGTCACAACTAGCCGTGACTTATGTGCGGATTTAGGTCACACAGTGCTATAAAAGCTTTAAAATTAAAATGCATTATCTCGAGAGTAGAGAATACAGTACAGAAAGACGTCTGGTAGTTGGCTTGACATGTCAATTCAGAAGAAATCATTTTTTGTTTAGTGACGGAACAAAAACGAATCGAGATATCGATGCAGGCAAAAATGGGATAAATGTATAATTCGTTTTTGCCCGTGCTCAGATTCTGACTCCTTTTTGGGCTGAAACTATTTTATCCCACATTCCCGCGTAGTATGGGACTAGTTCCATTCATGCGCCGAGAACATACATATGATGACCCACTTTTACTCCGAGCTCTGTTTTAATCCGTTTTTGCTATCGGGCCCTTGTGTAAGACCCCTTTATTAAGAACAACAGAATAAACAATAATGAGATTTTTCTTAAGTTGATTGAAAAGCTAATTAAAATCATAATGAAACTAAGTTGAATGAAGACGATAATGACAGTTTCTAATGAATAGATGAATGACTACGTTTAATGTTTTTTCCTCAAATTAGATACAACTTTTCGACCTTTATTTGTTAATATTTTAAGGTTTTCGTCCAGCAAAATTAAGCTGACCTCTGAACACCAATGAAGTGCAAATTTTTATTTTTTTTTCAGTTTTACTCAATTTTACCTGATGAGGATCTTAAAAAATTAACAAATAAAGGTTGAAACGTTGCAATTAATAAAGCTAATTTGATAGAAAAACCATTAAACAGAGTCATTCAACTTTTTAAACTATTTGTAGAACATTTGTTAAGAATTATTAATCTTATTATTACTGTACTCCTACATCAATTCGCAGGCGTCAAGATTGTGCATTTTTCAGCTCCAGGCTCATCTTTTCTCATATTGTTGCTACCTTTATTTCAATTGTCGTATTCGACAAGAGTCACAAAGAGCCGCAAGCATGACCTCGTCTCTTCCTCCTGTACAGTTTGTCTCCAAACTCAAAGACTTTTGCCTTCTTGTTCTAGTTGACCCCCGCTCTTTTACTTCTAGAGAAGAGCTTCCTCTTGGTCAGTCTTTCTTATTCACTCTTCCCTCTCTCTATCTCCTCTTGCTTCTTTGCTCTTTCGTCTCTCTAAACTTCTCGCGCTGGAGATCAATACAGCTCGTCCGAAGTAGCTGCTCGCGATAAAAAGCGGCCCATCATCTCTTACGGACATGCTTTTTTTCTCACTAAACGTGCGCCTCTTTTCATTGCGGGAAGTGCGGACCATTGCCGTCGTCGGCTACGAACCTTCACTGTGCACGTGCACGCATACATGTAAGCACCATCTTGGTATACGATACACCACTTCCGACAGTGGCGTTCCCCGTTGCTTACAATCTCGCACGCATGGCGACTTTCAGCACCACAGGCCGTCATGATATTTTGATGAGAGAAGTTTAAGAAGTTATTTTTTTAGATAAAAGAGAGCAGACGAGACTTTTTAAGAAATGAGATATTTATAGGTAGGGAATATCTATAATCTAAAGATCATGTTCAATGGGTATACTACAATAAATAGTAGTTTTTGTACCATGGGTGTAAAAGTTCTGCGTTACGCCCGCGGTTCGAACATTATTTTTCGTCATAGTAAGTAAGTTGCCCACTTTACGCCTACTATGACGAAAAAGTATTTTCTTTCGTTAAATAGTAACAAGAATTGAAGTTATAAAATGTATATTTTGTTTTTACTAGGAGAGGCCGCGAACTCCAGATCACGGATTCGATTCAAACTTTGCGATATGTTTTTGGATGTAGAAATATAAAGAAAGCTGCAATATTAGACCCTAATGCTCAAAAAAACTGAAGTTCTGCGCCTTTTTAGCTTTATTTTGAAAAAAGGCTTGAAAAAAAACTCTTCTTGAAACGGTAACCATTTAACTCCGGGGAGTCTTAAATATAATTTCAAAAATAGAAAATAAAATTAGAGAAAATGACCTTTCATTTGCTTTTTTAAGGCGGTCTTACACGTAAGAATTTTGAAAAAATCAACTTTTTTTTATTGAATTTTTTAATTATATATGTTATTCTGAACCTAACAAAACTAATTTGGATCAAAAATTAAAATAATTAAAAATAATATGGTTAAAAGAGCTTTCTATCTTCAAAATGACAAAAAAATTGATTTTTTTTTATTTTGCCTTTTTTTATGCTTTTACGCTTCTGATAGGAAAACGTTTACTTAAATGTGTTTTAAAATATCAAAACACATTATTTAAGCCATGCTAGTATAAGGATAACAAAATAATGAAATTTACATACGGGATTTATTGTAAAAATAAAATAAACCATATTGTGGAATTCGAAATCCAGTGGAATCGTCTTGTGACAATTTTGCACTTCTGTTCTAGTAAAGTGACCATTCCGTGACCAAAATTCGACAGCAATTTACTATACAACTTGTTCGGAAAATATATACGTCTGTAAACATAATCCTGTAGAGCGCAAAATTCTAAGAAAAAAGTTCCTTTACTATTTTTTCATATGACTAGTATTTTTTTAGTAACTGATGTGTTTAAATTCTTTGTTTTTAATAGAAAATGTATACCTATGTTTATAAGATGATATCTATAGATATACAATTCCTATTAAAAACAAACAATTTAAACACATCAGTTACTAGAAAAGTACTAGTCATATGAAAAAATGGTAAAGGAACTTTTTTCTTAGAATTTTGCGCTCTACAGGATTATGTTTACAGACGCATACATTTTCCGAACAAGTTGTATATGAATACTCCCTTTTGTACTTATATATAACTTGTCTGCTAATACCAGTGTAAACACAGTTGCATAGCTGATAGCTCATATAAGCAAAGATACATATAACCATGTGATTTCAACAGTTTATTTTGCAGAGTTTTTGCTTTCTGATAGAGAAAGATTTTTTTCTTAGTGCTTGATTATTTGTATTCACAAGTGAATTTAGGATCAAAAATTTAATGTATTGTGTATGTGAAGATATATGTCTGAAAAGTGTAAGTGTAATTATAATACAAGCGTAAGTAGTTTCAGTTCAAGATGGGAATTCTATATGAAATTTAATACTGAAAAACATGTGCATTGGCAAGATTGAGTTAAGTATTTTAAAGAAGAGACAGTAAAAATTTTTATCGCATAAAAATAAATACATCTTTTTTCTAAGAAAGATGAAAGTGATATTAAGTCTAACTCACTATAGGATATATAATTCAATTCAGAAGATTTGTGAATTGCAATAAGTGTCAAGATGTATCTATACACATAAAAGTGACAAGCCTGTTCACAAGAATACAGGCTTAAATTCAAGATATTTTTAATATTTAATATTTGCAATCAAGTGATCATTGAAAAAATGGGCTTATTGGCTTTTATGTACTTACGTACTTTTGTCTATGACAGTGATGGCTTCTTAAGTTTCGATTTGGATGGTTGGGATTTCATATTTCATAATACTTGGCGCATATTCTATATTTATCTTAGTATTATAAATAATAATCTAACTCAGTACAATGTGTTAAAAAGTGATTCAATAGTACATGAATCAAATGTACAAAAGAAGGACAGATTGAGCAGTAACTTTTAATGGAACGAATGCTACTAGCTTAGCAATAACTTTTAATGGAACGGATGCATGCAAGGTGCCAGAGCTTCTGTTTTAACCATTTTACGTGGGAGAACAGACAACAGATATACAGGAAAGTGAGTTTCAAGAAGGAAAAGAATGGAGATCAAATGGCTGATTATTTTTTGAGTTTTATAGTATTTTTCTTTGCAGGCTTATTTCTCAAAATGTTATTTTTTAAAGTTTGTCGTAACTTTTCTCTGAGACCGGTCGATAAATTTTTATGAGACAAAGTGCAAATTGTTCTTAATTTATGTAGTTATGGGCGTAAGAGTTGCAATCTTAAGGTTTTCATGTATAAGTATTTTTTTCATGGCAAAAACCCCCTAAAAATTCAAAAAATGCAACAAATTATTGCAAAAAAATCAGTTTTTGCCATGAAAAAAATACTTATATATAAAAACCTTAAAATTGCAACTCTTACGCTCATAACTACATAAATAAGGAACAATTTGCACTTTGTCCCATGAAAATCTATCATGCGGTCTCAGAGAAAAGTTACGACAAACTTTTTTTCTTGAAAATCCTATAACTGAGGATAAAATGAGTTTAAGGACCTCTGTCTTGGCTCATTTTATTTAAAATAAGATATATTTACAATATATTTTGATTATTTTATTATAATAATAATTTTTATCATTTTTTTAGGTAATTTTAGCCAGAAAGGCCTATAGGTGTAAGACCCCCTTAAGAATTAAAAAATGTTGATTCCTTCCAAAATTATAAAAGTTTAAAATAGAGCATCGAAAATGCACTGTTTAATCCCTAAAATTAAACTGTTCGACTGCCAGCATATTTTAATGCACTTTCGATGCTCAATTTTAAACTTACATAACTTTTGAAGGAATCAACATTTTTTAATTCTTAAAAAAGCAAATGAAAGGTCATTTTCTCTAATTTTATTTTCTATTTTTGAAATTATATTTAAGACTCCCCGGAGTTAAATGGTTACCGTTTCAAGAAGAGTTTTTTTTCAAGCCTTTTTTCAAAATAAAGCTAAAAAGGCGCAGAACTTCAGTTTTTTTGAGCGTTAGGATCTAATATTGCAGCTTTCTTTACATTTCTACATCCAAAAACATATCGCAAAATTTGATCCGAATCCGTGATCCGGAGTTCGCGGCCTCTCCTAGTTAGTGTAATAATTCAATTCACGATTCTTTACTGCATATCTTAAAAACACATAGTTTCATAAAACATCATGTTTTTAAAGTGTGAAAAATCTGAAAAAATTTATGGTAATAAAGCAGATGAAAAATTTAGACGAAAAATTACCTTAATATTTTCAAAATTTTCCAAGGTCATCTTCAAGGTTAAAAAAATTACTAAAAATTTCAAATGCCTAAACACAGCAACTTACAGAGGTAGATCGCTAATTTTTTTATTATTTTGGTGTGTTTGGCGTGTTCCAGTTATTGATAGTTGATAATAAGTGGGACAAGATCTTCAAAATCGCAAAAAATAGTACATTTCGACACGGGTGGGGAAGTCGATTATTTAGCTGGTGTGACTTTTTGCACGAGCGAAGAGAGTGCGAAAAAGTCACATCAGCTAAATAATCGACTTACGCACTAGTTTCGAACGGTATTTTATACCACGAGCGCCGAAAAATCATACCAAAGTTGTGATTTTGAGGTTAGAGTGGTATAAACTATTTTTAAGGCATTTTTCACGCATAACACGGTAGGAATACGCGAAAATTTGTCGAAAAATTCCGGTATTACAAGTCCTAGAGGTACCTTGTATTGAATTTTTGTAGATTTTTCAAGGTCACTTTAAGGTAAAAAAAAATGCTAAATGATATTGTCGAGGTCAATTTATTAGCTTGACTACATTCAAAATGGTTCAGAATTTATAAACAAAATGTAGGTGCATTAAAAAGGTTTAAATTAGAATTCCTAAATTTTTTCATAATTTTGCAATATGAGTTTGACGTGTGAAAAAATTCGTAAATCTCCTAGAGTGGTTTGTCTAAAAGGAAAACCGGTTTACATCGAATTTTAAGTCGTAGAAACATATTGTTCAATATTAAAATGAGCAAACATATAATATTTCGCGACACGTATCCACTCGAAGTTTCAAGCTCCAAATGGGAAAATGTTTACAAAATCATAAAAAAATTAATTTCTTAGGTTGTTTTAACTTGCAACTCCGCAATGATTCACTAATAATTAAAAAAAAAATGGTGCACACATTACAATAAAAAATATTTCAATTATTTTTTCCAGATTTTTTTGAGACCATCTTGAATGTGTAAAAAAATTTAACGGGCTTTTGGGATATATATATATGGATCAAAAAAACATCTTTTTAAAAAAGTGCGCGCACGGGGGTCGCGGATTTTTGCGGCCTTCATATATTTTTTAGAACTTACCAAAAAAATAATGTTTGCCAATTTTTAGGGTGTAACGGGATGGCTAGTGGGGGAAAATCCCAACAAGCCACAGGCCAGCGATGCCCTAGAACACGGTGCCGCGGGTGTCAGACTAAAATGACTTGCCCGGGGATCAGCTCCTGGAATCCCGAAAACAACGCGAAGATCGCACACGAACTCCGCTTTCCAACTAATTGGATTGCTGAGTGAAAAGCGCGCGCTCGAAGAGTAAAGCACGCGGCCGCTATACTCAGATATGAAAACGACCGGCGGAGTCGTTTTCCCGCGGAGGCGGCGGTATCCGGGAGAAGGGCAGGTTGTAATGAACAACGCGACTAGTAACTAGATATCACAGTACATTAAAATCACTAATAACTACAAGCACAACGCACGTGCTGATTAGAACCAATAGTTCGCGCGCGACCGTTAAGATTCAAACGCGCGAACGATACGGCGCGCGGCGAAGCTGCTAATTTCGCGTGCGGTGTTAAAGTACGGCGGGCTGACACACACCCGCACGTACACGGCACAGAAAGCTTGCACGGGGCGATTTCCGTGCGAGCCTTTACAATAAACCCGCGAGAGGAGACTAGAAAACTTACGTTAGGAAGGAGCAGCCGGTGCACTCGACTCTCTCTCGCTCCCTGTCGTTCGTACAGCAGTTGCGTTCTCTCTCTCTCTCTCTCTCTCTCTCTTGCTCGCTGCATTGGGTCGGCAGGCGGGCTGGCTGCCGGCTCGTCGCTCGCAGTCTCACGCGGCTCACGCGGCTCGGGATCGCTCTCCCTCTGTCTCTCTTTCACACGTACATACCCTACTCGGCGCCTCCACTACACTCGCGATAACTATAAAAAGCTAGGACGGCGCGGATGAGGTAACTTTTGAGAGACACACTGCAGAGAAGTTCTCGGCACGATGGCAGACACGAAGATGGCTGCCGTGACTCCTATAAAGCCGTAGCAGCTTCGCGGGTACGCGACGGGCATATTACGCGTCGCGAGACCGTTCTAATCCGGTCAGGATGTTCGCGCGCTCGCGCCCCCGGTGAGCATGCCTGCTCGGCGCGGGTAATTCGAATCTCGAATTACCTAACTCGCGCACGCGTTACACCCCCCCGCCAGACGCTGCTTAGGGGACCGCGAGCAGCTCTGCCATCCATGGCCGTCGTCGTACCTGAAAATAAGGTTAATTCGGTGGAGCCTTTCGGGAAGGAATTTTGGACAAGGGAAGTATAAGAATCGGAGTCACCCATTATCTTTATTTTTTTTTTAATTTTTATTAAAAAAAAAACAAAAAAAAAAGAAACCCTTCGGGGCTTAGTCCTCTTCAGCTGGCCCGAGAGTAAGTCCGGCGCCCCTTGCGGCGAGCTTGGTTGGGGCAATGCTTCGACTTCTTTACTCCAAGCTCGCCACACATGAAGCACCGGGGAAGCGCCTGTGCATTTAACGCCTCCCGGGCCGCCTGCTCCTCTTCGAGCGCCCTTTGGAGGCGCTCCTCTTCTCGTAGGAGACGATGCTGGGCCTCCTCTTTGGCCCGACGCGCCGTCTCCTCCGCCTTTTCCCTGGCTCGCCTGGCCTCTTCCATGCGCTCCTGCGCACGTGCCAGACGAGCCTCCTCCTCCTTCTGCAAGGCGGCGCGGCGCAGCCTGGCGGCCCTGGCCTCTGCGGCGGCCGTGAGCTCTTTTCGCCGGCCTTGGGCCATTCCGACCCATTTGCCGGCTTGCCGCTCGCCGGCCTCACCGTGGCACTGGAGAAAATCCTCCAGTGCGACCAGGGCAGCGTCCTTCGCAGTGCGCGAGGACTTGCTGAGGCGCCGCGCCTCCTCTAGAGCCTGCTCCACCGGGACCCAGGCCGCACCGATTCCATCGGTCGGTGCTCCTTTTGGGGCCTGGGTCGGAGCGTCTCCTTCTTTTCCTTGTGCGGCCCGAGCCGCGCCGGTGTCAACTTTTCTTCGGGAACTCGGCCGGCACCAATCGGCTTGACTGGTGCTTCTTCTGGCCGAGCTTGCGTCGGTTGGTCCCGAAGGTCCCCTTCTTGGTTCCGGCGCCTCTAACTCCTCTATGACAAGTGTGGAGGGCTCTTCCACTGGCGATGGTGCCTGTGTCACCGCGTCTATGCCCTCCACTACTTGTTCCAGGAAGTCAATGACGGCGGGATCAGGGTTGCACTGGATTAATCCAGCAATCACCTTCTTCGCCGTCTCTGCTATTTCTGGAGTCAGGCCCTGCATATCCTGCAACAGGTAAATTGACCCCGGAGATTGGTGAGACTGAGGATCAGAAAACAAGGACGAACACGGGTTAGTACGGACGGCACAATTTCTGGACGACACAGTTAGCGCTTTTCGGACGCTCGGGTTCGACGGGAGCTAATTGGCCCGACATCGGCAAGTGCAGGCTTCTTCTTCGAGCCCTTTGGCCTCCCTGGGCCTCGCTTGGACTCTGTTGGACCGACCGCACGCGTAGGTCGGCCGTCGCTCGCACGCTTTCCTGGCCTAACTAACAGCGCGGTCTTACGAGGTGGACCGCGCCTCTTAGCCGTCGCCCGAGGCTGTACATTCCCCTGGCTAACTCTGTTGCCCGCTGGCACGTTACGTTCGGCTGAAGAGTCCCTCGGTGGTAGCGACTGGGCTACTTCTTGACTACTTTTGTCTAAGTAGTTCTTGGGCTCTTCTGCGGAAACGTATCGCTTGAGTTGCTGCGCATGGACGGGACTGATCGTTCGACCATCCTCACCTTGGATCTCATAGGTGTTTTCGCCTAGAATATTCACAATCGTGTAGGGCCCCGCGTACTTCGGGGCTAATTTGGCAGAAATCCCCTCAGCTGCTGAGGATAGTACCTTATTCTCTCTCCATACACGATCGCCTAGACAGAATTCTGGAGGTCGACGATGAGCGTCATAATATTTGGCTTATCTCGCCTGCTCCGCTTGCGCGTCGGCCGCCGCCTGAACGTGCAATTCGCGGAGCTTGTCCATACGTACCACCCAATTATTTATCGCCTCTTGCTGCCCTTGCTCTTCGGCTAACCTGTCTTCCTCCCGCCTTAGTGTCTTCGATGGGTCAGGCTGGCGGCCGTAAATGAGCATGGCAGGACTTATCTTGGTAGAGCTGTGTTCTGCCGTATTATACGCGAACGCCAGCTCGTTCAGATGCTCATCCCAGGACCGGTGATTCTCCTCAGCGTAAGACATGATCATGGTCTTCACCGTTCGGTTCACACGCTCGACGGGATTGGCTTGAGGGTGATATGGTGGTGTAAACGTGTGAAGCACGTTCCTCTCCTTTAAGAATGACTCTAAGGGTGCATTCTTAAATTCAGTCCCATTATCGGAGAGAAACACCTCGGGGACTCCGAACCGCAGACATACTCGTTCGTTGAGCCCTTTTATCACCGATTTGCCATCTGCCCTTTTTATCGGAATTACTTCGATCCAGCGTGTGAACAGGTCCTGGAAGATGAGAATGTATTCGTGGCCGTGCTTGGTTTTAGGGAGGGGTCCCATAATGTCGCTGGCCACGATTTGCCATGGACGCTGTGTTATACGACGTCCCATGAATCCTGCTGGAGCGTGCTGTTCGACTTTGCACTGCTGGAAAATTTGGCACTGGTTCACGTATCTGGCCACATCTCGAGACATGTGTGGCCAATAATACTTCCGCCTTACTCTCTCTAGAGTTTTCTCACGGCCCAAGTGTCCAGCAGTTGGAAAGTCATGGCATTCTATCAGTACTTCGCGTCGCTTTTCGTGAGGGACTGCTAACTTCCATGCATCGTCGTCGCCGAGAGATTCGTCTATGACTTCATTAGGGTTGTACTTATACAGTCTCCCCCCCGCCAGCTTGAACGTGGGGAAGTCTCACGGCTGCTGTTGAACCTCTTTCACGATCTTTAGGTACGAGTGGTCGTTTGTATCGCGCTCGAGCTCTAACGCGGCGACCGCTGGCTCTTCTTCCTCGAACATCCGTGAAAGGGCATCTGGGACATTGTTCAACGAGCCCTTTTGATGTTCGACCGTGAAACTGTGATTCTGCAGCTCCAAAGCCAACCTAGCTAACCTGCCGGTCGGGTTTTGGAGATCACGGAGCCACTTCAAGCTGCTATGGTCCGTGATAACCTTGAAGTCGTAGGCCTCTATATACGGACGGAACTTTTTAATTGCCCAGAGAATTGCTAGACATTCTCGTTCCGTCACGCTATAATTCCTCTCGGCTGCGCTCGGAGTTCGACTCGCGAACTCTAGGGCTAATTCATCGCCGTCAATTATTTGGTATAGCACCGCTCCCAGACCTGTATCGCTCGCGTCAGTTTGCACCATGAACTGCGCTTTAGATACCGGTCTGTGTAGAATCGGTGCAGAAGCTACTAGCGCTTTTAGCTTTTGGAAGGCCTCTGCTTGTGCCGTTGACCACTCATATTTCCGATCCTTTTTCGTTAATTCGGTCAGTGGTTCAGCAATTGTGGCGAAGTTCGATAAAAACTTTCTATACCACGAGGCCATTCCTAAGAAGCGTCACAGCTGACGGAGGTTTTTCGGTACCGGATACTCCATAATGGTCTTTATTTTCTCGGGGTCTGACTTAAAACTATCTCTATTTACTATGACCCCGAGATATTGGACCTCATCGCGACAGAAGACGCTCTTCTCGGGATTTATTATGAGGCCCGCGTCCTGTATCCTGTCCAGAACTCTTTTTAGAACCTCTTTATGCTCCTCGAATGTCTCTGTGACTATTATTATATCATCGAGATACGAGTAAGCAAAAGGATCGAGTTCGGAGCCGATGACTTTGTCAATTAGCCTCTGGAAGGATGCTCCGGCATACGAAAGACTGTAGGACATTCTCGTAAATTGGAAAAGCCCTTTGCCTGGCACGGTGAAGGCCGTAGTCTCTTTGGACTCCGGACTAAGTGGTATCTGGTGGTACGCACTGCTTAAATCCAACGTGGAGATGTATCGCGCTTTCTGCAGTTTGCGCAAGATGCTTTCCGTGTATGGTAACGGGTACGCGTCTGGCCTTGACGCTGCGTTCACTTTTCTGAAGTCCACACAGAAACGGAACTTCCCGTTTGACTTACGTACAATTACCACTGGACTTGACCAGCCACTTGTCGAGGGTTCTATTATTCCCGCGACTAGCATTTCCTCCACCTGTTTGTGCATCTCTTACTCGAGTTTCTGAGATACAGGGTAGTACTTCTGTTTAATGGGTCTTGTAGATCCGACATCTATTGCATGCTCGATCCACGAAGTACACCCTAGTGGTGCCAGGCTGCTACCGATCAGCTGAGCTACTAAAGCTTCTACCTCTTTGCGCTGTTCTTCTGTTGCGTCCGCCAACCCTATAGCTGATACGGATACGGTGTTGTTTGCGGTTATGGCGGCTACTTCTAACTTTACGCTTGCATCGTCATCCTTGAGATGCAGCGTGTTATCTGTGGGGTCTAAGACAGCGCTAAACTTCTTAATGAAGTTTACCCCCAAGTAGCACTCCGTATCTAGATCTGGCATTATTGCGACGTGCACTTCTTTGCACACGCCAGCCACGACCATGGGCAGATACACATAGCCAACCACTGCTATGCTTTGCCCGTTTGCCACCCGTGCCGTTAGGCCGCTAGCTGGGATTAACTCTTTTCCACAGGCCGTAGCGAGCTGTAGGCCTATAGAATTCATCCCAGTCCAGGAAGCTCCTGTATCGAAGAGTGCTCGTAGCCTGTAACCGGCTACACCTACTTGAAGCCACCATCGCAAGCAAGTTTCTTGGTTGACTTCATTCGGTTGAATCACGGCCACTTCTTCGCTCTCCACTCCAGACGATTGGACCGAGTTACCCTCGGTCTCTGGTGAGAGAGCTGGGGGCGGGTATGTGGTCGTGTTTACCTGCCCCCCCTGGCCGTTTCCCTGTTGGTTTCCGGCAGCATTGGGCTTGTTGTCTCCCTTTTGCTCATATCCGGGTTCCCTTCGGTACTCTTGCCTTTGTGGAGGTCCGTTATTTCTTGGACTTTGCGGCCTAGCCTGGTGGGTCGAGCTACTAACCCCACTAGGCTGGTTTGTAATTTGCCCGCCTTCCCGCCGCCTATTTTCCCAGTTACCCTTCTTCTTAGGTTTTCTGGTTGGCGGCGGGCTAGGCTTTTGCCCCTTGTTCTCGTCGGTGCCTTTCTTTGTCAAGGCCGATAAGCATTCGGCCATGACCCGACGGAACATAGCCTCGAGGCTCTCTCGAGGCTCGTGGTGTTGGTGCCCCATCGCCGCCACGCTTGGATTCTGCTTTTTCCGCTAATCCGTGGGCGGCTCAGTCGACACGTAGGCAAATTCTGGCATGTACGTGCCCTCGGGCCGTGGTGGCGAGTGATACACCTTATCTGCTGCGAGCGCTAATTCGGCTTCCCGGGCCAGGTCCAGGAGCCCTCGGTAATCCGTAATTTGATTTCGCATTACCATCTTTTGCAGTTCTGGCCGCATGTTCCGGTGCAACATGTCTAACTGTTGAGCAATGCTAGGCACCGGAGTCGAGAAAAAAATTAATTAAAAAAAAATTTATTATCGCTTAAAAAAAAAATTTTTGTCGTTAAAAAGATTAATTGTTATTAAAAAAATTTTAATTGTTAAAAACAATTACCCAACCTACAAAAATTTCGCGATCAAGATCTCTCCTCGTCGGCACTCTACAACAGCACGGCTGTGTCACGCACACGCACACACGCTCCTAGGAGCTGCGGCACGAAGAGGCTTTCTTTGCAGCTTATGCTCAGCTACGCTGCTGAGCTTCTTCGCGCCAAGCTTCGCCGCGTATCACGTACGCGCCGCGGGTCCTTCTCCACCTCCAAAACGTTGTGACGCCAGTTGTAACGGGATGGCTAGTGGGGGAAAATCCCAACAAGCCACAGGCCAGCGATGCCCTAGAACACGGTGCCGCGGATGTCAGACTAAAATGACTTGCCCGGGGATCTGCTCCTGGAATCCCGAAAACAACGCGAAGATCGCACACGAACTCCGCTTTCCAACTAATTGGATCGCTGAGTGAAAAGCGCGCGCTCGAAGAGTAAAGCGCACGGCCGCTATACTCAGATATGAAAACGACCGGCGGAGTCGTTTTCCCGCGGAGGCGGCGGTATCCGTGAGAAGGACAGGTTGTAATGAACAACACGACGAGTAACTAGATATCACAGTATATTAAAATCACTAATAACTACAAACACAACGCACGTGCTGATTAGAACCAATAGTTCGGGCGCGACCGTTAAGATTCAAACGCGCGAACGATACGGCGGGCGGCGAAGCTGCTAATTTCGCGTGCGGTGTTAAAGTACGGCGGGCTGACACACACACCCGCACGTACACGGCACAGAAAGCTTGCACGGGGCGATTTCCGTGCGAGCCTTTACAATAAACCCGCGAGAGGAGAGTAGAAAACTGACGTTAGGAAGGAGCAGCCGGTACACTCGACTCTCTCTCGCTCCCTGTCGTTCGCACAGCAGTTGCGCTCTCTTTCTCTCTCTCTCTTACTCGCTGTATTGGGTCGGCAGGCGGGCTGGCTGCCGGCTCGTCGCTCGCAGTCTCGTGCGGCTCACGCGGCTCGGGATCGCGCTCTCTCTGTCTCTCTTTCACACGCACACACCCTACTCGGCGCCTCCACTACACTCGCGATAACTATAAAAAGCTAGGACGGCGCGGATGAGGTAACTTTTGAGAGACACACTGGAGAGAAGTTCTCGACACGATGGCAGACACGAAGATGGCTGCCATGACTCCTATAAAGCTGTAGCAGCTTCGCGAGTACGCGACGGGCATATTACGCGTCGCGAGACCGTTCTAATCCGGTCAGGATGCTCGCGCGCTCGCGCCCCCGGTGAGCATGCCTGCTCGGCGCGGGTAATTTGAATCTCTAATTACCTAACTCGCGCACGCGTTACAAGGGTCCAATATCTAAAATTGACGTCAGGAGTTCGTCATAAAGATGCAAAAAAGGGCATTTTTTAAGTGTTTTTTCATGTTTTTCAAACTTTTATTCAAAAAGTTCATTTACACCAATTTGCAATTTATCAGTGTGTTTTTTCTTTGTCTTGACTTGAATTTTACAGATAGATTTTTTTCGATAATGAAAATTTACGTATACATTTTCAAATTACAACATTGTGAAAGTCACCTTTTTACCATTTTAATGATACTTTGATGTGATTTTTCGGGTATTATTTACAATTGCATTTTAATCTACCCAGGTGCGATCGAAAAAGAGTGAGAAAACCTTTCTATTTCACTGGGCTTGAGCTAAAAAAAGTTAAAAAATCTAGCGCGTGTGTTAGTTTGAATTTAGCAGATTTTGAAAAAACAGCCATTTTCACGAAATTAAAACCCACGGGAAATTTTTCTACCAACTCCGATTTGGCTGAAAACTATCAGAAAATCTTCTTTAGACATACCTTAACGAAGTTGAATTGGATCGGCTATGGATATCGAACGATTTTCTATTGATTAGAGCTGATGAATTACGATATTTTTTCGATTTCAATGCTATACATTGCCAAGGACTTTCTGCATTTCTATATATCATTTCCTTAAAGCTTTTGGAATAATTAAAAGGCTTTTTTTTATATTTGATCAAAATATACTTCTGAACTCTTTAATAAAGCTTTATGGGATATAAAGAAAACAATGCATTTTCGGGAGTATTAAAAAAAAAAACAAAAATTGACGTGTTTACATAGCTTTAAAGTTTGCGATTTTCGCAAAAATAGTGTTTTTTGATATTTTCAAGTATCTAGATTTCCGATCTAGAAACTTTTTTTTTTTTAACTTTTCCGCTAAGTAGCTTATATTATGTATAATAACGAATAATTTTTCTGGACATGGACATCCGATCCTATCTATATAAAATTCAAACGTTAATAAATCACTATTTTTGAGATTTTATAAAATATGCTATTTTTCAAGTCACTTATCTTCGTCAATTTTTAATCTATTTAATTATACTGAAAAGAAGTATTTACATTTTTTCAATACAAAACATTTTATCGAAAATATGTCCAGAATGATAAAAAATTGAAAATTTTACTACTAGTACACGTGCAAACTGAACGCAATTTATTGAAATTTCTAGCTATTTGTGGCTTAATAAAGCCACACTGACGTTCTATTCTTGTTCTGTTCTTGTTCTGTGCTGTGTTCTGTGCTCCGATGCACTTCTGGAACATGTGTGTAGTTCTCTATCTGCAAGCTGTGTAATCCGTGCTTTAAGAAGTATTCTTTATTACGTACACTTTTGGAGCCTCTTTCTCGGAGTAGGGAAAACGAGGGCGTTAAACCATCAACTATTGTGACGAGTTGGTCAGAGTAGTATCACTCATATTTACTTCCGTCTTTTCCGCTTCACCAATTCTTAAACCACGGAGTACAAAGCTTGCAGATAGCGAACTATACACATATTCCAGAAGTGCGCCGGAGCACAGAACACAGCACGGAACAAGAACAGAACGTCAGTGTGAAAAGTCCCTAATGCAGCCAAGCAGCGTCATCCTAATCCGGAAAGAAGAAGACTAGTACATGCTGCTTTATTACACGTACATTACAGGTCTATTATACGCGTCTGAAGCATACGCAGTTATTTATCTCCTAATAGTTTTTCAACAGCTTATAGTCATCATTATTATAAATTTGTCAACTATTATTCAACTTTGTTCGGAAAAAAGTGTTGTGATCCGTGGAACATACACAACAAAATTATTAGAACTAATTTAACAGAAATTAAGGTAGATTTATCAGAAAAATTCATGAGTGTTTGTAAAATTAATATTATACCAGGGAAAAAACTTTGCAAAAATTGTTTGGCTAGATTTGGAAAAGAAATTGGTAATTTTAAAGGAGAACTTACATATTGTATTGATCCATATAAAAGACATAGGTCTAAAATTTTTAACGGATTAGAATTTTTAACATTAGAATATATACCATATTTAAAAGATGTTCACAATGTATTATTTAGTTGTGAACATAAAATATGCAGTGTATGTAAAACCCAGATTAAATCTGCGATATTACAGAATACATAAAGAGAAGAAATGCATCTGCATCTGTATTGCACAATTCTGACTCTCAACAGTTTTCAAGTGAATCTAGTGAAGCGCAACAATGCAAAAACATACCTGAGTCAGATTTTGAATCATGCAACCACAAAAAAAGACGTCTCGATACGATATTAAATACTTTTGATATAAATCCTGTCGAACGCAAGAAGTTAAATGATGAACATTTAGTGAATAAAGGTGTTGAAATCCTGAAAATTGTTGCCAATGAAGTTTCTGAAGTCTTTGAACAAACCCACGGTGTTCAATTACCAAAATTTGAGAATTTAGAGGAAATACGTAACGAAAGTTTGTGGTTTCATAATATAATGTTAAATGTAAATGGGATACATGCAAAACTGTTGATGAAAAAAAAAGTTTGTTAACTTTATTGCCAGCTCATTGGAAATTCAAAACTGTTACTCAGTATTTTAAATGTACGAATTATATGTATACGGAAGCGAAAAAACTAGTTTAAAAAAAATCCTTGCGAATATTCCTTCGAGGTTAATAAAT
Organism: Torymus aiolomorphi; assembly: GCA_036365515.1. NCBI lineage: Eukaryota > Metazoa > Arthropoda > Insecta > Hymenoptera > Torymidae > Torymus > Torymus aiolomorphi. The sequence continues at coordinate 52,027,142 of CM070874.1, read as the reverse complement.
ATCTATGCAACCCTGAGGCAATATTGTTGCAAACCAATGATTTCCGTTTTTCCATTGTAAATTTTGTAAATTTTGTAAATTGTAAATTTTTTAGTTCGAATTTTTATTTTATATTGTAATAATATTGTTACAATATTGCTGCAAGGTTCTACCATATAGGGGAAATTTTTTTTTCTTAAATTGAAAAAACGAGAAAACACCAATAAAAATACCCCTTTGGGAAGTGCCATCCATATGATAAGTTTCAAAGTGCAAATCTTTGTACGCATAGGTGTCTTTTTCAATTTTTATAAAAGTAAACTTTTTTATATTTCAAGTATACATAACATTTTATGTGAAATTAAACATGTTCGTTTTTATCAAAGAACTTCTTCTATTGAAATCAAATATGGCTCAACGTAGTTAATATTAATATAATTTTTTTCTAGGTAAATCTACGTATAATTTTTTTTAGGTAGACGTAGAAAAAAAAGTTATCTTCGGGTTTCTTCTGAAATCAGAAAATCAATCAATGATTATTATTTAGATGATTCAAATAGTATAATGTGTAGTGGAATGAAAGAATGTGTGAAGATAAAAAGTGGTGAATCGTCTATTACCATTCAAAAGAGAATTTTGATTTATGATTTATCAGATTTATATAAAAATTGGATTAAAGACAGTGGTCACCAAACTATTCCTTGCTTAGCATTTTTTAGTCAGATCAGACCGAAAGAATGTGTATTTGCTGGAGAACCAGGCACTCACAACATATGTGTATGTTCCATTCATCAAAATGTAAAACTGAAATTATCGGCTATAACATCAAATATTAATTATAAAGAAGTTATTGAAGCTTCTGTATGCTCAATTGATAATAAAATTTGTAATTTGCTAAGAAAATGTAATCAGTCTCCAGGAGAAGATAGTATACGTCAATTCCTTACCTCTTGTGTTGATGTAAATACAGAAAGTGTGGAGTATAGTAATTGGGGGTTTCCGTACACTGAGAAAAATTCGGCGCACAACGTAACCTCTAATCGAGGTGACAGAAACACTCGCCATTCGGCATAGTCAGTGCGCCGAAAAGGCGCAGCGGTTGCATACTATACACGAGCAGTAGCTACTCTCTGTGTTTGGGGCACTGGCTACTCCTTTTCTCGGATCACTAGTTACATCTTGTTCTCGGCGTACTAAGCCATTCTTTTTCGGTACAACGGCTACTCTTATGCGAGTTTGGGGAATTGAATGCGTTCTTTTTTATATTAAGCAATTAATAGATAATTTGAATAAAAATAATTTATATAAAGAATGTAGAAGTAAGTTAATACATGCTGTGGATCACTTTTGTACACACAAGTATCCATCAATGCAATATTTTCATTATCATTGGCATTAAACGATTTTAAAATACTTTGGTGGTGCGTGAAAATATTTTTTCTTGATTATACAACGGTAAAAATACAAAAAAAAGATTAATATCGCCCTTAAAAAATTGACAAAGTTTCTCAGTCTTAATATTAAAAAGTTCTTCATCACTAGCGATATTTTCTAAATAAAAAAATGTAATACTTAAATATATTTTAAAAAGAGAGAAGAATAGAGAAAAAAATTATATTTTAAAAAGAGGGCTTTCTATAATTATATAAACATTTTGGAGCATCTAACCTCAAACTATACAAACATGCAAGCACACGATATGTTATGTATAACCTCTAAACTTGTGCACTAAATTTCTTTAAATGTATACAAACTTTATACCTGCAAGAAATAAATCTTTTATATCCGTTGGCAGTATCACTCTGTATTTTTCCATAAATTTTTCCATCATTCTCGCAAATGAATGTAGGATATGATTATGACTTCTACTCCTTTCGAAAGAGCAACTGTTACTCCTTTCCAGAGAGTAGTGCTTACACTAATGGTTTGGCGTGCGCTCTACGCCCAATCGGCGTAACTGTGACTCCCTTCGGAGTAGCTCGTGTTCCGACTAAAAGAGTAAGACCTACCCCAGTAATTCTATGCTTCCCGTACACCTCAGGAGTAGCTACTACGCCGAATTTTTCTCAGTGTAGCTATAAAAAGCAAGGACACAGAAAGCTCGATTAGCTCTAGAGTGAGTCTTGAAAATTAAAAAAATCGTTTTAATGAGTTTTGAGACAATTTTGTAGAAGATATTTTGAATATGATTGAACATCATTTTATTTCTGTTAGTCAAAAAGATTATTTTACTGAATGTAAAAACAATTTTTACAATGACACTGGAATATTTATTATGGATTTTGCTGAAAATTATACCTTTATTAGTCAAAATTCCACAAGGATATTACTTCAACAATACTTTGGCTTCATTATTTACCATCGCATTGTATTTCAAAGAGGAAACAGGAAACGATATGAAACATAACTTTTTGTTATTTCAGACAGTTCGATACACCAAGCTTATTCAGTCCATAAATTTACAGAAGTAGTACTTAGGAGACAGGAAATGATGTGAAACATAAACTTTTTGTGTCATTTCAGACAGTTCGGTACACCAAGATTACTCAGTCCATAAATTTACAGAAGTAGTACTTAGTAAAATTAAAAATCAATTTTTCTGGATAAAAAACTTAATTTATTTTTCTGATGGTGCTCCGACACAATTTAAAAACAAGTAAGAGGGAAATTACTTGATAATTTTTCATTTTTTTTGTAGTTTCTTTTAATAAATGACAAATAAGAATATGATAATAAATTATTTATGAGTGGATTATAATTCTTTGATGTGAAGGCAATTTAACGATTAATTAATTGTTTTTTGGATGGAAATTGATTAATTTTATAATAAGCAAAGTTCTTGACTTCTCAATTTCTATCATAAATTTTGATGATAATTGGCATAAAAAGAAAACAGCAATTTTCCATTTTAAGGTGGTTACGTCGTTTTCAGGGGGCCAGCAGGTGTTAAACGTGAAAATTGAAAAATCATGAATTAAAATTGAAGGTAATATAATTATATCACAAAAGGCTACTTTCCTAAAAGTATACTATATAAATAACTATTTTATGCACCCATGCGTACCAAATTTCTCTTTAGATAGCTGGAATGGTCTTGCGAGTCGTATATGTCCAAAATTACTTTACCACGCGATTCTGAAGAAAGATTTGGACGAATTGGCTTGAAAAAATTGGACTCGCAGGATCATTCTAGATATCCGAAGGAAAACTTACAATTAGTACGTATGGGTGCATAAAATAGTCATTTATATAGTCTAATTTTAGGAAAGTAAGCTTTAATTATATAATTATATTGCCACCAATTTTAATTGATTATTTTTCAATTTTCACGTTAAACCCCCGCTGGCCCCCTTAAGTGATGTCAATTTCTTAAACTCATGAAAAATGCAAACAATAATTAAGAATTACTTCTTTTTTTTTTCAGAAAACATTTTATCAATTTATGCCATCATGAAAAAAATTTTGGAATAAAAGTAAGATCATATAATTTTGTTGCTACATCTCACGGAAAAAGTGTTTGTGATGGCATATGAGCAACGGCAAAATGGCTTGTCAGAAAAGCTTCCCTACAAGGTGTACAAATTTTAAATACTCAACAAATGTATGATTACTTATTAGAAAAAGAATCAAATATTTGATATGAATATTAGTATCATTTTAAACTTTATATTTAAATGTAAAACGTATTGATAAATGAAATATTTAAAAATTACAGTTTCTTACACGTTACTGACAGAGAAATTGCAGCAAGAGGCAAGAAACTTGCACAAAGATTTAAAACTGCGAAGACAGTTAAAAATACCAGATAATTTCATTACTTTAAGCCCATTAATAAACAAATGATTGAAGTGAAACTGTATTCGCTTGATAAAAATATACAGGTCGTAAATATTGTTATGTATTGCTTCCTCCTAGAGGAAGCTTTGTGATAGTGAATTTTTGAGTTGTTGTAAAAACATGTTATAATTGTGTTCCGAGGTGTTAGGAATCAAAATATATGGTTTTTGAAAAATGTCTGTATGGATGTGTGTGTGTGTGTGTGTGTGTGTGTGTGTGTGTGTGTGTGTGTGTGTGTGTGTGTGTGTGTGTGTGTGTGTATACGTCTGGATCTCAGCTTCTACTCGGTCGATTTTCACTGGACAGGTCTCATTTTCTTGGATTTTTTTGCGTGATGGCGGGTCAAAAATCCGTTTCTTGATTGGGGCGATGCGTTGTTGTTTTTTTTCAAATTTTGGATTTTCTCAAAACTGTTTTTTGATTTTTGTTAATGATAGGATCGAGTTATTCGAATCTGATGGGTAGCGTTTGAAAGAGAATTAAAATATCTATATTTAAAAAAAAAAAGTTTCCAGCTATCACGGTTCTTTAGTTATTAACAAAAACGTGTTTTTCTTTTTTAGAAGCTTATAACTCCTAAATTTAACGGTCAATTTTTTTGAGAAAAATCGTGATAATACAGAATATAAATAGCTATAATCTGTTAAAATTTGAATACATTCTGTAGGCTAGATTTTGAGTAAAAAATTGAAAAATAAAAAAAATCAGTTTTGTATGTCAACGATTACAAGAGTAAAATTGACTTAATGGCTTCAAAATTCCTTTTAGAGGTAGATTTTTTATAGTTCTCGGTCGAGTTCTTTGGGCAAAATGATTGGTTCATATATTTCAGAGATATTTGAGGTTAAAAATTTTTTGAAATTTTTTTAAAATCGTAATTTCTCGAGAACGGCTCTATGTATCTTAATGGGGTGGGTGGCATTCGAAAGAGAATTAAAATACCTATATTTTCTAGAAAATTAATTTTCTATCTATCAGGGTTCTTTAGTTATCATCAAAAACAAAAACGTGTTTTTTTTTTTTAAAACTCATAACTTCAATGATGTTATCATCAGTATATTATAAAAGAATATAGTATTGGCGTCAAAATGTAATATGTTTGAATTTTCAAGATTGAATTCTTGAGTTTAAGTATTCAAAACTGATGCATAATTAAAATAGTATAAGAGTAGGTGGCGCTCCGATCGGGGTAGCGTGTAGTGCAGTATGTATTCCGGCCGGGTCCAACAAGCTGTGGGTTAGTCACGAATCCCGCAGTACTGCATACACGCCTACGGTGCGGTGCGTCGTGCGTTGTGCGTACATATAAGGGATTTTTTAGTGCTTTGATAATTTGTCGCCATATTGGAAATTATAAGAAATTATATCATAGGAAATTATGGATTTAATTTTAATTAAGAAATAAATTTTTTAAAAAATTATAAATTTTGTTATTAAAAATTAATTAAAGGAATCAACTAGTTACGGTTGAGGAAGCTACGGGCCAATGAATTGGCAGCGGTTTAGTCTATTGTCCTCGAACATGAAAAGAACGAAAGCGTTGCTAAGCAATTAGTTTGTTGTTCTCGATTCAATTTAGTTTTTCAGTTAGTTGATTCGAGAGCTTGTTGATTATACATTTAATCTTTTATGTTATTTATCTTGAATAAATTACATCCTTGTTTTTATAAATAGTTGTTATTATTTATTGTGTGTCTGTGTGATTGCAAAATTTTGGGGGTTCGTCCGAAGATTTTGAAGACGAAATGAAGGGATTTGAGAAGTCAGCGAAAACGACGCGTACAACTTTTCCAGAGAAGGACCAGAACACAGGCTGCTGCTGAAGCTGCTGCCACCGAAGTTGCTGTTGCCGAAACTGCTGCGGCCAACGCCACCAATGCCGAGATCGTTGCTGCTGCTACTGAAAATTTAAGCCAACATCAAACAGGTACTCCTAATCCTGCAATTTCTGATCCGGTTCTCGTCGATTAAGCTCGCCTGACGACTAACGCTCGACGACTGGCGCACGCTTGGTGACTGATGTACGAGTTAAGTGTAAGGGTGAATGTGGGTAAATTCCGATTCACGGGGAATGAAATAAAACGTCACAAAACCACACACAAAGTTTAAAGAAAGGCGTTTTTTATTATATACGTCTTTACAACTCGAGGACCCGACAGAAACTGAGCATGACTAAATTATATGACTGCCGCCAACTCCTTTCTTCCCCTTATCTCTTGAAGTTCAATGACATCTTGGTCATTTGCTTGGCGGATAGGTTGATTTTGGATCACTCTGCGATCATTCCTCATTTTACGTATCATATATCGTCGCGCGGTACGAAGAAAAGCCAACTTGGAAGTTACAGGCGAAGAAAAGCCAAAAACGCGTCTAAGACGAAGAAAAGCCAGTTTGGGTCCTCCTAGACGAAGAAAAGCCAGTTTGCGCCCTCTCAGACGAAGAAAAGCCAGTTTGCGCTGTTCCTGCGGAGGAAAAATCCCCTAACTGATTGCATCTAATCAATTACTAGTTATCATATTATCTTGACTGATCATCTTTTTATCTTATCTTTTTATATTTTTAAAAAGATTTTTAATCTTTTGGTTATCTTTTATCTTTATCTTATCTTATTATCTGAAAGTTATCTATAAGATAACAACTAAATGTTACTTTCGTTTGAGAAGTCAAACTGGCTTTTCTCTAGAGCTAGACGCGTTTTTGGCTTTTCTTCGCCTGTATCTTCCAAGTTGACTTTTCTTCGTACCGCGCGACGATATAACGCCAAACTTACAATAATCAATATCCCGATAATGATGCTGGTTATTGACAGATGAAACTCAATTCTCGAAGATTGTAATTTTGGTATACTTATTGTTGCAACTGTTAATGTTTTCAAAGACTCAAAATTGACTTGATCGCTTTTAATAATCATAGGTAAAATTAAATCTGTCTGTTTTATTTCTCCCAAATTTTTATCGGGTATATGTTCTTGTATTTGTAGATCGTTTCCTTCGATCAAACGGGTTCCTTGATGCTTAATGTTGATATTATTACGAGTAATGGTTGTTTGGTAATTACTGGATGTCAACGTTAAATTATCAGACAAAGGATATGCTAGAAGTAAAGGCGTATTTATTTGAATGATAGTGGCTTCAATTTCTCTCGTGACGGTTTTTCGACAAAAGTAACTGCTTGTAAATTTCTTGGTAATTTTGAGCTGATAATTTGCAAAGCGAAGATTTCCGTTTGGTTATTATCATTGATGATAGAAATTCTTTGGAATAGGGAGAATTCGATGGGGTTTAGGATAGGAATTTTGAGTGTGTAAATAACGAGGTCATGGATGCATACGATTGAACCTTGAACGAAGCGAAAATCTAACAGATTATAGTAGTGCATTATTAATTCTCTTTTCGAGTGAGTTCCTAATAGGTGAGTAAGTATATCGGAAATTTGTTTATAATTCAGTACTTCTACATCAAACTTTTGATCTGAAAAAATAAATGAACGCTTTATTTTTCTGATAAAATGTAAAAAATTTTGTTCCTGTATTATAAAATTTATGAGCGCTTCGAAAATGTTTAGTTGTTTGTTTCGTTGATCCATGGGTTTGAAAATATTCCATAAATTTTGATTGATAACTTCGGGTTTGCTATTCAGGTTTTTACTAATTTTGTTTATAATAGTTACTGATTTATTGAGAACTATCATATCTTCCTGTTGTTGGTTATTGCGTACATTCAAGTAATTATTTATCCTATCCAAATCATTGGCGTCTGGGTTTCGAAAATATACTTATTCGCCGTGCCGAGCCCATTTATTAACCCTCTTTTGAATCTAGTGCTGTAAATTTTGGTATGCTTCATCACAGAGTAATTCAGCTTGCTTTAATAAGTTCGATTCCAATTGGGACGATGATAACTTCGTGACTTTTAACTTCAATTCGGAAGACAGTGTGGTACAGCTAACAAGGATACGATTATAGGTATTTTTCAAAGTCGTGATATTGATGTGAAAGTGCACATAGTGGTAATTTTGAATTATTCTCCCAATTCCATGGTGATGATCGTAGTGAGTGCTATCCTTGTCTATCTTAGCGCTCTTTGCTACTATGAGCAGGAGTATCATGATCAGTCCGCTCTTCATTTTCCTGTAAAAAGGGAAACTTTTCTTATCCTTTTTGCATCCCTTAGGTTATAACGACGCGGTTGCCCGTGTATATAGCAATCTAAAGAGGGACCCTGCTGTTTTTCTACAAGGAGTTTTTGATATCGCGGCGCGGTCTTATCACGTTGCTGTTGGTGAGTTTTAATAAACATATTCTTTATCTTCTAATGTTTTATCCAAATCGACCGGCAAATTTTGATTTTCGCGTTGTTGTCGATAGAGTTCCTCGTAAAACGGTAAAATTTCATTTTTTCGAAGTTCGTTATATCTTTCGATCGTATCTGCGTTTGGGTCAATGACATGTTTATGAAGGTCTTCGTACGGCCCGTATAAAAGTGTGAATGGCGCATAATTTGTTGTTGAGTGAATGCTTTGATTGTAGATTAATATTGCGGTAGTTATATGGTTTTTCGTAGTCTCTCGTGGGTTTTGATCGATTAGTGCCTAATTTAGTAGAGAAGTTAGCAGCATTAGCATATCCTGAATGTTCATTAGAGGTACAAGATAAGATAGCTTGTTCTCAATTTATTATCGGTATTTACAATATTGGAGTTAGGGAAACTCTTCAATTAGAGCGCATAACCTCTCTTAAGGTTGCTCGTGCGCGAGCTTTGGAAGTAAAAGTTATTAAGGAGCAGAATAGGAACTCAATTTCGCAACAGAATATCAAAGGTTCTCAAAAGACCTAAAATTTTTCGGGATTCGTGAGAAAGACGTTGAGAAATAGGATCATCCATTCAATCATCAAGAATGGTTGAAGAATCTTGAGTGTTGGGGCTGTCATAAGAAAGGACATACACGCTCTCCATGTCCAGAACAGGGAAACTAGGTCATGTTAAACTTTCAGGAGCGAGTTTAACATTCAATGAACAGACTCCTAATCACGATGCTGTTGAACCTGATGGTTCGAGCACACGTGTTTGTAGGGTTCTTCAAAATTTAAAGACTTTTGAGTTTGATGGCACTGTGGACAATAAATCATGTATTTTGAAAATAGATTCAGGTTCAGATGTGACGATTTTAAATTCTAAATTTGTTGAACCAAGCTGTCGTCGGATTCCCTTTGATGAACCAAATTTAAAATATCCCACTGGTGAAGATGGTCCTGTCAAGTTTAAAACAGTTGTCCGAATTGATTTAGGCCAACATTCAGTTATCAGACGATTGTATACTTGGGTGTGATTTCTTAAATAAAACTGGAATTACAGAATCAATAAACAAAATTTTCCAAAATACCCCAAGCACAATTGACAGTAATACTGACGAACAGAAATGTTGTAGAATTATGGTGTGGGTTAAGGAATTATCAGATTTGTTGAAAGATGTCTTCGAAGATAATTCACGAAATTTGGATTCGTCACAGAAAGAGAAATTTTCCCAGCTTTTAGTTAATTTCCAGGATATTTTCGAAGATGATGATGTTGCAGGGAAGTGTAATGACATTGAGCACAAAATTGAACTCAGTGATCCTCATCCTATCAAACAACCGGTTCGTCCTCTTCCTTTTCATTTACAAACAGAGATTAATCAGATGATTAATGACATGCAAAAACAAGGGGTTATCGAAGAATCTTTTAGTTCTTGGTGTTCCCCAGTAGTATTGAAAAAGAAAAAGGATGGCGCTTGGAGATTTTGCGTAGATTTCCGAAAATTAAATGACAGCACGATTAAAGATTCATATCCATTACCTAGGATTGATCAAACTCTAAATAAATTAGCTGGCCAGTCTTGGTTCTCGAATTTAGATCTTAAAAGCGGGTATTGGCAAGTTAAGATTCGCCTAGAGATAGAGAAAAGACAGTTTTTTCAATTGGTAATGGTTTATGGCATTTCGTCGTTATAGCTTTTGGACTATGCAATGCTCCAGCTACTTTTGAACGATTGGTGGAGAAAATACTCAGAGATCTTCTAAACGATATCTGTTTAATTTATCTAGATGATGTTATGGTTATGGCTAAATCGTTCGACGAGATATTAGATAATATGCATACGATTTTTTTAAGAATCCGAAATGCCAATTTGAAGCTGAATAGGAAAAAATGCATTTTCTTTCAACGCGAGGTTGACTACCTAGGGCACATTGTCTCAGAAAAAGGAATAAAGACGGATCCTAAGAAGATAGAGGCTATGGTTACTTGGCCGATTCCTTCATGTAAGAAACAGATAAAAAGTTTTGTAAGTCTATATTCTTACTATAGACGCTTCATTAGGGGATTTTCTTCTATTGCTAAACCTCTTTATCGATTAACTGAACAGAAAGCTAAATTTGATTGGACAGATGACTGTCAGAAATCATTTTTACACTTAAAACAAGTTCTATCAACTCCACCCATTCTAGCTTTTCCTCGTACAGATTTACATTTTATTTTGGATACAAATACTTCTGATCATGGAATAGGTGCGGTTTTGTCACAGATTCAAGAGGGAATAGAAAGAGTCATTGGTTATTACAGCTGTGTTCTGACTAAAGCTGAGAGAAATTACTGTGTTACTCGCCGTGAATTATTAGCAGTAGTAGATTCAGTCCAAAATTTCCACTATTATTTATGTGGAAGGCCTTTCTTCATTCGTACTGATCATTCTGCATTGACATGGCTTCTTTCATTCAAGAACTTAGATGGTCAATTAGCTAGATGGATAGGAAAATTAGATCAGTATGACTTTAAGATTCTACATCGGAAAAGTACTTCTCATGGCAATGCAGATGGTCTCTCTAGACGATCTTGTAATAATTCTTCTTGTAGATACTGCTTTAATGTTGAATCAAAATATGAAGTTGGTAATTCAGTAGGTCGTATTGTTTTTGAAGAAATATCCCAATCGGATTGGCAAAATCGTCAACATCAGAATGATGATATTCGTGCTATTTTAAAAAGTAACTAGGGGGGCTGCGCCCCCCAGCGTGCCTTCGGCTCGCCATCCCCCCCGCCCCCACACACACCTGCTCCTCGCTTCGCTCGTCGCCCCCCTCTCCCTATGTAAAAACTTCGTTTTTACATAATAGGCACGACCGCAGTGCTCAGAAGAACCTTATACTTCTATTATTGCAAAAATTGTAATACTTTATTTATCGTTTTCATCATTAAAATAAACATAAATACATCTACAGTAAAGTTTAAATAAAAATTGTCCATTTACTTTTACTCATTTATTTCTTCTATTTTATAGAAGGTTTGCGTTTTAATTCTACATGTATAAGTATATTTAGATAAATTTTTAAATATAGTCTATGATGTATATCAATTTAATATGTACTAATTGATATGATTAAAGTGTAACTATAGAAATATTGAATATAAGTATCATGATTGCAGGTATATTTAAAATTAAAAACATAGTTATCATAATTTTTATAGAAATCGTTTTTATGATTTGTTATTTTTATTTATGAAAACGTTAAATAGAAAAAAAGTTTTGTTTCAATATTATCCACAACTTTTGTATTTGAAATTTTTGTAAATAGTCAAGTTCTGTTGAATTATATGAGAAAAACTATTGTTTCATTACTCTCGATTAATAAAAAAACATAGAAACATATAAAAATTTGACGATATAATACGTATATTGTAATACGTATCATATACGGATCATAATATGTATATTAAAAAAAACATAGAGTTAAATTTTATTCACTTATAACGAAAGGTGGGGACTATAGCTGCTCACGAGTGTTCCTAACTACATATACTTATATATACAATCTCAATTACGAAAATATGCTCGCGGCACATTCTCACATACATTAATGCCGCGAAGCGATAAGGTGAAAACTGCAGAATTAGGGCCGTTAGGCCCGTTACACGCAAAAAGTAATAGAGAACAGATATATAGAAATAACATGGGTTGCTATATCTATATATGCGAGGAACAGTGAGGAATAAGCTCTGTTCCTCGTATATATAGATATACTAACCCATGTTATTTACTCTATCCGTCCCCTGCTCCTTTTTGCGTGGAACGGGCCTTACGAAAAAAACTCAACACTGATGCATTCGGCAAGACGGCAACGGCAATCTCTAATGTAGCGCTGCGTGCACATGAGTACTATTACAGGATTGCACTGCCGTAACAGCTACCTCGACTATATGTGCTACATGCGTTCGCACACACACACAGCCAGGGTTGGTTTTACGACACGGTGAAGAGGTTTCATACTGTATAATACCAAAATCAGTATAATACTCCAAATTTGTCATAAACTGCGGTATTATACTACAAATGGTATTATACCAAAAATACCTCATACTATAGTATTATATTGGTAGTATACTACTGTGTATGATATCATCTGTGAGGTATAATACCCAAAAATTCTCATAATCAGCAGAATTGAATTTTGAATCTATAATTAAAACTCGTTTAATTAAGAATTAAATTTTTAATCTTTCCTTAAACAAGCGGTTAATTGGAGATGGCATTTTTAATTCTTAATTAAACGAGTTTTAATTAAAAATTCAAAACTTAATTATTAAATAAAAAATGACTAATTAAATATTTTTAGAACCGTGCCTCCTGCATGATATTTTGACAAAAATTAAATAATGCATAAAATATGCACTTTTTAGAAAAATAAAAATGCATTATTCTTATTTTACACACGTATGGGATGAAAAAAAAACGGGGAGACAATGGCCACGCATATATAAAGGAAGTGACGTAGACTTGCGACACTATTATATAAATAATTATTAAATCCAAGTAACCGTGGGATATGAGGTCCATGCATGTATCAAAATTCCGAAGACGTGCAACACGATTATTTAAATAATTCTTAACCCCAAGTAGGCGGGGGATGCTAGTTCCACGCGTATACGGGAGCGCGTCATACGCGTGTACATGGCAAAATAATTATTTAAATAATTCTTAACCCCAAGTAGGCGGGGGATGCGAGTTCCACGCGTATACGGGAGCGCGTCAGACGTGTATACATGGCAAAATAATTATTTTAATAATTCTTAACCCCAAGTAGGTGGGGGATGCGACTTCCACGCGTATACGGGAGCTCGTCAGACGTGTATACATGGCAATAATAATAATAATAATGCTTTATTAGCTTTAGCTATATTTGTACATTTTACAATTTGTTCTTATTTTTAATCCGACTCCGTCTCAATTCTGTGTTTGTGTCTGTATAGCTGTTTGTGTGTTTGTTTAAATAAATGATAAAAAAATGTCAAAGTATAAAATATAAACTTTAAATAATATAACATTTAAACTAAATTATTTCCTTTAATGTGTGTAAATGTGTGTGTGGTGTTTATGTCTGTGTTCTTCTGCTTTTGCTTAGCTGCTTTCTCTTTTCTACTGCCTCTTTTTCCTCTTCTACTTCTCATATTTTGGTTAAGAATTATTTAAATAATTATTTTGCCATGTATGCACGTCTGACGCGCTCCCGTATTTGCGCGGGACTCGCATCCCCTGCCTACTTGGGGTTAAGAATTATTTAAATAATTATTTTGCCACGTATGCACGTCTGACGCGCTCCCGGTATACGCGTGGAACTCGCATCCCCCGCCTGCTTGGGGTTAAGAATTTTTTAAATAATTATTTTTCTATATATACACGTTTGACGCACTCCCGTATACGGGTGGAACTCGCATCCCCCGCCTGCTTGGGGTTTAGAATTATTTAAATAATTATTTTGCCATGTATGCACGTCTGACGCGCTCCTGTATACGCGTGGAACTCGCATCCCCCGCCTGCTTGGGGTTAAGAATTTTTTAAATAATTATTTTTCTATATATACACGGTTGACGCACTCCCGTATACGCGTGGAACTCGCATCCCCCGCCTGCTTGGGGTCAAGAATTATTTAAATAATTATTTTGTCATGCATGCATGTCTGACGCGCTCCAGTATTCGCGTGGGACTCGCATCCCCCGCCTGATTGGGGTTAAGAATTATTTAAATAATTATTTTGCCATGTATGCACGTCTGACGAGCTCCCGTATATGCGTGGAACTCGCATCCCTCGCCTGCTTGGGGTTAAGAATTTTTTAAATAATTATTTTTCTATATATACACGTTTGACGCACTGCAGTATACGCGTGGAACTCGCATCCCCCGCCTGCTTCGGCTCAAGAATTATTTAAATAATTATTTTGCCATGTATGCACGTCTGACGCGCTCCCGTACTCGCGTGGGACTCGCATCCCCCGCCTGCTTGGGGTTAAGAATTATTTAAATAATTGTTTCGCCACTTATACCGGTCTGACGCACTCCCGTATACGCGTGGAACTCGTATCCCCCAACTACTTGGGGTTAAGAATTATTTAAATAATTATTTTGCCACGTATATAGGTCTGACGCACTTCCGTTTACGCGTGGAATTCGGATCCCCCGCCTGCATGGGATCAAGAATTATTTAAATAATTATTTTGCCATGTATGCACGTCTGACGCGCTCCCGTATACGCGTGGAACTCGCATCCCCCGCCTACTTGGGGTTTAGAATTATTTAAATAATTATTTTGCCATCTATGCACGTCTGACGCGCTCCCGTACTCGCGTGGGACTTGCATCCCCCGCCTGCTTGGGGTTAAGAATTATTTAAATAATTGTTTCGCCACTTATACCGGTCTGACGCACTCCCGTATACGCGTGGAACTCGTATCCCCCAACTACTTGGGGTTAAGAATTATTTAAATAATTATTTTGCCACATATATAGGTCTGACGCACTTCCGTTTACGCGTGGAATTCGGATCCCCCGCCTGCTTGGGATCAAGAATTATTTAAATAATTATTTTGCCATGTATGCACGTCTGACGCGCTCCCGTATACGCGTAGCACTCGCATCCCCTGCCTACTTGGGGTTTAGAATTATTTAAATAATTATTTTGTCATGTATGCACGTCTGACGCGCTCCAGTATACGCGTGGTACTCGCATCCCCCGCCTGCTTGGGATCAAGAATTATTTATATAATTATTTTGCTATGTATGCATGTCTGGCGCTCCCGTATTCGCGTGGGACTCGCATCCCCCGCCTGCTTGGGGTTAAGAATTATTTAAATAAATGTTTCACCACGTATACAGGTCTGACGCACTCCCGTTTACGCGTGGAACTCGCATCCCCCGCCTGCTTGGGATCAAGAATTATTTAAATAATTATTTTCGCATGTATGCACGTCTGACGCGCTCCCGTATACGCGTGGAGCTCGTATCCCCCACCTACTTGGGGTTTAGAATTATTTAAATAATTATTTTGCTATATATACACGTTTGACGCACTCCCGTATACGCGTGGAACTCGCATCCCCTGCCTACTTGGGGTTAAGAATTATTTAAATAATTATTTTGTCATGTATACGAGTCTGACGCGCTCCCGTATTCGCGTGGGACTAGCATCCCCCGCCTGATTGGGGTTGAGAATTATTTAAATAATTGTTTTGTCACGTATACAGGTCTGACGCACACCCGTTTACGCGTGGAACTCGCATCCCCCGCCTGCTTGGGATCAAGAATTATTTAAATAATTATTTTGCCATGTATGCACGTCTGACGCGCTCCCGTATACGCGTAGCACTCGCATCCTCTGCCTACTTGGGGTTTAGAATTATTTAAATAATTATTTTGCCATGTATGCACGTCTGACGCGCTCCCGTATACGCGTGGAACTCTCATCCCTCTCCTGCTTGGGGTTAAGAATTTTTTAAATAATTATTTTTCTATATATACACGTTTGACACACTCTCGTATACGCGTGGAACTCGCATCCCCCGCCTGCTTGGGGTCAAGAATTATTTAAATAATTATTTTGTCATGTATGCATGTCTGACGCGTTCCCGTATTCGCGTGGGACCCGCATCCCCCGCCTGCTTGGGGTTAAGAGTTATTTAATTAATTGTTTCGCCACGTATACAGGTCTGACGCACTCCCGTTTACGCGTGGAACTCGCATCCCCCGCCTGCTTGGGATCAAGAATTATTTAAATAATTATTTTTCTATATATACACGTTTGAAGCACTCCCGTATACGCGTAGAACTCGCATCCCCCGCCTGCTTGGGGTTAAGAATTATTTAAATAATTTATTTGCCATGTATGCAAATCTGACGCGCTCCCGTATACGCGTAGAACTCGCATCCCCCGCCGACATATTTGTACAGGTTTGGGATTCGCCTTCTAATGTTTTATGCGTATACTCTTGATTTAAATTTAAATACTTTGATAAAAATTGTTTTACGAATTGCTTACACATATTATTACAAATAAGTTCAGGCGATGTGCAGTTTTTTGTACATGCATGCTACAGTAAAGATTTAACTACAAAAAAAAAGTTAAAAAGTTAAAGTTAATGTAAAATAATCAGCTAGTCCAGTTAAAAGTTAATATGATTTGAAATTATCTAAGTTAAGTTAGAAGTTATTAACTTTTTAACTTTCAACTTAACTTTTAACTTTTTAACTAGTTACTACCCAAGCCTGATAATAATTATGATTATTATTTTCATTACTTACATTCCTTCATTTCCTTTACTCAAACGAAGTTACTATTTCAAATTAATAATAATAATAATAATAATAATAATAATAATAATAATAATAATCATAGTAATGGCTGTCATAGTCTGTAAAGGGGTAACCCGATACAGGTAGGGCTCGATCCTTGGCCCCGATATTTGGAACGTAGTTTACGATGAGGTGTTGGATCTTCCGAGGCCGCCGGGAGTCTATCTGGTCGGCTACGCAGACGATCGGGTTATCTTCATCACGACCAAGGATACACGACTGACTCAGATGAGGCTGACCCAAGCCACGAGACGGGTGGACGAATGGATGCAAAGTCGGGTACTACAGCTGGCCATGCAAAAGACGGAGTTACTATACCTAACTAGGAAACGGATAGACACGACGATACCCATGATGGTGGGGACGTCCGTTGTGCATCTTGGGCGGTCCGCCAAATATCTGGCGGTGACCCTGGATACGAGGATGACCTTCTGGCCGCACATACGTGGCGTCGCTGAGAGAGCGGCGTTAAAGACCGCCGCCCTTGCCCGCCTCATGGCAAATACGAAAGGACCGAGACCGAGCGTACGACGACTGCTTATACAAAGACTGGGAGCACTGCGAATCGCGTGCGCGTACCGCACCGTTTCTGAGGTGGCGGTACTAGTGATCGCAGGGGTTGTCCCAGTAGACCTTCTCGCTCTCGAGCGGAAGAGGATCTGCGAGTACAACGAAGAAAGGGGAAGAGCGAGGGCCTCCATAGACGCACGGATGACGACGCTGACATCGTGGCAAACGCGATGGACAGACAGCGACAAAGCCAAGTGGACGTGACGCCTCATAACGGACGTGCGACTCTGGCATAAGAGAGGAGCTGGGGAGGTGAACTTTTACCTGACCAGTTCCTATCCGGACACGGATACTTCCGCCAGTATCTGCATCGGATGGGGAAGGTAACGACCCCGTCCTGCAGGTACTGCGGACATATTAGAGACGACGCGGAGCACATATTTTTCGTGTGCCCCCGCTGGATAGTCGCGAGACACAGACTACAGACGAAGACAGGTGACATCACATCGGATAACGTCGTGACACTAATGCTATCAAGCAAATAAAACTGGGACGACATAGCACGCTACGTGACTCACGTACTACAAGGCAAAAAGACTGACGGTTGCCTTGAAAACTGATAGAGAAGACGAAAAATAGACAGACGAGACAAGATATATAAGATTGCCGTAGGGCATAGAAACGCCGACCGGTCCGAAGTAATGTGTATAGCAGTTCCGGGCCGAATTCCGGTGAACGCCGCGGGAAAGGTTTTGGGTGTTTAGGGGGTAGAAATCCTTCACACCGCGGAACCCGACGCTTCGTGATGGCCTTAGTGGGCCCCCCTCCATGCTGTAAGCAAGGACGGGGGCCTCGGAAGATTCACCTAGTACCTCGGAAAAAAAAAATAATAATAATAATGATAATAATAATAATAATAATAATAATAATAATAATAATAATAATTCTTACTATTTTTTTTTGTTTTTCCGAGGTACTAGGTGAATCTTCCGGGGCGCCCGTTCTTGCTTTGGAGGTGGAACAAGAAGCACTAAGACCATCATGGAGTAGCGGGCTCCGTGGTGTGAGGGATTTCTACCCCCTAAACACCCAAAACCTATCCCTACGGCAGCCTTGACCCGGAACCGCTTTCGCATTACTTCAGATCGGGCCGCAGCCCTACCGCCCTCGGGGGGGGTCATCCGTCCTTCCTACGTTCTTTCTTTCTACGATGCCCTATCTAATCTATTAAGCATCCGTCTCGTTCTTTCGCGCGCAGTACCCCTTCGATGAAGGTATTTATCGCGTCGCATCGGTCTTTCCCTGAAAGCATGCATTCGATCACCACGTCGGGCGAGAGTCGCCCTACCATCACCTCCAATCGTTGTCTTTCCGCGGCCCACCTATTACATGCGAAAAAGGTGTGTTCCGCGTTATACCTCTCGTGCCCGCAGTATTTACATTTCGGCGTATTTATTTTACCTAATTTAAATAGGTAATATCGAAAGTATCAGTGCCCTGTCAGGAACTGCGTAAGGTAAAAGTTAACCTCTCCGTACTTCCGTCCCAGCCACTTCGTTATGTCTTGAATCAATAGGTAGGTCCATCTACTCTTCGTCCCCGCCCTCCACCTCTCAACCAAGTTTGTAGCGTCTGACGGCGGGCTTCGCCCTCCGCGTCTGTCCGTCCTACTTCTGCGCTCCTATCGTAGACTGCTTCCGTTCCCGTACGAGCAGGTCGATCGGAATCATACCATCTATCACCGCGACAGCCTCTACCGATACCGTCCGATACGCGCATGCAACTCTCAGCGCACCTCGCCGCTGCACCGCCACCATTCTCTTCCTGTACTTGATAACTTCCATGGCATCAGCCCAAATCTCCGCTCCATAGAGGAGTATAGAGTTTGTCATCGCCATGAGAAGTCTTCTCTTAGATGTCCGCGGGCGTCCAACGTTGCGCATTAACCTACTTAGCGCCGCTATACGTGCTTCTGCCTTTGCCGTTACTTCCCTGATGTGGGGGGCCAAAAGCAAAGCTTTGAGTCCAGGGTGACCCCTAGATACTTCGCAGTCGGCCTCGTAGTTACTAACTTGGATCCTACGTACATCGATAGTATCGTACACTGAGAAAAAATTTTGATTGACTCAATTAAACCAGTATTTGAATACGGATAATTCAATCATTTTATTGAAACAAAAATATTAAGATTGAATCAAATGAATATTTTATTGATTCAATAATTGATTCAATTAATTTAATGAAATATACATTCGATTCAATCTTAATATTTTTGTTTAATAAAATGATTGAATTGTCCGTATTCAAATACTGGTTTAATTGAGTCAATCCAAAGTTTTTCTCAGTGTAGGGATCTCTTTACGTGTCAATAGTACTACCTCGGTTTTCGCCAGCGCGAGACTGAGCCCGTACTCCGTCATCCACCTAGTTACTCGTTTCATTACCTGGCACAAGATAAGTTGTGCCAAGTCCGCGTTCCGTGCTTCTACCACCACCGCGACGTCGTCCGCATATCCTACGAGAAATTCCTCGTTGGGCATGTCCAGGCGCAGCAAACCGTCGTACCACGCGATCCAAAAATCGGGGCCCAACAGTGATCCCTGTGCAACGCCTGCCATAATTTTCCTAACCACCGTCCCTTCGCTCGTCTCGATAATGAGTTCGCGATCCCGGAAGTAGTCCTCTGCTACGCGTAGTATGTAGGGTGGGATCCCGAAGCCCCTCAGCGCTGTGAGTAGGTCTGCCCAGCTTGCCGAAATGGAAGCGTTTTTAACGTCCAGCGTTGCTACCAACACCAGTGGTCGCGCTCCGTGACATTGTTCCCTTGATCGCCCCATCGCCGCGGTAACCGATCGTATCGCGCCTATCGTTGAAAAACCCTTTCTATATCCATGCTGGTTTTCCGATAAACCCCCTGACTGTTGTATCGCGATCTGGATTCTGCTCCTTAATAGCGCCTCCATACCCTTGCCGATCGTGTCTAATAGGCTAAGCGGACGATACGTGGACGGGGATGTCATGTCTCCCTTCCCCTTGCTGATAAGGACAAGCTTCGCCCTTTTCCAACGACTGCTGAAAACACCTTCCCTGAGACATACGTTGTAGGTCCAGTAAGGTTTCCGGGCATCGTGAAGCGATGGCCTTTAAAACTTCCACTGGAATCCCATCGGGGCTTGGCGCCTTGCCGCTCTTAAGAGATCTAATCGCTATCCGTAGCTCAGGCTTGGTAAACGAGGGCATATCCTCCTGTCGCACGTCCTCATACAGAGTCTCTTCCCTCGGCGGATGCTCAGGGAAAAGCCCGTCAACTATCTCACTTATCAACCGCGCTTCCTTTATCTCCGGTGGCTTCATTGCCCCTATTCTACGAGTTACGATTTTGTAGCCTAGTCCCCACGGGTCGGAGTTAACTTCGTCGCACACCTCTTTCCAGCATCGTCGCTTACTGGATTTAATCGCGAGCCTTAGCTTTTTTGTGCCTGTTTAAATTCAGCGTTAAAAACAGTGGCCCCGCGTCGTTCCCGTGCGCGCTGTGCCCGTCTACGAAGCCTCAAGCATACCCTACGTAACTCCGCGATCTCCTCCGTCCACCAGTACGCTGGTTGGCGGCAGTTTCTATTTCTGCTTCGCGGCATAGAGGCATCGCATGCTCTTACTATAGCTGACGTTGCCCGGGTTACCTGGGCTTCCGCACGCTCTCGGCCTGATAAGTCATTTTCGTCAGACCTTTGTGGTACACTTAGCACTTCTACTAGCCGATCCACGTTTAATCGATGGGCGTTCCACCGCGGTAATGGTCTGCTCGCTTGGGGTACACCTACCCTATCTAAAACCGTAAACGTGATGTACTGGTGATCACTGCCTGACTCTTCCTCCAATACCTGCCAGTTACTAATCCTCGGTACTAGTTGCTCAGATGCAAAAGTGACGTCTGGTATGGATTCGCAGACCCCGGGGCGTCGATAAGTAGTGACCGTGCCCTCGTTCGCAACCTCCAATCCTAATCTAGCGGCCATCTCGAGTAAATCCCTGCCCCTACTGTTCGTCTCTGGCATACCCCATTCTATCGCCCTTGCGTTAAAATCTCCTGCAACCAGTAGGAGGCCAGAGATATTCCGCAATACGTCTTCCATGCGTTCAACCTGCCTAAGAAATTCGTTTTTTCGTAAGTTGGGGGATATATACACGCTCACGTAGGTAACATCCCCGACGCGCGCCCATACTAGACCCTCCCCCTTGCTTCGTCCGGTAATCTTTGACCTATGTCTATCTGCTATCCAGACCGCCGCTGTGTCAGTCTCGCGAACCATGTGGTCGTATTGCAGGCCCGATGCGTATACTGTTCGCTAACCAATGACACGTCCGCGAGCCCCTGGCTCACTCGATTAGTGAGCAGGTCGTCAGCGAGTACGGCACCGTTCGTGGTTATTTGTAGAACCGTCGTCATTTTTTAGGCCGCTTTAACTTTTCTAGCTCGTCCCTGAAAGCGACGCATGTTCCCGTGCCCGGGAAAGGCGCTAGCTCAGCCGCAACCCCGCGTTTTTTAAACAAGAAGCAGGCCTGACCATCCGGTCTCGCGCGACAGTCCCTGGCCACGTGATCTGGTTTTCCACATTTCTTGCATAATGCACTACGATCCTCGTCCTTACAGTCCTTTTTCAGATGCCCAAAGCCTTAGCATCTGAAACATCGCGGAACCACTATTCGCTTTCTAACTCGGTAGCTGAAATACCCTATTTTAATCCTCCCTAGCCTTAGGAGAGTCATGGCCGCAGTCTCATCCATTTCGACTATGGCCATCCTCCGCTCTCCACCCCCTACGTCAAATACGTGGGTACTAAGATTATACATGTCGCTTACCTCCTCCCTAATCGCGGCGTTTACCTGTTCTTTGGTGGTAACGCACGTCATTCCGCCTATTTCCAGTGTAAGCCTTGGAGTGAGGCCTTTAACCTGGTATTCATTTCCCAGATTTTCTTGGATAACCCTCTGGAAGGCCTCCTTGTCTTCCGATCGCCTCTCCAGTTCTAAGAGAATCCCACCGTTTTTAGTCAGTCGGGTGTTTCTCACGACCGCCTTCGCTTCCTCAGGTTTAACCTTAGAAGTGAGGTCCTTAAGTATCTCTGCATAGCTCATCTTCCCGGTTGACGTTATGTGTATTGCGCATCGTCAAGGCCGAGGATTTACCTTCTTCTCCTTCCTGTCCTGCTGCTGCTGTTGAGGACCCATGATCTTCCCACTATCTGGCCGCGTCCGCTTCTTTCTCCTGGTGACTGTGGTAAATCCGTTCTGCTCCGTCCTCCCTCCCTTGGATGGGGAATCCTGCACCGGGCTGTCCCTTAATCGGCCCTTTTTGCTAGGAGTCTCCTTCCTCGCTACTTGGTCTCTAATTACCGGTGCTTCCCCATTTCTCTCATCTGCTGCCGGTCCACGTGCTGGTTGTACCCCGGCTGAGCGGACTTCCTCTAGAGCCTCGGCCGCCGCCAGAACTATTATCCCATCTTTTACCGGTATTGCGATGTTCTTCTGCTTGGAAGTCATGTCCCGCATGCAGCTCAGTAGGCGCTTCATGACGTCCAGGATTTCTCTCATTCTCTCCGATTGGTCCCGCTGATCTCTACTCTCACTTACCAGCCGCGTCATCTCCTGGGCGAATGTGCTAGTTCCATCGGATCCGCTATCACTCGCCACATCCAGAATCGTTCGGGCTGTGCGGTGAGTCGGCGTGTTGGCTCCGCCTTCCCTTTCTTGGATTTCTACATCTATATCTTTGATTTTGAAGTGAGTCATCATGCATACAATCTGTGTTTTAAGACGGTTCGCCCATTATGGGAGCCACACCTCGGTGTGGCTACTATACCCGCCTGTAAGAAACCCTATTTATGGGTGCCGAAGCCGAGAGGCGGTTTGTCGGACGGTCACTCCTATTGGCACCTAGTGAGTCTACAGAAAAAGGTTACGGGATAGGCCCGCGACATAATGAAGCAAAAGGTTTAACATCACCCCTACCAAGTGGGCGATGTTGGGTCCGTCCCAACACCTGATCCAAACCTCAGACTAGACGGTGTGCGATTTGCCCTACGCAGCTTCGGGTATAAGGAAATATTGACCATGTAATCCTTCGCACCTGCGCCCGCCTGACCTGGTTCAACCCTTCCATTGGATCCAGTCAGTGGATACGTGTTGCTCTTCCCACATTGAACATGCACTTTCACTAGGTTTTCGCCCGTATTTCAGGGACTTACGCACCCTAATATTACTCCATGCAGAGGTTAGGTACTAACTTCACGCATCACCCCAGTCGAGGAGTTTACTACTCTCCCCTTGGCTAGTCTGAACGGAATATCCACAGACCGTCGGCCGCAGCCCACTCATACTGTGCCCATTCATTCGTCCATTCTCACGTTTCTCTGTCCGCGACTGCTTATTCAATATATTCGCAGCTGACCAGTTCCAGCTGACCAGTCCCAGCTGGCCCTTCCTCGATCCGCAACCTGGGGACGCGCCCGGTAGCATGGAAAAATGCTCATCTATGGCTAAATAGACCCCGGGAATTCGTACTATTATTATTATTATTATTATTATTATTATTATTATTATTATTATTATTATTATTATTTCTCGATTCCACTCCAGTCCCCACTAGTCAGGTGGTGCTTCGTGAGCGCTGAGTAGGATCGGACCACCTAAACAGCCATAAGTGCGTTCGGAGATCTGGCTCCGCGGCAGTATGGCTTCAGGCGAGATAAGTCAACCGTAGACGCAATCCAGGAGGTGGTAAATGCCGCCAGGTCAACGGAACAGGGCAACCATTACTCTCGCTCTATTTGTCTGCTGGCCACCTTGGACGTTAAAAGCGCGTTTAAGTCAGTTAGGTGGGACAAGGCGCTGGAAGCTTTCGAGCGGGACTTTCGTATTCCCGCGTATCTTTTACGCATTCTTGGGGATTATCTGAGGGACCGCTCGATAACTTACGACACGGAGGATGGACCAATAAAGAGGGAAATAACATCTGGGGCAGCTCAGGGCTCCATGCTGGGTCCCGATATATGGAATGTATTCTATGACGGGATCCTGCGCATGGAAATGCCCGAGGGCACCTTCCTGGTTGGGTACGCTAACGACATAGCGGTGATCATCGTAGCCAGAGACGTTGACCTCGCTAGGCTGCTACTCAACCGGGTAATGCGTCGCGTTTTCTCCTGGCTGGAGGATCACGGGCTTGAATTAGCCACAAAGAAGACGGAGGTCGTGCTACTCACGAAGAGGCACATCAATACCATGTGCCCCTTTCAAGTAGGAGACGCGACGGTCCAGGCAAAGAGTCCGGTGAGGTACCTGGGGGTGACGCTTGATAACAAGCTCACCTTCAGGGAACACCTCACCATAGTGACGGAAAAGGCGGCAGCAGTAACATCCTCGCTGAGTAGGCTCATGGCCAATACAACCGGCCCCCGGCCTTGTAAAAGGCGCCTACTCATGCGTGCCGCCGAAGCCGTCATGCTGTACGGAGCGGAGGTCTGGGCCGATGCGCTGCGGAAAGACGTGCACAGGAAACGTCTCTCCGCGGTGCAACGGAGAGCAGCACTCCGGATCGCGTGCTCTTACCGCACGGTCTCCGAGCCCGCGATATTAGTAGTCGCTGGGGTAATACCCATCGACCTTCTTGCACTGAAGAGACGCTTCGTCCATCAGCAGAAGCCTGCTCTTAGGGTAGTGGAGGCCCACCGAACGGCCAGGGCCAACACCATCCAGGCTTGGCAGCATCAGTGGGAATCCTCCACTAAAGGAAGATGGACGGCCAGGCTGATCCCACAAGTGGACACCTGGCTGTTCCGAAAAGAGGGTGAGGTAAATTACTACCTCACCCAATTCTTGACGGGGCACGGCCTGTTCCGCGCATACCTACATAAGATGGGTAAAGTCGCGGAGCCAGGCTGCGCCTATTGTGAGAGCCTCCCGGACGACGTGTTCCACACCTTCTTCGTATGCGGAAGGTGGACCGTCGAAAGGGGGGCACTAGAGAGGGACCTTGGCTGCATATCACCTGACAATATAGTCAGGCTGATGCACCAAGGTCCTCAACAATGGGCGAAAGTCGCCTCCTACGTGGAGGCGATCTTGCGCCAAAAAAGGGAAGAGGAGAACAGCAGATCAGCCGTCCGCAGGGCGCCGTAGCTGTTCACGGGAAAAAAAAAGACCCCTGCGAGTCTCAACGGCCGATCTGAAGTGAAAAGGTGCCGCTCAGGCGAAGCAAGCCCTCCCCTGAAGTAATGTGTAAAACGGTGCCGGGGGAGGGTCTGCACAGTAGTGCAGAACAGAAAGGGTTAGTGTTTTTAGTGGGTAGGAATCCCACACGCCGTGGGAGTGTGGAGCCTCTTGCGGTGTCTCCTAGGCTGGCATGGATATCCGGCCCAGGCGGTCCGGTGGAGCATTTGGTCCACCAAAAAAAAAAAAAAAAAAATTATTATTATTATTAAATTCAATTCTCTCTATTTAAACTTACCTGCCTTGGCCGCGACGGCGGAGCACAAACTATAGCTTTCTCTACGCCGCTTTTCACGCTTTACGCGTGGTAAAACAGAGCGGACAATTTATTAGGATTTTTCCTTACGTAAAAAATTTACTCTTTGTTGTTTATTTCCAATAAAATAATTATGTTTTATCATGAAACAATTACTCGGAACGTTTTAACATTGAAATTTTGCGAAAAACCAAATTATAATCGTCTCCGAGATGAAAATTTTAAAATGCTCAAAACATGAAAAATAAACTTAAAAATTATAATTTTCATTGTAAACTGGTGGTTTACATAAGCGACTACATTACTGAAATGACGGAAGTTAGAAATATTAATAATCTTAAAATAATAAATTCTAAAATTGCAATAGAAAACAATAGAGAAATATTATTATCTGCACTATATAGATCACATGATATAACTAAAACGGAATTCCTCTTAAACCTCAAAAAATTAATAGAGCATAACAGCAAGTTTAAAAATAATCTAATTATGGGAGATTTTAACTTTGACATTTCAAATCAAGATAAACTTAATCAAGAATTTTTACATATCGTCGGCTGGATGCAAGATCGCTCTATCTCAGCGCCCGCTTCAAGGACGCCCTATCTCGGCCGCCGCTTCAAGAATGCCCTATCTCGGCTCCGGATTCAAGAACGCCCTATCTCAAATGAGATTTTTGTTTCTCAGATTTTGTAGTGGCAGTACTGCGCGATTTTAAAATACGGCTTTTATAGACATCAGATGTGTGTCTAAAATTCTGAAAAAAATCAGAATTGCTTATTTAATTGCCTTTGCTTTGTAATAAAAATTTATATCTTTAAACGAATCAGATTCAACAGTATAGTTGATCTAATTACTTTTTACATTTATGCCTATAGGCATGCATCCCAGGCGGAAATAACTTTTTTCATAAAACTGGCAATAAAAGCAAATAAATGCTAATAACAAATAATAACAGGACATTTTGGGACGCTTATAACAGTTAGTAAGTGTTGTGAATTCCTATAAATATTTGTAAGTACTTATTTGCATTCATTTGCTTTTTCTGATGGTTCCATGTGAGAAATGGTTTTAGGATTCAAAAAAGCAAATAACAGTTAATAACTGTTATCCAGTGTTACTTATTGTAAATAATCAATTTTAACTGTTATTTATTGTTATTAATAGTTACTATTAATTATTTGAATTTATTAACACTCTCTTGAAAGTATTATTCTTTAATGCACATAACTGCTAATAATTGTCAGTGACTGTTATTGATTTTAAGTAACAATTTTATGTTAATAGTACTTTTTGGTAGTTAATTTTCAATTATTATCATAAAATACAACATCATTTATATTAAATATATAATGAAATTTGTAAAGGAAATAATATATTAAATTTAAAAATATACATTTTCGGTTTTTGATTTTGTTATTTTATACAAAGGTTATATACCATTTAAAAATGGGAAAGCCAAAAAAAAACTGTAAATGTAAAGTACTTATTCAGATAGTCACTGCTTTCTAGCTAGTATAAAATAAAACTTATATTTAGTTATTAACAATTGTATGCATAATTTATGTCTGCCCGAAATATTTTGAATTTTTGCATTTTCAAACTGAGTTCGCGCTGCGCGCGCATCTTGTTCACGTAGATTCAGGTTGCAAAGGCCGGGGCCCTTATTCTATAAGCGGATCACTTGTGAGATATACGATATTCTCTTTACAGGAGCTCTCTGATTGGTCTAGACCGCTTGTCTCACGCGTGTCACTCGGTGAGATAGTTATGGAATAAGCCCCCTGGGGGCTTATATCGTTTATCTCACAAGTTAATAAGCAAAGGCAATGTTAAATAAGCAATTCTGTTTTTTTTTCATAACCAAAGGCAATGTTAAATAAGCAATTCAGAATTTTAGACACAGATCTGATGCCTATAAAAGCCGTATTTTAAAATCGCGCAGTGCTGCCACTACAAAAGCTGAGAAACAAAAATCTCATTTGAGATAGGGCGTTCTTGAATCCGGAGCCGAGATAGGGCGTTCTTGAAGCGGACGCTGAGATGGAGCGATCTTGCATCCAGCCGACGATATACTCTTGGAGCATGGTTATTGCCTAGGCTTTTGTAATATTACCAGACCGTCAGATAAAACAGGTATTTCAAGAACTTGCATAGACAATATTTTTATTAAATTAGATAAAATAGCCTATAGAACTTTTACACTTCGTATACCACTTACTGACCATTTTCCACTTTTTATGTCAATAAATAAGATAAGAACTACTGAAAATATAGATACCATAAAACATATAAATTACAATAAACTCAGGACAGCCGCGGATTCAATAAACTGGAGTGAATTGTCACTAATAAATGATCCAAATCTAGCATTAAATAACCTTATTGATAAAATAAAAATGTGTCTATGCAAAGTTGATTACAAAATAAAAACTAACAAAAATAACAAGATGAGACCTTGGAATAATTGGATAACTAAGGCAATTATGAAATCTTGTACTACCAAAGAAAAACTGTATAAATTATGGAAAAAAGATCCTTAATAATAGGAAAAGAGAAGAATATAAGAATTTTACCAATATCTTAAAGAATATTATAAATAAAGCGAAGGAATTGTATGATAAAAAACAAATAGAATCTAGCGTGAATAGTCGCAAGAGGATATGGAATGTGATAAATTAAAAAATTGGAAAAAATCGTAAAAGGAATAATAACATTAACTATTTAACTGATAGTAATAAGAAAATATCTGACCCGGTAAAAATCGCTAAGCACTTTAATAAATTTTTCTGCTCAATTGGCAAAAAGCTAAGTGATAACATAAGACTACCGTCAAATGAGGAAATTAAACTCCCTACAATGAACAGCAAAAGTATATTCTTCGAGCCAACCAACCACCAGGAAATTTTAAAAATTATCTGCCGAATGGAAAATAAAAATAGTGGTATTGATAATATCAATGGCAAAACATTGAAAACCCTGGTTGAACATATAGCAGAACTCCTAGTTCACATTTTTAACCTCTGTATAGAAAAGGCCATCTGGCCAGATGCACTGAAAACTGCAGAAGTTATACCTATCCATAAATGAAAAGAAAAACATATCGCCACTAACTACAGACCCATTTCACTTATCTCAAACCTAGCAAAAATATTAGAAAAAATCATACACAATGAATAACAAATTTCATAAACAAATGCGAAATACTTGCCAAATAGTATATTACGATACGTGGGCCGGAAATTGGATTTCCGGGCTGTGCGTGGTACGACGCCCGAGGCGAAGCCGTGCGTCATAACGCACGGCCAGGGCATCAAATTTCCGGTCCAAGTATTGTATACTATTTTTCTTACTCCCCGGCCGAAAGTACGTTCTGTAATTGTTAAATAATTGATAAAATTGCGTTGTCGTCTGCTAGCTGTGTTTGAGTGTTAGTTTTTCTTTCGGCCCGCTCGATAGTAGTGCCTCTGTCGGCCGCTTTGGGTAGCTCGGTCGATATTACCGACTGTTTTTTCTTTCGGCCCGGCGTAGAGAGCTGGTTTTTTGGGCGTCTGCTACTTTCGCTGTTACACAGATGGTCTGATGCCCGCCCGACATTTGCAAGACCGAGGCGAAGCCGAGGTTTTGCTGGTCGGGGCGGGCATCAGAAACATATTCATTAAAAAAAGACAACACCACTTTTCATTTCAACTAACTCTTTTTTCTCGTCACACGTGCATTTTCCTCTGTCTATTTCGTACGTGTCTAACCTTCACACCGCACAAACATATTTTCTTCGGGCGCTCCCGTCCATACGTTTACTTAATTGTTTCTACACGACTCGAAAGTACGTGTAGAAAACAAGAGGAAAAAACAATAACCACGATCAAACAAAACCACTTTTTATTTCAACTAACTTTTTTCTCGTCACCCGTGCACTTTCCTCTGTTTATTTCGTACGTGTCTAACCTTCACACCGCACAAACATCTTTCCTCGGACATGCGCGCGGGCGCTGAAGCGCCGCGGGTCAGGAAATTTCGGCAGCCAATCAGAGCGCGCGGTTGGTCTAAAATAGGATGCGAAAGTTTCTCTTTCGGCCCGGAGATGCGGGCCGAAAGTACGTACTTTCGGGTGGGCGAGTAAGAAAAATCAATTTGGTTTCAGGAAAAATAAAAGTACAAAAGATGCTCTATCCCTAATATCTAACGCAATATATGATAAATTAGACAAGAGCACTTCCATTGCCATAATTTTCCTAGACCTCGCCAAAGCTTTTGACACGGTAAACCATCAAATTTTACTTGATAAACTATAATAAACTAAACTTTACTTGATAAACTATAATAACTATACAATTACGGAATAAGAGGAAGTGCTTATAACCTAATAAAAGGTTATCTTGGAAATAGACTGCAAAAAGTAAAATTACGAAATAAGAGGAAGTGCTTATAACCTAACAAAAGGTTATCTTGGAAATAGGCTGCAAAAAGTAAAATTAAATAATATAAACAGCCAATTCCAATCAGTCAATATAGGTGTTCCTCAAGGAACTATTTCCGGACCCTTACTCTTCTTACTTTATATCAACGACTTGCTACTAGACATCCCCGAAGACACTATAGTATCATACGCAGATGATACAGCTGTAATAACGACAGCCAAAACCTGGAAAGAAGTCGAAACTAAAATGAATAAAACTCTACATAAAATATCAACATGGCTAGCACTCAACAAGCTTTCATTAAACATAGACAAGACAGTTTACATTGAATTTGGAAATAAAATAGATAGCACACAAAAAAATTTAGACATTAAAATTCAAGGCACTAAAATCAATAGAGTAGAAAGTGCGAAATATTTAGGCATCATTTTTTATAGTAACATGAGATGGAACGAGCACATGGAATACATTTACAATAAAACTAAATATCTCATTTTCATTTTATATAAACTGGCAAAACTCATGACTACTGATACCTTGAGGATGATGTATTATGCTCTCTTTCACAGCATTATTTCGTATGGAAATATAGCCTGGGGAGGCGCGTATTCTAACAGTAAAAGCTTGCTCAATAGACTACAGATAAGATTACTTAAAATAATTAATAAGAATAAATTTACACTCGACAAAAATCCTATGAGCTTGGATCAAATCTTTCCGTACGTATCACTGTCTTATCATTACGAAGAATTACAGTTAGCCTTTATTAACTCCAATAGTACAACGAGAAGAAAAAGTATACAAATTCCAAGAAGACACCTGACCATTAGCACAAAAAACAGTTACATTAGAGCATTAATGTAGTTCAATAACCTACCAAATGAATTAACAATTAGACCCAAGTATACCAAAAAAATTAAACTAAAACAATGGATAAGAGGAAACCCCTAATACAACACTTATAAATTAATTATTCTTATAAAAGTCAACAAACTCCTAACCAAATTTACATTAAATTATTTATTCTTATAAAAGTCAACAAACTTCTAACCAAATTACTTTAGTTCTAAGTTAGTATTTAAGTGCGCCGGACCAGCGAACAGGAATTAGTTCCTCTGCTGGATTACATATGTAATTGTAAATTTGTATAATCTTGTACATTTACTTTGGTTAATAAATATTATTATTAATATTATTATTATATTATACAAAAAGTAGCCCAACATTCTTCTTATTATATTAAAATAGATTTTCCATAAGGTGCCACTTCATTAAGCCGAGACAAGTTTCTGCATCTCCATCAGACAGAAGTGTTAAATACCTCATACCATTCTTTCGAACCAAGCAACTCCAAATGTTCATAGCAGCATGGACTTCCATACTACCAGAAGCATTCTCATAATTGGCATTACACTCTTGACTACTCTCGTGAGCTTCAAACCAAAAGTTATATTCTAGATATCATTGGTAGCTTCTACAGCTTTTTGGTTCATCACAAATGCTGCTTGTCTATTATTTGTAGATTCCATTCGTGCACTTGTAAAATTTTCTCTGATAACAGTTTCACAATTTTTACAGTATAACACTTAAATACCTCATACCATTCTTTCGAACCAAGCAACTCCAAATGTTTATAGCAGCATGGACTTTCATACTACCAGAAGCATCCTCATAATTGGCATTATACTCTTGACTACTCTTGTGAGCTTCAAATCAAAAGTTATATTCTGGATATCATCGGTAGATTCTACAGCTTTTTGGTTCATCACAAATGCTGCTTGTCTATTATTTGTAGATTCCATTCGTGCACTTGTAAAATTTTCTCTGATAACAGTTTCACAATTTTTACAGTATAACATTTTTTATAATATAAACTAGTTTTACACACAATCCGTTTCTCTCAGTTATTGAAGTACTATCACATTTTCTAGAACAAGCACTACAAATTGTTTCTTTTTAAAAATTACAAAAGAAATTTATGTGAACCAGAATGAATTCATCACTTTCACTTATTTCAACAGGGCTGTTTAGTTTTGTTTTCACTGCTGTCTTTTCAGGGCCTCTACCGCTATCAATTTTTTCGTTTATCCACCATCATTTGCATTTGTTTTTTCTTCCTTTTAGAAATATATTTGCTTCTTGACATATGCCATTTACTGGATAAAATATGCATTTTCAAAACAAAATTGAATATTTACAAGAAGCAAACACCTTTTAATAATGATTTTTTATTATTATTTAATTATTAATTAAATATTAATATTGTGTGATAAGTGTTATTAAACTTTTTCAATGGATTTTAATTACAATTTTACTGCAGCAAACTAAACAAATTTTTGAGGATAATATATACGATTTTTTTATCAACTCAGAAACACAATAAACGTGAAATTAGACCCGCTATGTACAAAAAGGAACGGAACAGATACAGCAAGTAACATAGGTTACTATATCTATATATGTATATGAGGAACAGCACTTGCATCTTATGTATATATATAGTACCCATGTACTATACCTGTTCCCGGTTCCTTATTGCGTGTAACGAACGGGCCGTAATCGATAAGACGGTCGATATAGATGGCTCGATTCAAATGGAGTTTATTATAACTGCTGGACAATTTATTTATAAAATTATATGAGCAAACTAAGTTTAAATATCAAAATTGAATACTAATTGTGTAGTTTCAAAGTGAAATTAGCGACGTAGAGTGGTATAATTGTACATGAACTGGATTTGTCAAAAAGAGAAAAGTATTATAAAAAATGCAAAAAACGCTAAATGTGTTTATACGATAAATGTTAAAATAAATCAAATTATACAATTATATGAAAGTTATTAGGAATAGGTCTTCGGGTAGAAAAATGGCTAAAAAATAGTTTAAAATGATAAAAAAATATCGATTTTTTGGCCAAAAATCGGTACCTTCTTCCCTTAGCCTGTTAAGTAGCAAATAAAGAAGGAAAAGATAATAAAAGGCTTCAAAAAACTTGTATGTTTTTTTCTTCACGTAGATATGATTATGTGTTTTGCGGGTTTTTACGTAGTTTATTAATTGCATTTGCAACTGCCATATTCTGCGAGGGCGCAGCAAAAGAGCAGCAGTTGTTTAAGAAAGCAGCAAGAGTTCCGGAGTAGCAACTAGAAGTATCAAGTCGACGGCACGTTGCCATCTGCATGAACGCTTTGCTCTAGGCAGAAACATACGATGTTAAAATCATCATATGTTGGTGTGCACAGGGGTAAGCAGAGCCAAAGGCACGCTGTTACAATCCTGTACGATTTTGGTAAGTAGCGAGAAAGTGAAAAAGAAAAAGCTGTAGCATTTGGGTAAGGTACACAGTATCTATTTACCTGTCGGGGTGTTCAAACTCCGGCGTCTGCATGAACGAGTTTTGGAATTCTCGCGCAAACCGTGAGTTATGACAATATATAGTGCCGCGAAGAACGGAGCGGCCGATACGAAAACGTTCGGTGGACGACAAACACTGTAACGCTACTCGCTAGCAGCCGACAAGAGTAGGCGCTTTGAAGTCTCAGTGATGAAGACGATACTTCTGTCATCAGCTCTATAAAAACAGATATAACAGGCTGCTTATTTTACACTGTAGACAAAAAGACTTTATAAACGTACACGTGACACGTATACAATATTAGACAAAAACTTGGACAATATAAATAATTACATTCATCACATGGTATGTTTATTTTGGCTCATATTTATAAGTACTCATGCTGTCATTTCATTATTTATCTTTTCAATCTTTAGAAAGGGTTTTTTTTTTGCACTGATATTCATTCGCTGGCCCATTTTTTTCTTTAAAACACAAACACAATTTCAGGTCCAATTCATTGTACAGAATGATGAGTTGATGAGAATATACAAGGAAAATATACTGAAAATAATTAGCGAATTTACAGGAGCTTGATAAGATCTTTTTTTCCAAAATTATACGTAAAGAATATAAATTAAATTAATTATCTTAAAAAATTATAATCCAATTATAATCATTTAGAAAAATTTAAGATCCCAAAAGCAGTTCTTGAATGTCCATTTTATCATCATTTAAAAGCTTTATATCACTCGCACTTCTTATTTTCACAATGTATCCTCTTCCTGTAAACTAAAATTTTCATATATAGAATAAACACTTAACAAATAAAAATTTATTATAATTTATAATATGCTCTTATGTAATATACAAAGAACAAGTAATTACCAAGTTCTTGTAAATCGCCAATTATTTCCATTCTTACACCTTTTTCAAAATTAGTTATATCATTTTCGTTTTTATTTAAAAGAATATCTAATTTATATGTTCCATCAGTGATGGTACTAAACTCATTTAGGGTATATTTGTTTTTAACAACAAAAATGTTAAGAATCCTTTTGTTTCTATAAAAAATGTTATTGTTCTGTAAAATTATAGTTTATTTTAGAAAATAAAGAACAAACTTTCATACTAAGTAGTCCTTTTTTGTTAGGAATCTCTTCAAAAGTAATTAATATAGGTTTGTAATTTTTGAATATATTTTCTTCTAAACATGTTATTGTTGAATGATGAAAAAGCTTTGCTATTGTGTTTCTTTATTTTTCACTGCGCTGAAGCCTGTTGTCTATCCGCTCTAACCTGGCAGATAGACTGTAGGCTCTGCCTCCTCAAGGCTTCGGGCTGAATAAAGCATTCCCCCATACCCCCCGCCTAGTGCCTACAAAAGCAGGGCACCGGCAGAGGAGGTATAAGATTGACTCCTCCGCCCCTCCACACCATCTGCAGCTTCCCTCGTCTAAGATCCTGCGTTTGTAGATGTAGTATCCGATCCACCAGTGCCCTGTAAGCCAGCCTACGACCTTCCTTAGCCTAGCTTTATTCAGCCTGGCAATTTCTTGTAGCCAATGCTCTGGTGGAGAGTCGTCGATGATTCTTTTGGCTTGTCTTAAGCCTGCCGAATCCTGCCATTTCCTGAGTAATTCCTCCTTCATCATGAAGGAAGTGCTTTTCTTGATTTCACTCGACGGGATGCCTACCGAGCACCGGGTCGCTCTAATCTGGTGAGTGCCTTACCCGCCAGACGATCTGCTTTCTCGTTACCCCTGATACCTTCATGCCCCGGCGCCCAAATTAAGGTTACCACATTATTGCGAGCCAAGGTCGTACGGGTATCTATGTAATGTAACACTTCCTTGGAGATGCTGGTACAATTAAGGGCCAGCAGATGGTGATGGGATAACCCTTATTGGCCCTCGCAAGTTGCACCGCAGCACACTCCGCTCTGGCTCTTACTTCTACTTGGAACACCGATGCGTGGGAGTCAAGTGTATATACCAGCTCCGTAGAGCTTCCATGCTCCCAAGAACAAGTCCCCACTCCATTCTCATTTTTGGAGCTATCCGTGTACCACACCACGCCCGATTGTATGTAGGGGTGGGTACCGTTGGCTCACTCTTTCTTGTCGGAGATGTGGACCTTGTAGGGTTTTAGAAATATAATCCTTCGCCCTATCTTGTCACATCCTGATGCTTCGATGTCAGTGGGTAAGATCTGACCAAGTTCCTGGTCAAACCCGCTCTCTGTGCCCATGGCATCTCTAATGCGCCACCAAGCCCTGCTCGGTTCACCCTCAATGAAGTTTTGTAAGGGTGGTATTCCTAGCATTAACTCTTATGCTGCAAGGGGTATAGTGCTCGGAGAGCTCGTTATGCCCCCTATCGCTAGTCTTTGTACTCTGTCTAAGGAGCTCCGGTGGGCTTTCAGTGAACATCTCTGCGACCAAACTACCGGTGACAGGCCCCAGGTGTTGCCAAAAGCCCTCCTACAGGCCCAGAAAGTGTTTATGACTTTCTCACATATCTTGCTAATGTGTTTTCCCCAATTCAGTTTAGAATCCAATATCACTCCCAGATACTTTGCCTCGTTTACCAGCTTTTGGGACTTGCCGCCCCGTTGCACTCCTCTAATAGGTTTGACCTTGTATCTGGTAGTGAATAGAATCATGTTAACTTTCTCCGGATTTACCGACAGCCTAATGGACTCGCATAATGCTTGCGCTATGCCTAACGCATGCTGTACTAGCCCTACAAGTACGTGCTCGTCGTCGGATTTCACTAGTATTAGGATGCCGTTCGCATAGGGTTGGGTAAAGAAGCCTGTCTGATTCAGTAATCTGATGAGTTAATCGATGACCAAGCACCGTATAGTGGGAAACAGTTCTCCTTGCGGAAAGCCCTTCCTTACTTTTACCTCTTCCGAGTGTGAGTCCCAGTGGGTCTCCACTCTTCTACAACTAAGCATGCGCCAAACTCATCTGCTAACCGTATTGGGTACTAGATGGTCCTCGACGCCCTTCATAATGCTCTCTTTCGTGGTATGATTGAACGCCCCGTCTACGTCAAGCAAACCTGCTAGTACCATCTCTCTGCTGTTCATCCCCCTTTTTACGAAAGTGACCACTTCTGCCAGAGTGGTATCCACCGATTTGCCCGTCTGATAATCATGTTGTTTATTATGCAGGGGATGTACTGCTAATGGTACTTCTCTTATGTATCTGTCCACCAGCCTTTCCATTGTCTTGAGGACAAAAGGACTGATGGGTCTATAGTCTTGCGGCTTTGAATGCTGCAAAATACCGGGTTTTGGCATGAAAATCACTTTGGCCACTTGCCAACACTCAGGTATGTACCCATATGGTAGGCACGCTCAAAAAAATTTCACCAGGATAGGAGCGAGTAGATCGAACCCTTTCTGTAGCAACGCCGGGAAGATGCCATCAATCCCCGGTGCTTTGAAGGGATCGAAGGTACTAATTGCCCCTCTTACTCGGTCGTCGTCACAGATTCATCGCGCTAGCTCCCAATCTGCGCCACAGGCCCTTAACTCATACTGTTCCACCGTGGTTGTCTCGTATTGGGGAAAGTGCGTTTCTAAAAGGCAGTCAAAGGCTGACCTCTCGCCTTCCGCTCATTTCTCCGAGCCAAGCCTTACTAGATTAGGCCCTTGAGCTTTCGGCTGTCTTAGCAGTTTGAGCAATCTAGCGGTATCCTAGACACCGCTCATACTCTCACAGAAGCTTTTCCAGCTCTGGCCTTTGGCTCTTTCAATTTCTCTTTTGTACTCGCTTTGAGCTTCTCTAAAAACTTCTCTATCAGCTGGATTGTTCCTTTTCTTAGACCTATTATAAAGTCTTCTGGTCTTTTTCTTCAACGCCTCCAGTGTTGAGTCCCACCAAGGTGCTCCCTTTTGTACTGGCTTCAATCGTAATCTGCAGTTGTTCTCGAAGGCACTGACGATGTTATTTTTTAGAACCTCACCGCAGTGATCGAGTTCAATCTGATTGCTATATTTATCTGGAAACGACTTGAGCTTAGCTCCCAGTTCTTCAACATAGGTGGCCCAGTCTATTTTTCTCGGATTTTCGTAGAGTCTCGATTCTGCGCTGCGACCTTTGATTTCGAAAACTATATGGTTGTGATCCGACATAGAGATCTCGTTCGAGACCCTCCAGCCCGTGATCGCATGCCCCATATTTCTCGTACCCAAGGTGATGTCTATGACCTCTTCCATATTCTACATTAGCTTTATTAACATTTTTAACTGATGTGACTAACTCTGTCTTTAATAAAATTTTCTATAAGAATATATGATTACATTATATTATAGAATTGTAAAATTATATTATTACGAAGCCAAAACATAAATCATAAAGAATATAACTTAATATTTTATTTAAATATATAAATTTATTTTATCTCATTTAATTTCAACTCTACTAAAAATTTTGAAATGTTTTCATCATATATATTACACTGGATACGGACTCCGTCGTTATTATTTACAATAAATTTAAAAAATATACATACATATATATATCGGACGTTTCACGTCACTCCCCCCCCCCCCCCCCCTCCTCTGTCCAAAAATTGAGAGGACGTACGAAACCGTACGACTACCCAAATTTTCCTTGAAATATAGGCTTTCTTATAGGCTAGGAGATGACCGACCAATATGGCGGCCATAACGATAGAAAGTGCATTAGGCATGTGTGTAAAAATTCAGAATAGCGATAAAAAATTCTGAAAAAATTCATACAGTAGCTTGTCTGGCTACTGGTTCAAATTCCATGATCATACTTTCAAAATTCAAGATGGCGGATCCAATATGGCGAACTAAATTTCAAAAATCAACGGATCCATACAATATTTGGTATACGGGGGTTTTTCAAGTTGCTGATCAGGAATCCGGAGTTAAATTTATAAAATTCAAAATGGCGGATCCAATATGGCGGGCGAAATTTTCAAAAATCAACGGATCCATACAAAATTTGGTATACGTGGTTTTCTTGAGTTGCTGATCGCGAATCCGGAGCCAAATCTGCAAAATTAAAGATGACAGATTCAATATAGTTGGTCAATAATTTCTAGAATAAAAAAATCTCAGAACATATTACATGAAATTACAAATTATAAAACTATTTTTCATGATTTTTTGATCAGTTGAGTTGTTTCCGAGTGAAAAGTTCCCAAATCTGTAAATTCATGAATTTATACAAGACAAAACGTGTTTAGAGAACAGAGTGGTCAGGGTAGCTTCTGCCTAAAATTTTATGCTGATAATATGGAAAATTGTTGATTATCCTCTAAAATACTGTAATTATCAGCTATAGAAAAACAACTAGGAGGCTCGAACCTAACGGAACCTTATCGAAACCATACCCAGACTTT
Source organism: Torymus aiolomorphi (assembly GCA_036365515.1). Lineage (NCBI taxonomy): Eukaryota > Metazoa > Arthropoda > Insecta > Hymenoptera > Torymidae > Torymus > Torymus aiolomorphi. The sequence continues at coordinate 51,988,498 of CM070874.1, read as the reverse complement.
CGTGTGGGGTGAAAAATCGTGGATCGATATAACTCCACTGATCTATTTTGACTTTGCTAAGACTACAAAATTGTAAGACAGTACATTCTTCAAATTCATTCGGATTTTTAATAATTAATATTGTACGTTGTTGATATGTTTTTTACTACCAGAATATTGCAAAATCTGTAGTATTTTTTCAGGTAGTACTATGAAGGCATGTCCAATAGAAATTTTATCCACTTTAGGTGCTTCAGAGAATCTTTTCTTAAGAAACCTCTTACTCTTTCCATGCTCTTCCTCATCGTAGTACACTACATGAAAATTATGGAATTTCCTATTCGCCCACTCGTAAAGCGATTCTGGAGTTAATATTGCATCGTTTGGTTGTGCTTGCAGACTGATACGTGTAGCTTCGCGTTTCAGGATAGCTTCTAAGCTATCACAAGCTCCTTTGCCATGCGCGGTTGAATGGAAATGCCAATTGGCTTTAACACCAAAATCTTCTTCATGATGAATTAGATTGCACATTTGATACTTGTTCTTGTAATGTTGTTTCGCACCATCACTTACATAAATTGTTCACGATTCATATGCGTTCAAAATTGTAACTCAAACTTAAATCATGTATACACACCATCACCTACTATTTATATGTACGCACATACACTTTTACACTCAACTCAGTTACAATAGACACTACTCCAGCTGTTCTATTAATAGCTCAGCTCTATCCCCACTCTGCAACATTCTAGTCGTCGCTGCTCGCGGATCTGTACACGCGTAGCAAGTATCGCCAGTTCCCTTTCGGCCGCTAACCAGAATACAGCGCGTTCGAATACTAATCGCCAATTCATTTAAATAAACGCCAGTATAACAAACACCATCAGTCTTAATTAATTATTTATCGCCACCGCCACCTTTCCTCGAACTATCCCAAGAAATATTGCTCCAGCCCTTCCACGAAGAAACATTTTGTCCTTCGAGCCGGATATCGCGTGTGCGCGATCGAGGATAGTTTTCGTGGAAAGTTTGCCAACGGTCGGCGTCTCCAGGGGTGCTCATCGCGCATGTAGTTTCCGACCTGTCGCGACGTTAATTCTTTATCTTCCAATTATACTACAAAACTATCAACGCAGTGAGTGTTCTTTTATTGCTTGCTGCTCGACCACGGTGGGCAGCAGCGATTTACCGCATTCAACATGAATGAAGTAGAAGTTCTATTCAAACGCCAAGAAGAGCTTTCCAAGTCGATCGGGAATGCCATCACCAATCTCGATAAACTCGGTAAAGGCAACTTCACCCGTACAGTGATCAACGCAAAATTGCTTTGTTTGCAGTGGTAGGCACAATACCACTCTTCATCGAGATGGTGACAGTGTAAGTGCGAATCTCGCGACAACGACCGACCCACCTTCAGTGACCTTCTCACGAAAATCGCAGCCGTTTCATGTGTTGGTAAGCAATGAGACTTCGTTCGCACCTGTGTTGCTACCCTCAGCGCTTGTTGACATCGTGGCTCCTGATGGCAAGAAACATTGTATTCGCGCGTTGATCGACCAGGGAGCGCAATGCTCTATGATCAGCAAACATGTAGTCGAGAGTTTACAGCTGCGGAAAAAACCAGCTTATGTAGCAATTACTGGTGTTGGTGGAGTAATATCCTCATACGCTCAGGGATGCATAACATTCGAAATCGCGTCGCGATGCAACCCTGAAATCCAGATTGCCGTCGATGCTCTCATTGTGCCTCGTGTCATCAATTACATTCCGTCTCATCGGCGATTCAAGGAAGAGTGGGCTCATCTGGAAGGACTATGATTCGTGGACGAGTATACCAACGAGTCAAGACAGATCGATCTAATACTCGGCGAAATCCGCAAGTCTGATGAACACATTGCTACGGCGCTGATATCACAGAGCACCTCCCTCGGATGGATTATCTCTGGTTCCACGGGAAACCATCTATTCGACAACGTAGTCACTGCATCGATTCACCATGCCTACGCTACAAGACTAGACCATCCAGTGAATTATATAATAAAGAACTCTAAGAACCTTAATTGTTATACAAATTGTTTTAATTGTTCTTATAATGCCGATTATGTTGTTACATCGGGTCTACCAATGAAAACCTGACTGTTAGTTTTATAAATAAAACTATGGAGCTCTCTTTTGAGCCTAGATTTCGAGAAACCTACTAGCTCGGGCTAGAGCCAGATACTAACTAAGTGGACTGGGGTATAAATAAGGGCAGCAACAAGGGCGCGACGCGGCTGAGGTACCGTGAAACAAGAAAATGAAACGCGAAGGTAAATTGTGAATTTGTCAACTTATCTAGATCTATCGAGAAACAAGATGTAAACCTCTTGTACTTCGATTACAAGGCCAGATTTGGCTTGTTTTTTAACGTATTGAAAGGAATTTTTAGTTGCACATAAAAAAAAAACACTTTGTTTTAGGGGGACGCGGTGACGGAAACACGATTTATTTTACAAGAAAATGGGGTTTATACGTGGGAGAATAAACTAACTAAGAGAAAGATTAGATAGCAAATTTTTTTAAATCCACTTACTTTTATTTATCCTTGATCCTTAGCGGCTTTTGATGGTCCGTTGTCCCTGCTGCGTGTTTTTATGAAAAGTGTCGGTTGTTTAACTGATTTTAGAATAAATTAATACAAACACGATAATCTTTATGCAATCGATTTATTTCAATGAAAAGTATGTGTTACCATTGCACGGTAACAAGGTTAAACAGCGAATTTCAAAAATATTTTAAAGTGTCGTAAATATGCTTACAAATGTTGACAGAGAAAAAAAAAAGAGAAATCAGACAGGATCCGAGTGTAAGAAAAATGAACCTCTTCGGTTGAGGGTTGTGAGACGAGTGAGTTTGGAAAGTTGAATTTGAAAAAGAAATAGAAAAATCACTCCCGCGAGTGTTCGCACACTCAGCGGGACTAGGATTGAACTGAGAGACTTGGTGGTTGAATTGAGACTACGTGTGATGCGTTAGACACGGAACAAACTGGACTAAAAAGGGGACGCCGACGCTTCCCATGTCTTAGACGCCGAGGGATGCTATTGGCCTTCGGATTTTTGGGACCAACCCTCACTCAAAATCGAGCGCTAGGATTCGATAATGAGGCGTCATTATGCATAAACGTTATAACTTACACATTAAACAATAAGACGACAATTTTATTGCTTTACATTTAGCAATAAGATGAATAACCCACTTTGATGTAATGTTTTTGTTAAAAAATGTAACCCTTAACATGGACATTTGAGTGTAAATGAGAATTGGGCGGTACCAATACTCATTAAAAAGATTTTACGTTATAACTCGAAAATTATTAATTATAAATTAAAAATCATTAAATAAACGGATAAACGAATGAATTAGTTATGCAAATATACTAATAAATTAAGAATTTTTTCATAATTTAAACATTACTTAAATTGAGTTATTCATTTACATAGCTTTGTACTGAAAGTTATACAAAGATATTTCGTGATTATGATTATTGTCAGAGAAATGGTTTAACAAAGAAAATATAAAAATCCTATTATTAATACAGTGAGGCTTAAAATTAAATGAATTTAAATTTAATATATAAAATCTTGAGTTAAAAGAACTTGAATTATTAAAAGTTAACATATGATTAATCTATATATTGGACTTATTACGTACTTAATATACATTGAAACATTTGAGTTAACGGGTTGGCCAGAATTTGAGCAGTAGTTAGTATAATAAAGGTATCATGGTTTCTAGTAAATATATATTTTTCTTTTTATATTTGGTTTATGTATATTAGCTAACTTAATAGAAGCTTTGATGGCATAAATGTATATATTGAAACTCTAAAATATATAACAATTAAAAATAATTCAATTTAAATTTTGTATAGTTAGCATCTATATAGTTTTTGAAATTATATAATAATTTTATCTTATAACCAAATTTGGATATACTATAATAGGGGTGTTACTGAACATTGAGTTTCGATTTATAAGCCATAACAGCTTGTAAAAATGAAAGAAAAGCGGATAGATTGTAAAACATTTGTATTTTTGTTGAATGTCTTTAAAATCTCGACCTATTTTAGTATAAAATAAAATTAAATGGACATTTTTTCCTATTACTGTTTAACATGAAATATTTAAAATGCCTCCACTATAAATAAGCATTTTAAGAGGAAACAGACGCTGTCGTGCATAATTACAGGGTTTCTCCGGTTTATTGTTTTTGGAGTGGCTGAGAAATTCCGACGCGTACCCGGGTTCGGAAAAGTTATCGCTTGCAGATGTTGGGGTCTTAGATTAGGCCTTGAGAAAGCGAAAAAGATTTTTTTTTTATCGCGGCCTAATCGGAAATTTCGAGTCTGGCTGGTGTTTACGGAGGCTATTGTAAGAGAAAGGAAGTGAAAAAAAACTTTACGACCTGCGGTGAAGAAGGAAGCGTTGTACCCTTACTTCGAGATGTCTGCGTTTGAGATTTTCGTGTGACGGAAAATTTTGGACCTGGATTTCAGAAATTTAGAATTATTTTCTGCCTTGCATTTATTTGATATTTTAATTTGTAAAGATTTTTTAAACTTTTAAAACTAAACCATATCTTAAATTCGATTAGGCTTGTTGTTTTTATTTTTTTTTATTTTTTTTTTTTTTAATAATAAAGATTAAAAACGGCCGGATGTAACAATGTAGAATCGAAATCATTAATGTCTCTTCCAGAGATTAAGGTGGGCAGAATGTTCACGATTCATACGCGTTCAAAATTGTAACGCAAACTTAAATCATGTATACACACCATACACGGACTATTTACATATACACGCATACACTTTTACACTCAACTCAGTTACAATAGACACTACTCGAGCTGTTCTATTAATAGCTCAGCTCTATCCCCACTCTACGACATTCCAGTCGTCGCTGCTCACGGATCTGTACACGCGTAGCAAGTATCGTCAGTTCCCTTTCGGCCGCTAACCAGAACACAGCGCGCTCGAATACTAATCGCCAGTTCATTTAAATAAACGCCAGTATAACAAACATCACCAGTCTTAATTAATTGTTTATCGCCACCGCCACCTTTCCTCGAACTATCCCAGGAAATATTGCTCCAGCCCTTCCACGAAGAAATAAATGATTCTTTTCAAATTTGGGTATAGTTTCTTGATCTCAGGAATGACTAACTTTTGCATGGCATAGACTGCGGCAGTGTCATGTGTCGTGCAATCAGATAGAAGTACAAAGCTCTTGTGGCAAGTCTCCCCTCCGTGATTCTTGTAGTAACATACCACTGGATGTACCGTGCATTGAGTATTATGATAGTGAAATGCTTGAGCTGCATCTTGTGCCACAAAAGCAAAATTTTCTGAAAAATCAGTGTGAATTATCATTGAACCTGGTGCTAAGTAATTTTTTAAATTTGTAATAAATTCTGACTGCGTTTTTGAAATAAAATCGTGAGTGAGCAACATATTTAAACGAGTGCAAAACTCATCAGCAAAGTCTTTAGATGAGAGACATTCCCTTTTCAGAGTACACTTATCTGTCGATTCCCAAGTACTGAAAATTACTTTTGATATACACTTCTCCTCAAAAATCTTCTTGAGATAATAACTGAGAAGGTCTTTTTCTCGACACAGTTGATATTCACGAAGATAACATACTGGTGATGGATTATCACACAAGAAGAATCTAAAATAATTTTTGTACTGTTGAATAGAATCGTCATAGTTTTTAGTAAACCTAGCCAAGTTGCTCGCATCAAACATTGTCTTGCAGTTTTGTTGCATGGTGCAAACACAAACGCTGTGTGTACCACAAGCTCCAGCCAAAATGCACCATTGTGGTTGAAGCTCTGCAAATTTCGTTAAGCCGATTGATATATGTGGGTTGAGCTCTTTGAATCGAACATGCAGGTATTTTATGTCACACAGCATCAAGCGCTTCTGTTTTTTTCTTTTTTTTTACCAAGTCTCACAGTAATAACGTCTTTCTTGTTTGGCATAATCCTACTGTTCTCATCACTTTCATAAAAATTGCGAACTAATTCAACAACGTCTTGTGATAATGTCTTGCCAGCTCTAGCAATAGGTGTCGACATAACTCCCTCTGTTTCTTTGAGTTTTAGAGCTTTCTTGACAAAATATTTCGAGGTATTGAACTCTCTAGAAGACTGTGCAATACTCCAGCTATCAGGTACTATCGTGAGGATCTTGATCCGTAATGGATCATTCAATGGTAAACTAGAAAACTTCTGCTTTAGTTTGTCTAGCATTTGCTCAAGTTTTCTTTCTCTAGATGAAGAAGACTTGTTGCTAGGCTCTGGGGCTTCATATTCATCATTTGCATATGATTGTTCTAATTGAGAATCAATACTGGAGTTTAAAACTTCAGGTTTCGAACTCACATCAATTGCCTCAAATTTACTTTTCCTGCAACTAGAGCATATTTTCATGCCAGGTATATATACTGGAAGGAACTTCTGCAAGTTTATCGAAACTGGTCGAAGATTCTTACCCTTATGAGGAGAGATATTGAATGGATTAATACATCTATCTCCATGAATCCCGGTTTCTTGAGATTCCATGATATTCACCGATAGTCATCGTTTTCTCCAAATAATAGACGTGAAAACAATTGATTTAAATATACGAGAACTATTTCCAGCAATAGTAGTCGTGAAAACGACTGATTTATATATGAAAACTATTTCCAGCAAGAGTAGTCGTGAAAACGACTGATTTAAGGACGTTCTCCGGGTCGAAACAGCAATTTTAGTTTTTATATTTTTATATAATGTTTTATTAATTTGATAATCCAAGAGTAAGTACATGTAACAAATATATACTTGAAAGAACATAAGACAATTTTTTTAGACAAATTCAGGCAATAGTCACTGTGATATTGTTACAATTAAAGACAAAAACTTTAATAAGTTCTTTAAATTTTTTTATTTTTTATCCGATCTTAACGAAATAAAGCTTATTTTGTTCGTTAAGAAATTTCAGGGGGAGTATCGATGAGAAAATTTATGATACGAGTTACCAGTACGGCGCAATATCAATTTGTTTAAGAAAGTTTTGATGAAAACTTGACTTGCTTTTCTTAAATAAATTGATATTGCGCCTTACTGATAATTCGTATCATAAATTTTCCCATCGATACTCTCCCTGAAATTTCTTAACGAACAAAATAAGCTCTATTTCGTTAAGATCGGATAAACAACAATACCATAGTGACTATTGCCTGAATTTCTCTTGTCTAAAAAAAATTGTCTTATGTTCTTTCAAGTATATATTTGTTACATGTACTTACTCTTGGATTATCAAATTAATAAAACATTATATAAAAATATAAAAACTAAAATTGCTGTTTCGACCCGGAGAACGTCCTTAAATACGAAAACTATTTCCAGCAAGAGTAGTCGTGAAAACGACTCGAATGTCGAAAATCACTTTTCTGACGGGTAGTCGTGAAAACGACTAATATAATACAATAACTATTTCCAGCAAGAGAAGCAAGAACGTATATGAATATGTTTTCGTGAGTATCAATGATGCTTTATCGATTACTTAATCCACGGATGAGGAAGAAATAAACTTCGACACACTTTGCCTCGTGTGAACTTGTGAATTTACATACTAGAGAATTTCTTATTTGGAAATAATGCGATAAATTAAGAAATCATCAAGAATAGTTTCCGTTTATAATTTTATGTAAAATGTCGTGAGATTTTTTTATTGTCGACATTATTTCTGAACAATATTAGATCCGTCATCTTCAATTTTACAAATTTAACTCCAGATTCCCGATTTTCGTGTTCCGAAGGTAGAAGGATGCTTAAAATTTAACAATGGGCCGCGTTATACAAATCAATCAGACGCGTATATTTTTGTTTTCAATTTTGAAATACTT